>JAYKTQ010000121.1:5000-605000 GCA_036010785.1 Ammospiza maritima maritima
CCTAACCCTAACCCTAACCCTAACCCTAACCCTAACCCTAACCCTAACCCTAACCCTAACCCTAACCCTAACCCTAACCCTAACCCTAACCCTAACCCTAACCCTAACCCTAACCCTAACCCTAACCCTAACCCTAACCCTAACCCTAACCCTAACCCTAACCCTAACCCTAACCCTAACCCTAACCCTAACCCTAACCCTAACCCTAACCCTAACCCTAACCCTAACCCTAACCCTAACCCTAACCCTAACCCTAACCCTAACCCTAACCCTAACCCTAACCCTAACCCTAACCCTAACCCTAACCCTAACCCTAACCCTAACCCTAACCCTAACCCTAACCCTAACCCTAACCCTAACCCTAACCCTAACCCTAACCCTAACCCTAACCCTAACCCTAACCCTAACCCTAACCCTAACCCTAACCCTAACCCTAACCCTAACCCTAACCCTAACCCTAACCCTAACCCTAACCCTAACCCTAACCCTAACCCTAACCCTAACCCTAACCCTAACCCTAACCCTAACCCTAACCCTAACCCTAACCCTAACCCTAACCCTAACCCTAACCCTAACCCTAACCCTAACCCTAACCCTAACCCTAACCCTAACCCTAACCCTAACCCTAACCCTAACCCTAACCCTAACCCTAACCCTAACCCTAACCCTAACCCTAACCCTAACCCTAACCCTAACCCTAACCCTAACCCTAACCCTAACCCTAACCCTAACCCTAACCCTAACCCTAACCCTAACCCTAACCCTAACCCTAACCCTAACCCTAACCCTAACCCTAACCCTAACCCTAACCCTAACCCTAACCCTAACCCTAACCCTAACCCTAACCCTAACCCTAACCCTAACCCTAACCCTAACCCTAACCCTAACCCTAACCCTAACCCTAACCCTAACCCTAACCCTAACCCTAACCCTAACCCTAACCCTAACCCTAACCCTAACCCTAACCCTAACCCTAACCCTAACCCTAACCCTAACCCTAACCCTAACCCTAACCCTAACCCTAACCCTAACCCTAACCCTAACCCTAACCCTAACCCTAACCCTAACCCTAACCCTAACCCTAACCCTAACCCTAACCCTAACCCTAACCCTAACCCTAACCCTAACCCTAACCCTAACCCTAACCCTAACCCTAACCCTAACCCTAACCCTAACCCTAACCCTAACCCTAACCCTAACCCTAACCCTAACCCTAACCCTAACCCTAACCCTAACCCTAACCCTAACCCTAACCCTAACCCTAACCCTAACCCTAACCCTAACCCTAACCCTAACCCTAACCCTAACCCTAACCCTAACCCTAACCCTAACCCTAACCCTAACCCTAACCCTAACCCTAACCCTAACCCTAACCCTAACCCTAACCCTAACCCTAACCCTAACCCTAACCCTAACCCTAACCCTAACCCTAACCCTAACCCTAACCCTAACCCTAACCCTAACCCTAACCCTAACCCTAACCCTAACCCTAACCCTAACCCTAACCCTAACCCTAACCCTAACCCTAACCCTAACCCTAACCCTAACCCTAACCCTAACCCTAACCCTAACCCTAACCCTAACCCTAACCCTAACCCTAACCCTAACCCTAACCCTAACCCTAACCCTAACCCTAACCCTAACCCTAACCCTAACCCTAACCCTAACCCTAACCCTAACCCTAACCCTAACCCTAACCCTAACCCTAACCCTAACCCTAACCCTAACCCTAACCCTAACCCTAACCCTAACCCTAACCCTAACCCTAACCCTAACCCTAACCCTAACCCTAACCCTAACCCTAACCCTAACCCTAACCCTAACCCTAACCCTAACCCTAACCCTAACCCTAACCCTAACCCTAACCC
Source organism: Ammospiza maritima maritima (assembly GCA_036010785.1). Lineage (NCBI taxonomy): Eukaryota > Metazoa > Chordata > Aves > Passeriformes > Passerellidae > Ammospiza > Ammospiza maritima. The sequence goes on from JAYKTQ010000121.1 coordinate 6,869, forward strand.
TAACCCTAACCCTAACCCTAACCCTAACCCTAACCCTAACCCTAACCCTAACCCTAACCCTAACCCTAACCCTAACCCTAACCCTAACCCTAACCCTAACCCTAACCCTAACCCTAACCCTAACCCTAACCCTAACCCTAACCCTAACCCTAACCCTAACCCTAACCCTAACCCTAACCCTAACCCTAACCCTAACCCTAACCCTAACCCTAACCCTAACCCTAACCCTAACCCTAACCCTAACCCTAACCCTAACCCTAACCCTAACCCTAACCCTAACCCTAACCCTAACCCTAACCCTAACCCTAACCCTAACCCTAACCCTAACCCTAACCCTAACCCTAACCCTAACCCTAACCCTAACCCTAACCCTAACCCTAACCCTAACCCTAACCCTAACCCTAACCCTAACCCTAACCCTAACCCTAACCCTAACCCTAACCCTAACCCTAACCCTAACCCTAACCCTAACCCTAACCCTAACCCTAACCCTAACCCTAACCCTAACCCTAACCCTAACCCTAACCCTAACCCTAACCCTAACCCTAACCCTAACCCTAACCCTAACCCTAACCCTAACCCTAACCCTAACCCTAACCCTAACCCTAACCCTAACCCTAACCCTAACCCTAACCCTAACCCTAACCCTAACCCTAACCCTAACCCTAACCCTAACCCTAACCCTAACCCTAACCCTAACCCTAACCCTAACCCTAACCCTAACCCTAACCCTAACCCTAACCCTAACCCTAACCCTAACCCTAACCCTAACCCTAACCCTAACCCTAACCCTAACCCTAACCCTAACCCTAACCCTAACCCTAACCCTAACCCTAACCCTAACCCTAACCCTAACCCTAACCCTAACCCTAACCCTAACCCTAACCCTAACCCTAACCCTAACCCTAACCCTAACCCTAACCCTAACCCTAACCCTAACCCTAACCCTAACCCTAACCCTAACCCTAACCCTAACCCTAACCCTAACCCTAACCCTAACCCTAACCCTAACCCTAACCCTAACCCTAACCCTAACCCTAACCCTAACCCTAACCCTAACCCTAACCCTAACCCTAACCCTAACCCTAACCCTAACCCTAACCCTAACCCTAACCCTAACCCTAACCCTAACCCTAACCCTAACCCTAACCCTAACCCTAACCCTAACCCTAACCCTAACCCTAACCCTAACCCTAACCCTAACCCTAACCCTAACCCTAACCCTAACCCTAACCCTAACCCTAACCCTAACCCTAACCCTAACCCTAACCCTAACCCTAACCCTAACCCTAACCCTAACCCTAACCCTAACCCTAACCCTAACCCTAACCCTAACCCTAACCCTAACCCTAACCCTAACCCTAACCCTAACCCTAACCCTAACCCTAACCCTAACCCTAACCCTAACCCTAACCCTAACCCTAACCCTAACCCTAACCCTAACCCTAACCCTAACCCTAACCCTAACCCTAACCCTAACCCTAACCCTAACCCTAACCCTAACCCTAACCCTAACCCTAACCCTAACCCTAACCCTAACCCTAACCCTAACCCTAACCCTAACCCTAACCCTAACCCTAACCCTAACCCTAACCCTAACCCTAACCCTAACCCTAACCCTAACCCTAACCCTAACCCTAACCCTAACCCTAACCCTAACCCTAACCCTAACCCTAACCCTAACCCTAACCCTAACCCTAACCCTAACCCTAACCCTAACCCTAACCCTAACCCTAACCCTAACCCTAACCCTAACCCTAACCCTAACCCTAACCCTAACCCTAACCCTAACCCTAACCCTAACCCTAACCCTAACCCTAACCCTAACCCTAACCCTAACCCTAACCCTAACCCTAACCCTAACCCTAACCCTAACCCTAACCCTAACCCTAACCCTAACCCTAACCCTAACCCTAACCCTAACCCTAACCCTAACCCTAACCCTAACCCTAACCCTAACCCTAACCCTAACCCTAACCCTAACCCTAACCCTAACCCTAACCCTAACCCTAACCCTAACCCTAACCCTAACCCTAACCCTAACCCTAACCCTAACCCTAACCCTAACCCTAACCCTAACCCTAACCCTAACCCTAACCCTAACCCTAACCCTAACCCTAACCCTAACCCTAACCCTAACCCTAACCCTAACCCTAACCCTAACCCTAACCCTAACCCTAACCCTAACCCTAACCCTAACCCTAACCCTAACCCTAACCCTAACCCTAACCCTAACCCTAACCCTAACCCTAACCCTAACCCTAACCCTAACCCTAACCCTAACCCTAACCCTAACCCTAACCCTAACCCTAACCCTAACCCTAACCCTAACCCTAACCCTAACCCTAACCCTAACCCTAACCCTAACCCTAACCCTAACCCTAACCCTAACCCTAACCCTAACCCTAACCCTAACCCTAACCCTAACCCTAACCCTAACCCTAACCCTAACCCTAACCCTAACCCTAACCCTAACCCTAACCCTAACCCTAACCCTAACCCTAACCCTAACCTAACCCTAACCCTAACCCTAACCCTAACCCTAACCCTAACCCTAACCCTAACCCTAACCCTAACCCTAACCCTAACCCTAACCCTAACCCTAACCCTAACCCTAACCCTAACCCTAACCCTAACCCTAACCCTAACCCTAACCCTAACCCTAACCCTAACCCTAACCCTAACCCTAACCCTAACCCTAACCCTAACCCTAACCCTAACCCTAACCCTAACCCTAACCCTAACCCTAACCCTAACCCTAACCCTAACCCTAACCCTAACCCTAACCCTAACCCTAACCCTAACCCTAACCCTAACCCTAACCCTAACCCTAACCCTAACCCTAACCCTAACCCTAACCCTAACCCTAACCCTAACCCTAACCCTAACCCTAACCCTAACCCTAACCCTAACCCTAACCCTAACCCTAACCCTAACCCTAACCCTAACCCTAACCCTAACCCTAACCCTAACCCTAACCCTAACCCTAACCCTAACCCTAACCCTAACCCTAACCCTAACCCTAACCCTAACCCTAACCCTAACCCTAACCCTAACCCTAACCCTAACCCTAACCCTAACCCTAACCCTAACCCTAACCCTAACCCTAACCCTAACCCTAACCCTAACCCTAACCCTAACCCTAACCCTAACCCTAACCCTAACCCTAACCCTAACCCTAACCCTAACCCTAACCCTAACCCTAACCCTAACCCTAACCCTAACCCTAACCCTAACCCTAACCCTAACCCTAACCCTAACCCTAACCCTAACCCTAACCCTAACCCTAACCCTAACCCTAACCCTAACCCTAACCCTAACCCTAACCCTAACCCTAACCCTAACCCTAACCCTAACCCTAACCCCTAACCCTAACCCTAACCCTAACCCTAACCCTAACCCTAACCCTAACCCTAACCCTAACCCTAACCCTAACCCTAACCCTAACCCTAACCCTAACCCTAACCCTAACCCTAACCCTAACCCTAACCCTAACCCTAACCCTAACCCTAACCCTAACCCTAACCCTAGGCAGATAAATCAGCCTAGGTATAGGGACGGTGCCAAGGAAAAAGCCGTGAAAGCTGCCATGTTGTTGCACTTTTGTGACTCCCCTTGGGATGCCTTGAACAGCTGCAGTGTCCCTGGATCTAAGGGCTTCCTAGTTTTAAAAATCCTAACCCTAGGCCTAAGCCTAACAGTAACCCTGGGAAGGGAAATCAGCCTGGTGTTAGGCTTCTTGCCAAGGAAAAAGCCATGAAAGCAACCATGTTGTGGCACTTTTGCACTCCCTTTTGGATGTCTTTCACAGCTCCAGTGTGCCTGGAACTCAGGGCTTCCTGATTTTAAAAGTCCTAGCCCTAGGCCGAACCCCAACCCTAAGACGAGAAAGGCAAATCAGCCAGGAATTAGGCATGTCCCCAAGGAAAAAGCTGTGGAGGCAGGCATGTTGTGGTACTTTTGAGCTCTTCTTGGCTAGTCCTTCGCAGCTGCTGTGTTCTTGGAACTCAGGGCTTTCTGGTTAATAGAACCCTTACCCCAGGTGTAACTCAAACCTTAACCCTAGGAAGGAAAATCAGCCTATGGTTCGGGATGGTCTCATGGAAATATCAGTGGTGGCAGCCAAGTTGTGTCACTTTTGCGCTCCCCTTGGGATGCCTTTCGCAGCTGCAGAGTGCCTGGAGCCCAGGGCTTCCTGGTTTTAAAAGTCCTAGGCCTAAGCCTAACAGTAACCCTAGGAAGGTAAATCAGCTGGGTATTAGGGTTCTTCCTAAGGGAAAAGCCGTGAAAGCAGCCATGTTGTGGCACTTTTGTGACTCCCCTTGGGATGCCTTGAACAGCTGCAGTGTCCCTGGATCTAAGGGCTTCCTAGTTTTAAAAATCCTAACCCTAGGCCTAAGCCTAACAGTAACCCTGGGAAGGGAAATCAGCCTGGTGTTAGGCTTCAGGCCAAGGAAAAAGCCGTGAAAGCAACCATGTTGTGGCACTTTTGCACTCCCTTTTGGATGTCTTTCACAGCTCCAGTGTGCCTGGAACTCAGGGCTTCCTGATTTTGAAAGTCCTAGCCCTAGGCCGAACCCCAACCCTAAGACGAGAAAGGCAAATCAGCCAGGAATTAGGCATGTCCCCAAGGAAAAAGCTGTGGAGGCAGGCATGTTGTGGTACTTTTGAGCTCTTCTTGGCTAGTCCTTCGCAGCTGCTGTGTTCTTGGAACTCAGGGCTTTCTGGTTAATAGAACCCTTACCCCAGGTGTAACTCAAACCTTAACCCTAGGAAGGAAAATCAGCCTATGGTTCGGGATGGTCTCATGGAAATATCAGTGGTGGCAGCCAAGTTGTGTCACTTTTGCGCTCCCCTTGGGATGCCTTTCGCAGCTGCAGAGTGCCTGGAGCCCAGGGCTTCCTGGTTTTAAAAGTCCTAGGCCTAAGCCTAACAGTAACCCTAGGAAGGTAAATCAGCTGGGTATTAGGGTTCTTCCTAAGGGAAAAGCCGTGAAAGCAGCCATGTTGTGGCACTTTTGCACTCCCTTTGGGATGCCTTTGGCAGATGCAGTAAGCCTGGAACTCAGGGCTTCCTAGTTAAAAAAATCCTAGCCCTAGGCCAAACCCCAAACCTAAGACGAGAAAGGCAAATCAGCCAGGAATTAGGCATGTCCCCAAGGAAAAAGCTGTGGAGGCAGGCACGTTGTGGTACTTTTGCGCTCTTCTTGGGTAGTCCTTCGCAGCTGCTGTGTTCTTGGAACTCAGGGCTTTCTGGTTAATAGAACTCTTACCCTAGGCGTAACTCAAACCTTAACTCTAAGAAGGAAAATCAGCCTATGGTTTGGGATGGTCTCATGAGAATAGAAGCAGAGGCAGCCAAGTTGTGTCACTTCTGCGGCCTTCTTGGGATGCCTTTAACAGCTGCAGTGTGCCTGGAGCCCAGGGCTTCCTGGTTTTAAAAGTCCTAGGCCTAAGCCTAACAGTAACCCTAGGAAGGTAAATCAGCCGCGTATTAGGGTTTTTCCTAAGGGAAAAGCCGTGAAAGCAGCCATGTTGTGGCACTTCTGCACTCCCTTTGGGATGCTTTTGGCAGATGAAGTAAGCCTGGAACTCAGGGCTTCCTAGTTAAAAAAGTCCTAGCCCTAGGCCGAACCCCAACCCTAAGACGAGAAAGGCAAATCAGCCAGGAATTAGGCATGTCCCCAAGGAAAAAGCTGTGGAGGCAGGCATGTTGTGGTACTTTTGCGCTCTTCTTGGCTAGTCCTTCGCAGCTGCTGTGTTCTTGGAACTCAGGGCTTTCTGGTTAATAGAACCCTTACCCTAGGCGTAACTCAAACCTTAACCCTAGGAAGGAAAATCAGCCTATGGTTCGGGATGGTCTCATGGAAATATCAGTGGTGGCAGCCAAGTTGTGTCACTTTTGCGCTCCCCTTGGGATGCCTTTCGCAGCTGCATGTGCCTGGAGCCCAGGGCTTCCTGGTTTTAAAAGTCCTAGGCCTAAGCCTAACAGTAACCCTAGGAAGGTAAATCAGCAGCGTATTAGGGTTCTTCCTAAGGGAAAAGCCGTGAAAGCAGCCATGTTGTGGCACTTTTGCACTCCCTTTGGGATGCCTTTGGCAGATGCAGTAAGCCTGGAACTCAGGGCTTCCTAGTTAAAAAAATCCTAGCCCTAGGCCGAACCCCAACCCTAAGACGAGAAAGGCAAATCAGCCAGGAATTAGGCATGTCCCCAAGGAAAAAGCTGTGGAGGCAGGCATGTTGTGGTACTTTTGCGCTCTTCTTGGCTAGTCCTTCGCAGCTGCTGTGTTCTTGGAACTCAGGGCTTTCTGGTTAATAGAACCCTTACCCTAGGCGTAACTCAAACCTTAACCCTAGGAAGGAAAATAAGCCTATGGTTTGGGATGGTCTCATGGAAATATCAGTGGTGGCAGCCAAGTTGTGTCACTTTTGCGCTCCCCTTGGGATGCCTTTCGCAGCTGCAGTGTGCCTGGAGCCCAGGGCTTCCTGGTTTTAAAAGTCCTAGGCCTAAGCCTAACAGTAACCCTAGGAAGGTAAATCAGCCGCGTATTAGGGTTCTTCCTAAGGGAAAAGCCGTGAAAGCAGCCATGTTGTGGCACTTCTGCACTCCCTTTGGGATGCCTTTGGCAGATGCAGTAAGCCTGGAACTCAGGGCTTCCTAGTTAAAAAAATCCTAGCCCTAGGCCGAACCCCAACCCTAAGACGAGAAAGGCAAATCAGCCAGGAATTAGGCATGTCCCCAAGGAAAAAGCTGTGGAGGCAGGCATGTTGTGGTACTTTTGCGCTCTTCTTGGCTAGTCCTACGCAGCTGCTGTGTTCTTGGAACTCAGGTCTTTCTGGTTAATAGACCTCATACCCTAGGCGAAACTCAAACCTTAACCCTAGGAAGGAAAATCAGCCTATGGTTCGGGATGGTCTCATGAGAATAGAAGCAGAGGCAGCCAAGTTGTGTCACTTCTGCGGCCCTCTTGGGATGCCTTTAACAGCTGCAGTGTGCCTGGAGCCCAGGGCCTCCTGGTTTTAAAAGTCCTAGGCCTAAGCCTAACATTAACCCTAGGAAGGTAAATCAGCCAGGTATTAGGGTTCTTCCTAAGGGAAAAGCCGTGAAAGCAGCCATGTTGTGGCACTTCTGCACTCCCTTTGGGATGCCTTTGGCAGATGCAGTAAGCCTGGAACTCAGGGCTTCCTAGTTAAAAAACTCCAAGCCCTAGGCCGAACCCCAACCCTAACCCTAGGCAGATAAATCAGCCTAGGTATAGGGATGGTGCCAAGGAAAAAGCTGTGAAAGCTGCCATGTTGTTGCACTTTTGTACTCCCCTTGGGATGCCTTGAACAGCTGCAGTGTCCCTGGATCTAAGGGCTTCCTAGTTTTAAAAATCCTAGCCCTAGGCCTAAGCCTAACAATAAACCTGGGAAGGGAAATCAGCCTGGTGTTAGGCTGATTTCCAAGGAAAAAGCCGTGAAAGCAACCATGTTGTGGCACTTTTGCACTCCCTTTTGGATGTCTTTCACAGCTCCAGTGTGCCTGGAACTCAGGGCTTCCTGATTTTAAAAGTCCTAGCCCTAGGCCGAACCCCAACCCTAAGACGAGAAAGGCAAATCAGCCAGGAATAAGGCATGTCCCCAAGGAAAAAGCTGTGGAGGCAGGCATGTTGTGGTACTTTTGCGCTCTTCTTGGCTAGTCCTTCGCAGCTGCTGTGTTCTTGGAACTCAGGGCTTTCTGGTTAATAGAACCCTTACCCTTGGCGTAACTCAAACCTTAACCCTAGGAAGGAAAATCAGCCTATGGTTCGGGATGGTCTCATGGAAATATCAGTGGTGGCAGCCAAGTTGTGTCACTTTTGCGCTCCCCTTGGGATGCCTTTCGCAGCTGCAGTGTCCCTGGAGCCAAGGGCTTCCTGGTTTTAAAAGTCCTAGGCCTAAGCCTAAAAGTAACCCTAGGAAGGTAAATCAGCCAGGTATTAGGGTTCTTCCTAAGGGAAAAGCCGTGAAAGCAGCCATGTTGTGGCACTTTTGCACTCCCTTTGGGATGCCTTGGCAGATGAAGTAAGCCTGGAACTCAGGGCTTCCTAGTTAAAAAAATCCTAGCCCTAGGCCGAACCCCAACCCTAAGACGAGAAAGGCAAATCAGCCAGGAATTAGGCATGTCCCCAAGGAAAAAGCTGTGGAGGCAGGCATGTTGTGGTACTTTTGCGCTCTTCTTGGCTAGTCCTTCGCAGCTGCTGTGTTCTTGGAACTCAGGGCTTTCTGGTTAATAGAACCCTTACCCTAGGCGTAACTCAAACCTTAACCCTAGGAAGGAAAATCAGCCTATGGTTTGGGATGGTCTCATGGAAATATCAGTGGTGGCAGCCAAGTTGTGTCACTTTTGCGCTCCCCTTGGGATGCCTTTCGCAGCTGCAGTGTGCCTGGAGCCCAGGGCTTCCTGGTTTTAAAAGTCCTAGGCCTAAGCCTAACAGTAACCCTGGGAAGGGAAATCAGCCGCGTATTAGGGTTCTTCCTAAGGGAAAAGCCGTGAAACCAGCCATGTTGTGGCACTTCTGCACTCCCTTTGGGATGCCTTTGGCAGATGCAGTAAGCCTGGAACTCAGGGCTTCCTAGTTAAAAAAATCCTAGCCCTAGGCCGAACCCCAACCCTAAGACGAGAAAGGCAAATCAGCCAGGAATTAGGCATGTCCCCAAGGAAAAAGCTGTGGAGGCAGGCATGTTGTGGTACTTTTGCGCTCTTCTTGGCTAGTCCTACGCAGCTGCTGTGTTCTTGGAACTCAGGTCTTTCTGGTTAATAGACCTCATACCCTAGGCGAAACTCAAACCTTAACCCTAGGAAGGAAAATCAGCCTATGGTTCGGGATGGTCTCATGAGAATAGAAGCAGAGGCAGCCAAGTTGTGTCACTTCTGCGGCCCTCTTGGGATGCCTTTAACAGCTGCAGTGTGCCTGGAGCCCAGGGCCTCCTGGTTTTAAAAGTCCTAGGCCTAAGCCTAACATTAACCCTAGGAAGGTAAATCAGCCAGGTATTAGGGTTCTTCCTAAGGGAAAAGCCGTGAAAGCAGCCATGTTGTGGCACTTCTGCACTCCCTTTGGGATGCCTTTGGCAGATGCAGTAAGCCTGGAACTCAGGGCTTCCTAGTTAAAAAACTCCAAGCCCTAGGCCGAACCCCAACCCTAACCCTAGGCAGATAAATCAGCCTAGGTATAGGGATGGTGCCAAGGAAAAAGCTGTGAAAGCTGCCAGGTTGTTGCACTTTTGTACTCCCCTTGGGATGCCTTGAAAAGCTGCAGTGTCCCTGGATCTAAGGGCTTCCTAGTTTTAAAAATCCTAGCCCTAGGCCTAAGCCTAACAGTAAACCTGGGAAGGGAAATCAGCCTGGTGTTAGGCTGATTTCCAAGGAAAAAGCCGTGAAAGCAACCATGTTGTGGCACTTTTGCACTCCCTTTTGGATGTCTTTCACAGCTCCAGTGTGCCTGGAACTCAGGGCTTCCTGATTTTAAAAGTCCTAGCCCTAGGCCGAACCCCAACCCTAAGACGAGAAAGGCAAATCAGCCAGGAATAAGGCATGTCCCCAAGGAAAAAGCTGTGGAGGCAGGCATGTTGTGGTACTTTTGCGCTCTTCTTGGCTAGTCCTTCGCAGCTGCTGTGTTCTTGGAACTCAGGGCTTTCTGGTTAATAGAACCCTTACCCTAGGCGTAACTCAAACCTTAACCCTAGGAAGGAAAATCAGCCTATGGTTCGGGATGGTCTCATGGAAATATCAGTGGTGGCAGCCAAGTTGTGTCACTTTTGCGCTCCCCTTGGGATGCCTTTCGCAGCTGCAGTGTGCCTGGAGCCCAGGGCTTCCTGGTTTTAAAAGTCCTAGGCCTAAGCCTAAAAGTAACCCTAGGAAGGTAAATCAGCCAGGTATTAGGGTTCTTCCTAAGGGAAAAGCCGTGAAAGCAGCCATGTTGTGGCACTTTTGCACTCCCTTTGGGATGCCTTTGGCAGATGCAGTAAGCCTGGAACTCAGGGCTTCCTAGTTAAAAAATCCTAGCCCTAGGCCGAACCCCAACCCTAAGACGAGAAAGGCAAATCAGCCAGGAATTAGGCATGTCCCCAAGGAAAAAGCTGTGGAGGCAGGCACGTTGTGGTACTTTTGCGCTCTTCTTGGGTAGTCCTTCGCAGCTGCTGTGTTCTTGGAACTCAGGGCTTTCTGGTTAATAGAACTCTTACCCTAGGCGTAACTCAAATCTTAACCCTAAGAAGGAAAATCAGCCTATGGTTCGGGATGGTCTCATGAGAATAGCAGCAGAGGCAGCCAAGTTGTGTCACTTTTGCGCTCCCCTTGGGATGCCTTTCGCAGCTGCAGTGTGCCTGGAGCCCAGGGCTTCCTGGTTTTAAAAGTCCTAGGCCTAAGCCTAACAGTAACCCTAGGAAGGTAAATCAGCCGCGTATTAGGGTTCTTCCTAAGGGAAAAGCCGTGAAAGCAGCCATGTTGTGGCACTTCTGCACTCCCTTTGGGATGCCTTTGACAGATGCAGTAAGCCTGGAACTCAGGGCTTCCTAGTTAAAAAAATCCTAGCCCTAGGCCGAACCCCAACCCTAAGACGAGAAAGGCAAATCAGCCAGGAATTAGGCATGTCCCCAAGGAAAAAGCTGTGGAGGCAGGCATGTTGTGGTACTTTTGCGCTCTTCTTGGGTAGTCCTTCGCAGCTGCTGTGTTCTTGGAACTCAGGGCTTTCTGGTTAAGAGACCTCTTACCCTAGGCGAAACTCAAACCTTAACCCTAGGAAGGAAAATCAGCCTATGGTTCGGGATGGTCTCATGAGAATAGAAGCAGAGGCAGCCAAGTTGTGTCACTTCTGCGGCCCTCTTGGGATGCCTTTAACAGCTGCAGTGTGCCTGGAGCCCAGGGCTTCCTGGTTTTAAAAGTCCTAGGCCTAAGCCTAACAGTAACCCTAGGAAGGTAAATCAGCCGCGTATTAGGGTTCTTCCTAAGGGAAAAGCTGTGAAAGCAGCCATGTTGTGGCACTTTTGCACTCCCTTTGGGATGCCTTTGGCAGATGCAGTAAGCCTGGAACTCAGGGCTTCCTGGTTAAAAAACTCCAAGCCCTAGGCTGAACCCCAACCCTAACCCTAGGCAGATAAATCAGCCTAGGTATAGGGATGGTGCCAAGGAAAAAGCTGTGAAAGCTGCCTTGTTGTTGCACTTTTGTACTCCCCTTGGGATGCCTTGAACAGCTGCAGTGTCCCTGGATCTAAGGGCTTCCTAGTTTTAAAAATCCTAGCCCTAGGCCTAAGCCTAACAGTAACCCTGGGAAGGGAAATCAGCCTGTTGTTAGGCTTCTTGCCAAGGAAAAAGCCGTGAAAGCAACCATGTTGTGGCACTTTTGCACTCCCTTTTGGATGTCTTTCACAGCTCCAGTGTGCCTGGAACTCAGGGCTTCCTGATTTTAAAAGTCCTAGCCCTAGGCCGAACCCCAACCCTAAGACGAGAAAGGCAAATCAGCCAGGAATTAGGCATGTCCCCAAGGAAAAAGCTGTGGAGGCAGGCATGTTGTGGTACTTTCGCGCTCTTCTTGGGTAGTCCTTCGCAGCTGCTGTGTTCTTGGAACTCAGGGCTTTCTGGTTAATAGAACTCTTACCCTAGGCGTAACTCAAATCTTAACCCTAAGAAGGAAAATCAGCCTATGGTTCGGGATGGTCTCATGAGAATAGCAGCAGAGGCAGCCAAGTTGTGTCACTTCTGCGGCCCTCTTGGGATGCCTTTAACAGCTGCATGTGCCTGGAGCCCAGGGCTTCCTGGTTTTAAAAGTCCTAGGCCTAAGCCTAACAGTAACCCTAGGAAGGTAAATCAGCCGCGTATTAGGGTTCTTCCTAAGGGAAAAGCCGTGAAAGCAGCCATGTTGTGGCACTTCTGCACTCCCTTTGGGATGCCTTTGGCAGATGAAGTAAGCCTGGAACTCAGGGCTTCCTAGTTAAAAAATATCCTAGCCCTAGGCCGAACCCCAACCCTAAGACGAGAAAGGCAAATCAGCCAGGAATTAGGCATGTCCCCAAGGAAAAAGCTGTGGAGGCAGGCATGTTGTGGTACTTTTGCGCTCTTCTTGGCTAGTCCTACGCAGCTGCTGTGTTCTTGGAACTCAGGGCTTTCTGGTTAATAGACCTCTTACCCTAGGCGAAACTCAAACATTAACCCTAGGAAGGAAAATCAGCCTATGGTTCGGGATGGTCTCATGAGAATAGCAGCAGAGGCAGCCAAGTTGTGTCACTTCTGCGGCCCTCTTGGGATGCCTTTAACAGCTGCAGTGTGCCTGGAGCCCAGGGCTTCCTGGTTTTAAAAGTCCTAGGCCTAAGCCTAACAGTAACCCTAGGAAGGTAAATCAGCCGCGTATTAGGGTTCTTCCTAAGGGGAAAGCCGTGAAAGCAGCCATGTTGTGGCACTTTTGCACTCCCTTTGGAATGCCTTTGGCAGATGCAGTAAGCCTGGAACTCAGGGCTTCCTAGTTAAAAAACTCCAAGCCCTAGGCTGAACCCTAACCCTAACCCTAGGTAGATAAATCAGCATAGGTATAGGGATGGTGCCAAGGAAAAAGCTGTGAAAGCTGCCATGTTGTTGCACTTTTGTACTCCCCTTGGGATGCCTTGAACAGCTGCAGTGTCCCTGGATCTAAGGGCTTCCTAGTTTTAAAAATCCTAGCCCTAGGCCTAAGCCTAACAGTAAACCTGGGAAGGGAAATCAGCCTGGTGTTAGGCTTCTTGCCAAGGAAAAAGCCGTGAAAGCAACCATGTTGTGGAACTTTTGCACTGCCTTTTGGATGTCTTTCACAGCTCCAGTGTGCCTAGAACTCAGGGCTTCCTGATTTTAAAAGTCCTAGCCCTTGGCCGAACCCCAACCCTAAGACGAGAAAGGCAAATCCGCCAGGAATAAGGCATGTCCCCAAGGAAAAAGCTGTGGAGGCAGGCATGTTGTGGTACTTTTGCGCTCTTCTTGGGTAGTCCTTCGCAGCTGCTGTGTTCTTGGAACTCATGGCTTTCTGGTTAATAGAACACTTACCCCAGGCGTAACTCAAACCTTAACCCTAGGAAGGAAAATCAGCCTATGGTTCGGGATGGTCTCATGGAAATATCAGTGGTGGCAGCCAAGTTGTGTCACTTTTGCGCTCCCCTTGGGATGCCTTTCGCAGCTGCAGTGTGCCTGGAGCCCAGGGCTTCCTGGTTTTAAAAGTCCTAGGCCTAAGCCTAACAGTAACCCTAGGAAGGTAAATCAGCTGGGTATTAGGGTTCTTCTTAAGGGGAAGGCCGTGAAAGCAGCCATGTTGTGGCACTTCTGCACTCCCTTTGGGATGCCTTTGGCAGATGCAGTAAGCCTGGAACTCAGGGCTTCCTAGTTAAAAAAATCCTAGCCCTAGGCCGAACCCCAACCCTAAGACGAGAAAGGCAAATCAGCCAGGAATTAGGCATGTCCCCAAGGAAAAAGCTGTGGAGGCAGGCATGTTGTGGTACTTTTGCGCTCTTCTTGGCTAGTCCTTCGCAGCTGCTGTGTTCTTGGAACTCAGGGCTTTCTGGTTAATAGAACCCTTACCCTAGGCGTAACTCAAACCTTAACCCTAGGAAGGAAAATCAGCCTATGGTTCGGGATGGTCTCATGAGAATAGCAGCAGAGGCAGCCAAGTTGTGTCACTTCTGCGGCCCCTCTTGGTATTCCTTTAACAGCTGCATGTGCCTGGAGCCCAGGGCTTCCTGGTTTTAAAAGTCCTAGGCCTAAGCCTAACAGTAACCCTAGGAAGGTAAATCAACCGCGTATTAGGGTTCTTCCTAAGGGAAAAACCGTGAAAGCAGCCATGTTGTGGCACTTTTGCACTCCCTTTGGGATGCCTTTGGCAGATGCAGTAAGCCTGGAACTTAGGGCTTCCTAGTTAAAAAAATCCTAGCCCTAGGCCGAACCCCAACCCTAAGACGAGAAAGGCAAATCAGCCAGGAATTAGGCATGTCCCCAAGGAAAAAGCTGTGGAGGCAGGCATGTTGTGGTACTTTTGCGCTCTTCTTGGCTAGTCCTTCGCAGCTGCTGTGTTCTTGGAACTCAGGTCTTTCTGGTTAATAGACCTCTTACCCTAGGCGAAACTCAAACATTAACCCTAGGAAGGAAAATCAGCCTATGGTTCGGGATGGTCTCATGAGAATAGAAGCAGAGGCAGCCAAGATGTGTCACTTCTGCGCCCCTCTTCGGATGCCTTTAACAGCTGCAGTGTGCCTGAAGCCCAGGGCTTCCTGGTTTTAAAAGTCCTAGGTCTAAGCCTTACAGTAAACCTAGGAAGGTAAATCAGCCAGGTATTAGGGTTCTTCCTAAGGGAAAAGCTGTGAAAGCAGCCATGTTGTGGCACTTCTGCACTCCCTTTGGGATGCCTTTGGCAGATGCAGTAAGCCTGGAACTCAGGGCTTCCTGGTTAAAAATCTCCAAGCCCTAGGCTGAAGCCTAACCCTAACCCTAGGCAGATAAATCAGCCTAGGTTTAGGGATAGTGCCAAGGAAAAAGCTGTGAAAGCTGCCATGTTGTTGCACTTTTGTACTCCCCTTGGGATGCCTTGAACAGCTGCAGTGTGCCTGGATCTAAGGGCTTCCTAGTTTTAAAAATACAAGCCCCTTACCCGCGGCGTAACTCAAACCTTAACCCTAGGAAGGAAAATCAGCCTATGGTTCAGGATGGTCTCATGAGAATAGAAGCAGAGGCAGCCAAGTTGTGTCACTTCTGCGGCCCTCTTGGGATGCCTTTCGCAGCTGCATGTGCCTGGAGCCCAGGGCTTCCTGGTTTTAAATTCCTAGGCCTAAGCCTAACAGTAACCCTAGGAAGGTAAATCAGCCGCGTATTAGGGTTCTTCCTAAGGGAAAAGCCGTGAAAGCAGCCATGTTGTGGCACTTCTGCACTCCCTTTGGGATGCCTTTGGCAGATGCAGTAAGCCTGGAACTCAGGGCTTCCTGGTTAAAAAACTCCAAGCCCTAGGCTGAAGCCTAACCCTAACCCTAGTCAGATAAATCAGCCTAGGTATAGGGATGGTGGCAAGGAAAAAGCTGTGGAAGCTGCCATGTTGTTGCACTTTTGTACTCCCCTTGGGATGCCTTTCGCAGCTGCAGTGTGCCTGGAGCCCAGGGCTTCCTGGTTTTAAAAGTCCTAGGCCTAAGCCTAACAGTAACCCTAGGAATGTAAATCAGCCGCGTATTAGGGTTCTTCCTAAGGGAAAAGCCGTGAAAGCAGCCATGTTGCACTTCTGCACTCCCTTTGGGATGCCTTTGGCAGATGCAGTAAGCCTGGAACTCAGGGCTTCCTAGTTAAAAAAATCCTAGCCCTAGGCCGAACCCCAACCCTAAGACGAGAAAGGCAAATCAGCCAGGAATTAGGCATGTCCCCAAGGAAAAAGCTGTGGAGGCAGGCATGTTGTGGTACTTTTGCGCTCTTCTTGGGTAGTCCTTCGCAGCTGCTGTGTTCTTGGAACTCAGGGCTTTCTGGTTAATAGAACCCTTACCCTAGGCGTAACTCAAACCTTAACCCTAGGAAGGAAAATCAGCCTATGGTTCGGGATGGTCTCATGAGAATAGCAGCAGAGGCAGCCAAGTTGTGTCACTTCTGCGGCCCTCTTGGTATTCCTTTAACAGCTGCATGTGCCTGGAGCCCAGGGCTTCCTGGTTTTAAAAGTCCTAGGCCTAAGCCTAACAGTAACCCTAGGAAGGTAAATCAACCGCGTATTAGGGTTCTTCCTAAGGGAAAAGCCGTGAAAGCAGCCATGTTGTGGCACTTTTGCACTCCCTTTGGGATGCCTTTGGCAGATGCAGTAAGCCTGGAACTTAGGGCTTCCTAGTTAAAAAAATCCTAGCCCTAGGCCGAACCCCAACCCTAAGACGAGAAAGGCAAATCAGCCAGGAATTAGGCATGTCCCCAAGGAAAAAGCTGTGGAGGCAGGCATGTTGTGGTACTTTTGCGCTCTTCTTGGCTAGTCCTTCGCAGCTGCTGTGTTCTTGGAACTCAGGTCTTTCTGGTTAATAGACCTCTTACCCTAGGCGAAACTCAAACATTAACCCTAGGAAGGAAAATCAGCCTATGGTTCGGGATGGTCTCATGAGAATAGAAGCAGAGGCAGCCAAGATGTGTCACTTCTGCGCCCCTCTTCGGATGCCTTTAACAGCTGCAGTGTGCCTGAAGCCCAGGGCTTCCTGGTTTTAAAAGTCCTAGGTCTAAGCCTTACAGTAAACCTAGGAAGGTAAATCAGCCAGGTATTAGGGTTCTTCCTAAGGGAAAAGCTGTGAAAGCAGCCATGTTGTGGCACTTCTGCACTCCCTTTGGGATGCCTTTGGCAGATGCAGTAAGCCTGGAACTCAGGGCTTCCTGGTTAAAAATCTCCAAGCCCTAGGCTGAAGCCTAACCCTAACCCTAGGCAGATAAATCAGCCTAGGTTTAGGGATAGTGCCAAGGAAAAAGCTGTGAAAGCTGCCATGTTGTTGCACTTTTGTACTCCCCTTGGGATGCCTTGAACAGCTGCAGTGTGCCTGGATCTAAGGGCTTCCTAGTTTTAAAAATACAAGCCCCTTACCCGCGGCGTAACTCAAACCTTAACCCTAGGAAGGAAAATCAGCCTATGGTTCAGGATGGTCTCATGAGAATAGAAGCAGAGGCAGCCAAGTTGTGTCACTTCTGCGGCCCTCTTGGGATGCCTTTCGCAGCTGCATGTGCCTGGAGCCCAGGGCTTCCTGGTTTTAAATTCCTAGGCCTAAGCCTAACAGTAACCCTAGGAAGGTAAATCAGCCGCGTATTAGGGTTCTTCCTAAGGGAAAAGCCGTGAAAGCAGCCATGTTGTGGCACTTCTGCACTCCCTTTGGGATGCCTTTGGCAGATGCAGTAAGCCTGGAACTCAGGGCTTCCTGGTTAAAAAACTCCAAGCCCTAGGCTGAAGCCTAACCCTAACCCTAGTCAGATAAATCAGCCTAGGTATAGGGATGGTGGCAAGGAAAAAGCTGTGGAAGCTGCCATGTTGTTGCACTTTTGTACTCCCCTTGGGATGCCTTTCGCAGCTGCAGTGTGCCTGGAGCCCAGGGCTTCCTGGTTTTAAAAGTCCTAGGCCTAAGCCTAACAGTAACCCTAGGAATGTAAATCAGCCGCGTATTAGGGTTCTTCCTAAGGGAAAAGCCGTGAAAGCAGCCATGTTGCACTTCTGCACTCCCTTTGGGATGCCTTTGGCAGATGCAGTAAGCCTGGAACTCAGGGCTTCCTAGGTAAAAAAATCCTAGCCCTAGGCCGAACCCCAACCCTAAGACGAGAAAGGCAAATCAGCCAGGAATTAGGCATGTACCCAAGGAAAAAGCTGTGGAGGCAGGCATGTTGTGGTACTTTTGCGCTCTTCTTGGGTAGTCCTTCGCAGCTGCTGTGTTCTTAGAACTCAGGTCTTTCTGGTTAATAGAACTCTTACCCTAGGCGTAACTCAAATCTTAACCCTAAGAAGGAAAATCAGCCTATGGTTCGGGATGGTCTCATGAGAATAGCAGCAGAGGCAGCCAAGTTGTGTCACTTCTGCAGCCCTCTTGGGATGCCTTGAACAGCTGCATGTGCCTGGAGCCCAGGGCTTCCTGGTTTTAAAAGTCCTAGGCCTAAGCCTAACAGTAACCCTAGGAAGGTAAATCAGTCGCGTATTAGGGTTCTTCCTAAGGGAAAAGCCGTGAAAGCAGCCATGTTGTGGCACTTCTGCACTCCCTTTGGGAGGCTTTAGGCAGATGCAGTAAGCATGGAACTCAGGGCTTCCTAGTTAAAAAAATCCTAGCCCTAGGCCGAACCCCAAACCTAAGACGAGAAAGGCAAATCAGCCAGGAATTAGGCATGTCCCCAAGGAAAAAGCTGTGGAGGCAGGTACGTTGTGGTACTTTTGCGCTCTTCTTGGGTAGTCCTTCGCAGCTGCTGTGTTCTTGGAACTCAGGGCTTTCTGGTTAATAGAAACCTTACCCTAGGCGTAACTCAAACCTTAACCCTAGGAAGGAAAATCAGCCTATGGTTCGGGATGGTCTCATGGAAATATCAGTGGTGGCAGCCAAGTTGTGTCACTTTTGCGCTCCCCTTGGGATGCCTTTCGCAGCTGCAGAGTGCCTGGAGCCCAGGGCTTCCTGGTTTTAAAAGTCCTAGGCCTAAGCCTAACAGTAACCCTAGGAAGGTAAATCAGCCGGGTATTAGGGTTCTTCCTAAGGGAAAAGCCGTGAAAGCAGCCATGTTGTGGCACTTCTGCACTCCCTTTGGGATGCCTTTGGCAGATGCAGTAAGCCTGGAACTCAGGGCTTCCTGGTTAAAAAACTCCAAGACCTAGGCTGAAGCCTAACCCTAACCCTAGGCAGATAAATCAGCCTAGGTATAGGGATGGTGCCAAGGAAAAAGCTGTGAAAGCTGCCATGTTGTTGCACTTTTGTACTCCCCTTGGGATGCCTTGAACAGCTGCAGTGAGCCTGGAAGTAAGGGCTTCCTAGTTTTAGAAATCCTAGCCCTAGGCCTAAGCCTAACAGTAACCCTGGGAAGGGAAATCAGCCTGGTGTTAGGCTTCTTGCCAAGGAAAAAGCCGTGAAAGCAGCCATGTTGTGGCACTTTTGCACTCCCTTTTGGATGCCTTTCACAGCTCCAGTGTGCCTGGAACTCAGGGCTTCCTGATTTTAAAAGTCCTAGCCCTAGGCCGAACCCCAACCCTAAGACGAGAAAGGCAAATCAGCCAGGAATTAGGCATGTCCCCAAGGAAAAAGCTGTCGACGCAGGCATGTTGTGGTACTTTTGCGCTCTTCTTGGGTAGTCCTTCGCAGCTGCTGTGTTCTTGGAACTCAGGTCTTTCTGGTTAATAGAACTCTTACCCTAGGCGTAACTCAAACCTTAACCCTAGGAAGGAAAATCAGCCTATGGTTCGGGATGGTCTCATGGAAATATCAGTGGTGGCAGCCAAGTTGCGGCACTTTTGCGCTCCCCTTGGGATGCCTTTCGCAGCTGCAGAGTGCCTGGAGCCCAGGGCTTCCTGGTTTTAAAAGTCCTAGGCCTAAGCCTAACAGTAACCCTAGGAAGGTAAATCAGCCGGGTATTAGGGTTCTTCCTAAGGGAAAAGCCGTGAAAGCAGCCATGTTGTGGCACTTTTGCACTCCCTTTGGGATGCATTTGGCAGATGCAGTAAGCCTGGAACTCAGGGCTTCCTGGTTAAAAAACTCCAAGCCCTAGGCTGAACCCTAACCCTAACCCTAGGCAGATAAATCAGCATATGTATAGGGATGGTGCCAAGGAAAAAGCTGTGAAAGCTGCCATGTTGTGGTACTTTAGTACTCCCCTTGGGATGCCTTGAACAGCTGCCGTGTGCCTGGATCTAAGGGCTTCCTAGTTTTAAAAGTCCTAGGCCTAAGCCTAACAGTAACCCTAGGAAGGTAAATCAGCCGCGTATTAGGGTTCTTCCTAAGGGAAAAGCCGTGAAAGCAGCCATGTTGTGGCACTTCTGCACTCCCTTTGGGATGCCTTTGGCAGATGCAGTAAGCCTGGAACTCAGGGCTTCCTAGTTAAAAAAATCCTAGCCCTAGGCCGAACCCCAACCCTAAGACGAGAAAGGCAAATCAGCCAGGAATTAGGCATGTCCCCAAGGAAAAAGCTGTGGAGGCAGGCACGTTGTGGTACTTTTGCGCTCTTCTTGGCTAGTCCTTCGCAGCTGCTGTGTTCTTGGAACTCAGGGCTTTCTGGTTAATAGAACCCTTACCCTAGGCGTAACTCAAACCTTAACCCTAGGAAGGAAAATCAGCCTATGGTTCGGGATGGTCTCATGGAAATATCAGTGGTGGCAGCCAAGTTGTGTCACTTTTGCGCTCCCCTTGGGATGCCTTTCGCAGCTGCAGAGTGCCTGGAGCCCAGGGCTTCTTGGTTTTAAAAGTCCTAGGCCTAAGCCTAACAGTAACACTAGGAAGGTAAATCAGCCGGGTATTAGGGTTCTTCCTAAGGGAAAAGCCGTGAAAGCAGCCATGTTGTGGCACTTCTGCACTCCTTTGGGATGCCTTTGGCAGATGCAGTAAGCCTGGAACTCAGGGCTTCCTGGTTAAAAAACTCCAAGCCCTAGGCTGAAGCCTAACCCTAACCCTAGGCAGATGAATCAGCCTAGGTATAGGGATGGTGCCAAGGAAAAAGCTGTGAAAGCTGCCATGTTGTTGCACTTTTGTACTCCCCTTGGGATGCCTTGAACAGCTGCAGTGTGCCTGGATCTAAGGGCTTCCTAGTTTTAAAAATCCTAGCCCTAGGCCTAAGCCTAACAGTAACCCTGGGAAGGGAAATCAGCCTGGTGTTAGGCTTCTTGCCCAGGAAAAAGCTGTGAAAGCAGCCATGTTGTGGCACTTTTGCACTCCCTTTTGGATGACTTTCACAGCTCCAGTGTGCCTGGAACTCAGGGCTTCCTGATTTTAAGAATCCTAGCACTAGGCCGAACCCCAAACCTAAGACGAGAAAGGCAAATCAGCCAGGAATTAGGCATGTCCCCAAGGAAAAAGCTGTGGAGGCAGGCATGTTGTGGTACTTTTGCGCTCTTCTTGGGTAGTCCTTCGCAGCTGCTGTGTTCTTGGAACTCATGGCTTTCTGGTTAATAGAACACTTACCCCAGGCGTAACTCAAACCTTAACCCTAGGAAGGAAAATCAGCCTATGGTTCGGGATGGTCTCATGGAAATATCAGTGGTGGCAGCCAAGTTGCGGCACTTTTGCGCTCCCCTTGGGATGCCTTTCGCAGCTGCAGAGTGCCTGGAGCCCAGGGCTTCCTGGTTTTAAAAGTCCTAGGCCTAAGCCTAACAGTAACCGTAGGAAGGTAAATCAGCTAGGTATTAGGGTTCTTCCTAAGGGAAAAGCCGTGAAACCAGCCATGTTGTGGCACTTCTGCACTCCCTTTGGGATGCCTTTGGCAGATGCAGTAAGCCTGGAACTCAGGGCTTCCTAGTTAAAAAAATCCTAGCCCTAGGCCGAACCCCAACCCTAAGACGAGAAAGGCAAATCAGCCAGGAATTAGGCATGTCCCCAAGGAAAAAGCTGTGGAGGCAGGCATGTTGTGGTACTTTTGCGCTCTTCTTGGCTAGTCCTTCGCAGCTGCTGTGTTCTTGGAACTCAGGGCTTTCTGGTTAATAGAACCCTTACCCTAGGCGTAACTCAAACCTTAACCCTAGGAAGGAAAATCAGCCTATGGTTCGGGATGGTCTCATGAGAATAGCAGCAGAGGCAGCCAAGTTGTGTCACTTCTGCGGCCCTCTTGGTATTCCTTTAACAGCTGCATGTGCCTGGAGCCCAGGGCTTCCTGGTTTTAAAAGTCCTAGGCCTAAGCCTAACAGTAACCCTAGGAAGGTAAATCAACCGCGTATTAGGGTTCTTCCTAAGGGAAAAGCCGTGAAAGCAGCCATGTTGTGGCACTTTTGCACTCCCTTTGGGATGCCTTTGGCAGATGCAGTAAGCCTGGAACTCAGGGCTTCCTAGTTAAAAAAATCCTAGCCCTAGGCCGAACCCCAACCCTAAGACGAGAAAGGCAAATCAGCCAGGAATTAGGCATGTCCCCAAGGAAAAAGCTGTGGAGGCAGGCATGTTGTGGTACTTTTGCGCTCTTCTTGGCTAGTCCTTCGCAGCTGCTGTGTTCTTGGAACTCAGGTCTTTCTGGTTAATAGACCTCTTACCCTAGGCGAAACTCAAACATTAACCCTAGGAAGGAAAATCAGCCTATGGTTCGGGATGGTCTCATGAGAATAGAAGCAGAGGCAGCCAAGATGTGTCACTTCTGCGGCCCTCTTGGGATGCCTTTAACAGCTGCAGTGTGCCTGAAGCCCAGGGCTTCCTGGTTTTAAAAGTCCTAGGTCTAAGCCTTACAGTAAACCTAGGAAGGTAAATCAGCCAGGTATTAGGGTTCTTCCTAAGGGAAAAGCTGTGAAAGCAGCCATGTTGTGGCACTTCTGCACTCCCTTTGGGATGCCTTTGGCAGATGCAGTAAGCCTGGAACTCAGGGCTTCCTGGTTAAAAAACTCCAAGCCCTAGGCTGAAGCCTAACCCTAACCCTAGGCAGATAAATCAGCCTAGGTTTAGGGATAGTGCCAAGGAAAAAGCTGTGAAAGCTGCCATGTTGTTGCACTTTTGTACTCCCCTTGGGATGCCTTGAACAGCTGCAGTGTGCCTGGATCTAAGGGCTTCCTAGTTTTAAAAATACAAGCCCCTTACCCGCGGCGTAACTCAAACCTTAACCCTAGGAAGGAAAATCAGCCTATGGTTCAGGATGGTCTCATGAGAATAGAAGCAGAGGCAGCCAAGTTGTGTCACTTCTGCGGCCCTCTTGGGATGCCTTTAACAGCTGCATGTGCCTGGAGCCCAGGGCTTCCTGGTTTTAAAAGTCCTAGGCCTAAGCCTAACAGTAACCCTAGGAATGTAAATCAGCCGCGTATTAGGGTTCTTCCTAAGGGAAAAGCCGTGAAAGCAGCCATGTTGCACTTCTGCACTCCCTTTGGGATGCCTTTGGCAGATGCAGTAAGCCTGGAACTCAGGGCTTCCTAGGTAAAAAAATCCTAGCCCTAGGCCGAACCCCAACCCTAAGACGAGAAAGGCAAATCAGCCAGGAATTAGGCATGTCCCCAAGGAAAAAGCTGTGGAGGCAGGCATGTTGTGGTACTTTTGCGCTCTTCTTGGCTAGTCCTTCGCAGCTGCTGTGTTCTTAGAACTCAGGTCTTTCTGGTTAATAGAACTCTTACCCTAGGCGTAACTCAAATCTTAACCCTAAGAAGGAAAATCAGCCTATGGTTCGGGATGGTCTCATGAGAATAGAAGCAGAGGCAGCCAAGTTGTGTCACTTCTGCGGCCCTCTTGGGATGCCTTTAACAGCTGCATGTGCCTGGAGCCCAGGGCTTCCTGGTTTTAAAAGTCCTAGGCCTAAGCCTAACAGTAACCCTAGGAAGGTAAATCAGCCGCGTATTAGGGTTCTTCCTAAGGGAAAAGCCGTGAAAGCAGCCATGTTGTGGCACTTCTGCACTCCCTTTGGGTTGCTTTTGGCAGATGAAGTAAGCCTGGAACTCAGGGCTTCCTAGTTAAAAAAATCCTAGACCTAGGCCGAACCCCAACCCTAAGACGAGAAAGGCAAATCAGCCAGGAATTAGGCATGTCCCCAAGGAAAAAGCTGTGGAGGCAGGCATGTTGTGGTACTTTTGCGCTCTTCTTGGGTAGTCCTTCGCAGCTGCTGTGTTCTTGGAACTCAGGTCTTTCTGGTTAATAGAACTCTTACCCTAGGCGTAACTCAAACCTTAACCCTAGGAAGGAAAATCAGCCTATGGTTCGGGATGGTCTCATGGAAATATCAGTGGTGGCAGCCAAGTTGTGTCACTTTTGCGCTCCCCTTGGGATGCCTTTCGCAGCTGCAGTGTGCCTGGAGCCCAGGGCTTCCTGGTTTTAAAAGTCCTAGGCCTAAGCCTAACAGTAACCCTAGGAAGGTAAATCAGCTGGGTATTAGGGTTCTTCTTAAGGGGAAGGCCGTGAAAGCAGCCATGTTGTGGCACTTCTGCACTCCCTTTGGGATGCCTTTGGCAGATGCAGTAAGCCTGGAACTCAGGGCTTCCTAGTTAAAAAACTCCAAGCCCTAGGCTGAACCCTAACCCTAACCCTAGGCAGATAAATCAGCATAGGTATAGGGATGGTGCCAAGGAAAAAGCTGTGAAAGCTGCCATGTTGTTGCACTTTTGTACTCCCCTTGGGATGCCTTGAACAGCTGCAGTGTGCCTGGATCTAAGGGCTTCCTAGTTTTAAAAATCCTAGCCCTAGGCCTAAGCCTTACAGTAACCCGGTGAAGGGAAATCAGCCTGGTGTTAAGCTTCTTGCCAAGGAAAAAGTCGTGAAAGCAACCATGTTGTGGCACTTTTGCTCTCCCTTTTGGATGCCTTTCACAGCTCCAGTGTGCCTGGAACTCAGGACTTCCTGTTTTTAAAAATCCTAGCCCTAGGCCGAACTCCAACCCTAAGACGAGAAAGGCAAATCAGCCAGGAATTAGGCATGTCCCCAAGGAAAAAGCTGTGGAGGCAGGCATGTTGTGGTACTTTTGCGCTCTTCTTGGGTAGTCCTTCGCAGCTGCTGTGTTCTTGGAACTCAGGGCTTTCTGGTTAATAGAACCCTTACCCTAGGCGTAACTCAAACCTTAACCTTAGGAAGGAAAATCAGCCTATGGTTCGGGATGGTCTCATGAGAATAGAAGCAGAGGCAGCCAAGTTGTGTCACTTCTGCAGCCCTCTTGGGATGCCTTTCGCAGCTGCATGTGCCTGGAGCCCAGGGCTTCCTGGTTTTAAAAGTCCTAGGCCTAAGCCTAACAGTAACCCTAGGAAGGTAAATCAGCCGCGTATTAGGGTTCTTCCTAAGGGAAAAGCCGTGAAAGCAGCCATGTTGTGGCACTTCTGCACTCCCTTTGGGATGCCTTTTGCAGATGCAGTAAGCCTGGAACTCAGGGCTTCCTAGTTAAAAAAATCCTAGCCCTAGGCCGAACCCCAACCCTAAGATGAGAAAGGCAAATCAGCCAGGAATTAGGCATGTCCCCAAGGAAAAAGCTGTGGAGGCAGGCATGTTGTGGTACTTTTGCGCTCTTCTTGGCTAGTCCTTCGCAGCTGCTGTGTTCTTGGAACTCAGGGCTTTCTGGTTAATAGAACCCTTACCCTTGGCGTAACTCAAACCTTAACCCTAGGAAGGAAAATCAGCCTATGGTTCGGGATGGTCTCACGAGAATAGCAGCAGAGGCAGCCAAGTTGTGTCACTTCTGCGGCCCTCTTGGGATACCTTTAACAGCTGGAGTGTGCCTGGAGCCCAGGGCTTCCTGGTTTTAAAAGTCCTAGGCCTAAGCCTAACATTAACCCTAGGAAGGTAAATCAGCCGGGTATTAGGGTTCTTCCTAAGGGAAAAGCTGTGAAAGCAGCCATGTTGTGGCACTTCTGCACTCCCTTTGGGATGCCTTTGGCAGATGCAGTAAGCCTGGAACTCAGGGCTTCCTGGTTAAAAAACTCCAACGCCTAGGCCGAACCCCAACCCTAACCCTAGGCAGATTAATCAGCCTAGGTATAGGGATGGTGCCAAGGAAAAAGCTGTGAAAGCTGCCATGTTGTTGCACTTTTGTACTCCCCTTGGGATGCCTTGAACAGCTGCAGTGTCCCTGGATCTAAGGGCTTCCTAGTTTTAAAAATCCTAGCCCTAGGCCTAAGCCTAACAGTAAACCTGGGAAGGGAAATCAGCCTGGTGTTAGGCTTCTTGCCAAGGAAAAAGCCGTGAAAGCAACCATGTTGTGGAACTTTTGCACTGCCTTTTGGATGTCTTTCACAGCTCCAGTGTGCCTAGAACTCAGGGCTTCCTGATTTTAAAAGTCCTAGCCCTTGGCCGAACCCCAACCCTAAGACGAGAAAGGCAAATCCGCCAGGAATAAGGCATGTCCCCAAGGAAAAAGCTGTGGAGGCAGGCATGTTGTGGTACTTTTGCTCTCTTCTTGGGAAGTCCTTCGCAGCTGCTGTGTTCTTGGAACTCAGGGCTTTCTGGTTAATAGAACCCTTACCCTTGGCGTAACTCAAACCTTAACCCTAGGAAGGAAAATCAGCCTATGGTTCGGGATGCTCTCATGGAAATATCAGTGGTGGCAGCCAAGTTGTGCCACTTTTGCGCTCCCCTTGGGATGCCTTGAACAGCTGCAGTGTGCCTGGAGCCCAGGGCTTCCTGGTTTTAAAAGTCCTAGGCCTAAGCCTTACAGTAACCCTAGGAAGGTAAATCAGCTAGGTATTAGGGTTCTTCCTAAGGGAAAAGCCGTGAAAGCAGCCATGTTGTGGCACTTTTGCACTCCCTTTGGGATGCCTTTGGCAGATGCAGTAAGCCTGGAACTCAGGGCTTCCTAGTTAAAAAAATCCTAGCCCTAGGCCGAACCCCAACCCTAAGACGAGAAAGGCAAATCAGCCAGGAATTAGGCATGTCCCCAAGGAAAAAGCTGTGGAGGCAGGCACGTTGTGGTACTTTTGCGCTCTTCTTGGGTAGTCCTTCGCAGCTGCTGTGTTCTTGAAACTCAGGGCTTTCTGGTTAATAGAACTCTTACCCTAGGCGTAACTCAAATCTTAACCCTAGGAAGGAAAATCAGCCTATGGTTCGGGATGGTCTCATGGAAATATCAGTGGTGGCGGCCAAGTTGTGTCACTTTTGCGCTCCCCTTGGGATGCCTTTCGCAGCTGCAGTGTGCCTGGAGCCCAGGGCTTCCTGGTTTTAAAAGTCCTAGGCCTAAGCCTTACAGTAACCCTAGGAAGGTAAATCAGCCAGGTATTAGGGTTCTTCCTAAGGGAAAAGCCGTGAAAGCAGCCATGTTGTGGCACTTCTGCACTCCCTTTTGGATGCCTTTGACAGATGCAGTAAGCCTGGAACTCAGGGCTTCCTGATTTTAAGAATCCTAGCACTAGGCCGAACCCCAAACCTAAGACGAGAAAGGCAAATCAGCCAGGAATTAGGCATGTCCCCAAGGAAAAAGCTGTGGAGGCAGGCATGTTGTGGTACTTTTGCGCTCTTCTTGGGTAGTCCTTCTCAGCTGCTGTGTTCTTGGAACTCAGGGCTTTCTGGTTAATAGAACACTTACCCCAGGCGTAACTCAAACCTTAACCCTAGGAAGGAAAATCAGCCTATGGTTCGGGATGGTCTCATGGAAATATCAGTGGTGGCAGCCAAGTTGTGTCACTTTTGCGCTCCCCTTGGGATGCCTTTCGCAGCTGCAGTGTGCCTGGAGCCCAGGGCTTCCTGGTTTTAAAAGTCCTAGGCCTAAGCCTAACAGTAACCCTAGGAAGGTAAATCAGCTGGGTATTAGGGTTCTTCTTAAGGGGAAGGCCGTGAAAGCAGCCATGTTGTGGCACTTCTGCACTCCCTTTGGGATGCCTTTGGCAGATGCAGTAAGCCTGGAACTCAGGGCTTCCTAGTTAAAAAAATCCTAGCCCTAGGCCGAACCCCAACCCTAAGACGAGAAAGGCAAATCAGCCAGGAATTAGGCATGTCCCCAAGGAAAAAGCTGTGGAGGCAGGCATGTTGTGGTACTTTTGCGCTCTTCTTGGCTAGTCCTTCGCAGCTGCTGTGTTCTTGGAACTCAGGGCTTTCTGGTTAATAGAACCCTTACCCTAGGCGTAACTCAAACCTTAACCCTAGGAAGTAAAATCAGCCTATGGTTCGGGATGGTCTCATGAGAATAGCAGCAGAGGCAGCCAAGTTGTGTCACTTCTGCGGCCCTCTTGGTATTCCTTTAACAGCTGCATGTGCCTGGAGCCCAGGGCTTCCTGGTTTTAAAAGTCCTAGGCCTAAGCCTAACAGTAACCCTAGGAAGGTAAATCAACCGCGTATTAGGGTTCTTCCTAAGGGAAAAGCCGTGAAAGCAGCCATGTTGTGGCACTTTTGCACTCCCTTTGGGATGCCTTTGGCAGATGCAGTAAGCCTGGAACTCAGGGCTTCCTAGTTAAAAAAATCCTAGCCCTAGGCCGAACCCCAACCCTAAGACGAGAAAGGCAAATCAGCCAGGAATTAGGCATGTCCCCAAGGAAAAAGCTGTGGAGGCAGGCATGTTGTGGTACTTTTGCGCTCTTCTTGGCTAGTCCTTCGCAGCTGCTGTGTTCTTGGAACTCAGGTCTTTCTGGTTAATAGACCTCTTACCCTAGGCGAAACTCAAACATTAACCCTAGGAAGGAAAATCAGCCTATGGTTCGGGATGGTCTCATGAGAATAGAAGCAGAGGCAGCCAAGATGTGTCACTTCTGCGGCCCTCTTGGGATGCCTTTAACAGCTGCAGTGTGCCTGAAGCCCAGGGCTTCCTGGTTTTAAAAGTCCTAGGTCTAAGCCTTACAGTAAACCTAGGAAGGTAAATCAGCCAGGTATTAGGGTTCTTCCTAAGGGAAAAGCTGTGAAAGCAGCCATGTTGTGGCACTTCTGCACTCCCTTTGGGATGCCTTTGGCAGATGCAGTAAGCCTGGAACTCAGGGCTTCCTGGTTAAAAAACTCCAAGCCCTAGGCTGAAGCCTAACCCTAACCCTAGGCAGATAAATCAGCCTAGGTTTAGGGATAGTGCCAAGGAAAAAGCTGTGAAAGCTGCCATGTTGTTGCACTTTTGTACTCCCCTTGGGATGCCTTGAACAGCTGCAGTGTGCCTGGATCTAAGGGCTTCCTAGTTTTAAAAATACAAGCCCCTTACCCGCGGCGTAACTCAAACCTTAACCCTAGGAAGGAAAATCAGCCTTTGGTTCAGGATGGTCTCATGAGAATAGAAGCAGAGGCAGCCAAGTTGTGTCACTTCTGCGGCCCTCTTGGGATGCCTTTCGCAGCTGCATGTGCCTGGAGCCCAGGGCTTCCTGGTTTTAAATTCCTAGGCCTAAGCCTAACAGTAACCCTAGGAAGGTAAATCAGCCGCGTATTAGGGTTCTTCCTAAGGGAAAAGCCGTGAAAGCAGCCATGTTGTGGCACTTCTGCACTCCCTTTGGGATGCCTTTGGCAGATGCAGTAAGCCTGGAACTCAGGGCTTCCTGGATAAAAAACTCCAAGCCCTAGGCTGAAGCCTAACCCTAACCCTAGTCAGATAAATCAGCCTAGGTATAGGGATGGTGGCAAGGAAAAAGCTGTGGAAGCTGCCATGTTGTTGCACTTTTGTACTCCCCTTGGGATGCCTTTCGCAGCTGCAGTGTGCCTGGAGCCCAGGGCTTCCTGGTTTTAAAAGTCCTAGGCCTAAGCCTAACAGTAAACCTAGGAATGTAAATCAGCCGCGTATTAGGGTTCTTCCTAAGGGAAAAGCCGTGAAAGCAGCCATGTTGCACTTCTGCACTCCCTTTGGGATGCCTTTGGCAGATGCAGTAAGCCTGGAACTCAGGGCTTCCTAGGTAAAAAAATCCTAGCCCTAGGCCGAACCCCAACCCTAAGACGAGAAAGGCAAATCAGCCAGGAATTAGGCATGTCCCCAAGGAAAAAGCTGTGGAGGAAGGCATGTTGTGGTACTTTTGCGCTCTTCTTGGCTAGTCCTTCGCAGCTGCTGTGTTCTTAGAACTCAGGTCTTTCTGGTTAATAGAACTCTTACCCTAGGCGTAACTCAAATCTTAACCCTAAGAAGGAAAATCAGCCTATGGTTCGGGATGGTCTCATGAGAATAGCAGCAGAGGCAGCCAAGTTGTGTCACTTCTGCAGCCCTCTTGGGATGCCTTGAACAGCTGCATGTGCCTGGAGCCCAGGGCTTCCTGGTTTTAAAAGTCCTAGGCCTAAGCCTAACAGTAACCCTAGGAAGGTAAATCAGTCGCGTATTAGGGTTCTTCCTAAGGGAAAAGCCGTGAAAGCAGCCATGTTGTGGCACTTCTGCACTCCCTTTGGGAGGCTTTAGGCAGATGCAGTAAGCATGGAACTCAGGGCTTCCTAGTTAAAAAAATCCTAGCCCTAGGCCGAACCCCAAACCTAAGACGAGAAAGGCAAATCAGCCAGGAATTAGGCATGTCCCCAAGGAAAAAGCTGTGGAGGCAGGCATGTTGTGGTACTTTTGCGCTCTTCTTGGGTAGTCCTTCGCAGCTGCTGTGTTCTTGGAACTCAGGGCTTTCTGGTTAATAGAAACCTTACCCTAGGCGTAACTCAAACCTTAACCCTAGGAAGGAAAATCAGCCTATGGTTCGGGATGGTCTCATGGAAATCTCAGTGGTGGCAGCCAAGTTGTGTCACTTTTGCGCTCCCCTTGGGATGCCTTTCGCAGCTGCAGAGTGCCTGGAGCCCAGGGCTTCCTGGTTTTAAAAGTCCTAGGCCTAAGCCTAACAGTAACCCTAGGAAGGTAAATCAGCCGCGTATTAGGGTTCTTCCTAAGGGAAAAGCCGTGAAAGCAGCCATGTTGTGGCACTTCTGCACTCCCTTTGGGATGCCTTTGGCAGATGCAGTAAGCCTGGAACTCAGGGCTTCCTGGTTAAAAAACTCCAAGACCTAGGCTGAAGCCTAACCCTAACCCTAGGCAGATAAATCAGCCTAGGTATAGGGATGGTGCCAAGGAAAAAGCTGTGAAAGCTGCCATGTTGTTGCACTTTTGTACTCCCCTTGGGATGCCTTGAACAGCTGCAGTGAGCCTGGAAGTAAGGGCTTCCTAGTTTTAGAAATCCTAGCCCTAGGCCTAAGCCTAACAGTAACCCTGGGAAGGGAAATCAGCCTGGTGTTAGGCTTCTTGCCAAGGAAAAAGCCGTGAAAGCAGCCATGTTGTGGCACTTTTGCACTACCTTTTGGATGCCTTTCACAGCTCCAGTGTGCCTGGAACTCAGGGCTTCCTGATTTTAAAAGTCCTAGCCCTAGGCCGAACCCCAACCCTAAGACGAGAAAGGCAAATCAGCCAGGAATTAGGCATGTCCCCAAGGAAAAAGCTGTCGACGCAGGCATGTTGTGGTACTTTTGCGCTCTTCTTGGGTAGTCCTTCGCAGCTGCTGTGTTCTTGGAACTCAGGTCTTTCTGGTTAATAGAACTCTTACCCTAGGCGTAACTCAAACCTTAACCCTAGGAAGGAAAATCAGCCTATGGTTCGGGATGGTCTCATGGAAATATCAGTGGTGGCAGCCAAGTTGCGGCACTTTTGCGCTCCCCTTGGGATGCCTTTCGCAGCTGCAGAGTGCCTGGAGCCCAGGGCTTCCTGGTTTTAAAAGTCCTAGGCCTAAGCCTAACAGTAACCCTAGGAAGGTAAATCAGCCGGGTATTAGGGTTCTTCCTAAGGGAAAAGCCGTGAAAGCAGCCATGTTGTGGAACTTTTGCACTCCCTTTGGGATGCATTTGGCAGATGCAGTAAGCCTGGAACTCAGGGCTTCCTGGTTAAAAAACTCCAAGCCCTAGGCTGAACCCTAACCCTAACCCTAGGCAGATAAATCAGCATATGTATAGGGATGGTGCCAAGGAAAAAGCTGTGAAAGCTGCCATGTTGTGGTACTTTAGTACTCCCCTTGGGATGCCTTGAACAGCTGCCGTGTGCCTGGATCTAAGGGCTTCCTAGTTTTAAAAGTCCTAGGCCTAAGCCTAACAGTAACCCTAGGAAGGTAAATCAGCCGCGTATTAGGGTTCTTCCTAAGGGAAAAGCCGTGAAAGCAGCCATGTTGTGGCACTTCTGCACTCCCTTTGGGATGCCTTTGGCAGATGCAGTAAGCCTGGAACTCAGGGCTTCCTAGTTAAAAAAATCCTAGCCCTAGGCCGAACCCCAACCCTAAGACGAGAAAGGCAAATCAGCCAGGAATTAGGCATGTCCCCAAGGAAAAAGCTGTGGAGGCAGGCATGTTGTGGTACTTTTGCGCTCTTCTTGGCTAGTCCTTCGCAGCTGCTGTGTTCTTGGAACTCAGGGCTTTCTGGTTAATAGAACCCTTACCCTAGGCGTAACTCAAACCTTAACCCTAGGAAGGAAAATCAGCCTATGGTTCGGGATGGTCTCATGGAAATATCAGTGGTGGCAGCCAAGTTGTGTCACTTTTGCGCTCCCCTTGGGATGCCTTTCGCAGCTGCAGAGTGCCTGGAGCCCAGGGCTTCTTGGTTTTAAAAGTCCTAGGCCTAAGCCTAACAGTAACACTAGGAAGGTAAATCAGCCGGGTATTAGGGTTCTTCCTAAGGGAAAAGCCGTGAAAGCAGCCATGTTGTGGCACTTCTGCACTCCTTTGGGATGCCTTTGGCAGATGCAGTAAGCCTGGAACTCAGGGCTTCCTGGTTAAAAAACACCAAGCCCTAGGCTGAAGCCTAACCCTAACCCTAGGCAGATGAATCAGCCTAGGTATAGGGATGGTGCCAAGGAAAAAGCTGTGAAAGCTGCCATGTTGTTGCACTTTTGTACTCCCCTTGGGATGCCTTGAACAGCTGCAGTGTGCCTGGATCTAAGGGCTTCCTAGTTTTAAAAATCCTAGCCCTAGGCCTAAGCCTAACAGTAACCCTGGGAAGGGAAATCAGCCTGGTGTTAGGCTTCTTGCCCAGGAAAAAGCTGTGAAAGCAGCCATGTTGTGGCACTTTTGCACTCCCTTTTGGATGACTTTCACAGCTCCAGTGTGCCTGGAACTCAGGGCTTCCTGATTTTAAGAATCCTAGCACTAGGCCGAACCCCAAACCTAAGACGAGAAAGGCAAATCAGCCAGGAATTAGGCATGTCCCCAAGGAAAAAGCTGTGGAGGCAGGCATGTTGTGGTACTTTTGCGCTCTTCTTGGGTAGTCCTTCGCAGCTGCTGTGTTCTTGGAACTCATGGCTTTCTGGTTAATAGAACACTTACCCCAGGCGTAACTCAAACCTTAACCCTAGGAAGGAAAATCAGCCTATGGTTCGGGATGGTCTCATGGAAATATCAGTGGTGGCAGCCAAGTTGTGTCACTTTTGCGCTCCCCTTGGGATGCCTTTCGCAGCTGCAGAGTGCCTGGAGCCCAGGGCTTCCTGGTTTTAAAAGTCCTAGGCCTAAGCCTAACAGTAACCCTAGGAAGGTAAATCAGCTGGGTATTAGGGTTCTTCTTAAGGGGAAGGCCGTGAAAGCAGCCATGTTGTGGCACTTCTGCACTCCCTTTGGGATGCCTTTGGCAGATGCAGTAAGCCTGGAACTCAGGGCTTCCTAGGTAAAAAAATCCTAGCCCTAGGCCGAACCCCAACCCTAAGACGAGAAAGGCAAATCAGCCAGGAATTAGGCATGTCCCCAAGGAAAAAGCTGTGGAGGCAGGCATGTTGTGGTACTTTTGCGCTCTTCTTGGCTAGTCCTTCGCAGCTGCTGTGTTCTTGGAACTCAGGGCTTTCTGGTTAATAGAACCCTTACCCTAGGCGTAACTCAAACCTTAACCCTAGGAAGGAAAATCAGCCTATGGTTCGGGATGGTCTCATGAGAATAGCAGCAGAGGCAGCCAAGTTGTGTCACTTCTGCGGCCCTCTTGGTATTCCTTTAACAGCTGCATGTGCCTGGAGCCCAGGGCTTCCTGGTTTTAAAAGTCCTAGGCCTAAGCCTAACAGTAACCCTAGGAATGTAAATCAGCCGCGTATTAGGGTTCTTCCTAAGGGAAAAGCCGTGAAAGCAGCCATGTTGCACTTCTGCACTCCCTTTGGGATGCCTTTGGCAGATGCAGTAAGCCTGGAACTCAGGGCTTCCTAGGTAAAAAAATCCTAGCCCTAGGCCGAACCCCAACCCTAAGACGAGAAAGGCAAATCAGCCAGGAATTAGGCATGTCCCCAAGGAAAAAGCTGTGGAGGCAGGCATGTTGTGGTACTTTTGCGCTCTTCTTGGCTAGTCCTTCGCAGCTGCTGTGTTCTTGGAACTCAGGTCTTTCTGGTTAATAGACCTCTTACCCTAGGCGAAACTCAAACATTAACCCTAGGAAGGAAAATCAGCCTATGGTTCGGGATGGTCTCATGAGAATAGCAGCAGAGGCAGCCAAGATGTGTCACTTCTGCGGCCCTCTTGGGATGCCTTTAACAGCTGCAGTGTGCCTGAAGCCCAGGGCTTCCTGGTTTTAAAAGTCCTAGGTCTAAGCCTTACAGTAAACCTAGGAAGGTAAATCAGCCAGGTATTAGGGTTCTTCCTAAGGGAAAAGCTGTGAAAGCAGCCATGTTGTGGCACTTCTGCACTCCCTTTGGGATGCCTTTGGCAGATGCAGTAAGCCTGGAACTCAGGGCTTCCTGGTTAAAAAACTCCAAGCCCTAGGCTGAAGCCTAACCCTAACCCTAGGCAGATAAATCAGCCTAGGTTTAGGGATAGTGCCAAGGAAAAAGCTGTGAAAGCTGCCATGTTGTTGCACTTTTGTACTCCCCTTGGGATGCCTTGAACAGCTGCAGTGTGCCTGGATCTAAGGGCTTCCTAGTTTTAAAAATACAAGCCCCTTACCCGCGGCGTAACTCAAACCTTAACCCTAGGAAGGAAAATCAGCCTATGGTTCAGGATGGTCTCATGAGAATAGAAGCAGAGGCAGCCAAGTTGTGGCACTTTTGCACTCCCTTTTGGATGCCTTTCGCAGCTGCATGTGCCTGGAGCCCAGGGCTTCCTGGTTTTAAATTCCTAGGCCTAAGCCTAACAGTAACCCTAGGAAGGTAAATCAGCCGCGTATTAGGGTTCTTCCTAAGGGAAAAGCCGTGAAAGCAGCCATGTTGTGGCACTTCTGCACTCCCTTTGGGATGCCTTTGGCAGATGCAGTAAGCCTGGAACTCAGGGCTTCCTGGTTAAAAAACTCCAAGCCCTAGGCTGAAGCCTAACCCTAACCCTAGTCAGATAAATCAGCCTAGGTATAGGGATGGTGGCAAGGAAAAAGCTGT
Source organism: Ammospiza maritima maritima (assembly GCA_036010785.1). NCBI lineage: Eukaryota > Metazoa > Chordata > Aves > Passeriformes > Passerellidae > Ammospiza > Ammospiza maritima. Next base: position 41,108 of record JAYKTQ010000121.1, read on the forward strand.
GGAAGCTGCCATGTTGTTGCACTTTTGTACTCCCCTTGGGATGCCTTTCGCAGCTGCAGTGTGCCTGGAGCCCAGGGCTTCCTGGTTTTAAAAGTCCTAGGCCTAAGCCTAACAGTAACCCTAGGAATGTAAATCAGCCGCGTATTAGGGTTCTTCCTAAGGGAAAAGCCGTGAAAGCAGCCATGTTGCACTTCTGCACTCCCTTTGGGATGCCTTTGGCAGATGCAGTAAGCCTGGAACTCAGGGCTTCCTAGGTAAAAAAATCCTAGCCCTAGGCCGAACCCCAACCCTAAGACGAGAAAGGCAAATCAGCCAGGAATTAGGCATGTCCCCAAGGAAAAAGCTGTGGAGGCAGGCATGTTGTGGTACTTTTGCGCTCTTCTTGGCTAGTCCTTCGCAGCTGCTGTGTTCTTAGAACTCAGGTCTTTCTGGTTAATAGAACTCTTACCCTAGGCGTACTCAAATCTTAACCCTAAGAAGGAAAATCAGCCTATGGTTCGGGATGGTCTCATGAGAATAGCAGCAGAGGCAGCCAAGTTGTGTCACTTCTGCGGCCCTCTTGGGATGCCTTTAACAGCTGCATGTGCCTGGAGCCCAGGGCTTCCTGGTTTTAAAAGTCCTAGGCCTAAGCCTAACAGTAACCCTAGGAAGGTAAATCAGCCGCGTATTAGGGTTCTTCCTAAGGGAAAAGCCGTGAAAGCAGCCATGTTGTGGCACTTCTGCACTCCCTTTGGGTTGCTTTTGGCAGATGAAGTAAGCCTGGAACTCAGGGCTTCCTAGTTAAAAAACTCCTAGACCTAGGCCGAACCCCAACCCTAAGACGAGAAAGGCAAATCAGCCAGGAATTAGGCATGTCCCCAAGGAAAAAGCTGTGGAGGCAGGCATGTTGTGGTACTTTTGCGCTCTTCTTGGGTAGTCCTTCGCAGCTGCTGTGTTCTTGGAACTCAGGTCTTTCTGGTTAATAGAACTCTTACCCTAGGCGTAACTCAAACCTTAACCCTAGGAAGGAAAATCAGCCTATGGTTCGGGATGGTCTCATGGAAATATCAGTGGTGGCAGCCAAGTTGTGTCACTTTTGCGCTCCCCTTGGGATGCCTTTCGCAGCTGCAGTGTGCCTGGAGCCCAGGGCTTCCTGGTTTTAAAAGTCCTAGGCCTAAGCCTAACAGTAACCCTAGGAAGGTAAATCAGCTGGGTATTAGGGTTCTTCTTAAGGGGAAGGCCGTGAAAGCAGCCATGTTGTGGCACTTCTGCACTCCCTTTGGGATGCCTTTGGCAGATGCAGTAAGCCTGGAACTCAGGGCTTCCTAGTTAAAAAAATCCTAGCCCTAGGCCGAACCCCAACCCTAAGATGAGAAAGGCAAATCAGCCAGGAATTAGGCATGTCCCCAAGGAAAAAGCTGTGGAGGCAGGCACGTTGTGGTACTTTTGCGCTCTTCTGGGGTAGTCCTTCGCAGCTGCTGTGTTCTTGGAACTCAGGGCTTTCTGGTTAATAGAACCCTTACCCCAGGCGTAACTCAAACCTTCACCCTAGGAAGGAAAATCAGCCTATGGTTCGGGATGGTCTCATGGAAATATCAGTGGTGGCAGCCAAGTTGCGGCACTTTTGCGCTCCCCTTGGGATGCCTTTCGCAGCTGCAGAGTGCCTGGAGCCCAGGGCTTCCTGGTTTTAAAAGTCCTAGGCCTAAGCCTAACAGTAACCCTAGGAAGGTAAATCAGCCGCGTATTAGGGTTCTTCCTAAGGGAAAAGCCGTGAAAGCAGCCATGTTGTGGCACTTTTGCACTCCCTTTGGGATGCCTTTGGCAGATGCAGTAAGCCTGGAACTCAGGGCTTCCTGGTTAAAAAACTCCAAGCCCTAGGCTGAACCCTAACCCTAACCCTAGGCAGATAAATCAGCATATGTATAGGGATGGTGCCAAGGAAAAAGCTGTGAAAGCTGCCATGTTGTGGTACTTTAGTACTCCCCTTGGGATGCCTTGAACAGCTGCCGTGTGCCTGGATCTAAGGGCTTCCTAGTTTTAAAAGTCCTGGGCCTAAGCCTAACAGTAACCCTAGGAAGGTAAATCAGCCGCGTATTAGGGTTCTTCCTAAGGGAAAAGCCGTGAAAGCAGCCATGTTGTGGCACTTCTGCACTCCCTTTGGGATGCCTTTGGCAGATGCAGTAAGCCTGGAACTCAGGGCTTCCTAGTTAAAAAAATCCTAGCCCTAGGCCGAACCCCAACCCTAAGACGAGAAAGGCAAATCAGCCAGGAATTAGGCATGTCCCCAAGGAAAAAGCTGTGGAGGCAGGCATGTTGTGGTACTTTTGCGCTCTTCTTGGCTAGTCCTTCGCAGCTGCTGTGTTCTTGGAACTCAGGGCTTTCTGGTTAATAGAACCCTTACCCTAGGCGTAACTCAAACCTTAACCCTAGGAAGGAAAATCAGCCTATGGTTCGGGATGGTCTCATGGAAATATCAGTGGTGGCAGCCAAGTTGTGTCACTTTTGCGCTCCCCTTGGGATGCCTTTCGCAGCTGCAGAGTGCCTGGAGCCCAGGGCTTCTTGGTTTTAAAAGTCCTAGGCCTAAGCCTAACAGTAACACTAGGAAGGTAAATCAGCCGGGTATTAGGGTTCTTCCTAAGGGAAAAGCCGTGAAAGCAGCCATGGTGTGGCACTTCTGCACTCCTTTGGGATGCCTTTGGCAGATGCAGTAAGCCTGGAACTCAGGGCTTCCTGGTTAAAAAACTCCAAGCCCTAGGCTGAAGCCTAACCCTAACCCTAGGCAGATGAATCAGCCTAGGTATAGGGATGGTGCCAAGGAAAAAGCTGTGAAAGCTGCCATGTTGTTGCACTTTTGTACTCCCCTTGGGATGCCTTGAACAGCTGCAGTGTGCCTGGATCTAAGGGCTTCCTAGTTTTAAAAATCCTAGCCCTAGGCCTAAGCCTAACAGTAACCCTGGGAAGGGAAATCAGCCTGGTGTTAGGCTTCTTGCCCAGGAAAAAGCTGTGAAAGCAGCCATGTTGTGGCACTTTTGCACTCCCTTTTGGATGACTTTCACAGCTCCAGTGTGCCTGGAACTCAGGGCTTCCTGATTTTAAGAATCCTAGCACTAGGCCGAACCCCAAACCTAAGACGAGAAAGGCAAATCAGCCAGGAATTAGGCATGTCCCCAAGGAAAAAGCTGTGGAGGCAGGCATGTTGTGGTACTTTTGCGCTCTTCTTGGGTAGTCCTTCGCAGCTGTTGTGTTCTTGGAACTCATGGCTTTCTGGTTAATAGAACACTTACCCCAGGCGTAACTCAAACCTTAAGCCTAGGAAGGAAAATCAGCCTATGGTTCGGGATGGTCTCATGGAAATATCAGTGGTGGCAGCCAAGTTGTGTCACTTTTGCGCTCCCCTTGGGATGCCTTTCGCAGCTGCAGTGTGCCTGGAGCCCAGGGCTTCCTGGTTTTAAAAGTCCTAGGCCTAAGCCTAACAGTAACCCTAGGAAGGTAAGTCAGCCGCGTATTAGGGTTCTTCCTAGGGGAAAAGCCGTGATAGCAGCCATGTTGTGGCACTTCTGCACTCCCTTTGGGATGCCTTTGGCAGATGCAGTAAGCCTGGAACTCAGGGCTTCCTTGTTAAAAAAATCCTAGCCCTAGGCCGAACCCCAACCCTAAGACGAGAAAGGCAAATCAGCCAGGAATTAGGCATGTCCCCAAGGAAAAAGCTGTGGAGGCAGGCATGTTGTGGTACTTTTGCGCTCTTCTTGGCTAGTCCTTCGCAGCTGCAGTGTTCTTGGAAATAAGGGCTTTCTGGTTAATAGAACACTTACCCTAGGCGTAACTCAAACCTTAACCCTAGGAAGGAAAATCAGCCTATGGTTCGGGATGGTCTCATGGAAATATCAGTGGTGGCAGCCAAGTTGTGTCACTTTTGCGCTCCCCTTGGGATGCCTTTCGCAGCTGCAGTGTGCCTGGAGACCAGGGCTTCCTGGTTTTAAAAGTCCTAAGCCTAAGCCTAACAGTAACCCTAGGAAGGTAAATCAGCTGGGTATTAGGGTTCTTCTTAAGGGGAAGGCCGTGAAAGCAGCCATGTTGTGGCACTTCTGCACTCCCTTTGGGATGCCTTTGGCAGATGCAGTAAGCCTGGAACTCAGGGCTTCCTAGTTAAAAAAATCCTAGCCCTAGGCCAAACCCCAACCCTAAGACGAGAAAGGCAAATCAGCCAGGAATTAGGCATGTCCCCAAGGAAAAAGCTGTGGAGGCAGGCATGTTGTGGTACTTTTGCGCTCTTCTTGGGTAGTCCTTCGCAGCTGCTGTGTTCTTGGAACTCAGGGCTTTCTGGTTAATAGAACCCTTACCCTAGGCGTAACTCAAACCTTAACCCTAGGAAGGAAAATCAGCCTATGGTTTGGGATGGTCTCATGGAAATATCAGTGGTGGCAGCCAAGTTGTGTCACTTTTGCGCTCCCCTTGGGATGCCTTTAACAGCTGCAGTGTGCCTGGAGCCCAGGGCTTCCTGGTTTTAAAAGTCCTAGGCCTAAGCCTAACAGTAACCCTAGGAAGGTAAATCAGCCGCGTATTAGGGTTCTTCCTAAGGGAAAAGCCGTGATAGCAGCCATGTTGTGGCACTTCTGCACTCCCTTTGGGATGCCTTTGGCAGATGCAGTAAGCCTGGAACTCAGGGCTTCCTAGTTAAAAAAATCCTAGCCCTAGGCCGAACCCCAAGCCTAAGACGAGAAAGGCAAATCAGCCAGGAATTAGGCATGTCCCCAAGGAAAAAGCTGTGGAGGCAGGCATGTTGTGGTACTTTTGCGCTCTTCTTGGCTAGTCCTTCGCAGCTGCTGTGTTCTTGGAACTCAGGGCTTTCTGGTTAATAGAACCCTTACCCTAGGCGAAACTCAAACATTAACCCTAGGAAGGAAAATCAGCCTATGGTTCGGGATGGTCTCATGAGAATAGAAGCAGAGGCAGCCAAGTTGTGTCACTTCTGCGGCCCTCTTGGGATGCCTTTAACAGCTGCAGTGTGCCTGAAGCCCAGGGTTTCCTGCTTTTAAATGTCCTAGGTCTAAGCCTAACAGTAACCCTAGGAAGGTAAATCAGCCAGGTATTAGGGTTCTCCCTAAGGGAAAAGCTGTGAAAGCAGCCATGTTGTGGCACTTTTGCACTCCCTTTGGGATGCCTTTGGCAGATGCAGTAAGCCTGGAACTCAGGGCTTCCTGGTTAAAAAACTCCAAGCCCTAGGCTGAACCCTAACCCTAACCCTAGGCAGATAAATCAGCCTAGGTATAGGGATAGTGCCAAGGAAAAAGCTGTGAAAGCTGCCATGTTGTTGCACTTTTGTACTCCCCTTGGGATGCCTTGAACAGCTGCAGTGTGCCTGGATCTAAGGGATTCCTAGTTTTAAAAATCCTAGCCCTAGGCCTAAGCCTAACAGTAACCCTGGCAAGGGATATCAGCCTGGTGTTAGGCTTTTTGCCAAGGAAAAAGCCGTGAAAGAAACCATGTTGTGGCACTTTTGCACTCCCTTTTGGATGTCTTTCACAGCTCCAGTGTGCCTGGAACTCAGGGCTTCCTGATTTTAAAAGTCCTAGCCCTAGGCCGAACCCCAACCCTAAGACGAGAAAGGCAAATCAGCCAGGAATTAGGCATGTCCCCAAGGAAAAAGCTGTGGAGGCAGGCATGTTGTGGTACTTTAGCGCTCTTCTTGGGTAGTCCTTCGCAGCTGCTGTGTTCTTGGAACTCAGGTCTTTCTGGTTAATAGAACTCTTACCCTAGGCGTAACTCAAACCTTAACCCTAGGAAGGAAAATCAGCCTATGGTTCGGGATGGTCTCATGGAAATATCAGTGGTGGCAGCCAAGTTGTGTCACTTTTGCGCTCCCCTTGGGATGCCTTTCGCAGCTGCAGAGTGCCTGGAGCCCAGGGCTTCCTGGTTTTAAAAGTCCTAGGCCTAAGCCTAACAGTAACCCTAGGAAGGTAAATCAGCTGGGTATTAGGGTTCTTCTTAAGGGGAAGGCCGTGAAAGCAGCCATGTTGTGGCACTTCTGCACTCCCTTTGGGATGCCTTTGGCAGATGCAGTAAGCCTGGAACTCAGGGCTTCCTAGTTAAAAAACTCCTAGCCCTAGGCCGAACCCCAACCCTAAGACGAGAAAGGCAAATCAGCCAGGAATTAGGCATGTCCCCAAGGAAAAAGCTGTGGAGGCAGGCACGTTGTGGTACTTTTGCGCTCTTCTTGGCTAGTCCTTCGCAGCTGCTGTGTTCTTGGAACTCAGGGCTTTCTGGTTAATAGACCTCTTACCCTAGGCGAAACTCAAACATTAACCCTAGGAAGGAAAATCAGCCTATGGTTCGGGATGGTCTCATGAGAATAGAAGCAGAGGCAGCCAAGTTGTGTCACTTCTGCGGCCCTCTTGGGATGCCTTTAACAGCTGCAGTGTGCCTGAAGCCCAGGGTTTCCTGGTTTTAAAAGTCCTAGGTCTAAGCCTAACAGTAACCCTAGGAAGGTAAATCAGCCAGGTATTACGGTTCTCCCTAAGGGAAAAGCTGTGAAAGCAGCCATGTTGTGGCACTTTTGCACTCCCTTTGGGATGCCTTTGGCAGATGCAGTAAGCCTGGAACTCAGGGCTTCCTGGTTAAAAAACTCCAAGCCCTAGGCTGAAGCCTAACCCTAACCCTAGGCAGATAAATCAGCCTAGGTATAGGGATAGTGCCAAGGAAAAAGCTGTGAAAGCTGCCATGTTGTTGCACTTTTGTACTCCCCTTGGGATGCGTTGAACAGCTGCAGTGTGCCTGGATCTAAAGGCTTCCTAGTTTTAAAAATCCTAGCCCTAGGCCTAAGCCTAACAGTAACCCTGGCAAGGGATATCAGCCTGGTGTTAGGCTTCTTGCCAAGGAAAAAGCCGAGAAAGCAACCATGTTGTGGCACTTTTGCACTCCCTTTTGGATGTCTTTCACAGCTCCAGTGTGCCTGGAACTCAGGGCTTCCTGATTTTAAAAGTCCTAGCCCTAGGCCGAACCCCAACCCTAAGACGAGAAAGGCAAATCAGCCAGGAATTAGGCATGTCCCCAAGGAAAAAGCTGTGGAGGCAGGCATGTTGTGGTACTTTTGCGCTCTTCTTGGGTAGTCCTTCTCAGCTGCAGTGTTCTTGGAAATAAGGGCTTTCTGGTTAATAGAACACTTACCCTAGGCGTAACTCAAACCTTAACCCTAGGAAGGAAAATCAGCCTATGGTTCGGGATGGTCTCATGGAAATATCAGTGGTGGCAGCCAAGTTGTGTCACTTTTGCGCTCCCCTTGGGATGCCTTTCGCAGCTGCAGTGTGCCTGGAGCCCAGGGCTTCCTGGTTTTAAAAGTCCTAGGCCTAAGCCTAACAGTAACCCTAGGAAGGTAAATCAGCCGCGTATTAGGGTTCTTCCTAAGGGAAAAGCCGTGAAAGCAGCCATGTTGTGGCACTTCTGCACTCCCTTTGGGTTGCTTTTGGCAGATGAAGTAAGCCTGGAACTCAGGGCTTCCTAGTTAAAAAACTCCTAGACCTAGGCCGAACCCCAACCCTAAGACGAGAAAGGCAAATCAGCCAGGAATTAGGCATGTCCCCAAGGAAAAAGCTGTGGAGGCAGGCATGTTGTGGTACTTTTGCGCTCTTCTTGGGTAGTCCTTCGCAGCTGCTGTGTTCTTGGAACTCAGGTCTTTCTGGTTAATAGAACTCTTACCCTAGGCGTAACTCAAACCTTAACCCTAGGAAGGAAAATCAGCCTATGGTTCGGGATGGTCTCATGGAAATATCAGTGGTGGCAGCCAAGTTGTGTCACTTTTGCGCTCCCCTTGGGATGCCTTTCGCAGCTGCAGTGTGCCTGGAGCCCAGGGCTTCCTGGTTTTAAAAGTCCTAGGCCTAAGCCTAACAGTAACCCTAGGAAGGTAAATCAGCTGGGTATTAGGGTTCTTCTTAAGGGGAAGGCCGTGAAAGCAGCCATGTTGTGGCACTTCTGCACTCCCTTTGGGATGCCTTTGGCAGATGCAGTAAGCCTGGAACTCAGGGCTTCCTAGTTAAAAAAATCCTAGCCCTAGGCCGAACCCCAACCCTAAGATGAGAAAGGCAAATCAGCCAGGAATTAGGCATGTCCCCAAGGAAAAAGCTGTGGAGGCAGGCACGTTGTGGTACTTTTGCGCTCTTCTGGGGTAGTCCTTCGCAGCTGCTGTGTTCTTGGAACTCAGGGCTTTCTGGTTAATAGAACCCTTACCCCAGGCGTAACTCAAACCTTCACCCTAGGAAGGAAAATCAGCCTATGGTTCGGGATGGTCTCATGGAAATATCAGTGGTGGCAGCCAAGTTGCGGCACTTTTGCGCTCCCCTTGGGATGCCTTTCGCAGCTGCAGAGTGCCTGGAGCCCAGGGCTTCCTGGTTTTAAAAGTCCTAGGCCTAAGCCTAACAGTAACCCTAGGAAGGTAAATCAGCCGCGTATTAGGGTTCTTCCTAAGGGAAAAGCCGTGAAAGCAGCCATGTTGTGGCACTTTTGCACTCCCTTTGGGATGCCTTTGGCAGATGCAGTAAGCCTGGAACTCAGGGCTTCCTGGTTAAAAAACTCCAAGCCCTAGGCTGAACCCTAACCCTAACCCTAGGCAGATAAATCAGCATATGTATAGGGATGGTGCCAAGGAAAAAGCTGTGAAAGCTGCCATGTTGTGGTACTTTAGTACTCCCCTTGGGATGCCTTGAACAGCTGCCGTGTGCCTGGATCTAAGGGCTTCCTAGTTTTAAAAGTCCTGGGCCTAAGCCTAACTGTAACCCTAGGAAGGTAAATCAGCCGCGTATTAGGGTTCTTCCTAAGGGAAAAGCCGTGAAAGCAGCCATGTTGTGGCACTTCTGCACTCCCTTTGGGATGCCTTTGGCAGATGCAGTAAGCCTGGAACTCAGGGCTTCCTAGTTAAAAAAATCCTAGCCCTAGGCCGAACCCCAACCCTAAGACGAGAAAGGCAAATCAGCCAGGAATTAGGCATGTCCCCAAGGAAAAAGCTGTGGAGGCAGGCATGTTGTGGTACTTTTGCGCTCTTCTTGGCTAGTCCTTCGCAGCTGCTGTGTTCTTGGAACTCAGGGCTTTCTGGTTAATAGAACCCTTACCCTAGGCGTAACTCAAACCTTAACCCTAGGAAGGAAAATCAGCCTATGGTTCGGGATGGTCTCATGGAAATATCAGTGGTGGCAGCCAAGTTGTGTCACTTTTGCGCTCCCCTTGGGATGCCTTTCGCAGCTGCAGAGTGCCTGGAGCCCAGGGCTTCTTGGTTTTAAAAGTCCTAGGCCTAAGCCTAACAGTAACACTAGGAAGGTAAATCAGCCGGGTATTAGGGTTCTTCCTAAGGGAAAAGCCGTGAAAGCAGCCATGGTGTGGCACTTCTGCACTCCTTTGGGATGCCTTTGGCAGATGCAGTAAGCCTGGAACTCAGGGCTTCCTGGTTAAAAAACTCCAAGCCCTAGGCTGAAGCCTAACCCTAACCCTAGGCAGATGAATCAGCCTAGGTATAGGGATGGTGCCAAGGAAAAAGCTGTGAAAGCTGCCATGTTGTTGCACTTTTGTACTCCCCTTGGGATGCCTTGAACAGCTGCAGTGTGCCTGGATCTAAGGGCTTCCTAGTTTTAAAAATCCTAGCCCTAGGCCTAAGCCTAACAGTAACCCTGGGAAGGGAAATCAGCCTGGTGTTAGGCTTCTTGCCCAGGAAAAAGCTGTGAAAGCAGCCATGTTGTGGCACTTTTGCACTCCCTTTTGGATGACTTTCACAGCTCCAGTGTGCCTGGAACTCAGGGCTTCCTGATTTTAAGAATCCTAGCACTAGGCCGAACCCCAAACCTAAGACGAGAAAGGCAAATCAGCCAGGAATTAGGCATGTCCCCAAGGAAAAAGCTGTGGAGGCAGGCATGTTGTGGTACTTTTGCGCTCTTCTTGGGTAGTCCTTCGCAGCTGTTGTGTTCTTGGAACTCATGGCTTTCTGGTTAATAGAACACTTACCCCAGGCGTAACTCAAACCTTAAGCCTAGGAAGGAAAATCAGCCTATGGTTCGGGATGGTCTCATGGAAATATCAGTGGTGGCAGCCAAGTTGTGTCACTTTTGCGCTCCCCTTGGGATGCCTTTCGCAGCTGCAGTGTGCCTGGAGCCCAGGGCTTCCTGGTTTTAAAAGTCCTAGGCCTAAGCCTAACAGTAACCCTAGGAAGGTAAGTCAGCCGCGTATTAGGGTTCTTCCTAGGGGAAAAGCCGTGATAGCAGCCATGTTGTGGCACTTCTGCACTCCCTTTGGGATGCCTTTGGCAGATGCAGTAAGCCTGGAACTCAGGGCTTCCTTGTTAAAAAAATCCTAGCCCTAGGCCGAACCCCAACCCTAAGACGAGAAAGGCAAATCAGCCAGGAATTAGGCATGTCCCCAAGGAAAAAGCTGTGGAGGCAGGCATGTTGTGGTACTTTTGCGCTCTTCTTGGCTAGTCCTTCGCAGCTGCAGTGTTCTTGGAAATAAGGGCTTTCTGGTTAATAGAACACTTACCCTAGGCGTAACTCAAACCTTAACCCTAGGAAGGAAAATCAGCCTATGGTTCGGGATGGTCTCATGGAAATATCAGTGGTGGCAGCCAAGTTGTGTCACTTTTGCGCTCCCCTTGGGATGCCTTTCGCAGCTGCAGTGTGCCTGGAGACCAGGGCTTCCTGGTTTTAAAAGTCCTAAGCCTAAGCCTAACAGTAACCCTAGGAAGGTAAATCAGCTGGGTATTAGGGTTCTTCTTAAGGGGAAGGCCGTGAAAGCAGCCATGTTGTGGCACTTCTGCACTCCCTTTGGGATGCCTTTGGCAGATGCAGTAAGCCTGGAACTCAGGGCTTCCTAGTTAAAAAAATCCTAGCCCTAGGCCAAACCCCAACCCTAAGACGAGAAAGGCAAATCAGCCAGGAATTAGGCATGTCCCCAAGGAAAAAGCTGTGGAGGCAGGCATGTTGTGGTACTTTTGCGCTCTTCTTGGGTAGTCCTTCGCAGCTGCTGTGTTCTTGGAACTCAGGGCTTTCTGGTTAATAGAACCCTTACCCTAGGCGTAACTCAAACCTTAACCCTAGGAAGGAAAATCAGCCTATGGTTCGGGATGGTCTCATGGAAATATCAGTGGTGGCAGCCAAGTTGTGTCACTTTTGCGCTCCCCTTGGGATGCCTTTAACAGCTGCAGTGTGCCTGGAGCCCAGGGCTTCCTGGTTTTAAAAGTCCTAGGCCTAAGCCTAACAGTAACCCTAGGAAGGTAAATCAGCCGCGTATTAGGGTTCTTCCTAAGGGAAAAGCCGTGATAGCAGCCATGTTGTGGCACTTCTGCACTCCCTTTGGGATGCCTTTGGCAGATGCAGTAAGCCTGGAACTCAGGGCTTCCTAGTTAAAAAAATCCTAGCCCTAGGCCGAACCCCAAGCCTAAGACGAGAAAGGCAAATCAGCCAGGAATTAGGCATGTCCCCAAGGAAAAAGCTGTGGAGGCAGGCATGTTGTGGTACTTTTGCGCTCTTCTTGGCTAGTCCTTCGCAGCTGCTGTGTTCTTGGAACTCAGGGCTTTCTGGTTAATAGAACCCTTACCCTAGGCGAAACTCAAACATTAACCCTAGGAAGGAAAATCAGCCTATGGTTCGGGATGGTCTCATGAGAATAGAAGCAGAGGCAGCCAAGTTGTGTCACTTCTGCGGCCCTCTTGGGATGCCTTTAACAGCTGCAGTGTGCCTGAAGCCCAGGGTTTCCTGCTTTTAAATGTCCTAGGTCTAAGCCTAACAGTAACCCTAGGAAGGTAAATCAGCCAGGTATTAGGGTTCTCCCTAAGGGAAAAGCTGTGAAAGCAGCCATGTTGTGGCACTTTTGCACTCCCTTTGGGATGCCTTTGGCAGATGCAGTAAGCCTGGAACTCAGGGCTTCCTGGTTAAAAAACTCCAAGCCCTAGGCTGAACCCTAACCCTAACCCTAGGCAGATAAATCAGCCTAGGTATAGGGATAGTGCCAAGGAAAAAGCTGTGAAAGCTGCCATGTTGTTGCACTTTTGTACTCCCCTTGGGATGCCTTGAACAGCTGCAGTGTGCCTGGATCTAAGGGATTCCTAGTTTTAAAAATCCTAGCCCTAGGCCTAAGCCTAACAGTAACCCTGGCAAGGGATATCAGCCTGGTGTTAGGCTTTTTGCCAAGGAAAAAGCCGTGAAAGAAACCATGTTGTGGCACTTTTGCACTCCCTTTTGGATGTCTTTCACAGCTCCAGTGTGCCTGGAACTCAGGGCTTCCTGATTTTAAAAGTCCTAGCCCTAGGCCGAACCCCAACCCTAAGACGAGAAAGGCAAATCAGCCAGGAATTAGGCATGTCCCCAAGGAAAAAGCTGTGGAGGCAGGCATGTTGTGGTACTTTAGCGCTCTTCTTGGGTAGTCCTTCGCAGCTGCTGTGTTCTTGGAACTCAGGTCTTTCTGGTTAATAGAACTCTTACCCTAGGCGTAACTCAAACCTTAACCCTAGGAAGGAAAATCAGCCTATGGTTCGGGATGGTCTCATGGAAATATCAGTGGTGGCAGCCAAGTTGTGTCACTTTTGCGCTCCCCTTGGGATGCCTTTCGCAGCTGCAGAGTGCCTGGAGCCCAGGGCTTCCTGGTTTTAAAAGTCCTAGGCCTAAGCCTAACAGTAACCCTAGGAAGGTAAATCAGCTGGGTATTAGGGTTCTTCTTAAGGGGAAGGCCGTGAAAGCAGCCATGTTGTGGCACTTCTGCACTCCCTTTGGGATGCCTTTGGCAGATGCAGTAAGCCTGGAACTCAGGGCTTCCTAGTTAAAAAAATCCTAGCCCTAGGCCGAACCCCAACCCTAAGACGAGAAAGGCAAATCAGCCAGGAATTAGGCATGTCCCCAAGGAAAAAGCTGTGGAGGCAGGCACGTTGTGGTACTTTTGCGCTCTTCTTGGCTAGTCCTTCGCAGCTGCTGTGTTCTTGGAACTCAGGGCTTTCTGGTTAATAGACCTCTTACCCTAGGCGAAACTCAAACATTAACCCTAGGAAGGAAAATCAGCCTATGGTTCGGGATGGTCTCATGAGAATAGAAGCAGAGGCAGCCAAGTTGTGTCACTTCTGCGGCCCTCTTGGGATGCCTTTAACAGCTGCAGTGTGCCTGAAGCCCAGGGTTTCCTGGTTTTAAAAGTCCTAGGTCTAAGCCTAACAGTAACCCTAGGAAGGTAAATCAGCCAGGTATTACGGTTCTCCCTAAGGGAAAAGCTGTGAAAGCAGCCATGTTGTGGCACTTTTGCACTCCCTTTGGGATGCCTTTGGCAGATGCAGTAAGCCTGGAACTCAGGGCTTCCTGGTTAAAAAACTCCAAGCCCTAGGCTGAAGCCTAACCCTAACCCTAGGCAGATAAATCAGCCTAGGTATAGGGATAGTGCCAAGGAAAAAGCTGTGAAAGCTGCCATGTTGTTGCACTTTTGTACTCCCCTTGGGATGCGTTGAACAGCTGCAGTGTGCCTGGATCTAAAGGCTTCCTAGTTTTAAAAATCCTAGCCCTAGGCCTAAGCCTAACAGTAACCCTGGCAAGGGATATCAGCCTGGTGTTAGGCTTCTTGCCAAGGAAAAAGCCGTGAAAGCAACCATGTTGTGGCACTTTTGCACTCCCTTTTGGATGTCTTTCACAGCTCCAGTGTGCCTGGAACTCAGGGCTTCCTGATTTTAAAAGTCCTAGCCCTAGGCCGAACCCCAACCCTAAGACGAGAAAGGCAAATCAGCCAGGAATTAGGCATGTCCCCAAGGAAAAAGCTGTGGAGGCAGGCATGTTGTGGTACTTTTGCGCTCTTCTTGGGTAGTCCTTCTCAGCTGCAGTGTTCTTGGAAATAAGGGCTTTCTGGTTAATAGAACACTTACCCTAGGCGTAACTCAAACCTTAACCCTAGGAAGGAAAATCAGCCTATGGTTCGGGATGGTCTCATGGAAATATCAGTGGTGGCAGCCAAGTTGTGTCACTTTTGCGCTCCCCTTGGGATGCCTTTCGCAGCTGCAGTGTGCCTGGAGCCCAGGGCTTCCTGGTTTTAAAAGTCCTAGGCCTAAGCCTAACAGTAACCCTAGGAAGGTAAATCAGCTGGGTATTAGGGTTCTTCTTAAGGGGAAGGCCGTGAAAGCAGCCATGTTGTGGCACTTCTGCACTCCCTTTGGGATGCCTTTGGCAGATGCAGTAAGCCTGGAACTCAGGGCTTCCTAGTTAAAAAAATCCTAGCCCTAGGCCGAACCCCAACCCTAAGACGAGAAAGGCAAATCAGCCAGGAATTAGGCATGTCCCCAAGGAAAAAGCTGTGGAGGCAGGCACGTTGTGGTACTTTTGCGCTCTTCTGGGGTAGTCCTTCGCAGCTGCTGTGTTCTTGGAACTCAGGGCTTTCTGGTTAATAGAACCCTTACCCCAGGCGTAACTCAAACCTTCACCCTAGGAAGGAAAATCAGCCTATGATTCGGGATGGTCTCATGAGAATAGCAGCAGAGGCAGCCAAGTTGTGTCACTTCTGCGGCCCTCTTGGGATGCCTTGAACAGCTGCATGTGCCTGGAGCCCAGGGCTTCCTGGTTTTAAAAGTCCTAGGCCTAAGCCTAACAGTAACCCTAGGAAGGTAAATCAGTCGCGTATTAGGGTTCTTCCTAAGGGAAAAGCCGTGAAAGCAGCCATGTTGTGGCACTTCTGCACTCCCTTTGGGAGGCTTTAGGCAGATGCAGTAAGCATGGAACTCAGGGCTTCCTAGTTAAAAAAATCCTAGCCCTAGGCCGAACCCCAAACCTAAGACGAGAAAGGCAAATCAGCCAGGAATTAGGCATGTCCCCAAGGAAAAAGCTGTGGAGGCAGGCATGTTGTGGTACTTTTGCGCTCTTCTTGGGTAGTCCTTCGCAGCTGCTGTGTTCTTGGAACTCAGGGCTTTCTGGTTAATAGAAACCTTACCCTAGGCGTAACTCAAACCTTAACCCTAGGAAGGAAAATCAGCCTATGGTTCGGGATGGTCTCATGGAAATCTCAGTGGTGGCAGCCAAGTTGTGTCACTTTTGCGCTCCCCTTGGGATGCCTTTCGCAGCTGCAGAGTGCCTGGAGCCCAGGGCTTCCTGGTTTTAAAAGTCCTAGGCCTAAGCCTAACAGTAACCCTAGGAAGGTAAATCAGCCGCGTATTAGGGTTCTTCCTAAGGGAAAAGCCGTGAAAGCAGCCATGTTGTGGCACTTCTGCACTCCCTTTGGGATGCCTTTGGCAGATGCAGTAAGCCTGGAACTCAGGGCTTCCTGGTTAAAAAACTCCAAGACCTAGGCTGAAGCCTAACCCTAACCCTAGGCAGATAAATCAGCCTAGGTATAGGGATGGTGCCAAGGAAAAAGCTGTGAAAGCTGCCATGTTGTTGCACTTTTGTACTCCCCTTGGGATGCCTTGAACAGCTGCAGTGAGCCTGGAAGTAAGGGCTTCCTAGTTTTAGAAATCCTAGCCCTAGGCCTAAGCCTAACAGTAACCCTGGGAAGGGAAATCAGCCTGGTGTTAGGCTTCTTGCCAAGGAAAAAGCCGTGAAAGCAGCCATGTTGTGGCACTTTTGCACTACCTTTTGGATGCCTTTCACAGCTCCAGTGTGCCTGGAACTCAGGGCTTCCTGATTTTAAAAGTCCTAGCCCTAGGCCGAACCCCAACCCTAAGACGAGAAAGGCAAATCAGCCAGGAATTAGGCATGTCCCCAAGGAAAAAGCTGTCGACGCAGGCATGTTGTGGTACTTTTGCGCTCTTCTTGGGTAGTCCTTCGCAGCTGCTGTGTTCTTGGAACTCAGGTCTTTCTGGTTAATAGAACTCTTACCCTAGGCGTAACTCAAACCTTAACCCTAGGAAGGAAAATCAGCCTATGGTTCGGGATGGTCTCATGGAAATATCAGTGGTGGCAGCCAAGTTGCGGCACTTTTGCGCTCCCCTTGGGATGCCTTTCGCAGCTGCAGAGTGCCTGGAGCCCAGGGCTTCCTGGTTTTAAAAGTCCTAGGCCTAAGCCTAACAGTAACCCTAGGAAGGTAAATCAGCCGGGTATTAGGGTTCTTCCTAAGGGAAAAGCCGTGAAAGCAGCCATGTTGTGGAACTTTTGCACTCCCTTTGGGATGCATTTGGCAGATGCAGTAAGCCTGGAACTCAGGGCTTCCTGGTTAAAAAACTCCAAGCCCTAGGCTGAACCCTAACCCTAACCCTAGGCAGATAAATCAGCATATGTATAGGGATGGTGCCAAGGAAAAAGCTGTGAAAGCTGCCATGTTGTGGTACTTTAGTACTCCCCTTGGGATGCCTTGAACAGCTGCCGTGTGCCTGGATCTAAGGGCTTCCTAGTTTTAAAAGTCCTAGGCCTAAGCCTAACAGTAACCCTAGGAAGGTAAATCAGCCGCGTATTAGGGTTCTTCCTAAGGGAAAAGCCGTGAAAGCAGCCATGTTGTGGCACTTCTGCACTCCCTTTGGGATGCCTTTGGCAGATGCAGTAAGCCTGGAACTCAGGGCTTCCTAGTTAAAAAAATCCTAGCCCTAGGCCGAACCCCAACCCTAAGACGAGAAAGGCAAATCAGCCAGGAATTAGGCATGTCCCCAAGGAAAAAGCTGTGGAGGCAGGCATGTTGTGGTACTTTTGCGCTCTTCTTGGCTAGTCCTTCGCAGCTGCTGTGTTCTTGGAACTCAGGGCTTTCTGGTTAATAGAACCCTTACCCTAGGCGTAACTCAAACCTTAACCCTAGGAAGGAAAATCAGCCTATGGTTCGGGATGGTCTCATGGAAATATCAGTGGTGGCAGCCAAGTTGTGTCACTTTTGCGCTCCCCTTGGGATGCCTTTCGCAGCTGCAGAGTGCCTGGAGCCCAGGGCTTCTTGGTTTTAAAAGTCCTAGGCCTAAGCCTAACAGTAACACTAGGAAGGTAAATCAGCCGGGTATTAGGGTTCTTCCTAAGGGAAAAGCCGTGAAAGCAGCCATGTTGTGGCACTTCTGCACTCCTTTGGGATGCCTTTGGCAGATGCAGTAAGCCTGGAACTCAGGGCTTCCTGGTTAAAAAACACCAAGCCCTAGGCTGAAGCCTAACCCTAACCCTAGGCAGATGAATCAGCCTAGGTATAGGGATGGTGCCAAGGAAAAAGCTGTGAAAGCTGCCATGTTGTTGCACTTTTGTACTCCCCTTGGGATGCCTTGAACAGCTGCAGTGTGCCTGGATCTAAGGGCTTCCTAGTTTTAAAAATCCTAGCCCTAGGCCTAAGCCTAACAGTAACCCTGGGAAGGGAAATCAGCCTGGTGTTAGGCTTCTTGCCCAGGAAAAAGCTGTGAAAGCAGCCATGTTGTGGCACTTTTGCACTCCCTTTTGGATGACTTTCACAGCTCCAGTGTGCCTGGAACTCAGGGCTTCCTGATTTTAAGAATCCTAGCACTAGGCCGAACCCCAAACCTAAGACGAGAAAGGCAAATCAGCCAGGAATTAGGCATGTCCCCAAGGAAAAAGCTGTGGAGGCAGGCATGTTGTGGTACTTTTGCGCTCTTCTTGGGTAGTCCTTCGCAGCTGCTGTGTTCTTGGAACTCATGGCTTTCTGGTTAATAGAACACTTACCCCAGGCGTAACTCAAACCTTAACCCTAGGAAGGAAAATCAGCCTATGGTTCGGGATGGTCTCATGGAAATATCAGTGGTGGCAGCCAAGTTGTGTCACTTTTGCGCTCCCCTTGGGATGCCTTTCGCAGCTGCAGAGTGCCTGGAGCCCAGGGCTTCCTGGTTTTAAAAGTCCTAGGCCTAAGCCTAACAGTAACCCTAGGAAGGTAAATCAGCTGGGTATTAGGGTTCTTCTTAAGGGGAAGGCCGTGAAAGCAGCCATGTTGTGGCACTTCTGCACTCCCTTTGGGATGCCTTTGGCAGATGCAGTAAGCCTGGAACTCAGGGCTTCCTAGGTAAAAAAATCCTAGCCCTAGGCCGAACCCCAACCCTAAGACGAGAAAGGCAAATCAGCCAGGAATTAGGCATGTCCCCAAGGAAAAAGCTGTGGAGGCAGGCATGTTGTGGTACTTTTGCGCTCTTCTTGGCTAGTCCTTCGCAGCTGCTGTGTTCTTGGAACTCAGGGCTTTCTGGTTAATAGAACCCTTACCCTAGGCGTAACTCAAACCTTAACCCTAGGAAGGAAAATCAGCCTATGGTTCGGGATGGTCTCATGAGAATAGCAGCAGAGGCAGCCAAGTTGTGTCACTTCTGCGGCCCTCTTGGTATTCCTTTAACAGCTGCATGTGCCTGGAGCCCAGGGCTTCCTGGTTTTAAAAGTCCTAGGCCTAAGCCTAACAGTAACCCTAGGAATGTAAATCAGCCGCGTATTAGGGTTCTTCCTAAGGGAAAAGCCGTGAAAGCAGCCATGTTGCACTTCTGCACTCCCTTTGGGATGCCTTTGGCAGATGCAGTAAGCCTGGAACTCAGGGCTTCCTAGGTAAAAAAATCCTAGCCCTAGGCCGAACCCCAACCCTAAGACGAGAAAGGCAAATCAGCCAGGAATTAGGCATGTCCCCAAGGAAAAAGCTGTGGAGGCAGGCATGTTGTGGTACTTTTGCGCTCTTCTTGGCTAGTCCTTCGCAGCTGCTGTGTTCTTGGAACTCAGGTCTTTCTGGTTAATAGACCTCTTACCCTAGGCGAAACTCAAACATTAACCCTAGGAAGGAAAATCAGCCTATGGTTCGGGATGGTCTCATGAGAATAGCAGCAGAGGCAGCCAAGATGTGTCACTTCTGCGGCCCTCTTGGGATGCCTTTAACAGCTGCAGTGTGCCTGAAGCCCAGGGCTTCCTGGTTTTAAAAGTCCTAGGTCTAAGCCTTACAGTAAACCTAGGAAGGTAAATCAGCCAGGTATTAGGGTTCTTCCTAAGGGAAAAGCTGTGAAAGCAGCCATGTTGTGGCACTTCTGCACTCCCTTTGGGATGCCTTTGGCAGATGCAGTAAGCCTGGAACTCAGGGCTTCCTGGTTAAAAAACTCCAAGCCCTAGGCTGAAGCCTAACCCTAACCCTAGGCAGATAAATCAGCCTAGGTTTAGGGATAGTGCCAAGGAAAAAGCTGTGAAAGCTGCCATGTTGTTGCACTTTTGTACTCCCCTTGGGATGCCTTGAACAGCTGCAGTGTGCCTGGATCTAAGGGCTTCCTAGTTTTAAAAATACAAGCCCCTTACCCGCGGCGTAACTCAAACCTTAACCCTAGGAAGGAAAATCAGCCTATGGTTCAGGATGGTCTCATGAGAATAGAAGCAGAGGCAGCCAAGTTGTGGCACTTTTGCACTCCCTTTTGGATGCCTTTCGCAGCTGCATGTGCCTGGAGCCCAGGGCTTCCTGGTTTTAAATTCCTAGGCCTAAGCCTAACAGTAACCCTAGGAAGGTAAATCAGCCGCGTATTAGGGTTCTTCCTAAGGGAAAAGCCGTGAAAGCAGCCATGTTGTGGCACTTCTGCACTCCCTTTGGGATGCCTTTGGCAGATGCAGTAAGCCTGGAACTCAGGGCTTCCTGGTTAAAAAACTCCAAGCCCTAGGCTGAAGCCTAACCCTAACCCTAGTCAGATAAATCAGCCTAGGTATAGGGATGGTGGCAAGGAAAAAGCTGTGGAAGCTGCCATGTTGTTGCACTTTTGTACTCCCCTTGGGATGCCTTTCGCAGCTGCAGTGTGCCTGGAGCCCAGGGCTTCCTGGTTTTAAAAGTCCTAGGCCTAAGCCTAACAGTAACCCTAGGAATGTAAATCAGCCGCGTATTAGGGTTCTTCCTAAGGGAAAAGCCGTGAAAGCAGCCATGTTGCACTTCTGCACTCCCTTTGGGATGCCTTTGGCAGATGCAGTAAGCCTGGAACTCAGGGCTTCCTAGGTAAAAAAATCCTAGCCCTAGGCCGAACCCCAACCCTAAGACGAGAAAGGCAAATCAGCCAGGAATTAGGCATGTCCCCAAGGAAAAAGCTGTGGAGGCAGGCATGTTGTGGTACTTTTGCGCTCTTCTTGGGTAGTCCTTCGCAGCTGCTGTGTTCTTGGAACTCAGGTCTTTCTGGTTAATAGAACTCTTACCCTAGGCGTAACTCAAACCTTAACCCTAGGAAGGAAAATCAGCCTATGGTTCGGGATGGTCTCATGGAAATATCAGTGGTGGCAGCCAAGTTGTGTCACTTTTGCGCTCCCCTTGGGATGCCTTTCGCAGCTGCAGTGTGCCTGGAGCCCAGGGCTTCCTGGTTTTAAAAGTCCTAGGCCTAAGCCTAACAGTAACCCTAGGAAGGTAAATCAGCTGGGTATTAGGGTTCTTCTTAAGGGGAAGGCCGTGAAAGCAGCCATGTTGTGGCACTTCTGCACTCCCTTTGGGATGCCTTTGGCAGATGCAGTAAGCCTGGAACTCAGGGCTTCCTAGTTAAAAAAATCCTAGCCCTAGGCCGAACCCCAACCCTAAGATGAGAAAGGCAAATCAGCCAGGAATTAGGCATGTCCCCAAGGAAAAAGCTGTGGAGGCAGGCACGTTGTGGTACTTTTGCGCTCTTCTGGGGTAGTCCTTCGCAGCTGCTGTGTTCTTGGAACTCAGGGCTTTCTGGTTAATAGAACCCTTACCCCAGGCGTAACTCAAACCTTCACCCTAGGAAGGAAAATCAGCCTATGGTTCGGGATGGTCTCATGGAAATATCAGTGGTGGCAGCCAAGTTGCGGCACTTTTGCGCTCCCCTTGGGATGCCTTTCGCAGCTGCAGAGTGCCTGGAGCCCAGGGCTTCCTGGTTTTAAAAGTCCTAGGCCTAAGCCTAACAGTAACCCTAGGAAGGTAAATCAGCCGCGTATTAGGGTTCTTCCTAAGGGAAAAGCCGTGAAAGCAGCCATGTTGTGGCACTTTTGCACTCCCTTTGGGATGCCTTTGGCAGATGCAGTAAGCCTGGAACTCAGGGCTTCCTGGTTAAAAAACTCCAAGCCCTAGGCTGAACCCTAACCCTAACCCTAGGCAGATAAATCAGCATATGTATAGGGATGGTGCCAAGGAAAAAGCTGTGAAAGCTGCCATGTTGTGGTACTTTAGTACTCCCCTTGGGATGCCTTGAACAGCTGCCGTGTGCCTGGATCTAAGGGCTTCCTAGTTTTAAAAGTCCTGGGCCTAAGCCTAACTGTAACCCTAGGAAGGTAAATCAGCCGCGTATTAGGGTTCTTCCTAAGGGAAAAGCCGTGAAAGCAGCCATGTTGTGGCACTTCTGCACTCCCTTTGGGATGCCTTTGGCAGATGCAGTAAGCCTGGAACTCAGGGCTTCCTAGTTAAAAAAATCCTAGCCCTAGGCCGAACCCCAACCCTAAGACGAGAAAGGCAAATCAGCCAGGAATTAGGCATGTCCCCAAGGAAAAAGCTGTGGAGGCAGGCATGTTGTGGTACTTTTGCGCTCTTCTTGGCTAGTCCTTCGCAGCTGCTGTGTTCTTGGAACTCAGGGCTTTCTGGTTAATAGAACCCTTACCCTAGGCGTAACTCAAACCTTAACCCTAGGAAGGAAAATCAGCCTATGGTTCGGGATGGTCTCATGGAAATATCAGTGGTGGCAGCCAAGTTGTGTCACTTTTGCGCTCCCCTTGGGATGCCTTTCGCAGCTGCAGAGTGCCTGGAGCCCAGGGCTTCTTGGTTTTAAAAGTCCTAGGCCTAAGCCTAACAGTAACACTAGGAAGGTAAATCAGCCGGGTATTAGGGTTCTTCCTAAGGGAAAAGCCGTGAAAGCAGCCATGGTGTGGCACTTCTGCACTCCTTTGGGATGCCTTTGGCAGATGCAGTAAGCCTGGAACTCAGGGCTTCCTGGTTAAAAAACTCCAAGCCCTAGGCTGAAGCCTAACCCTAACCCTAGGCAGATGAATCAGCCTAGGTATAGGGATGGTGCCAAGGAAAAAGCTGTGAAAGCTGCCATGTTGTTGCACTTTTGTACTCCCCTTGGGATGCCTTGAACAGCTGCAGTGTGCCTGGATCTAAGGGCTTCCTAGTTTTAAAAATCCTAGCCCTAGGCCTAAGCCTAACAGTAACCCTGGGAAGGGAAATCAGCCTGGTGTTAGGCTTCTTGCCCAGGAAAAAGCTGTGAAAGCAGCCATGTTGTGGCACTTTTGCACTCCCTTTTGGATGACTTTCACAGCTCCAGTGTGCCTGGAACTCAGGGCTTCCTGATTTTAAGAATCCTAGCACTAGGCCGAACCCCAAACCTAAGACGAGAAAGGCAAATCAGCCAGGAATTAGGCATGTCCCCAAGGAAAAAGCTGTGGAGGCAGGCATGTTGTGGTACTTTTGCGCTCTTCTTGGCTAGTCCTTCGCAGCTGCTGTGTTCTTGGAACTCAGGGCTTTCTGGTTAATAGAACACTTACCCCAGGCGTAACTCAAACCTTAACCCTAGGAAGGAAAATCAGCCTATGGTTCGGGATGGTCTCATGGAAATATCAGTGGTGGCAGCCAAGTTGTGTCACTTTTGCGCTCCCCTTGGGATGCCTTTCGCAGCTGCAGTGTGCCTGGAGCCCAGGGCTTCCTGGTTTTAAAAGTCCTAGGCCTAAGCCTAACAGTAACCCTAGGAAGGTAAGTCAGCCGCGTATTAGGGTTCTTCCTAGGGGAAAAGCCGTGATAGCAGCCATGTTGTGGCACTTCTGCACTCCCTTTGGGATGCCTTTGGCAGATGCAGTAAGCCTGGAACTCAGGGCTTCCTTGTTAAAAAAATCCTAGCCCTAGGCCGAACCCCAACCCTAAGACGAGAAAGGCAAATCAGCCAGGAATTAGGCATGTCCCCAAGGAAAAAGCTGTGGAGGCAGGCATGTTGTGGTACTTTTGCGCTCTTCTTGGCTAGTCCTTCGCAGCTGCAGTGTTCTTGGAAATAAGGGCTTTCTGGTTAATAGAACACTTACCCTAGGCGTAACTCAAACCTTAACCCTAGGAAGGAAAATCAGCCTATGGTTCGGGATGGTCTCATGGAAATATCAGTGGTGGCAGCCAAGTTGTGTCACTTTTGCGCTCCCCTTGGGATGCCTTTCGCAGCTGCAGTGTGCCTGGAGACCAGGGCTTCCTGGTTTTAAAAGTCCTAAGCCTAAGCCTAACAGTAACCCTAGGAAGGTAAATCAGCTGGGTATTAGGGTTCTTCTTAAGGGGAAGGCCGTGAAAGCAGCCATGTTGTGGCACTTCTGCACTCCCTTTGGGATGCCTTTGGCAGATGCAGTAAGCCTGGAACTCAGGGCTTCCTAGTTAAAAAAATCCTAGCCCTAGGCCAAACCCCAACCCTAAGACGAGAAAGGCAAATCAGCCAGGAATTAGGCATGTCCCCAAGGAAAAAGCTGTGGAGGCAGGCATGTTGTGGTACTTTTGCGCTCTTCTTGGGTAGTCCTTCGCAGCTGCTGTGTTCTTGGAACTCAGGGCTTTCTGGTTAATAGAACCCTTACCCTAGGCGTAACTCAAACCTTAACCCTAGGAAGGAAAATCAGCCTATGGTTTGGGATGGTCTCATGGAAATATCAGTGGTGGCAGCCAAGTTGTGTCACTTTTGCGCTCCCCTTGGGATGCCTTTAACAGCTGCAGTGTGCCTGGAGCCCAGGGCTTCCTGGTTTTAAAAGTCCTAGGCCTAAGCCTAACAGTAACCCTAGGAAGGTAAATCAGCCGCGTATTAGGGTTCTTCCTAAGGGAAAAGCCGTGATAGCAGCCATGTTGTGGCACTTCTGCACTCCCTTTGGGATGCCTTTGGCAGATGCAGTAAGCCTGGAACTCAGGGCTTCCTAGTTAAAAAAATCCTAGCCCTAGGCCGAACCCCAAGCCTAAGACGAGAAAGGCAAATCAGCCAGGAATTAGGCATGTCCCCAAGGAAAAAGCTGTGGAGGCAGGCATGTTGTGGTACTTTTGCGCTCTTCTTGGCTAGTCCTTCGCAGCTGCTGTGTTCTTGGAACTCAGGGCTTTCTGGTTAATAGAACCCTTACCCTAGGCGAAACTCAAACATTAACCCTAGGAAGGAAAATCAGCCTATGGTTCGGGATGGTCTCATGAGAATAGAAGCAGAGGCAGCCAAGTTGTGTCACTTCTGCGGCCCTCTTGGGATGCCTTTAACAGCTGCAGTGTGCCTGAAGCCCAGGGTTTCCTGCTTTTAAATGTCCTAGGTCTAAGCCTAACAGTAACCCTAGGAAGGTAAATCAGCCAGGTATTAGGGTTCTCCCTAAGGGAAAAGCTGTGAAAGCAGCCATGTTGTGGCACTTTTGCACTCCCTTTGGGATGCCTTTGGCAGATGCAGTAAGCCTGGAACTCAGGGCTTCCTGGTTAAAAAACTCCAAGCCCTAGGCTGAACCCTAACCCTAACCCTAGGCAGATAAATCAGCCTAGGTATAGGGATAGTGCCAAGGAAAAAGCTGTGAAAGCTGCCATGTTGTTGCACTTTTGTACTCCCCTTGGGATGCCTTGAACAGCTGCAGTGTGCCTGGATCTAAGGGATTCCTAGTTTTAAAAATCCTAGCCCTAGGCCTAAGCCTAACAGTAACCCTGGCAAGGGATATCAGCCTGGTGTTAGGCTTTTTGCCAAGGAAAAAGCCGTGAAAGAAACCATGTTGTGGCACTTTTGCACTCCCTTTTGGATGTCTTTCACAGCTCCAGTGTGCCTGGAACTCAGGGCTTCCTGATTTTAAAAGTCCTAGCCCTAGGCCGAACCCCAACCCTAAGACGAGAAAGGCAAATCAGCCAGGAATTAGGCATGTCCCCAAGGAAAAAGCTGTGGAGGCAGGCATGTTGTGGTACTTTAGCGCTCTTCTTGGGTAGTCCTTCGCAGCTGCTGTGTTCTTGGAACTCAGGTCTTTCTGGTTAATAGAACTCTTACCCTAGGCGTAACTCAAACCTTAACCCTAGGAAGGAAAATCAGCCTATGGTTCGGGATGGTCTCATGGAAATATCAGTGGTGGCAGCCAAGTTGTGTCACTTTTGCGCTCCCCTTGGGATGCCTTTCGCAGCTGCAGAGTGCCTGGAGCCCAGGGCTTCCTGGTTTTAAAAGTCCTAGGCCTAAGCCTAACAGTAACCCTAGGAAGGTAAATCAGCTGGGTATTAGGGTTCTTCTTAAGGGGAAGGCCGTGAAAGCAGCCATGTTGTGGCACTTCTGCACTCCCTTTGGGATGCCTTTGGCAGATGCAGTAAGCCTGGAACTCAGGGCTTCCTAGTTAAAAAAATCCTAGCCCTAGGCCGAACCCCAACCCTAAGACGAGAAAGGCAAATCAGCCAGGAATTAGGCATGTCCCCAAGGAAAAAGCTGTGGAGGCAGGCACGTTGTGGTACTTTTGCGCTCTTCTTGGCTAGTCCTTCGCAGCTGCTGTGTTCTTGGAACTCAGGGCTTTCTGGTTAATAGACCTCTTACCCTAGGCGAAACTCAAACATTAACCCTAGGAAGGAAAATCAGCCTATGGTTCGGGATGGTCTCATGAGAATAGAAGCAGAGGCAGCCAAGTTGTGTCACTTCTGCGGCCCTCTTGGGATGCCTTTAACAGCTGCAGTGTGCCTGAAGCCCAGGGTTTCCTGGTTTTAAAAGTCCTAGGTCTAAGCCTAACAGTAACCCTAGGAAGGTAAATCAGCCAGGTATTACGGTTCTCCCTAAGGGAAAAGCTGTGAAAGCAGCCATGTTGTGGCACTTTTGCACTCCCTTTGGGATGCCTTTGGCAGATGCAGTAAGCCTGGAACTCAGGGCTTCCTGGTTAAAAAACTCCAAGCCCTAGGCTGAAGCCTAACCCTAACCCTAGGCAGATAAATCAGCCTAGGTATAGGGATAGTGCCAAGGAAAAAGCTGTGAAAGCTGCCATGTTGTTGCACTTTTGTACTCCCCTTGGGATGCCTTGAACAGCTGCAGTGTGCCTGGATCTAAAGGCTTCCTAGTTTTAAAAATCCTAGCCCTAGGCCTAAGCCTAACAGTAACCCTGGCAAGGGATATCAGCCTGGTGTTAGGCTTCTTGCCAAGGAAAAAGCCGTGAAAGCAACCATGTTGTGGCACTTTTGCACTCCCTTTTGGATGTCTTTCACAGCTCCAGTGTGCCTGGAACTCAGGGCTTCCTGATTTTAAAAGTCCTAGCCCTAGGCCGAACCCCAACCCTAAGACGAGAAAGGCAAATCAGCCAGGAATTAGGCATGTCCCCAAGGAAAAAGCTGTGGAGGCAGGCATGTTGTGGTACTTTTGCGCTCTTCTTGGGTAGTCCTTCTCAGCTGCAGTGTTCTTGGAAATAAGGGCTTTCTGGTTAATAGAACACTTACCCTAGGCGTAACTCAAACCTTAACCCTAGGAAGGAAAATCAGCCTATGGTTCGGGATGGTCTCATGGAAATATCAGTGGTGGCAGCCAAGTTGTGTCACTTTTGCGCTCCCCTTGGGATGCCTTTCGCAGCTGCAGTGTGCCTGGAGCCCAGGGCTTCCTGGTTTTAAAAGTCCTAGGCCTAAGCCTAACAGTAACCCTAGGAAGGTAAATCAGCCGCGTATTAGGGTTCTTCCTAAGGGAAAAGCCGTGAAAGCAGCCATGTTGTGGCACTTCTGCACTCCCTTTGGGTTGCTTTTGGCAGATGAAGTAAGCCTGGAACTCAGGGCTTCCTAGTTAAAAAACTCCTAGACCTAGGCCGAACCCCAACCCTAAGACGAGAAAGGCAAATCAGCCAGGAATTAGGCATGTCCCCAAGGAAAAAGCTGTGGAGGCAGGCATGTTGTGGTACTTTTGCGCTCTTCTTGGGTAGTCCTTCGCAGCTGCTGTGTTCTTGGAACTCAGGTCTTTCTGGTTAATAGAACTCTTACCCTAGGCGTAACTCAAACCTTAACCCTAGGAAGGAAAATCAGCCTATGGTTCGGGATGGTCTCATGGAAATATCAGTGGTGGCAGCCAAGTTGTGTCACTTTTGCGCTCCCCTTGGGATGCCTTTCGCAGCTGCAGTGTGCCTGGAGCCCAGGGCTTCCTGGTTTTAAAAGTCCTAGGCCTAAGCCTAACAGTAACCCTAGGAAGGTAAATCAGCTGGGTATTAGGGTTCTTCTTAAGGGGAAGGCCGTGAAAGCAGCCATGTTGTGGCACTTCTGCACTCCCTTTGGGATGCCTTTGGCAGATGCAGTAAGCCTGGAACTCAGGGCTTCCTAGTTAAAAAAATCCTAGCCCTAGGCCGAACCCCAACCCTAAGATGAGAAAGGCAAATCAGCCAGGAATTAGGCATGTCCCCAAGGAAAAAGCTGTGGAGGCAGGCACGTTGTGGTATTTTTGCGCTCTTCTGGGGTAGTCCTTCGCAGCTGCTGTGTTCTTGGAACTCAGGGCTTTCTGGTTAATAGAACCCTTACCCCAGGCGTAACTCAAACCTTCACCCTAGGAAGGAAAATCAGCCTATGGTTCGGGATGGTCTCATGGAAATATCAGTGGTGGCAGCCAAGTTGCGGCACTTTTGCGCTCCCCTTGGGATGCCTTTCGCAGCTGCAGAGTGCCTGGAGCCCAGGGCTTCCTGGTTTTAAAAGTCCTAGGCCTAAGCCTAACAGTAACCCTAGGAAGGTAAATCAGCCGCGTATTAGGGTTCTTCCTAAGGGAAAAGCCGTGAAAGCAGCCATGTTGTGGCACTTTTGCACTCCCTTTGGGATGCCTTTGGCAGATGCAGTAAGCCTGGAACTCAGGGCTTCCTGGTTAAAAAACTCCAAGCCCTAGGCTGAACCCTAACCCTAACCCTAGGCAGATAAATCAGCATATGTATAGGGATGGTGCCAAGGAAAAAGCTGTGAAAGCTGCCATGTTGTGGTACTTTAGTACTCCCCTTGGGATGCCTTGAACAGCTGCCGTGTGCCTGGATCTAAGGGCTTCCTAGTTTTAAAAGTCCTGGGCCTAAGCCTAACTGTAACCCTAGGAAGGTAAATCAGCCGCGTATTAGGGTTCTTCCTAAGGGAAAAGCCGTGAAAGCAGCCATGTTGTGGCACTTCTGCACTCCCTTTGGGATGCCTTTGGCAGATGCAGTAAGCCTGGAACTCAGGGCTTCCTAGTTAAAAAAATCCTAGCCCTAGGCCGAACCCCAACCCTAAGACGAGAAAGGCAAATCAGCCAGGAATTAGGCATGTCCCCAAGGAAAAAGCTGTGGAGGCAGGCATGTTGTGGTACTTTTGCGCTCTTCTTGGCTAGTCCTTCGCAGCTGCTGTGTTCTTGGAACTCAGGGCTTTCTGGTTAATAGAACCCTTACCCTAGGCGTAACTCAAACCTTAACCCTAGGAAGGAAAATCAGCCTATGGTTCGGGATGGTCTCATGGAAATATCAGTGGTGGCAGCCAAGTTGTGTCACTTTTGCGCTCCCCTTGGGATGCCTTTCGCAGCTGCAGAGTGCCTGGAGCCCAGGGCTTCTTGGTTTTAAAAGTCCTAGGCCTAAGCCTAACAGTAACACTAGGAAGGTAAATCAGCCGGGTATTAGGGTTCTTCCTAAGGGAAAAGCCGTGAAAGCAGCCATGGTGTGGCACTTCTGCACTCCTTTGGGATGCCTTTGGCAGATGCAGTAAGCCTGGAACTCAGGGCTTCCTGGTTAAAAAACTCCAAGCCCTAGGCTGAAGCCTAACCCTAACCCTAGGCAGATGAATCAGCCTAGGTATAGGGATGGTGCCAAGGAAAAAGCTGTGAAAGCTGCCATGTTGTTGCACTTTTGTACTCCCCTTGGGATGCCTTGAACAGCTGCAGTGTGCCTGGATCTAAGGGCTTCCTAGTTTTAAAAATCCTAGCCCTAGGCCTAAGCCTAACAGTAACCCTGGGAAGGGAAATCAGCCTGGTGTTAGGCTTCTTGCCCAGGAAAAAGCTGTGAAAGCAGCCATGTTGTGGCACTTTTGCACTCCCTTTTGGATGACTTTCACAGCTCCAGTGTGCCTGGAACTCAGGGCTTCCTGATTTTAAGAATCCTAGCACTAGGCCGAACCCCAAACCTAAGACGAGAAAGGCAAATCAGCCAGGAATTAGGCATGTCCCCAAGGAAAAAGCTGTGGAGGCAGGCATGTTGTGGTACTTTTGCGCTCTTCTTGGGTAGTCCTTCGCAGCTGTTGTGTTCTTGGAACTCATGGCTTTCTGGTTAATAGAACACTTACCCCAGGCGTAACTCAAACCTTAAGCCTAGGAAGGAAAATCAGCCTATGGTTCGGGATGGTCTCATGGAAATATCAGTGGTGGCAGCCAAGTTGTGTCACTTTTGCGCTCCCCTTGGGATGCCTTTCGCAGCTGCAGTGTGCCTGGAGCCCAGGGCTTCCTGGTTTTAAAAGTCCTAGGCCTAAGCCTAACAGTAACCCTAGGAAGGTAAGTCAGCCGCGTATTAGGGTTCTTCCTAGGGGAAAAGCCGTGATAGCAGCCATGTTGTGGCACTTCTGCACTCCCTTTGGGATGCCTTTGGCAGATGCAGTAAGCCTGGAACTCAGGGCTTCCTTGTTAAAAAAATCCTAGCCCTAGGCCGAACCCCAACCCTAAGACGAGAAAGGCAAATCAGCCAGGAATTAGGCATGTCCCCAAGGAAAAAGCTGTGGAGGCAGGCATGTTGTGGTACTTTTGCGCTCTTCTTGGCTAGTCCTTCGCAGCTGCAGTGTTCTTGGAAATAAGGGCTTTCTGGTTAATAGAACACTTACCCTAGGCGTAACTCAAACCTTAACCCTAGGAAGGAAAATCAGCCTATGGTTCGGGATGGTCTCATGGAAATATCAGTGGTGGCAGCCAAGTTGTGTCACTTTTGCGCTCCCCTTGGGATGCCTTTCGCAGCTGCAGTGTGCCTGGAGACCAGGGCTTCCTGGTTTTAAAAGTCCTAAGCCTAAGCCTAACAGTAACCCTAGGAAGGTAAATCAGCTGGGTATTAGGGTTCTTCTTAAGGGGAAGGCCGTGAAAGCAGCCATGTTGTGGCACTTCTGCACTCCCTTTGGGATGCCTTTGGCAGATGCAGTAAGCCTGGAACTCAGGGCTTCCTAGTTAAAAAAATCCTAGCCCTAGGCCAAACCCCAACCCTAAGACGAGAAAGGCAAATCAGCCAGGAATTAGGCATGTCCCCAAGGAAAAAGCTGTGGAGGCAGGCATGTTGTGGTACTTTTGCGCTCTTCTTGGGTAGTCCTTCGCAGCTGCTGTGTTCTTGGAACTCAGGGCTTTCTGGTTAATAGAACCCTTACCCTAGGCGTAACTCAAACCTTAACCCTAGGAAGGAAAATCAGCCTATGGTTCGGGATGGTCTCATGGAAATATCAGTGGTGGCAGCCAAGTTGTGTCACTTTTGCGCTCCCCTTGGGATGCCTTTAACAGCTGCAGTGTGCCTGGAGCCCAGGGCTTCCTGGTTTTAAAAGTCCTAGGCCTAAGCCTAACAGTAACCCTAGGAAGGTAAATCAGCCGCGTATTAGGGTTCTTCCTAAGGGAAAAGCCGTGATAGCAGCCATGTTGTGGCACTTCTGCACTCCCTTTGGGATGCCTTTGGCAGATGCAGTAAGCCTGGAACTCAGGGCTTCCTAGTTAAAAAAATCCTAGCCCTAGGCCGAACCCCAAGCCTAAGACGAGAAAGGCAAATCAGCCAGGAATTAGGCATGTCCCCAAGGAAAAAGCTGTGGAGGCAGGCATGTTGTGGTACTTTTGCGCTCTTCTTGGCTAGTCCTTCGCAGCTGCTGTGTTCTTGGAACTCAGGGCTTTCTGGTTAATAGAACCCTTACCCTAGGCGAAACTCAAACATTAACCCTAGGAAGGAAAATCAGCCTATGGTTCGGGATGGTCTCATGAGAATAGAAGCAGAGGCAGCCAAGTTGTGTCACTTCTGCGGCCCTCTTGGGATGCCTTTAACAGCTGCAGTGTGCCTGAAGCCCAGGGTTTCCTGCTTTTAAATGTCCTAGGTCTAAGCCTAACAGTAACCCTAGGAAGGTAAATCAGCTGCGTATTAGGGTTCTCCCTAAGGGAAAAGCTGTGAAAGCAGCCATGTTGTGGCACTTTTGCACTCCCTTTGGGATGCCTTTGGCAGATGCAGTAAGCCTGGAACTCAGGGCTTCCTGGTTAAAAAACTCCAAGCCCTAGGCTGAACCCTAACCCTAACCCTAGGCAGATAAATCAGCCTAGGTATAGGGATAGTGCCAAGGAAAAAGCTGTGAAAGCTGCCATGTTGTTGCACTTTTGTACTCCCCTTGGGATGCCTTGAACAGCTGCAGTGTGCCTGGATCTAAGGGATTCCTAGTTTTAAAAATCCTAGCCCTAGGCCTAAGCCTAACAGTAACCCTGGCAAGGGATATCAGCCTGGTGTTAGGCTTTTTGCCAAGGAAAAAGCCGTGAAAGAAACCATGTTGTGGCACTTTTGCACTCCCTTTTGGATGTCTTTCACAGCTCCAGTGTGCCTGGAACTCAGGGCTTCCTGATTTTAAAAGTCCTAGCCCTAGGCCGAACCCCAACCCTAAGACGAGAAAGGCAAATCAGCCAGGAATTAGGCATGTCCCCAAGGAAAAAGCTGTGGAGGCAGGCATGTTGTGGTACTTTAGCGCTCTTCTTGGGTAGTCCTTCGCAGCTGCTGTGTTCTTGGAACTCAGGTCTTTCTGGTTAATAGAACTCTTACCCTAGGCGTAACTCAAACCTTAACCCTAGGAAGGAAAATCAGCCTATGGTTCGGGATGGTCTCATGGAAATATCAGTGGTGGCAGCCAAGTTGTGTCACTTTTGCGCTCCCCTTGGGATGCCTTTCGCAGCTGCAGAGTGCCTGGAGCCCAGGGCTTCCTGGTTTTAAAAGTCCTAGGCCTAAGCCTAACAGTAACCCTAGGAAGGTAAATCAGCTGGGTATTAGGGTTCTTCTTAAGGGGAAGGCCGTGAAAGCAGCCATGTTGTGGCACTTCTGCACTCCCTTTGGGATGCCTTTGGCAGATGCAGTAAGCCTGGAACTCAGGGCTTCCTAGTTAAAAAAATCCTAGCCCTAGGCCGAACCCCAACCCTAAGACGAGAAAGGCAAATCAGCCAGGAATTAGGCATGTCCCCAAGGAAAAAGCTGTGGAGGCAGGCACGTTGTGGTACTTTTGCGCTCTTCTTGGCTAGTCCTTCGCAGCTGCTGTGTTCTTGGAACTCAGGGCTTTCTGGTTAATAGACCTCTTACCCTAGGCGAAACTCAAACATTAACCCTAGGAAGGAAAATCAGCCTATGGTTCGGGATGGTCTCATGAGAATAGAAGCAGAGGCAGCCAAGTTGTGTCACTTCTGCGGCCCTCTTGGGATGCCTTTAACAGCTGCAGTGTGCCTGAAGCCCAGGGTTTCCTGGTTTTAAAAGTCCTAGGTCTAAGCCTAACAGTAACCCTAGGAAGGTAAATCAGCCAGGTATTACGGTTCTCCCTAAGGGAAAAGCTGTGAAAGCAGCCATGTTGTGGCACTTTTGCACTCCCTTTGGGATGCCTTTGGCAGATGCAGTAAGCCTGGAACTCAGGGCTTCCTGGTTAAAAAACTCCAAGCCCTAGGCTGAAGCCTAACCCTAACCCTAGGCAGATAAATCAGCCTAGGTATAGGGATAGTGCCAAGGAAAAAGCTGTGAAAGCTGCCATGTTGTTGCACTTTTGTACTCCCCTTGGGATGCGTTGAACAGCTGCAGTGTGCCTGGATCTAAAGGCTTCCTAGTTTTAAAAATCCTAGCCCTAGGCCTAAGCCTAACAGTAACCCTGGCAAGGGATATCAGCCTGGTGTTAGGCTTCTTGCCAAGGAAAAAGCCGTGAAAGCAACCATGTTGTGGCACTTTTGCACTCCCTTTTGGATGTCTTTCACAGCTCCAGTGTGCCTGGAACTCAGGGCTTCCTGATTTTAAAAGTCCTAGCCCTAGGCCGAACCCCAACCCTAAGACGAGAAAGGCAAATCAGCCAGGAATTAGGCATGTCCCCAAGGAAAAAGCTGTGGAGGCAGGCATGTTGTGGTACTTTTGCGCTCTTCTTGGGTAGTCCTTCTCAGCTGCAGTGTTCTTGGAAATAAGGGCTTTCTGGTTAATAGAACACTTACCCTAGGCGTAACTCAAACCTTAACCCTAGGAAGGAAAATCAGCCTATGGTTCGGGATGGTCTCATGGAAATATCAGTGGTGGCAGCCAAGTTGTGTCACTTTTGCGCTCCCCTTGGGATGCCTTTCGCAGCTGCAGTGTGCCTGGAGCCCAGGGCTTCCTGGTTTTAAAAGTCCTAGGCCTAAGCCTAACAGTAACCCTAGGAAGGTAAATCAGCTGGGTATTAGGGTTCTTCTTAAGGGGAAGGCCGTGAAAGCAGCCATGTTGTGGCACTTCTGCACTCCCTTTGGGATGCCTTTGGCAGATGCAGTAAGCCTGGAACTCAGGGCTTCCTAGTTAAAAAAATCCTAGCCCTAGGCCGAACCCCAACCCTAAGACGAGAAAGGCAAATCAGCCAGGAATTAGGCATGTCCCCAAGGAAAAAGCTGTGGAGGCAGGCACGTTGTGGTACTTTTGCGCTCTTCTGGGGTAGTCCTTCGCAGCTGCTGTGTTCTTGGAACTCAGGGCTTTCTGGTTAATAGAACCCTTACCCCAGGCGTAACTCAAACCTTCACCCTAGGAAGGAAAATCAGCCTATGATTCGGGATGGTCTCATGAGAATAGCAGCAGAGGCAGCCAAGTTGTGTCACTTCTGCGGCCCTCTTGGTATTCCTTTAACAGCTGCATGTGCCTGGAGCCCAGGGCTTCCTGGTTTTAAAAGTCCTAGGCCTAAGCCTAACAGTAACCCTAGGAAGGTAAATCAACCGCGTATTAGGGTTCTTCCTAAGGGAAAAGCTGTGAAAGCAGCCATGTTGTGGCACTTTTGCACTCCCTTTGGGATGCCTTTGGCAGATGCAGTAAGCCTGGCACTCAGGGCTTCCTAGTTAAAAAAATCCTAGCCCTAGGCCGAACCCCAACCCTAAGACGAGAAAGGCAAATCAGCCAGGAATTAGGCATGTCCCCAAGGAAAAAGCTGTGGAGGCAGGCATGTTGTGGTACTTTTGCGCTCTTCTTGGCTAGTCCTTCGCAGCTGCTGTGTTCTTGGAACTCAGGTCTTTCTGGTTAATAGACCTCTTACCCTAGGCGAAACTCAAACATTAACCCTAGGAAGGAAAATCAGCCTATGGTTCGGGATGGTCTCATGAGAATAGAAGCAGAGGCAGCCAAGATGTGTCACTTCTGCGCCCCTCTTCGGATGCCTTTAACAGCTGCAGTGTGCCTGAAGCCCAGGGCTTCCTGGTTTTAAAAGTCCTAGGTCTAAGCCTTACAGTAAACCTAGGAAGGTAAATCAGCCAGGTATTAGGGTTCTTCCTAAGGGAAAAGCTGTGAAAGCAGCCATGTTGTGGCACTTCTGCACTCCCTTTGGGATGCCTTTGGCAGATGCAGTAAGCCTGGAACTCAGGGCTTCCTGGTTAAAAAACTCCAAGCCCTAGGCTGAAGCCTAACCCTAACCCTAGGCAGATAAATCAGCCTAGGTTTAGGGATAGTGCCAAGGAAAAAGCTGTGAAAGCTGCCATGTTGTTGCACTTTTGTACTCCCCTTGGGATGCCTTGAACAGCTGCAGTGTGCCTGGATCTAAGGGCTTCCTAGTTTTAAAAATACTAGCCCCTTACCCGAGGCGTAACTCAAACCTTAACCCTAGGAAGGAAAATCAGCCTATGGTTCAGGATGGTCTCATGAGAATAGAAGCAGAGGCAGCCAAGTTGTGTCACTTCTGCGGCCCTCTTGGGATGCCTTTCGCAGCTGCATGTGCCTGGAGCCCAGGGCGTCCTGGTTTTAAAAGTCCTAGGCCTAAGCCTAACAGTAACCCTAGGAAGGTAAATCAGCCGCGTATTAGGGTTCTTCCTAAGGGAAAAGCCGTGAAAGCAGCCATGTTGTGGCACTTCTGCACTCCCTTTGGGATGCCTTTGGCAGATGCAGTAAGCCTGGAACTCAGGGCTTCCTGGTTAAAAAACTCCAAGCCCTAGGCTGAAGCCTAACCCTAACCCTAGGCAGATAAATCAGCCTAGGTTTAGGGATGGTGCCAAGGAAAAAGCTGTGAAAGCTGCCATGTTGTGGTACTTTAATACTCCCCTTGGGATGCCGTGAAGAGCTGCAGTGTGCCTGGATCTAAGGGCTTCCTAGTTTTAAAAGTCCTAAGCCTAAGCCTAACAGTAACCCTAGGAAGGTAAGTCAGCCGCGTATTAGGGTTCTTCCTAGGGGAAAAGCCGTGATAGCAGCCATGTTGTGGCACTTCTGCACTCCCTTTGGGATGCCTTTGGCAGATGCAGTAAGCCTGGAACTCAGGGCTTCCTTGTTAAAAAAATCCTAGCCCTAGGCCGAACCCCAACCCTAAGACGAGAAAGGCAAATCAGCCAGGAATTAGGCATGTCCCCAAGGAAAAAGCTGTGGAGGCAGGCATGTTGTGGTACTTTTGCGCTCTTCTTGGCTAGTCCTTCGCAGCTGCAGTGTTCTTGGAAATAAGGGCTTTCTGGTTAATAGAACACTTACCCTAGGCGTAACTCAAACCTTAACCCTAGGAAGGAAAATCAGCCTATGGTTCGGGATGGTCTCATGGAAATATCAGTGGTGGCAGCCAAGTTGTGTCACTTTTGCGCTCCCCTTGGGATGCCTTTCGCAGCTGCAGTGTGCCTGGAGACCAGGGCTTCCTGGTTTTAAAAGTCCTAAGCCTAAGCCTAACAGTAACCCTAGGAAGGTAAATCAGCTGGGTATTAGGGTTCTTCTTAAGGGGAAGGCCGTGAAAGCAGCCATGTTGTGGCACTTCTGCACTCCCTTTGGGATGCCTTTGGCAGATGCAGTAAGCCTGGAACTCAGGGCTTCCTAGTTAAAAAAATCCTAGCCCTAGGCCAAACCCCAACCCTAAGACGAGAAAGGCAAATCAGCCAGGAATTAGGCATGTCCCCAAGGAAAAAGCTGTGGAGGCAGGCATGTTGTGGTACTTTTGCGCTCTTCTTGGGTAGTCCTTCGCAGCTGCTGTGTTCTTGGAACTCAGGGCTTTCTGGTTAATAGAACCCTTACCCTAGGCGTAACTCAAACCTTAACCCTAGGAAGGAAAATCAGCCTATGGTTCGGGATGGTCTCATGGAAATATCAGTGGTGGCAGCCAAGTTGTGTCACTTTTGCGCTCCCCTTGGGATGCCTTTAACAGCTGCAGTGTGCCTGGAGCCCAGGGCTTCCTGGTTTTAAAAGTCCTAGGCCTAAGCCTAACAGTAACCCTAGGAAGGTAAATCAGCCGCGTATTAGGGTTCTTCCTAAGGGAAAAGCCGTGATAGCAGCCATGTTGTGGCACTTCTGCACTCCCTTTGGGATGCCTTTGGCAGATGCAGTAAGCCTGGAACTCAGGGCTTCCTAGTTAAAAAAATCCTAGCCCTAGGCCGAACCCCAAGCCTAAGACGAGAAAGGCAAATCAGCCAGGAATTAGGCATGTCCCCAAGGAAAAAGCTGTGGAGGCAGGCATGTTGTGGTA
The DNA here is from genome assembly GCA_036010785.1 of Ammospiza maritima maritima. Taxonomy (NCBI): domain Eukaryota; kingdom Metazoa; phylum Chordata; class Aves; order Passeriformes; family Passerellidae; genus Ammospiza; species Ammospiza maritima. The sequence goes on from JAYKTQ010000121.1 coordinate 77,417, forward strand.
CTTTTGCGCTCTTCTTGGCTAGTCCTTCGCAGCTGCTGTGTTCTTGGAACTCAGGGCTTTCTGGTTAATAGAACCCTTACCCTAGGCGAAACTCAAACATTAACCCTAGGAAGGAAAATCAGCCTATGGTTCGGGATGGTCTCATGAGAATAGAAGCAGAGGCAGCCAAGTTGTGTCACTTCTGCGGCCCTCTTGGGATGCCTTTAACAGCTGCAGTGTGCCTGAAGCCCAGGGTTTCCTGCTTTTAAATGTCCTAGGTCTAAGCCTAACAGTAACCCTAGGAAGGTAAATCAGCCAGGTATTAGGGTTCTCCCTAAGGGAAAAGCTGTGAAAGCAGCCATGTTGTGGCACTTTTGCACTCCCTTTGGGATGCCTTTGGCAGATGCAGTAAGCCTGGAACTCAGGGCTTCCTGGTTAAAAAACTCCAAGCCCTAGGCTGAACCCTAACCCTAACCCTAGGCAGATAAATCAGCCTAGGTATAGGGATAGTGCCAAGGAAAAAGCTGTGAAAGCTGCCATGTTGTTGCACTTTTGTACTCCCCTTGGGATGCCTTGAACAGCTGCAGTGTGCCTGGATCTAAGGGCTTCCTAGTTTTAAAAATCCTAGCCCTAGGCCTAAGCCTAACAGTAACCCTGGCAAGGGATATCAGCCTGGTGTTAGGCTTTTTGCCAAGGAAAAAGCCGTGAAAGAAACCATGTTGTGGCACTTTTGCACTCCCTTTTGGATGTCTTTCACAGCTCCAGTGTGCCTGGAACTCAGGGCTTCCTGATTTTAAAAGTCCTAGCCCTAGGCCGAACCCCAACCCTAAGACGAGAAAGGCAAATCAGCCAGGAATTAGGCATGTCCCCAAGGAAAAAGCTGTGGAGGCAGGCATGTTGTGGTACTTTAGCGCTCTTCTTGGGTAGTCCTTCGCAGCTGCTGTGTTCTTGGAACTCAGGTCTTTCTGGTTAATAGAACTCTTACCCTAGGCGTAACTCAAACCTTAACCCTAGGAAGGAAAATCAGCCTATGGTTCGGGATGGTCTCATGGAAATATCAGTGGTGGCAGCCAAGTTGTGTCACTTTTGCGCTCCCCTTGGGATGCCTTTCGCAGCTGCAGAGTGCCTGGAGCCCAGGGCTTCCTGGTTTTAAAAGTCCTAGGCCTAAGCCTAACAGTAACCCTAGGAAGGTAAATCAGCTGGGTATTAGGGTTCTTCTTAAGGGGAAGGCCGTGAAAGCAGCCATGTTGTGGCACTTCTGCACTCCCTTTGGGATGCCTTTGGCAGATGCAGTAAGCCTGGAACTCAGGGCTTCCTAGTTAAAAAAATCCTAGCCCTAGGCCGAACCCCAACCCTAAGACGAGAAAGGCAAATCAGCCAGGAATTAGGCATGTCCCCAAGGAAAAAGCTGTGGAGGCAGGCACGTTGTGGTACTTTTGCGCTCTTCTTGGCTAGTCCTTCGCAGCTGCTGTGTTCTTGGAACTCAGGGCTTTCTGGTTAATAGACCTCTTACCCTAGGCGAAACTCAAACATTAACCCTAGGAAGGAAAATCAGCCTATGGTTCGGGATGGTCTCATGAGAATAGAAGCAGAGGCAGCCAAGTTGTGTCACTTCTGCGGCCCTCTTGGGATGCCTTTAACAGCTGCAGTGTGCCTGAAGCCCAGGGTTTCCTGGTTTTAAAAGTCCTAGGTCTAAGCCTAACAGTAACCCTAGGAAGGTAAATCAGCCAGGTATTACGGTTCTCCCTAAGGGAAAAGCTGTGAAAGCAGCCATGTTGTGGCACTTTTGCACTCCCTTTGGGATGCCTTTGGCAGATGCAGTAAGCCTGGAACTCAGGGCTTCCTGGTTAAAAAACTCCAAGCCCTAGGCTGAAGCCTAACCCTAACCCTAGGCAGATAAATCAGCCTAGGTATAGGGATAGTGCCAAGGAAAAAGCTGTGAAAGCTGCCATGTTGTTGCACTTTTGTACTCCCCTTGGGATGCGTTGAACAGCTGCAGTGTGCCTGGATCTAAAGGCTTCCTAGTTTTAAAAATCCTAGCCCTAGGCCTAAGCCTAACAGTAACCCTGGCAAGGGATATCAGCCTGGTGTTAGGCTTCTTGCCAAGGAAAAAGCCGTGAAAGCAACCATGTTGTGGCACTTTTGCACTCCCTTTTGGATGTCTTTCACAGCTCCAGTGTGCCTGGAACTCAGGGCTTCCTGATTTTAAAAGTCCTAGCCCTAGGCCGAACCCCAACCCTAAGACGAGAAAGGCAAATCAGCCAGGAATTAGGCATGTCCCCAAGGAAAAAGCTGTGGAGGCAGGCATGTTGTGGTACTTTTGCGCTCTTCTTGGGTAGTCCTTCTCAGCTGCAGTGTTCTTGGAAATAAGGGCTTTCTGGTTAATAGAACACTTACCCTAGGCGTAACTCAAACCTTAACCCTAGGAAGGAAAATCAGCCTATGGTTCGGGATGGTCTCATGGAAATATCAGTGGTGGCAGCCAAGTTGTGTCACTTTTGCGCTCCCCTTGGGATGCCTTTCGCAGCTGCAGTGTGCCTGGAGCCCAGGGCTTCCTGGTTTTAAAAGTCCTAGGCCTAAGCCTAACAGTAACCCTAGGAAGGTAAATCAGCTGGGTATTAGGGTTCTTCTTAAGGGGAAGGCCGTGAAAGCAGCCATGTTGTGGCACTTCTGCACTCCCTTTGGGATGCCTTTGGCAGATGCAGTAAGCCTGGAACTCAGGGCTTCCTAGTTAAAAAAATCCTAGCCCTAGGCCGAACCCCAACCCTAAGACGAGAAAGGCAAATCAGCCAGGAATTAGGCATGTCCCCAAGGAAAAAGCTGTGGAGGCAGGCACGTTGTGGTACTTTTGCGCTCTTCTGGGGTAGTCCTTCGCAGCTGCTGTGTTCTTGGAACTCAGGGCTTTCTGGTTAATAGAACCCTTACCCCAGGCGTAACTCAAACCTTCACCCTAGGAAGGAAAATCAGCCTATGATTCGGGATGGTCTCATGAGAATAGCAGCAGAGGCAGCCAAGTTGTGTCACTTCTGCGGCCCTCTTGGTATTCCTTTAACAGCTGCATGTGCCTGGAGCCCAGGGCTTCCTGGTTTTAAAAGTCCTAGGCCTAAGCCTAACAGTAACCCTAGGAAGGTAAATCAACCGCGTATTAGGGTTCTTCCTAAGGGAAAAGCTGTGAAAGCAGCCATGTTGTGGCACTTTTGCACTCCCTTTGGGATGCCTTTGGCAGATGCAGTAAGCCTGGCACTCAGGGCTTCCTAGTTAAAAAAATCCTAGCCCTAGGCCGAACCCCAACCCTAAGACGAGAAAGGCAAATCAGCCAGGAATTAGGCATGTCCCCAAGGAAAAAGCTGTGGAGGCAGGCATGTTGTGGTACTTTTGCGCTCTTCTTGGCTAGTCCTTCGCAGCTGCTGTGTTCTTGGAACTCAGGTCTTTCTGGTTAATAGACCTCTTACCCTAGGCGAAACTCAAACATTAACCCTAGGAAGGAAAATCAGCCTATGGTTCGGGATGGTCTCATGAGAATAGAAGCAGAGGCAGCCAAGATGTGTCACTTCTGCGCCCCTCTTCGGATGCCTTTAACAGCTGCAGTGTGCCTGAAGCCCAGGGCTTCCTGGTTTTAAAAGTCCTAGGTCTAAGCCTTACAGTAAACCTAGGAAGGTAAATCAGCCAGGTATTAGGGTTCTTCCTAAGGGAAAAGCTGTGAAAGCAGCCATGTTGTGGCACTTCTGCACTCCCTTTGGGATGCCTTTGGCAGATGCAGTAAGCCTGGAACTCAGGGCTTCCTGGTTAAAAAACTCCAAGCCCTAGGCTGAAGCCTAACCCTAACCCTAGGCAGATAAATCAGCCTAGGTTTAGGGATAGTGCCAAGGAAAAAGCTGTGAAAGCTGCCATGTTGTTGCACTTTTGTACTCCCCTTGGGATGCCTTGAACAGCTGCAGTGTGCCTGGATCTAAGGGCTTCCTAGTTTTAAAAATACTAGCCCCTTACCCGAGGCGTAACTCAAACCTTAACCCTAGGAAGGAAAATCAGCCTATGGTTCAGGATGGTCTCATGAGAATAGAAGCAGAGGCAGCCAAGTTGTGTCACTTCTGCGGCCCTCTTGGGATGCCTTTCGCAGCTGCATGTGCCTGGAGCCCAGGGCGTCCTGGTTTTAAAAGTCCTAGGCCTAAGCCTAACAGTAACCCTAGGAAGGTAAATCAGCCGCGTATTAGGGTTCTTCCTAAGGGAAAAGCCGTGAAAGCAGCCATGTTGTGGCACTTCTGCACTCCCTTTGGGATGCCTTTGGCAGATGCAGTAAGCCTGGAACTCAGGGCTTCCTGGTTAAAAAACTCCAAGCCCTAGGCTGAAGCCTAACCCTAACCCTAGGCAGATAAATCAGCCTAGGTTTAGGGATGGTGCCAAGGAAAAAGCTGTGAAAGCTGCCATGTTGTGGTACTTTAATACTCCCCTTGGGATGCCGTGAAGAGCTGCAGTGTGCCTGGATCTAAGGGCTTCCTAGTTTTAAAAGTCCTAAGCCTAAGCCTAACAGTAACCCTAGGAAGGTAAATCAGCCGCGTATTAGGGTTCTTCCTAAGGGGAAAGCCGTGAAAGCAGCCGTGTTGTTGCACTTCTGCACTCCCTTTGGGATGCCTTTGGCAGATGCAGTAAGCCTGGAACTCAGGGCTTCTTAGGTAAAAAAATCCTAGCCCTAGGCTGAACCCCAACCCTAAGACGAGAAAGGCAAATCAGCCAGGAATTAGGCATGTCCCCAAGGAAAAAGCTGTGGAGGCAGGCATGTTGTGGTACTTTTGCGCTCTTCTTGGCTAGTCCTTCGCAGCTGTTGTGTTCTTGGAACTCAGGGCTTTCTGGTTAATAGAACCCTTACCCCAGGCGTAACTCAAACCTTAACCCTAGGAAGGAAAATCAGCCTATGGTTCGGGATGGTCTCATGAGAATAGCAGCAGAGGCAGCCAAGTTGTGTCACTTTTGCGCTCCCCTTGGGATGCCTTTCGCAGCTGCAGTGTGCCTGGAGGCCAGGGCTTCCTGGTTTTAAAAGTCCTAGGCCTAAGCCTAACAGTAACCCTAGGAAGGTAAATCAGCCGCGTATTAGGGTTCTTCCTAAGGGAAAAGCCGTGAAAGCAGCCATGTTGTGGCACTTCTGCACTCCCTTTGGGATGCCTTTGGCAGATGCAGTAAGCCTGGAACTCAGGGCTTCCTGGTTAAAAAACTCCAAGCCCTAGGCTGAAGCCTATCCCTATCCCGAGGAAGGAAAATCAGCCTAAGTATAGGGATCGTGCAACGTCTAGAACACGAGGGGAGATGTTTTCTGTGCTGGCACAGTTTTTCCTCGCCAGACATAGTGGAAAAGCTTTTTGCTAAGATGTAGACGAGAAGAGACTCTAAAGACGAAGGTACGATGCTCTCCGGAGCTAAGAGCTGCTCCCGGGCGTCTTTCGGCAGAAGCCGCGCTAAGGAGTGCATAGTGAGCGGCACAATCGTCTTTGCGCGAAGAAGCCGCTTCTTCGCCTCCGGGAGCCGGAGAGAGCAGCACCTTCGGAAAGGTGAAGAAGGAAGCTGTACAACACTGGGATTGTGTGCGCAGCTTGCCAACTGCTAGAAAACAGTACCTTTGCACTCTCCTGACTTTTCCAATCACATGAACATTCGATTGGAAGCTGTTTTGGGCAACTTTTCTTTCCTTCATGCCAAACACTCGGCACACCTCCGTGCAACGTCTAGAACACGATGGGAGATGTTTTCTGTGCTGGCACAGTTTTTCCTCGCCAGACATAGTGGAAAAGCTTTTTGCTAAGATGTAGACGGGAAGAGACGCTAAATACGAAGGTACGATGCTCTCCGGAGCTAAGAGCTGCTCCCGGGCGTCTTTCGGCAGAAGCCGCGCTAAGGAGTGCACAGTGAGCGGCACAATCGTCTTTGCGCGAAGAAGCCGCTTCTTCGCCTCCGGGAGCCGGAGAGAGCGGCACCTTCGGAAAGGTGAAGAAGGAAGCTGTACAACACTGGGATTGTGTGCGCAGCTTGCCAACTGCTAGAAAACAGTACCTTTGCACTCTCCTGACTTTTCCAATCACATGAACATTCGATTGGAAGCTGTTTTGGACAACTTTTCTTTCCTTCATGCCAAACACTCGGCACACCTCCGTGCAACGTCTAGAACACGATGGGAGATGTTTTCTGTGCTGGCACAGTTTTTCCTCGCCAGACATAGTGGAAAAGCTTTTTGCTAAGATGTAGACGAGAAGAGACGCTAAAGACGAAGGTACGATGCTCTCCGGAGCTAAGAGCCGCTCCCGGGCGTCTTTCGGCAGAAGCCGCGCTAAGGAGTGCACAGTGAGCGGCACAATCGTCTTTGCGCGAAGAAGCCGCTTCTTCGCCTCCGGGAGCCGGAGAGAGCGGCACCTTCGGAAAGGTGAAGAAGGAAGCTGTACAACACTGGGATTGTGTGCGCAGCTTGCCAACTGATAGAAAACAGTACCTTTGCACTCTCCTGACTTTTCCAATCACATGAACATTCGATTGGAAGCTGTTCTGGACAACTTTTCTTTCCTTCATGCCAAACACTCGGCACACCTCCGTGCAACGTCTAGAACACGATGGGAGATGTTTTCTGTGCTGGCACAGTTTTTCCTCGCCAGACATAGTAGAAAAGCTTTTTGCTAAGATGTAGACGAGAAGAGACGCTAAAGACGAAGATACGATGCTCTCCGGAGCAAAGAGCCGCTCCCGGGCGTCTTTCGGCAGAAGCCGCGCTAAGGAGTGCACAGTGAGCGGCACAATCGTCTTTGCGCGAAGAAGCCGCTTCTTCGCCTCCGGGAGCCGGAGAGAGCGGCACCTTCGGAAAGGTGAAGAAGGAAGCTGTACAACACTGGGATTGTGTGCGCAGCTTGCCAACTGCTAGAAAACAGTACCTTTGCACTCTCCTGACTTTTCCAATCACATGAACATTCGATTGGAAGCTGTTTTGGACAACTTTTCTTTCCTTCATGCCAAACACTCGGCACACCTCCGTGCAACGTCTAGAACACGATGGGAGATGTTTTCTGTGCTGGCACAGTTTTTCCTCGCCAGACATAGTAGAAAAGCTTTTTGCTAAGATGTAGACGAGAAGAGACGCTAAAGACGAAGGTACGATGCTGTCCGGAGCAAAGAGCCGCTCCCGGGCGTCTTTCGGCAGAAGCCGCGCTAAGGAGTGCACAGTGAGCGGCACAATCGTCTTTGCGCGAAGAAGCCGCTTCTTCGCCTCCGGGAGCCGGAGAGAGAGGCACCTTCGGAAAGGTGAAGAAGGAAGCTGTACAACACTGGGATTGTGTGCGCAGCTTGCCAACTGATAGAAAACAGTACCTTTGCACTCTCCTGACTTTTCCAATCACATGAACATTCGATTGGAAGCTGTTTTGGACAACTTTTCTTTCCTTCATGCCAAACACTCGGCACACCTCCGTGCAACGTCTAGAACACGATGGGAGATGTTTTCTGTGCTGGCACAGTTTTTCCTCGCCAGACATAGTAGAAAAGCTTTTTGCTAAGATGTAGACGAGAAGAGACGCTAAAGACGAAGGTACGATGCTCTCCGGAGCTAAGAGCCGCTCCCGGGCGTCTTTCGGCAGAAGCCGCGCTAAGGAGTGCACAGTGAGCGGCACAATCGTCTTTGCGCGAAGAAGCCGCTTCTTCGCCTCCGGGAGCCGGAGAGAGCGGCACCTTCGGAAAGGTGAAGAAGGAAGCTGTACAACTGGGATTGTGTGCGCAGCTTGCCAACTGCTAGAAAACAGTACCTTTGCACTCTCCTGACTTTTCCAATCACATGAACATTCGATTGGAAGCTGTTTTGGACAACTTTTCTTTTCTTCATGCCAAACACTCGGCACACCTCCGTGCAACGTCTAGAACACGATGGGAGATGTTTTCTGTGCTGGCACAGTTTTTCCTCGCCAGACATAGTGGAAAAGCTTTTTGCTAAGATGTAGACGGGAAGAGACGCTAAAGACGAAGGTACGATGCTCTCCGGAGCTAAGAGCCGCTCCCGGGCGTCTTTCGGCAGAAGCCGCGCTAAGGAGTGCACAGTGAGCGGCACAATCGTCTTTGCGCGAAGAAGCCGCTTCTTCGCCTCCGGGAGCCGGAGAGAGCGGCACCTTCGGAAAGGTGAAGAAGGAAGCTGTACAACACTGGGATTGTGTGCGCAGCTTGCCAACTGCTAGAAAACAGTACCTTTGCACTCTCCTGACTTTTCCAATCACATGAACATTCGATTGGAAGCTGTTTTGGACAACTTTTCTTTCCTTCATGCCAAACACTCGGCACACCTCCGTGCAACGTCTAGAACACGATGGGAGATGTTTTCTGTGCTGGCACAGTTTTTCCTCGCCAGACATAGTGGAAAAGCTTTTTGCTAAGATGTAGACGAGAAGAGACGCTAAAGACGAAGGTACGATGCTCTCCGGAGCTAAGAGCCGCTCCCGGGCGTCTTTCGGCAGAAGCCGCGCTAAGGAGTGCACAGTGAGCGGCACAATCGTCTTTGCGCGAAGAAGCCGCTTCTTCGCCTCCGGGAGCCGGAGAGAGCGGCACCTTCGGAAAGGTGAAGAAGGAAGCTGTACAACACTGGGATTGTGTGCGCAGCTTGCCAACTGATAGAAAACAGTACCTTTGCACTCTCCTGACTTTTCCAATCACATGAACATTCGATTGGAAGCTGTTCTGGACAACTTTTCTTTCCTTCATGCCAAACACTCGGCACACCTCCGTGCAACGTCTAGAACACGATGGGAGATGTTTTCTGTGCTGGCACAGTTTTTCCTCGCCAGACATAGTAGAAAAGCTTTTTGCTAAGATGTAGACGAGAAGAGACGCTAAAGACGAAGATACGATGCTCTCCGGAGCAAAGAGCCGCTCCCGGGCGTCTTTCGGCAGAAGCCGCGCTAAGGAGTGCACAGTGAGCGGCACAATCGTCTTTGCGCGAAGAAGCCGCTTCTTCGCCTCCGGGAGCCGGAGAGAGCGGCACCTTCGGAAAGGTGAAGAAGGAAGCTGTACAACACTGGGATTGTGTGCGCAGCTTGCCAACTGATAGAAAACAGTACCTTTGCACTCTCCTGACTTTTCCAATCACATGAACATTCGATTGGAAGCTGTTTTGGACAACTTTTCTTTCCTTCATGCCAAACACTCGGCACACCTCCGTGCAACGTCTAGAACACGATGGGAGATGTTTTCTGTGCTGGCACAGTTTTTCCTCGCCAGACATAGTGGAAAAGCTTTTTGCTAAGATGTAGACGAGAAGAGACGCTAAAGACGAAGGTACGATGCTCTCCGGAGCTAAGAGCTGCTCCCGGGCGTCTTTCGGCAGAAGCCGCGCTAAGGAGTGCACAGTGAGCGGCACAATCGTCTTTGCGCGAAGAAGCCGCTTCTTCGCCTCCGGGAGCCGGAGAGAGCGGCACCTTCGGAAAGGTGAAGAAGGAAGCTGTACAACACTGGGATTGTGTGCGCAGCTTGCCAACTGCTAGAAAACAGTACCTTTGCACTCTCCTGACTTTTCCAATCACATGAACATTCGATTGGAAGCTGTTTTGGACAACTTTTCTTTCCTTCATGCCAAACACTCGGCACACCTCCGTGCAACGTCTAGAACACGATGGGAGATGTTTTCTGTGCTGGCACAGTTTTTCCTCGCCAGACATAGTAGAAAAGCTTTTTGCTAAGATGTAGACGAGAAGAGACGCTAAAGACGAAGGTACGATGCTGTCCGGAGCAAAGAGCCGCTCCCGGGCGTCTTTCGGCAGAAGCCGCGCTAAGGAGTGCACAGTGAGCGGCACAATCGTCTTTGCGCGAAGAAGCCGCTTCTTCGCCTCCGGGAGCCGGAGAGAGAGGCACCTTCGGAAAGGTGAAGAAGGAAGCTGTACAACACTGGGATTGTGTGCGCAGCTTGCCAACTGATAGAAAACAGTACCTTTGCACTCTCCTGACTTTTCCAATCACATGAACATTCGATTGGAAGCTGTTTTGGACAACTTTTCTTTCCTTCATGCCAAACACTCGGCACACCTCCGTGCAACGTCTAGAACACGATGGGAGATGTTTTCTGTGCTGGCACAGTTTTTCCTCGCCAGACATAGTAGAAAAGCTTTTTGCTAAGATGTAGACGAGAAGAGACGCTAAAGACGAAGGTACGATGCTCTCCGGAGCTAAGAGCCGCTCCCGGGCGTCTTTCGGCAGAAGCCGCGCTAAGGAGTGCACAGTGAGCGGCACAATCGTCTTTGCGCGAAGAAGCCGCTTCTTCGCCTCCGGGAGCCGGAGAGAGCGGCACCTTCGGAAAGGTGAAGAAGGAAGCTGTACAACTGGGATTGTGTGCGCAGCTTGCCAACTGCTAGAAAACAGTACCTTTGCACTCTCCTGACTTTTCCAATCACATGAACATTCGATTGGAAGCTGTTTTGGACAACTTTTCTTTTCTTCATGCCAAACACTCGGCACACCTCCGTGCAACGTCTAGAACACGATGGGAGATGTTTTCTGTGCTGGCACAGTTTTTCCTCGCCAGACATAGTGGAAAAGCTTTTTGCTAAGATGTAGACGGGAAGAGACGCTAAAGACGAAGGTACGATGCTGTCCGGAGCTAAGAGCCGCTCCCGGGCGTCTTTCGGCAGAAGCCGCGCTAAGGAGTGCACAGTGAGCGGCACAATCGTCTTTGCGCGAAGAAGCCGCTTCTTCGCCTCCGGGAGCCGGAGAGAGCGGCACCTTCGGAAAGGTTAAGAAGGAAGCTGTACAACACTGGGATTGTGTGCGCAGCTTGCCAACTGATAGAAAACAGTACCTTTGCACTCTCCTGACTTTTCCAATCACATGAACATTCGATTGGAAGCTGTTTTGGACAACTTTTCTTTTCTTCATGCCAAACACTCGGCACACCTCCGTGCAACGTCTAGAACACGATAGGAGATGTTTTCTGTGCTGGCACAATTTCTCCTCTCCAGACATAGTAGAAAAGCTTTTTGCTAAGATGTAGACGACAAGAGAGTCTAAGGACTGGATGTAAGCAAATTACACTCATCTTCAAAAAAGACATTTAGGAGGACTCGCAATCGTACAAACCAGCCAGCCTCTTTTTTATACCCAGGAAGTTGATGAAGCAGCTCTTCCTGGAAAACCTTGCCAGGCACATGAAAGACGACACAATAATGTAGTTAGCATGATTTTTCAGGGGCATTTCATGCTGAACATAACTTTAAACTCCTCTGATGAATTAACTTGACTGGTAGATGAAGGGAATATTATCTGCCTGGGCTTCAGGGAGGTTTTTGACATATCTCTACATGGCAGCACACATCCATATGGAAGCAATAGTGCAAAGGGGAGGGAATCAGTGTCTTTTCAGTGATGCTGAGTGAAAAGACAAGAGGCAGTGGGCACACACTGAAATACAGGAACATCAGGAAATGATTCTTTACTGTGAGGGTGAGTGAACCACGGCACAGACTGCCCAGAAAGATTGTGGAGCCTGGATCTTTGAAGACATTAAAAGTACACCCAGATAGAATCCTGGGCAAGAGGCTCTAGGTATCCTGGTTTAGGCAGGGGGGTTGGGCCTGGTTAGCCCCACCAACCCCTTCCACTCTCATTCATTCTGTGCTAGTGAATTCTCTTCAAGATGCATTTCAAGCACTGGCATGACAAAGTTCTGTGCAGACACAGATCCAAATGGACATGGCATCTAAGTTCCTTAAGCAGTCTTCAAGAAGAATGTAAACCTCTGGGGCAAGTGTCTCTTCCCTAACTGAATCCCTTTCATGGGAAAATTCCCAGCTCTAGAAAGATCTTCTGATACGCATGCTTAAGACTGACACTGGCTGAGCAAATTTCTCCCTATGTGTATCTAAGACCAGTTAGGATCTTCACCCAAAGTGCTGTCAACATAGTCACAGAATGCCTACTGTTAAGAAGTGACAACTTCCATCAGAATGGCAACTATTGGTCCACCAAATGGATGAATGGATGGGAATTATCTGCTTGGGTTAAAAACAAAAAGAAAGAGTTGGTCTTTACTTATCAATTTCATTGCAATATTGATAAGGGAAGAAAAAGACCTAAGTCCTTGACTTTCTTAACTGGAGGAAAGATTTTAAAAATTCCTTGTAAAAATGTATGATCACAATCAGACTATTGAAACCATTTGAGTTGGGAAAAAAGTTCCAAAATTGTCTAGAGAGTGGCAAAGAAGCCAAGAAAATAGGAAAGAAACAAAAAGAGGGCAAAAGAGTAAGCTTCAGTGTACAAGCTCGTTCTAGAAGTAGTCTGCCGGGGAAAGGAAGCCCCAGTTGAATTTCCAATGTATTCCTGAGCTTGATTCAGTAACTGGTCAATGTAAAAACCAATCCTTTTGTATAACTTCTTCCAGCAACAAAAACTCCAACAGGTTGACACTACCATCATGCCTGTTCCAGACATATTTCCAAGAGAAATGATGATTTTCTTGAAAACCTACTTGCATAAAAGTTGCAAGATGGTGGAGGGATTGCCACATCCTCCTTCCTCCATCTGGCTTGAAAGTAGATTTGATAAAATATGCAACAAAGCACATGATTTATAAGGTAGAGTGAAATGGATGATTTGGGAATTGATCTCTTGTTGATAGTAAACTTCACATCCACTCTGTGTGACCTTTCTAAAACAAAATGTGGAGCTGAGGCATGAATCTGCCACAACAATTGTAAAGCAAACATACACACTCCCCTTCACATGCCCCCCCTTCCACACACACCTAGGCACACACAGAGATCAGCATAGCAGATCATGAACACCTTGGAAAAGACTGAAATGCTAAACGCCTCTCTTGATGGGCAAAAGAGCTGGTGCAGTAATTCAAATGCCTGGTACAAAAATTCTGTTTCATATTTAGCTCCTATTTAAAACACAGCTTTTCATTTCATTCTATTTACAGAATATTTTCTTTTAATTTGTTTCTTTAAAATTACTTAGTTCTCACCTGTTGTATGTCTAGGAATATTTTCTTCCAAAAATAGAAAAAAATAGATGCTATCTTTTCAGCAGAAAACATTGGTTGATACAATTTTAAACCATCATGATATGGAAGAATTGTTCTGTCCCTCTCGAAGGTGGAAGAAGCATTTGGATCACAGATCATCTACAATGAAATACTTGACATGTTTAAGATGCTTTCAATCAATTTTGATCGTCAATTGCTTCTTCGTTGGAAACAGTCATTTTTCAGTGAAGGGAAAGTGTGTGTGGTATATCTACATGATGTGGTCAAACCCAGTTCCTACTAATGGCCAGGCTGAATTCCAGGAAATAACGTCCCGAATGATATTTTGCCGCCTTCTTTGGCACTTCATGAAATCTTACCATGATGAAGTGCTGAAACACAGAGATTTTCTCTTAGAGAGTGTCTCATGTTGTAACCCATCCCATGGATTTTATGCTGTAATTCTTATCTCTTTTAAAATTTGCTATCTTCTGTACAGTTTTCATGAACATTTCTGTTACAGTAGTGAATAGCACAGATAAATGTCATTTTGTACAACTTTGAATTTACCCCAAGAGCTGAGAGAAAACTTGCTCCTATACTTCAATCCCAGTTTCTTCTATAGTCCAACTTTGTTTCTCTACCATCAAGCTTCTCCTTTGTTGCTGCTCCAAGCCCCGTCCAAGCTGACCTTGAATACTTTCAGGGATGGGACACCCACAACTTCCCTGGGCAACCTGTTCCAGTGTTCCAGCACTCCCACAGTAAAAAAGGCCTTCCTTTCATCTAATATGTGTAGGAAATCATAAATCTAGGCATAGAAATTTGGAGTGCAAATTTGAAATTCTTTTGATTTGAAGCACATTTTATATGAATACTGACTTACAGATGACTAAAAGATGTTGATGGGCATTTGAGCTGACAAGTTTTGAAAAAGTGTACGGAAATTAACATTGAAACCACTAAAATTAAAAACTTCTTCCCATTTTCTTTCTCCTCTCCTATTCAAAATTGCAAATGTCAGATATCAGTGCTTCATGCAAACCTCTCAGATGCTCTCAGGGAAAAAGCATTTATTTCAGACTAAGTTGCGGTTGACGTAGAACACTGCCTTTAACAGCTGCAGTGTGCCTGGAATTCAGGGCTTCCTGTTTGAAAAAATCCTATCTCTAGGCTGAACCCTAACCCTAACCCTAGGCAGATAAATCAGCCTGGGTATAGGGATGTTCCCAAGGAAAAAAGCACTGGAAGGAGCATGTTGAGGCAATTTTTGGCTGCCCTTGGGAAGCCTTTTGCAGCTGCACTGGGTCTGGAGCTCAGGGTTTACTGATTTAAAATCCCTTTCTCTTGGCGTGACCATAGGTGCAACTGGAGGCAAGTAAATCAGCCTAGGTTCAATGATGGTCCCAAGGAAAATGCGCTGGAGGCAGCCATGTTGTGGCACTTTTCCCCTCCTCTTGGGTAGTCCTTGGCAGCTGCTGTGTTCTTGGAACTCAGGGCTTTCTGGTTAAAAAAACACTAACCCTAGGCGTAACTCTAACCCTCACCCAAGGAAGGAAAATCAGCCTATGGTTCGGGATGGACTCATGAGAATAGCAGCAGAGGCAGCCAAGTTGTGTCACTTCTGCGGCCCTCTTGGGATGCCTTGAACAGCTGCAGTGTGCCTGGAGCTAAGGGCTTCCTAGTTTTAAAAATCCTAGCACTAGGCCTAAGCCTTACAGTAACCCTAGGAAGATAAATCAGCCTGGTGTTAGGCTTCTTGCCAAGGAAAAAGCCGGGAAAGCAGCCATGTTGTGGCACTTTTGCACTCCCTTTGGGATGCCTTTCAAAGCTCCAGTATGCCTGGAACTCAGGGCTTCCTGATTTTAAAAATCCTAGCCCTAGGCCGAACCCCAACCCTAAGACGAGAAAGGCAAATCAGCCAGGAATTAGGCATGTCCCCAAAGAAAAAGCTGTGGAGGCAGGCACGTTGTGGTACTTTTGCGCTCTTCTTGGGTAGTCCTTCGCAGCAGCTGTGTTCTTGGAACTCAGGGCTTTCTGGTTAATAGAACCCTTACCCGAGGAGTAACTCAAACTTTAACCCTAGGAAGGAAAATCAGCCTATGGTTCAGGATGGTCTCATGAGAATAGAAGCAGAGGCAGCCAAGTTGTGTCACTTCGGCGGCCCTCTTGGGATGCCTTTCGCAGCTGCATGTGCCTGGAGCCCAGGGCTTCCTGGTTTTAAAAGTCCTAGGCCTAAGCCTAACAGTAACCCTAGGAAGGTAAATCAGCCGCGTATTAAGGTTCTTCCTAAGGAAAAAGCCGTGAAAGCAGCCATGTTGTGGCACTTCTGCACTCCCTTTGGGATGCTTTTGGCAGATGAAGTAAGCCTGGAACTCAGGGCTTCCTAGTTAAAAATATCCTAGCCCTAGGCCGAACCCCAACCCTAAGACGAGAAAGGCAAATCAGCCAGGAATTAGGCATGTCCCCAAGGAAAAAGCTATCGACGCAGGCATGTTGTGGTACTTTTGTGCTCTTCTTGGGTAGTCCTTCGCAGCTGCTGTGTTCTTGGAACTCAGGGCTTTCTGGTTAATAGAACCCTTACCCTAGGCGTAACTCAAACCTTAACCCTAGGAAGGAAAATCAGCCTATGGTTCGGGATGGTCTCATGGAAATATCAGTGGTGGCAGCCAAGTTGTGTCACTTTTGCGCTCCCCTTGGGATGTCTTTCGCAGCTGCAGAGTGCCTGGAGCCCTGGGCGTCCTGGTTTTAAAAGTCCTAGGCCTAAGCCTAACAGTAACCCTAGGAAGGTAAATCAGCCGCGTATTAGGGTTCTTCCTAAGGGAAAAGCCGTGAAAGCAGCCATGTTGTGGCACTTCTGCACTCCCTTTGGGATGCCTTTGGCAGATGCAGTAAGCCTGGAACTCAGGGCTTCCTGGTTAAAAAACTCCAAGCCCTAGGCTGAAGCCTAACCCTAACCCTAGTCAGATAAATCAGCCTAGGTATAGGGATGGTGGCAAGGAAAAAGCTGTGGAAGCTGCCATGTTGTTGCACTTTTGTACTCCCCTTGGGATGCCTTTCGCAGCTGCAGTGTGCCTGGAGCCCAGGGCTTCCTGGTTTTAGAAGTCCTAGGCCTAAGCCTAACAGTAACCCTAGGAAGGTAAATCAGCCGCGTATTAGGGTTCTTCCTAAGGGAAAAGCCGTGAAAGCAGCCATGTTGTGGCACTTTTGCACTCCCTTTGGGTTGCTTTTGGCAGATGAAGTAAGCCTGGAACTCAGGGCTTCCTAGTTAAAAAAATCCTAGCCCTAGGCCAAACCCCAACCCTAAGACGAGAAAGGCAAATCAGCCAGGAATTAGGCATGTCCCCAAGGAAAAAGCTGTGGAGGCAGGCACGTTGTGGTACTTTTGCGCTCTTCTTGGCTAGTCCTTCGCAGCTGCTGTGTTCTTGGAACTCAGGGCTTTCTGGTTAATAGAACCCTTACCCCAGGCGTAACTCAAACCTTAACCCTAGGAAGGAAAATCAGCCTATGGTTCGGGATGGTCTCATGGAAATATCAGTGGTGGCAGCCAAGTTGTGTCACTTTTGCGCTCCCCTTGGGATGCCTTTCGCAGCTGCAGTGTGCCTGGAGCCCAGGGCTTCCTGGTTTTAAAAGTCCTAGGCCTAAGCCTAACAGTAACCCTAGGAAGGTAAATCAGCCGCGTATTAGGGTTCTTCCTAAGGGAAAAGCCGTGAAAGCAGCCATGTTGTGGCACTTCTGCACTCCCTTTGGGATGCCTTTGGCAGATGCAGTAAGCCTGGAACTCAGGGCTTCCTAGTTAAAAAAATCCTAGCCCTAGGCCGAACCCCAACCCTAAGACGAGAAAGGCAAATCAGCCAGGAATTAGACATGTCCCCAAGGAAAAAGCTGTGGAGGCAGGCATGTTGTGGTACTTTTGCGCTCTTCTTGGGTAGTCCTTCGCAGCTGCTGTGTTCTTGGAACTCAGGGCTTTCTGGTTAATAGACCTCTTACCACAGGCGAAACTCAAACCTTAACCCTAGGAAGGAAAATCAGCCTATGGTTCGGGATGGTCTCATGAGAATAGAAGCAGAGGCAGCCAAGTCGTGTCACTTCTGCGGCCCTCTTGGGATGCCCTTAACAGCTGCAGTGTGCCTGGAGCCCAGGGCTTCCTGGTTTTAAAAGTCCTAGGCCTAAGCCTAACAGTAACCCTAGGAAGGTAAATCAGCCGGGTATTAGGGTTCTTCCTAAGGGAAAAGCTGTGAAAGCAGCCATGTTGTGGCACTTTTGCACTCCCTTTGGGATGCCTTTGGCAGATGCAGTAAGCCTGGAACTCAGGGCTTCCTGGTTAAAAAACTCCAAGCCCTAGGCTGAACCCTAACCCTAACCCTAGGCAGATAAATCAGCCTAGGTATAGGGATGGTGCCAAGGAAAAAGCTGTGAAAGCTGCCATGTTGTTGCACTTTTGTACTCCCCTTGGGATGACTTGAACAGCTGCAGTGTGCCTGGATCTAAGGGCTTCCTAGTTTTAAAAATCCTAGCCCTAGGCCTAAGCCTTACAGTAACCCTGGGAAGGGAAATCAGCCTGGTGTTAATCTTCTTGCCAAGGAAAAAGTCGTGAAAGCAACCATGTTGTGGCACTTTTGCACTCCCTTTTGGATACCTTTCACAGCTCCAGTGTGCCTGGAACTCAGGGCTTCCTGATTTTAAAAATCCTAGCACTAGGCCGAACCCCAACCCTAAGACGAGAAAGGCAAATCAGCCTGGTGTTAATCTTCTTGCCAAGGAAAAAGTCGTGAAAGCAACCATGTTGTGGCACTTTTGCACTCCCTTTTGGATACCTTTCACAGCTCCAGTGTGCCTGGAGCTCAGGGCTTCCTGATTTTAAAAATCCTAGCCCTAGGCCGAACCCCAACCCTAAGACGAGAAAGGCAAATCAGCCAGGAATTAGGCATGTCCCCAAGGAAAAAGCTGTGGAGGCAGGCACGTTGTGGTACTTTTGCGCTCTTCTTGGGTAGTCCTTTGCAGCTGCTGTGTTCTTGGAACTCAGGACTTTCTGGTTAATAGAACCCTTACCCGAGGCGTAACTCAAAACTTAACCCTAGGAAGGAAAATCAGCCTATGATCCGGGATGGTCTCATGAGAATAGCAGCAGAGGCAGCCAAGTTGTGTCACTTCTGCAGCCCTCTTGGGATGCCTTGAACAGCTGCATGTGCCTGGAGCCCAGGGCTTCCTGGTTTTAAAAGTCCTAGGCCTAAGCCTAACAGTAACCCTAGGAAGGTAAATCAGTCGCGTATTAGGGTTCTTCCTAAGGGAAAAGCCGTGAAAGCAGCCATGTTGTGGCACTTCTGCACTCCCTTTGGGAGGCTTTAGGCAGATGCAGTAAGCATGGAACTCAGGGCTTCCTAGTTAAAAAAATCCTAGCCCTAGGCCGAACCCCAACCCTAAGACGAGAAAGGCAAATCAGCCAGGAATTAGGCATGTCCCCAAGGAAAAAGCTGTGGAGGCAGGCATGTTGTGGTACTTTTGCGCTCTTCTTGGCTAGTCCTTCGCAGCTGCTGTGTTCTTGGAACTCAGGGCTTTCTGGTTAATAGAACTCTTACCCTAGGCGTAACTCAAACCTTAACCCTAGGAAGGAAAATCAGACTATGGTTCGGGATGGTCTCATGGAAATATCAGTGGTGGCAGCCAAGTTGTGTCACTTTTGCGCTCCCCTTGGGATGCCTTTCGCAGCTGCAGTGTGCCTGGAGCCCAGGGCTTCCTGGTTTTAAAAGTCCTAGGCCTAAGCCTAACAGTAACCCTAGGAAGGTAAATCAGCTGGGTATTAGGGTTCTTCTTAAGGGGAAGGCCGTGCAAGCAGCCATGTTGTGGCACTTCTGCACTCCCTTTGGGATGCCTTTGGCAGATGCAGTAAGCCTGGAACTCAGGGCTTCCTGGTTAAAAAACTCCAAGCCCTAGGCTGAAGCCTAACCCTAACCCTAGTCAGATAAATCAGCCTAGGTATAGGGATGGTGGCAAGGAAAAAGCTGTGGAAGCTGCCATGTTGTATCACTTTTGTACACCCCTTGGGATGCCTTTAGCAGCTGCAGTGTGCCTGGAGCCCAGGGCTTCCTGGTTTTAAAAGTCCTAGGCCTAAGCCTAACAGTAACCCTAGGAAGGTAAATCAGCCGCGTATTAGGGTTCTTCCTAAGGGAAAAGCCGTGAAAGCAGCCATGTTGTGGCACTTCTGCACTCCCTTTGGGATGTCGTTTGCAGATGCAGTAAGCCTGGAACTCAGGGCTTCCTAGGTAAAAAAAATCCTAGCCCTAGGCCGAACCCCAACCCTAAGACGAGAAAGGCAAATCAGCCAGGAATTAGGCATGTCCCCAAGGAAAAAGCTGTGGAGGCAGGCACGTTGTGGTACTTTTGCGCTCTTCTTGGGTAGTCCTTCGCAGCTGCTGTGTTCTTGGAACTCAGGGCTTTCTGGTTAATAGAACCCTTACCCTAGGCGTAAGTCAAACCTTAACCCTAGGAAGGAAAATCAGCCTATGGTTCGGGATGGTCTCATGAGAATAGCAGCAGAGGCAGCCAAGTCGTGTCACTTCTGCGGCCCTCTTGGGATGCCCTTAACAGCTGCAGTGTGCCTGGAGCCCAGGGCTTCCTGGTTTTAAAAGTCCTAGGCCTAAGCCTAACAGTAACCCTAGGAAGGTAAATCAGCCGGGTATTAGGGTTCTTCCTAAGGGAAAAGCTGTGAAAGCAGCCATGTTGTGGCACTTTTGCACTCCCTTTGGGATGCCTTTGGCAGATGCAGTAAGCCTGGAACTCAGGGCTTCCTGGTTAAAAAACTCCAAGCCCTAGGCTGAAGCCTAACCCTAACCCTAGGCAGATAAATCAGCCTAGGTATAGGGATGGTGCCAAGGAAAAAGCTGTGAAAGCTGCCATGTTGTTGCACTTTTGTACTCCCCTTGGGATGACTTGAACAGCTGCAGTGTGCCTGGATCTAAGGGCTTCCTAGTTTTAAAAATCCTAGCCCTAGGCCTAAGCCTAACAGTAACCCTGGGAAGGGAAATCAGCCTGGTGTTAATCTTCTTGCCAAGGAAAAAGTCGTGATAGCAACCATGTTGTGGCACTTTTGCACTCCCTTTTGGATACCTTTCACAGCTCCAGTGTGCCTGGAACTCAGGGCTTCCTGATTTTAAAAATCCTAGCCCTAGGCCGAACCCCAACCCTAAGACGAGAAAGGCAAATCAGCCTGGTGTTAATCTTCTTGCCAAGGAAAAAGTCGTGAAAGCAACCATGTTGTGGCACTTTTGCACTCCCTTTTGGATACCTTTCACAGCTCCAGTGTGCCTGGAGCTCAGGGCTTCCTGATTTTAAAAATCCTAGCCCTAGGCCGAACCCCAACCCTAAGACGAGAAAGGCAAATCAGCCAGGAATTAGGCATGTCCCCAAGGAAAAAGCTGTGGAGGCAGGCACGTTGTGGTACTTTTGCGCTCTTCTTGGGTAGTCCTTTGCAGCTGCTGTGTTCTTGGAACTCAGGACTTTCTGGTTAATAGAACCCTTACCCGAGGCGTAACTCAAAACTTAACCCTAGGAAGGAAAATCAGCCTATGATCCGGGATGGTCTCATGAGAATAGCAGCAGAGGCAGCCAAGTTGTGTCACTTCTGCAGCCCTCTTGGGATGCCTTTAACAGCTGCATGTGCCTGGAGCCCAGGGCTTCCTGGTTTTAAAAGTCCTAGGCCTAAGCCTAACAGTAACCCTAGGAAGGTAAATCAGTCGCGTATTAGGGTTCTTCCTAAGGGAAAAGCCGTGAAAGCAGCCATGTTGTGGCACTTCTGCACTCCCTTTGGGAGGCTTTAGGCAGATGCAGTAAGCATGGAACTCAGGGCTTCCTAGTTAAAAAAATCCTAGCCCTAGGCCGAACCCCAAACCTAAGACGAGAAAGGCAAATCAGCCAGGAATTAGGCATGTCCCCAAGGAAAAAGCTGTGGAGGCAGGCACGTTGTGGTACTTTTGCGCTCTTCTTGGGTAGTCCTTCGCAGCTGCTGTGTTCTTGGAACTCAGGGCTTTCTGGTTAATAGAAACCTTACCCTAGGCGAAACTCAAACCTTAACCCTAGGAAGGAAAATCAGCCTATGGTTCGGGATGGTCTCATGGAAATATCAGTGGTGGCAGCCAAGTTGTGTCACTTTTGCGCTCCCCTTGGGATGCCTTTCGCAGCTGCAGAGTGCCTGGAGCCCAGGGCTTCCTGGTTTTAAAAGTCCTAGGCCTAAGCCTAACAGTAACCCTAGGAAGGTAAATCAGCCGGGTATTAGGGTTCTTCCTAAGGGAAAAGCCGTGAAAGCAGCCATGTTGTGGCACTTCTGCACTCCCTTTGGGATGCCTTTGGCAGATGCAGTAAGCCTGGAACTCAGGGCTTCCTGGTTAAAAAACTCCAAGACCTAGGCTGAAGCCTAACCCTAACTCTAGGCAGATAAATCAGCCTAGGTATAGGGATGGTGCCAAGGAAAAAGCTGTGAAAGCTGCCATGTTGTTGCACTTTTGTACTCCCCTTGGGATGCCTTGAACAGCTGCAGTGAGCCTGGAAGTAAGGGCTTCCTAGTTTTAGAAATCCTAGCCCTAGGCCTAAGCCTTACAGTAACCCTGGGAAGGGAAATCAGCCTGGTGTTAGGCTTCTTGCCAAGGAAAAAGCCGTGAAAGCAGCCATGTTGTGGCACTTTTGCACTCCCTTTTGGATGCCTTTCACAGCTCCAGTGTGCCTGGAACTCAGGGCTTCCTGATTTTAAAAGTCCTAGCCCTAGGCCGAACCCCAACCCTAAGACGAGAAAGGCAAATCAGCCAGGAATTAGGCATGTCCCCAAGGAAAAAGCTGTCGACGCAGGCATGTTGTGGTACTTTTGCGCTCTTCTTGGCTAGTCCTTCGCAGCTGCTGTGTTCTTGGAACTCAGGTCTTTCTGGTTAATAGAACTCTTACCCTAGGCGTAACTCAAACCTTAACCCTAGGAAGGAAAATCAGCCTATGGTTCGGGATGGTCTCATGGAAATATCAGTGGTGGCAGCCAAGTTGCGGCACTTTTGCGCTCCCCTTGGGATGCCTTTCGCAGCTGCAGAGTGCCTGGAGCCCAGGGCTTCCTGGTTTTAAAAGTCCTAGGCCTAAGCCTAACAGTAACCCTAGGAAGGTAAATCAGCCGCGTATTAGGGTTCTTCCTAAGGGAAAAGCTGTGAAAGCAGCCATGTTGTGGCACTTTTGCACTCCCTTTGGGATGCATTTGGCAGATGCAGTAAGCCTGGAACTCAGGGCTTCCTGGTTAAAAAACTCCAAGCCCTAGGCTGAACCCTAACCCTAACCCTAGGCAGATAAATCAGCATATGTATAGGGATGGTGCCAAGGAAAAAGCTGTGAAAGCTGCCATGTTGTGGTACTTTAGTACTCCCCTTGGGATGCCTTGAACAGCTGCCGTGTGCCTGGATCTAAGGGCTTCCTAGTTTTAAAAGTCCTAGGCCTAAGCCTAACAGTAACCCTAGGAAGGTAAATCAGCCGCGTATTAGGGTTCTTCCTAAGGGAAAAGCCGTGAAAGCAGCCATGTTGTGGCACTTCTGCACTCCCTTTGGGATGCCTTTGGCAGATGCAGTAAGCCTGGAACTCAGGGCTTCCTAGTTAAAAAAATCCTAGCCCTAGGCCGAACCCCAACCCTAAGACGAGAAAGGCAAATCAGCCAGGAATTAGGCATGTCCCCAAGGAAAAAGCTGTGGAGGCAGGCATGTTGTGGTACTTTTGCGCTCTTCTTGGCTAGTCCTTCGCAGCTGCTGTGTTCTTGGAACTCAGGGCTTTCTGGTTAATAGAACTCTTACCCTAGGCGTAACTCAAACCTTAACCCTAGGAAGGAAAATCAGACTATGGTTCGGGATGGTCTCATGGAAATATCAGTGGTGGCAGCCAAGTTGTGTCACTTTTGCGCTCCCCTTGGGATGCCTTTCGCAGCTGCAGTGTGCCTGGAGACCAGGGCTTCCTGGTTTTAAAAGTCCTAGGCCTAAGCCTAACAGTAACCCTAGGAAGGTAAATCAGCTGGGTATTAGGGTTCTTCTTAAGGGGAAGGCCGTGCAAGCAGCCATGTTGTGGCACTTCTGCACTCCCTTTGGGATGCCTTTGGCAGATGCAGTAAGCCTGGAACTCAGGGCTTCCTGGTTAAAAAACTCCAAGCCCTAGGCTGAAGCCTAACCCTAACCCTAGTCAGATAAATCAACCTAGGTATAGGGATGGTGGCAAGGAAAAAGCTGTGGAAGCTGCCATGTTGTATCACTTTTGTACACCCCTTGGGATGCCTTTAGCAGCTGCAGTGTGCCTGGAGCCCAGGGCTTCCTGGTTTTAAAAGTCCTAGGCCTAAGCCTAACAGTAACCCTAGGAAGGTAAATCAGCCGCGTATTAGGGTTCTTCCTAAGGGAAAAGCCGTGAAAGCAGCCATGTTGTGGCACTTCTGCACTCCCTTTGGGATGTCGTTTGCAGATGCAGTAAGCCTGGAACTCAGGGCTTCCTAGGTAAAAAAAATCCTAGCCCTAGGCCGAACCCCAACCCTAAGACGAGAAAGGCAAATCAGCCAGGAATTAGGCATGTCCCCAAGGAAAAAGCTGTGGAGGCAGGCACGTTGTGGTACTTTTGCGCTCTTCTTGGGTAGTCCTTCGCAGCTGCTGTGTTCTTGGAACTCAGGGCTTTCTGGTTAATAGAACTCTTACCCTAGGCGTAACTCAAATCTTAACCCTAAGAAGGAAAATCAGCCTATGGTTCGGGATGGTCTCATGAGAATAGCAGCAGAGGCAGCCAAGTTGTGTCACTTCTGCGGCCCTCATGGGATGCCTTTAACAGCTGCAGTGTGCCTGGAGCCCAGGGCTTCCTGGTTTTAAAAGTCCTAGGCCTAAGCCTAACAGTAACCCTAGGAAGGTAAATCAGCCGCGTATTAGGGTTCTTCCTAAGGGAAAAGCTGTGAAAGCAGCCATGTTGTGGCACTTTTGCACTCCCTTTGGGATGCCTTTGGCAGATGCAGTAAGCCTGGAACTCAAGGCTTCCTGGTTAAAAAACTCCAAGCCCTAGGCTGAACCCTAACCCTAACCCTAGGCAGATAAATCAGCCTAGGTATAGGGATGGTGCCAAGGAAAAAGCTGTGAAAGCTGCCATGTTGTTGCACTTTTGTACTCCCCTTGGGATGCCTTGAACAGCTGCAGTGTGCCTGGAGCCCAGGGCTTCCTAGTTTTAAAAATCCTAGCCCTAGGCCTAAGCCTTACAGTAACCCTGGGAAGGGAAATCAGCCTGGTGTTAATCTTCTTGCCAAGGAAAAAGTCGTGAAAGCAACCATGTTGTGGCACTTTTGCACTCCCTTTTGGATACCTTTCACAGCTCCAGTGTGCCTGGAACTCAGGGCTTCCTGATTTTAAAAATCCTAGCCCTAGGCCGAACCCCAACCCTAAGACGAGAAAGGCAAATCAGCCAGGAATTAGGCATGTCCCCAAGGAAAAAGCTGTGGAGGCAGGCACGTTGTGGTACTTTTGCGCTCTTCTTGGGTAGTCCTTTGCAGCTGCTGTGTTCTTGGAACTCAGGACTTTCTGGTTAATAGAACCCTTACCCGAGGCGTAACTCAAAACTTAACCCTAGGAAGGAAAATCAGCCTATGGTTCGGGATGGTCTCATGAGAATAGCAGCAGAGGCAGCCAAGTTGTGTCACTTCTGCAGCCCTCTTGGGATGCGTTGAACAGCTGCATGTGCCTGGAGCCCAGGGCTTCCTGGTTTTAAAAGTCCTAGGCCTAAGCCTAACAGTAACCCTAGGAAGGTAAATCAGTCGCGTATTAGGGTTCTTCCTAAGGGAAAAGCCGTGAAAGCAGCCATGTTGTGGCACTTCTGCACTCCCTTTGTCAGGCTTTAGGCAGATGCAGTAAGCATGGAACTCAGGGCTTCCTAGTTAAAAAAATCCTAGCCCTAGGCCGAACCCCAACCCTAAGACGAGAAAGGCAAATCAGCCAGGAATCAGGCATGTCCCCAAGGAAAAAGCTGTGGAGGCAGGCATGTTGTGGTACTTTTGCGCTCTTCTTGGGTAGTCCTTCGCAGCTGCTGTGTTCTTGGAACTCAGGGCTTTCTGGTTAATAGAAACCTTACCCTAGGCGAAACTCAAACCTTAACCCTAGGAAGGAAAATCAGCCTATGTTTCGGGATGGTCTCATGGAAATATCAGTGGTGGCAGCCAAGTTGTGTCACTTTTGCGCTCCCCTTGGGATGCCTTTCGCAGCTGCAGAGTGCCTGGAGCCCAGGGCTTCCTGGTTTTAAAAGTCCTAGGCCTAAGCCTAACAGTAACCCTAGGAAGGTAAATCAGCCGCGTATTAGGGTTCTTCCTAAGGGAAAAGCCGTGAAAGCAGCCATGTTGTGGCACTTCTGCACTCCCTTTGGGATGCCTTTGGCAGATGCAGTAAGCCTGGAACTCAGGGCTTCCTGGTTAAAAAACTCCAAGACCTAGGCTGAAGCCTAACCCTAACCCTAGGCAGATAAATCAGCCTAGGTATAGGGATGGTGCCAAGGAAAAAGCTGTGAAAGCTGCCATGTTGTTGCACTTTTGTACTCCCCTTCGGATGCCTTGAACAGCTGCAGTGAGCCTGGAAGTAAGGGCTTCCTAGTTTTAGAAATCCTAGCCCTAGGCCTAAGCCTTACAGTAACCCTGGGAAGGGAAATCAGCCTGGTGTTAGGCTTCTTGCCAAGGAAAAAGCCGTGAAAGCAGCCATGTTGTGGCACTTTTGCACTCCCTTTTGGATGCCTTTCACAGCTCCAGTGTGCCTGGAACTCAGGGCTTCCTGATTTTAAAAGTCCTAGCCCTAGGCCGAACCCCAAACCTAAGACGAGAAAGGCAAATCAGCCAGGAATTAGGCATGTCCCCAAGGAAAAAGCTGTGGAGGCAGGCATGTTGTGGTACTTTTGCGCTCTTCTTGGGTAGTCCTTCGCAGCTGCTGTGTTCTTGGAACTCAGGGCTTTCTGGTTAATAGAAACCTTACCCTAGGCGAAACTCAAACCTTAACCCTAGGAAGGAAAATCAGCCTATGGTTCGGGATGGTCTCATGGAAATATCAGTGGTGGCAGCCAAGTTGTGCCACTTTTGCGCTCCCCTTGGGATGCCTTTCGCAGCTGCAGAGTGCCTGGAGCCCAGGGCGTCCTGGTTTTAAAAGTCCTAGGCCTAAGCCTAACAGTAACACTAGGAAGGTAAATCAGCTGCGTATTAGGGTTCTTCCTAAGGGAAAAGCCGTGAAAGCAGCCATGTTGTGGCACTTCTGCACTCCCTTTGGGATGCCTTTGGCAGATGCAGTAAGCCTGGAACTCAGGGCTTCCTGGTTAAAAAACTCCAAGCCCTAGGCTGAAGCCTAACCCTAACCCTAGTCAGATAAATCAGCCTAGGTATAGGGATGGTGGCAAGGAAAAAGCTGTGGAAGCTGCCATGTTGTTGCACTTTTGTACTCCCCTTGGGATGCCTTTCGCAGCTGCAGTGTGCCTGGAGCCCAGGGCTTCCTGGTTTTAGAAGTCCTAGGCCTAAGCATAACAGTAACCCCTAGGAAGGTAAATCAGCCGCGTATTAGGGTTCTTCCTAAGGGAAAAGCCGTGAAAGCAGCCATGTTGTGGCACTTTTGCACTCCCTTTGGGTTGCTTTTGGCAGATGAAGTAAGCCTGGAATTCAGGGCTTCCTAGTTAAAAAAATCCTAGCCCTAGGCCAAACCCCAACCCTAAGACGAGAAAGGCAAATCAGCCAGGAATTAGGCATGTCCCCAAGGAAAAAGCTGTGGAGGCAGGCACGTTGTGGTACTTTTGCGCTCTTCTTGGGAAGTCCTTCGCAGCTGCTGTGTTCTTGGAACTCAGGGCTTTCTGGTTAATAGAACCCTTACCCCAGGCGTAACTCAAACCTTAACCCTAGGAAGGAAAATCAGCCTATGGTTCGGGATGGTCTCATGGAAATATCAGTGGTGGCAGCCAAGTTGTGTCACTTTTGCGCTCCCCTTGGGATGCCTTTCGCAGCTGCAGTGTGCCTGGAGCCCAGGGCTTCCTGGTTTTAAAAGTCCTAGGCCTAAGCCTAACAGTAACCCTAGGAAGGTAAATCAGCCGCGTATTAGGGTTCTTCCTAAGGGAAAAGCCGTGAAAGCAGCCATGTTGTGGCACTTCTGCACTCCCTTAGGGATGCCTTTGGCAGATGCAGTAAGCCTGGAACTCAGGGCTTCCTAGTTAAAAAAATCCTAGCCCTAGGCCGAACCCCAACCCTAAGACGAGAAAGGCAAATCAGCCAGGAATTAGACATGTCCCCAAGGAAAAAGCTGTGGAGGCAGGCATGTTGTGGTACTTTTGCGCTCTTCTTGGGTAGTCCTTCGCAGCTGCTGTGTTCTTGGAACTCAGGGCTTTCTGGTTAATAGACCTCTTACCACAGGCGAAACTCAAACCTTAACCCTAGGAAGGAAAATCAGCCTATGGTTCGGGATGGTCTCATGAGAATAGAAGCAGAGGCAGCCAAGTCGTGTCACTTCTGCGGCCCTCTTGGGATGCCCTTAACAGCTGCAGTGTGCCTGGAGCCCAGGGCTTCCTGGTTTTAAAAGTCCTAGGCCTAAGCCTAACAGTAACCCTAGGAAGGTAAATCAGCCGCGTATTAGGGTTCTTCCTAAGGGAAAAGCCGTGAAAGCAGCCATGTTGTGGCACTTCTGCACTCCCTTTGGGATGCCTTTGGCAGATGCAGTAAGCCTGGAACTCAGGGCTTCCTGGTTAAAGAACTCCAAGCCCTAGGCTGAACCCTAACCCTAACCCTAGGCAGATAAATCAGCCTAGGTATAGGGATGGTGCCAAGGAAAAAGCTGTGAAAGCTGCCATGTTGTTGCACTTTTGTACTCCCCTTGGGATGCCTTGAACAGCTGCAGTGTGCCTGGATCTAAGGGCTTCCTAGTTTTAAAAATCCTAGCCCTAGGCCTAAGCCTTACAGTAACCCTGGGAAGGGAAATCAGCCTGGTGTTAATCTTCTTGCCAAGGAAAAAGTCGTGAAAGCAACCACGTTGTGGCACTTTTGCACTCCCTTTTGGATACCTTTCACAGCTCCAGTGTGCCTGGAACTCAGGGCTTCCTGATTTTAAAAATCCTAGCCCTAGGCCGAACCCCAACCCTAAGACGAGAAAGGCAAATCAGCCTGGTGTTAATCTTCTTGCCAAGGAAAAAGTCGTGAAAGCAACCATGTTGTGGCACTTTTGCACTCCCTTTTGGATACCTTTCACAGCTCCAGTGTGCCTGGAACTCAGGGCTTCCTGATTTTAAAAATCCTAGCCCTAGGCCGAACCCCAACCCTAAGACGAGAAAGGCAAATCAGCCAGGAATTAGGCATGTCCCCAAGGAAAAAGCTGTGGAGGCAGGCACGTTGTGGTACTTTTGCGCTCTTCTTGGGTAGTCCTTTGCAGCTGCTGTGTTCTTGGAACTCAGGACTTTCTGGTTAATAGAACCCTTACCCGAGGCCTAACTCAAAACTTAACCCTAGGAAGGAAAATCAGCCTATGGTTCGGGATGGTCTCATGAGAATAGCAGCAGAGGCAGCCAAGTTGTGTCACTTCTGCAGCCCTCTTGGGATGCCTTGAACAGCTGCATGTGCCTGGAGCCCAGGGCTTCCTGGTTTTAAAAGTCCTAGGCCTAAGCCTAACAGTAACCCTAGGAAGGTAAATCAGTCGCGTATTAGGGTTCTTCCTAAGGGAAAAGCCATGAAAGCAGCCATGTTGTGGCACTTCTGCACTCCCTTTGGGAGGCTTTAGGCAGATGCAGTAAGCATGGAACTCAGGGCTTCCTAGTTAAAAAAATCCTAGCCCTAGGCCGAACCCCAACCCTAAGACGAGAAAGGCAAATCAGCCAGGAATTAGGCATGTCCCCAAGGAAAAAGCTGTGGAGGCAGGCACGTTGTGGTACTTTTGCGCTCTTCTTGGGTAGTCCTTCGCAGCTGCTGTGTTCTTGGAACTCAGGGCTTTCTGGTTAATAGAAACCTTACCCTAGGCGAAACTCAAACCTTAACCCTAGGAAGGAAAATCAGCCTATGGTTCGGGATGGTCTCATGGAAATATCAGTGGTGGCAGCCAAGTTGTGTCACTTTTGCGCTCCCCTTGGGATGCCTTTCGCAGCTGCAGAGTGCCTGGAGCCCAGGGCTTCCTGGTTTTAAAAGTCCTAGGCCTAAGCCTAACAGTAACCCTAGGAAGGTAAATCAGCCGGGTATTAGGGTTCTTCCTAAGGGAAAAGCCGTGAAAGCAGCCATGTTGTGGCACTTCTGCACTCCCTTTGGGATGCCTTTGGCAGATGCAGTAAGCCTGGAACTCAGGGCTTCCTGGTTAAAAAACTCCAAGACCTAGGCTGAAGCCTAACCCTAACTCTAGGCAGATAAATCAGCCTAGGTATAGGGATGGTGCCAAGGAAAAAGCTGTGAAAGCTGCCATGTTGTTGCACTTTTGTACTCCCCTTGGGATGCCTTGAACAGCTGCAGTGAGCCTGGAAGTAAGGGCTTCCTAGTTTTAGAAATCCTAGCCCTAGGCCTAAGCCTTACAGTAACCCTGGGAAGGGAAATCAGCCTGGTGTTAGGCTTCTTGCCAAGGAAAAAGCCGTGAAAGCAGCCATGTTGTGGCACTTTTGCACTCCCTTTTGGATGCCTTTCACAGCTCCAGTGTGCCTGGAACTCAGGGCTTCCTGATTTTAAAAGTCCTAGCCCTAGGCCGAACCCCAACCCTAAGACGAGAAAGGCAAATCAGCCAGGAATTAGGCATGTCCCCAAGGAAAAAGCTGTCGACGCAGGCATGTTGTGGTACTTTTGCGCTCTTCTTGGCAAGTCCTTCGCAGCTGCTGTGTTCTTGGAACTCAGGTCTTTCTGGTTAATAGAACTCTTACCCTAGGCGTAACTCAAACCTTAACCCTAGGAAGGAAAATCAGCCTATGTTTCGGGATGGTCTCATGGAAATATCAGTGGTGGCAGCCAAGTTGCGGCACTTTTGCGCTCCCCTTGGGATGCCTTTCGCAGCTGCAGAGTGCCTGGAGCCCAGGGCTTCCTGGTTTTAAAAGTCCTAGGCCTAAGCCTAACAGTAACCCTAGGAAGGTAAATCAGCCGCGTATTAGAGTTCTTCCTAAGGGAAAAGCCGTGAAAGCAGCCATGTTGTGGCACTTTTGCACTCCCTTTGGGATGCATTTGGCAGATGCAGTAAGCCTGGAACTCAGGGCTTCCTGGTTAAAAAACTCCAAGCCCTAGGCTGAACCCTAACCCTAACCCTAGGCAGATAAATCAGCATATGTATAGGGATGGTGCCAAGGAAAAAGCTGTGAAAGCTGCCATGTTGTGGTACTTTAGTACTCCCCTTGGGATGCCTTGAACAGCTGCCGTGTGCCTGGATCTAAGGGCTTCCTAGTTTTAAAAGTCCTAGGCCTAAGCCTAACAGTAACCCTAGGAAGGTAAATCAGCCGCGTATTAGGGTTCTTCCTAAGGGAAAAGCCGTGAAAGCAGCCATGTTGTGGCACTTCTGCACTCCCTTTGGGATGCCTTTGGCAGATGCAGTAAGCCTGGAACTCAGGGCTTCCTAGTTAAAAAAATCCTAGCCCTAGGCCGAACCCCAACCCTAAGACGAGAAAGGCAAATCAGCCAGGAATTAGGCATGTCCCCAAGAAAAAAGCTGTGGAGGCAGGCATGTTGTGGTACTTTTGCGCTCTTCTTGGGTAGTCCTTCGCAGCTGGTGTGTTCTTGGAACTCAGGGCTTTCTGGTTAATAGAACTCTTACCCTAGGCGTAACTCAAACCTTAACCCTAGGAAGGAAAATCAGACTATGGTTCGGGATGGTCTCATGGAAATATCAGTGGTGGCAGCCAAGTTGTGTCACTTTTGCGCTCCCCTTGGGATGCCTTTCGCAGCTGCAGTGTGCCTGGAGCCCAGGGCTTCCTGGTTTTAAAAGTCCTAGGCCTAAGCCTAACAGTAACCCTAGGAAGGTAAATCAGCTGGGTATTAGGGTTCTTCTTAAGGGGAAGGCCGTGCAAGCAGCCATGTTGTGGCACTTCTGCACTCCCTTTGGGATGCCTTTGGCAGATGCAGTAAGCCTGGAACTCAGGGCTTCCTGGTTAAAAAACTCCAAGCCCTAGGCTGAAGCCTAACCCTAACCCTAGTCAGATAAATCAGCCTAGGTATAGGGATGGTGGCAAGGAAAAAGCTGTGGAAGCTGCCATGTTGTATCACTTTTGTACACCCCTTGGGATGCCTTTAGCAGCTGCAGTGTGCCTGGAGCCCAGGGCTTCCTGGTTTTAAAAGTCCTAGGCCTAAGCCTAACAGTAACCCTAGGAAGGTAAATCAGCCGCGTATTAGGGTTCTTCCTAAGGGAAAAGCCGTGAAAGCAGCCATGTTGTGGCACTTCTGCACTCCCTTTGGGATGTCGTTTGCAGATGCAGTAAGCCTGGAACTCAGGGCTTCCTAGGTAAAAAAAATCCTAGCCCTAGGCCGAACCCCAACCCTAAGACGAGAAAGGCAAATCAGCCAGGAATTAGGCATGTCCCCAAGGAAAAAGCTGTGGAGGCAGGCACGTTGTGGTACTTTTGCGCTCTTCTTGGGTAGTCCTTCGCAGCTGCTGTGTTCTTGGAACTCAGGGCTTTCTGGTTAATAGAACTCTTACCCTAGGCGTAACTCAAATCTTAACCCTAAGAAGGAAAATCAGCCTATGGTTCAGGATGGTCTCATGAGAATAGCAGCAGAGGCAGCCAAGTTGTGTCACTTCTGCGGCCCTCATGGGATGCCTTCAACAGCTGCATGTGTGCCTGGAGCCCAGGGCTTCCTGGTTTTA
This sequence comes from Ammospiza maritima maritima, assembly GCA_036010785.1. Classification (NCBI taxonomy): domain Eukaryota; kingdom Metazoa; phylum Chordata; class Aves; order Passeriformes; family Passerellidae; genus Ammospiza; species Ammospiza maritima. The sequence continues at coordinate 109,151 of JAYKTQ010000121.1, forward strand.
AAAGTCCTAGGCCTAAGCCTAACAGTAACCCTAGGAAGGTAAATCAGCCGCGTATTAGGGTTCTTCCTAAGGGAAAAGCCGTGAAAGCAGCCATGTTGTGGCACTTTTGCACTCCCTTTGGGTTGCTTTTGGCAGATGAAGTAAGCCTGGAACTCAGGGCTTCCTAGTTAAAAAAATCCTAGCCCTAGGCCGAACCCCAACCCTAAGACGAGAAAGGCAAATCAGGCAGGAATTAGGCATGTCCCCAAGGAAAAAGCTGTGGAGGCAGGCACGTTGTGGTACTTTTGCGCTCTTCTTGGCTAGTCCTTCGCAGCTGCTGTGTTCTTGGAACTCAGGGCTTTCTGGTTAATAGAACCCTTACCCCAGGCGTAACTCAAACCTTAACCCTAGGAAGGAAAATCAGCCTATGGTTCGGGATGGTCTCATGGAAATATCAGTGGTGGCAGCCAAGTTGTGTCACTTTTGCGCTCCCCTTGGGATGCCTTTCGCAGCTGCAGTGTGCCTGGAGCCCAGGGCTTCCTGGTTTTAAAAGTCCTAGGCCTAAGCCTAACAGTAACCCTAGGAAGGTAAATCAGCCGCGTATTAGGGTTCTTCCTAAGGGAAAAGCCGTGAAAGCAGCCATGTTGTGGCACTTCTGCACTCCCTTTGGGATGCCTTTGGCAGATGCAGTAAGCCTGGAACTCAGGGCTTCCTAGTTAAAAAAATCCTAGCCCTAGGCCGAACCCCAACCCTAAGACGAGAAAGGCAAATCAGCCAGGAATTAGACATGTCCCCAAGGAAAAAGCTGTGGAGGCAGGCATGTTGTGGTACTTTTGCGCTCTTCTTGGGTAGTCCTTCGCAGCTGCTGTGTTCTTGGAACTCAGGGCTTTCTGGTTAATAGACCTCTTACCCCAGGCGAAACTCAAACCTTAACCCTAGGAAGGAAAATCAGCCTATGGTTCGGGATGGTCTCATGAGAATAGAAGCAGAGGCAGCCAAGTCGTGTCACTTCTGCGGCCCTCTTGGGATGCCTTTAACAGCTGCAGTGTGCCTGGAGCCCAGGGCTTCCTGGTTTTAAAAGTCCTAGGCCTAAGCCTAACAGTAACCCTAGGAAGGTAAATCAGCCGCGTATTAGGGTTCTTCCTAAGGGAAAAGCTGGGAAAGCAGCCATGTTGTGGCACTTTTGCACTCCCTTTGGGATGCCTTTGGCAGATGCAGTAAGCCTGGAACTCAAGGCTTCCTGGTTAAAAAACTCCAAGCCCTGGGCTGAACCCTAACCCTAACCCTAGGCAGATAAATCAGCCTAGGTATAGGGATGGTGCCAAGGAAAAAGCTGTGAAAGCTGCCATGTTGTTGCACTTTTGTACTCCCCTTGGGATGCCTTGAACAGCTGCAGTGTGCCTGGATCTAAGGGCTTCCTAGTTTTAAAAATCCTAGCCCTAGGCCTAAGCCTTACAGTAACCCTGGGAAGGGAAATCAGCCTGGTGTTAATCTTCTTGCCAAGGAAAAAGTCGTGAAAGCAACCATGTTGTGGCACTTTTGCACTCCCTTTTGGATACCTTTCACAGCTCCAGTGTGCCTGGAACTCAGGGCTTCCTGATTTTAAAAATCCTAGCCCTAGGCCGAACCCCAACCCTAAGACGAGAAAGGCAAATCAGCCAGGAATTAGGCATGTCCCCAAGGAAAAAGCTGTGGAGGCAGGCACGTTGTGGTACTTTTGCGCTCTTCTTGGGTAGTCCTTTGCAGCTGCTGTGTTCTTGGAACTCAGGACTTTCTGGTTAATAGAACCCTTACCCGAGGCGTAACTCAAAACTTAACCCTAGGAAGGAAAATCAGCCTATGGTTCGGGATGGTCTCATGAGAATAGCAGCAGAGGCAGCCAAGTTGTGTCACTTCTGCAGCCCTCTTGGGATGCCTTGAACAGCTGCATGTGCCTGGAGCCCAGGGCTTCCTGGTTTTAAAAGTCCTAGGCCTAAGCCTAACAGTAACCCTAGGAAGGTAAATCAGTCGCGTATTAGGGTTCTTCCTAAGGGAAAAGCCGTGAAAGCAGCCATGTTGTGGCACTTCTGCACTCCCTTTGGGAGGCTTTAGGCAGATGCAGTAAGCATGGAACTCAGGGCTTCCTAGTTAAAAAAATCCTAGCCCTAGGCCGAACCCCAAACCTAAGACGAGAAAGGCAAATCAGCCAGGAATTAGGCATGTCCCCAAGGAAAAAGCTGTGGAGGCAGGCATGTTGTGGTACTTTTGCGCTCTTCTTGGGTAGTCCTTCGCAGCTGCTGTGTTCTTGGAACTCAGGGCTTTCTGGTTAATAGAAACCTTACCCTAGGCGAAACTCAAACCTTAACCCTAGGAAGGAAAATCAGCCTATGTTTCGGGATGGTCTCATGGAAATATCAGTGGTGGCAGCCAAGTTGTGTCACTTTTGCGCTCCCCTTGGGATGCCTTTCGCAGCTGCAGAGTGCCTGGAGCCCAGGGCTTCCTGGTTTTAAAAGTCCTAGGCCTAAGCCTAACAGTAACCCTAGGAAGGTAAATCAGCCGGGTATTAGGGTTCTTCCTAAGGGAAAAGCCGTGAAAGCAGCCATGTTGTGGCACTTCTGCACTCCCTTTGGGATGCCTTTGGCAGATGCAGTAAGCCTGGAACTCAGGGCTTCCTGGTTAAAAAACTCCAAGACCTAGGCTGAAGCCTAACCCTAACCCTAGGCAGATAAATCAGCCTAGGTATAGGGATGGTGCCAAGGAAAAAGCTGTGAAAGCTGCCATGTTGTTGCACTTTTGTACTCCCCTTCGGATGCCTTGAACAGCTGCAGTGAGCCTGGAAGTAAGGGCTTCCTAGTTTTAGAAATCCTAGCCCTAGGCCTAAGCCTTACAGTAACCCTGGGAAGGGAAATCAGCCTGGTGTTAGGCTTCTTGCCAAGGAAAAAGCCGTGAAAGCAGCCATGTTGTGGCACTTTTGCACTCCCTTTTGGATGCCTTTCACAGCTCCAGTGTGCCTGGAACTCAGGGCTTCCTGATTTTAAAAGTCCTAGCCCTAGGCCGAACCCCAAACCTAAGACGAGAAAGGCAAATCAGCCAGGAATTAGGCATGTCCCCAAGGAAAAAGCTGTGGAGGCAGGCATGTTGTGGTACTTTTGCGCTCTTCTTGGGTAGTCCTTCGCAGCTGCTGTGTTCTTGGAACTCAGGGCTTTCTGGTTAATAGAAACCTTACCCTAGGCGAAACTCAAACCTTAACCCTAGGAAGGAAAATCAGCCTATGGTTCGGGATGGTCTCATGGAAATATCAGTGGTGGCAGCCAAGTTGTGTCACTTTTGCGCTCCCCTTGGGATGCCTTTCGCAGCTGCAGAGTGCCTGGAGCCCAGGGCTTCCTGGTTTTAAAAGTCCTAGGCCTAAGCCTAACAGTAACCCTAGGAAGATAAATCAGCCGGGTATTAGGGTTCTTCCTAAGGGAAAAGCCGTGAAAGCAGCCATGTTGTGGCACTTTTGCACTCCCTTTGGGATGCCTTTGGCAGATGCAGTAAGCCTGGAACTCAGGGCTTCCTGGTTAAAAAACTCCAAGCCCTAGGCTGAACCCTAACCCTAACCCTAGGCAGATAAATCAGCCTAGGTATAGGGATGGTGCCAAGGAAAAAGCTGTGAAAGCTGCCATGTTGTTGCACTTTTGTACTCCCCTTGGGATGCCTTCAACAGCTGCAGTGTGCCTGGATCTAAGGGCTTCCTAGTTTTAAAAATCCTAGCCCTAGGCCTAAGCCTTACAGTAACCCTGGGAAGGGAAATCAGCCTGGTGTTAAGCTTCTTGCCAAGGAAAAAGTCGTGAAAGCAACCATGTTGTGGCACTTTTGCACTCCCTTTTGGATGCCTTTCACAGCTCCAGTGTGCCTGGAACTCAGGGCTTCCTGATTTTAAAAATCCTAGCCCTAGGCCGAACCCCAACCCTAAGACGAGAAAGGCAAATCAGCCAGGAATTAGGCATGTCCCCAAGGAAAAAGCTGTGGAGGCAGGCATGTTGTGGTACTTTTGCGCTCTTCTTGGGTAGTCCTTCGCAGCAGCTGTGTTCTTGGAAATCAGGGCTTTCTGGTTAATAGAACCCTTACCCGAGGAGTAACTCAAACCTTAACCCTAAGAAGGAAAATCAGCCTATGGTTCGGGATGGTCTCATGGAAATATCAGTGGTGGCAGCCAAGTTGTGCCACTTTTGCGCTCCCCTTGGGATGCCTTTCGCAGCTGCAGAGTGCCTGGAGCCCAGGGCGTCCTGGTTTTAAAAGTCCTAGGCCTAAGCCTAACAGTAACACTAGGAAGGTAAATCAGCTGCGTATTAGGGTTCTTCCTAAGGGAAAAGCCGGGAAAGCAGCCATGTTGTGGCACTTTTGCACTCCCTTTGGGATGCCTTTGGCAGATGCAGTAAGCCTGGAACTCAGGGCTTCCTGGTTAAAAAACTCCAAGACCTAGGCTGAACCCTAACCCTAACCCTAGGCAGATAAATCAGCCTATGTATAGGGATGGTACCAAGGAAAAAGCTGTGAAAGCTGCCATGTTGTGGTACTTTAGTACTCCCCTTGGGATGCCTTGAACAGCTGCAGGGTGCCTGGATCTAAGGGCTTCCTAGTTTTAAATGTCCTAGGCCTAAGCCTAACAGTAACCCTAGGAAGGTAAATCAGCCGCGTATTAGGGTTCTTCCTAAGGGGAAAGCCGTGAAAGCAGCCATGTTGTGGCACTTCTGCACTCCCTTTGGGATGCCTTTGGCAGATGAAGTAAGCCTGGAACTCAGGGCTTCCTAGTTAAAAAAAATCCTAGCCCTAGGCCGAACCCCAACCCTAAGACGAGAAAGGCAAATCAGCCAGGAATTAGGCATGTCCCCAAGGAAAAAGCTGTGGAGGCAGGCACGTTGTGGTACTTTTACGCTCTTCTTGGATAGTCCTTCGCAGCTGCTGTGTTCTTGGAACTCAGGGCTTTCTGGTTAATAGAACCCTTACCCTAGGCGTAACTCAAACCTTCACCCTAGGAAGGAAAATCAGCCTATGGTTTGGGATGGTCTCATGGAAATATCAGTGGTGGCAGCCAAGTTGTGTCACTTTTGCGCTCCCCTTGGGATGCCTTTCGCAGCTGCCGAGTGCCTGGAGCCCAGGGCTTCCTGGTTTTAAAAGTCCTAGGCCTAAGCCTAACAGTAACCCTAGGAAGGTAAATCAGCCGCGTATTAGGGTTCTTCCTAAGGGAAAAGCCGTGAAAGCAGCCATGTTGTGGCACTTTTGCACTCCCTTTGGGTTGCTTTTGGCAGATGAAGTAAGCCTGGAACTCAGGGCTTCCTAGTTAAAAAAATCCTAGCCCTAGGCCGAACCCCAACCCTAAGACGAGAAAGGCAAATCAGGCAGGAATTAGGCATGTCCCCAAGGAAAAAGCTGTGGAGGCAGGCACGTTGTGGTACTTTTGCGCTCTTCTTGGCTAGTCCTTCGCAGCTGCTGTGTTCTTGGAACTCAGGGCTTTCTGGTTAATAGAACCCTTACCCCAGGCGTAACTCAAACCTTAACCCTAGGAAGGAAAATCAGCCTATGGTTCGGGATGGTCTCATGGAAATATCAGTGGTGGCAGCCAAGTTGTGTCACTTTTGCGCTCCCCTTGGGATGCCTTTCGCAGCTGCAGTGTGCCTGGAGCCCAGGGCTTCCTGGTTTTAAAAGTCCTAGGCCTAAGCCTAACAGTAACCCTAGGAAGGTAAATCAGCCGCGTATTAGGGTTCTTCCTAAGGGAAAAGCCGTGAAAGCAGCCATGTTGTGGCACTTCTGCACTCCCTTTGGGATGCCTTTGGCAGATGCAGTAAGCCTGGAACTCAGGGCTTCCTAGTTAAAAAAATCCTAGCCCTAGGCCGAACCCCAACCCTAAGACGAGAAAGGCAAATCAGCCAGGAATTAGACATGTCCCCAAGGAAAAAGCTGTGGAGGCAGGCATGTTGTGGTACTTTTGCGCTCTTCTTGGGTAGTCCTTCGCAGCTGCTGTGTTCTTGGAACTCAGGGCTTTCTGGTTAATAGACCTCTTACCCCAGGCGAAACTCAAACCTTAACCCTAGGAAGGAAAATCAGCCTATGGTTCGGGATGGTCTCATGAGAATAGAAGCAGAGGCAGCCAAGTCGTGTCACTTCTGCGGCCCTCTTGGGATGCCTTTAACAGCTGCAGTGTGCCTGGAGCCCAGGGCTTCCTGGTTTTAAAAGTCCTAGGCCTAAGCCTAACAGTAACCCTAGGAAGGTAAATCAGCCGCGTATTAGGGTTCTTCCTAAGGGAAAAGCTGTGAAAGCAGCCATGTTGTGGCACTTTTGCACTCCCTTTGGGATGCCTTTGGCAGATGCAGTAAGCCTGGAACTCAAGGCTTCCTGGTTAAAAAACTCCAAGCCCTAGGCTGAACCCTAACCCTAACCCTAGGCAGATAAATCAGCCTAGGTATAGGGATGGTGCCAAGGAAAAAGCTGTGAAAGCTGCCATGTTGTTGCACTTTTGTACTCCCCTTGGGATGCCTTGAACAGCTGCAGTGTGCCTGGATCTAAGGGCTTCCTAGTTTTAAAAATCCTAGCCCTAGGCCTAAGCCTTACAGTAACCCTGGGAAGGGAAATCAGCCTGGTGTTAATCTTCTTGCCAAGGAAAAAGTCGTGAAAGCAACCATGTTGTGGCACTTTTGCACTCCCTTTTGGATACCTTTCACAGCTCCAGTGTGCCTGGAACTCAGGGCTTCCTGATTTTAAAAATCCTAGCCCTAGGCCGAACCCCAACCCTAAGACGAGAAAGGCAAATCAGCCAGGAATTAGGCATGTCCCCAAGGAAAAAGCTGTGGAGGCAGGCACGTTGTGGTACTTTTGCGCTCTTCTTGGGTAGTCCTTTGCAGCTGCTGTGTTCTTGGAACTCAGGACTTTCTGGTTAATAGAACCCTTACCCGAGGCGTAACTCAAAACTTAACCCTAGGAAGGAAAATCAGCCTATGGTTCGGGATGGTCTCATGAGAATAGCAGCAGAGGCAGCCAAGTTGTGTCACTTCTGCAGCCCTCTTGGGATGCCTTGAACAGCTGCATGTGCCTGGAGCCCAGGGCTTCCTGGTTTTAAAAGTCCTAGGCCTAAGCCTAACAGTAACCCTAGGAAGGTAAAACAGTCGCGTATTAGGGTTCTTCCTAAGGGAAAAGCCGTGAAAGCAGCCATGTTGTGGCACTTCTGCACTCCCTTTGGGAGGCTTTAGGCAGATGCAGTAAGCATGGAACTCAGGGCTTCCTAGTTAAAAAAATCCTAGCCCTAGGCCGAACCCCAAACCTAAGACGAGAAAGGCAAATCAGCCAGGAATTAGGCATGTCCCCAAGGAAAAAGCTGTGGAGGCAGGCATGTTGTGGTACTTTTGCGCTCTTCTTGGGTAGTCCTTCGCAGCTGCTGTGTTCTTGGAACTCAGGGCTTTCTGGTTAATAGAAACCTTACCCTAGGCGAAACTCAAACCTTAACCCTAGGAAGGAAAATCAGCCTATGTTTCGGGATGGTCTCATGGAAATATCAGTGGTGGCAGCCAAGTTGTGTCACTTTTGCGCTCCCCTTGGGATGCCTTTCGCAGCTGCAGAGTGCCTGGAGCCCAGGGCTTCCTGGTTTTAAAAGTCCTAGGCCTAAGCTTAACAGTAACCCTAGGAAGGTAAATCAGCCGGGTATTAGGGTTCTTCCTAAGGGAAAAGCCGTGAAAGCAGCCATGTTGTGGCACTTCTGCACTCCCTTTGGGATGCCTTTGGCAGATGCAGTAAGCCTGGAACTCAGGGCTTCCTGGTTAAAAAACTCCAAGACCTAGGCTGAAGCCTAACCCTAACCCTAGGCAGATAAATCAGCCTAGGTATAGGGATGGTGCCAAGGAAAAAGCTGTGAAAGCTGCCATGTTGTTGCACTTTTGTACTCCCCTTCGGATGCCTTGAACAGCTGCAGTGAGCCTGGAAGTAAGGGCTTCCTAGTTTTAGAAATCCTAGCCCTAGGCCTAAGCCTTACAGTAACCCTGGGAAGGGAAATCAGCCTGGTGTTAGGCTTCTTGCCAAGGAAAAAGCCGTGAAAGCAGCCATGTTGTGGCACTTTTGCACTCCCTTTTGGATGCCTTTCACAGCTCCAGTGTGCCTGGAACTCAGGGCTTCCTGATTTTAAAAGTCCTAGCCCTAGGCCGAACCCCAAACCTAAGACGAGAAAGGCAAATCAGCCAGGAATTAGGCATGTCCCCAAGGAAAAAGCTGTGGAGGCAGGCATGTTGTGGTACTTTTGCGCTCTTCTTGGGTAGTCCTTCGCAGCTGCTGTGTTCTTGGAACTCAGGGCTTTCTGGTTAATAGAAACCTTACCCTAGGCGAAACTCAAACCTTAACCCTAGGAAGGAAAATCAGCCTATGGTTCGGGATGGTCTCATGGAAATATCAGTGGTGGCAGCCAAGTTGTGTCACTTTTGCGCTCCCCTTGGGATGCCTTTCGCAGCTGCAGAGTGCCTGGAGCCCAGGGCTTCCTGGTTTTAAAAGTCCTAGGCCTAAGCCTAACAGTAACCCTAGGAAGGTAAATCAGCCGGGTATTAGGGTTCTTCCTAAGGGAAAAGCCGTGAAAGCAGCCATGTTGTGGCACTTTTGCACTCCCTTTGGGATGCCTTTGGCAGATGCAGTAAGCCTGGAACTCAGGGCTTCCTGGTTAAAAACTCCAAGCCCTAGGCTGAACCCTAACCCTAACCCTAGGCAGATAAATCAGCCTAGGTATAGGGATGGTGGCAAGGAAAAAGCTGTGAAAGCTGCCATGTTGTTGCACTTTTGTACTCCCCTTGGGATGCCTTCAACAGCTGCAGTGTGCCTGGATCTAAGGGCTTCCTAGTTTTAAAAATCCTAGCCCTAGGCCTAAGCCTTACAGTAACCCTGGGAAGGGAAATCAGCCTGGTGTTAAGCTTCTTGCCAAGGAAAAAGTCGTGAAAGCAACCATGTTGTGGCACTTTTGCACTCCCTTTTGGATGCCTTTCACAGCTCCAGTGTGCCTGGAACTCAGGGCTTCCTGATTTTAAAAATCCTAGCCCTAGGCCGAACCCCAACCCTAAGACGAGAAAGGCAAATCAGCCAGGAATTAGGCATGTCCCCAAGGAAAAAGCTGTGGAGGCAGGCACGTTGTGGTACTTTTGCGCTCTTCTGGGGTAGTCCTTCGCAGCTGCTGTGTTCTTGGAACTCAGGGCTTTCTGGTTAATAGAACCCTTACCCTAGGCGTAACTCAAACCTTCACCCTAGGAAGGAAAATCAGCCTATGGTTTGGGATGGTCTCATGGAAATATCAGTGGTGGCAGCCAAGTTGTGTCACTTTTGCGCTCCCCTTGGGATGCCTTTCGCAGCTGCCGAGTGCCTGGAGCCCAGGGCTTCCTGGTTTTAAAAGTCCTAGGCCTAAGCCTAACAGTAACCCTAGGAAGGTAAATCAGCCGCGTATTAGGGTTCTTCCTAAGGGAAAAGCCGTGAAAGCAGCCATGTTGTGGCACTTTTGCACTCCCTTTGGGATGCATTTGGCAGATGCAGTAAGCCTGGAACTCAGGGCTTCCTGGTTAAAAAACCCCAAGCCCTAGGCTGAACCCTAACCCTAACCCTAGGCAGATAAATCAGCCTAGGTATAGGGATGGTGCCAAGGAAAAAGCTGTGAAAGCTGCCATGTTGTTGAACTTTTGTACTCCCCATGGTATGCCTTGAACAGCTGCAGTGTGCCTGGAGCCCAGGGCTTCCTGGTTTTAAAAGTCCTAGGCCTAAGCCTAACAGTAACCCTAGGAAGGTAAATCAGCCGCGTATTAGGGTTCTTCCTAAGGGAAAAGCCGTGAAAGCAGCCATGTTGTGGCACTTCTGCACTCCCTTTGGGATGCCTTTGGGAGATGCAGTAAGCCTGGAACTCAGGGCTTCCTAGTTAAAAAAATCCTAGCCCTAGGCCGAACCCCAACCCTAAGACGAGAAAGGCAAATCAGCCAGGAATTAGGCATGTCCCCAAGGAAAATGCTGTGGAGGCAGGCACGTTGTGGTACTTTTGCGCTCTTCTTGGCTAGTCCTTCGCAGCTGCTGTGTTCTTGGAACTCAGGGCTTTCTGGTTAATAGAACCCTTACCCTAGGCGTAACTCAAACCTTAACCCTAGGAAGGAAAATCAGCCTATGGTTCGGGATGATCTCATGGAAATATCAGTGGTGGCAGCCAAGTTGTGTCACTTTTGCGCTCCCCTTGGGATGCCTTTCGCAGCTGCAGAGTGCCTGGAGCCCAGGGCTTCCTGGTTTTAAAAGTCCTAGGCCTAAGCCTAACAGTAACCCTAGGAAGGTAAATCAGCCGCGTATTAGGGTTCTTCCTAAGGGAAAAGCCGTGAAAGCAGCCATGTTGTGGCACTTCTGCACTCCCTTAGGGATGCCTTTGGCAGATGCAGTAAGCCTGGAACTCAGGGCTTCCTAGTTAAAAAAATCCTAGCCCTAGGCCGAACTCCAAGCCTAAGACGAGAAAGGCAAATCAGCCAGGAATTAGGCATGTCCCCAAGGAAAAAGCTGTGGAGGCAGGCATGTTGTGGTACTTTTGCGCTCTTCTTGGCTAGTCCTTCGCAGCTGCTGTGTTCTTGGAACTCAGGTCTTTCTGGTTAATAGACCTCTTAACCTAGGCGAAACTCAAATATTAACCCTAGGAAGGAAAATCAGCCTGTGGTTCGGGATGGTCTCATGAGAATAGAAGCAGAGGCAGCCAAGTCGTGTCACTTCTGCGGCCCTCTTGGGATGCCTTTAACAGCTGCAGTGTGCCTGGAACTCAGGGCTTCCTGGTTAAAAAATTCCAAGCCCTAGGCTGAAGCCTATCCCTATCCCCAGGAAGGAAAATCAGCCTAAGTATAGGGATCGTGCAACGTCTAGAACACGAGGGGTGATGTTTTCTGTGCTGGCTCAGTTTTTCCTCGCCAGACCTAGTGGAAAAGCTTTTTGCTAAGATGTAGACGAGAAGAGACGCTAAAGACGAAGGTACGATGCTGTCCGGAGCTAAGAGCTGCTCCCGGGCGTCTTTCGGCAGAAGCCGCGCTAAGGAGTGCATAGTGAGCGGCACAATCGTCTTTGCGCGAAGAAGCCGCTTCTTCGCCTCCGGGAGCCGGAGAGAGCGGCACCTTCGGAAAGGTGAAGAAGGAAGCTGTACAACACTGGGATTGTGTGCGCAGCTTGCCAACTGCTAGAAAACAGTACCTTTGCACTCTCCTGACTTTTCCAATCACATGAACATTCGATTGGAAGCTGTTTTGGACAACTTTTCTTTTCTTCATGCCAAACACTCGGCACACCTCCGTGCAACGTCTAGAACACGATGGGAGATGTTTTCTGTGCTGGCACAGTTTTTCCTCGCCAGACATAGTGGAAAAGCTTTTTGCTAAGATGTAGACGAGAAGAGACGCTAAAGACGAAGGTACGATGCTGTCCGGAGCTAAGAGCTGCTCCCGGGCGTCTTTCGGCAGAAGCCGCGCTAAGGAGTGCACAGTGAGCGGCACAATCGTCTTTGCGCGAAGAAGCCGCTTCTTCGCCTCCGGGAGCCGGAGAGAGCGGCACCTTCGGAAAGGTGAAGAAGGAAGCTGTACAACACTGGGATTGTGTGCGCAGCTTGCCAACTGCTAGAAAACAGTACCTTTGCACTCTCCTGACTTTTCCAATCACATGAACATTCGATTGGAAGCTGTTTTGGACAACTTTTCTTTCCATCATGCCAAACACTCGGCACACCTCCGTGCAACGTCTAGAACACGATGGGAGATGTTTTCTGTGCTGGCACAGTTTTTCCTCGCCAGACATAGTAGAAAAGCTTTTTGCTAAGATGTAGACGAGAAGAGACGCTAAAGACGTAGGTACGATGCTCTCCGGGGCTAAGAGCCGCTCCCGGGCGTCTTTCGGCAGAAGCCGCGCTAAGGAGTGCACAGTGAGCGGCACAATCGTCTTTGCGCGAAGAAGCCGCTTCTTCGCCTCCGGGAGCCGGAGAGAGCGGCACCTTCGGAAAGGTGAAGAAGGAAGCTGTACAACACTGGGATTGTGTGCGCAGCTTGCCAACTGATAGAAAACAGTACCTTTGCACTCTCCTGACTTTTCCAATCACATGAACATTCGATTGGAAGCTGTTTTGGACAACTTTTCTTTTCTTCATGCCAAACACTCGGCACACCTCCGTGCAACGTCTAGAACACGATGGGAGATGTTTTCTGTGCTGGCACAGTTTTTCCTCGCCAGACATAGTGGAAAAGCTTTTTGCTAAGATGTAGACGAGAAGAGACGCTAAAGACGAAGGTACGATGCTCTCCGGAGCTAAGAGCCGCTCCCGGGCGTCTTTCGGCAGAAGCCGCGCTAAGGAGTGCACAGTGAGCGGCACAATCGTCTTTGCGCGAAGAAGCCGCTTCTTCGCCTCCGGGAGCCGGAGAGAGCGGCACCTTCGGAAAGGTGAAGAAGGAAGCTGTACAACACTGGGATTGTGTGCGCAGCTTGCCAACTGCTAGAAAACAGTACCTTTGCACTCTCCTGACTTTTCCAATCACATGAACATTCGATTGGAAGCTGTTTTGGACAACTTTTCTTTTCTTCATGCCAAACACTCGGCACACCTCCGTGCAACGTCTAGAACACGATGGGAGATGTTTTCTGTGCTGGCACAGTTTTTCCTCGCCAGACATAGTGGAAAAGCTTTTTGCTAAGATGTAGACGAGAAGAGACGCTAAAGACGAAGGTACGATGCTGTCCGGAGCTAAGAGCCGCTCCCGGGCGTCTTTCGGCAGAAGCCGCGCTAAGGAGTGCACAGTGAGCGGCACAATCGTCTTTGCGCGAAGAAGCCGCTTCTTCGCCTCCGGGAGCCGGAGAGAGCGGCACCTTCGGAAAGGTGAAGAAGGAAGCTGTACAACACTGGGATTGTGTGCGCAGCTTGCCAACTGCTAGAAAACAGTACCTTTGCACTCTCCTGACTTTTCCAATCACATGAACATTCGATTGGAAGCTGTTTTGGACAACTTTTCTTTCCTTCATGCCAAACACTCGGCACACCTCCGTGCAACGTCTAGAACACGATGGGAGATGTTTTCTGTGCTGGCACAGTTTTTCCTCGCCAGACATAGTAGAAAAGCTTTTTGCTAAGATGTAGACGAGAAGAGACGCTAAAGACGTAGGTACGATGCTCTCCGGGGCTAAGAGCCGCTCCCGGGCGTCTTTCGGCAGAAGCCGCGCTAAGGAGTGCACAGTGAGCGGCACAATCGTCTTTGCGCGAAGAAGCCGCTTCTTCGCCTCCGGGAGCCGGAGAGAGCGGCACCTTCGGAAAGGTGAAGAAGGAAGCTGTACAACACTGGGATTGTGTGCGCAGCTTGCCAACTGATAGAAAACAGTACCTTTGCACTCTCCTGACTTTTCCAATCACATGAACATTCGATTGGAAGCTGTTTTGGACAACTTTTCTTTCCTTCATGCCAAACACTCGGCACACCTCCGTGCAACGTCTAGAACACGATGGGAGATGTTTTCTGTGCTGGCACAGTTTTTCCTCGCCAGACATAGTGGAAAAGCTTTTTGCTAAGATGTAGACGAGAAGAGACGCTAAAGACGAAGGTACGATGCTCTCCGGAGCTAAGAGCTGCTCCCGGGCGTCTTTCGGCAGAAGCCGCGCTAAGGAGTGCACAGTGAGCGGCACAATCGTCTTTGCGCGAAGAAGCCGCTTCTTCGCCTCCGGGAGCCGGAGAGAGCGGCACCTTCGGAAAGGTGAAGAAGGAAGCTGTACAACACTGGGATTGTGTGCGCAGCTTGCCAACTGCTAGAAAACAGTACCTTTGCACTCTCCTGACTTTTCCAATCACATGAACATTCGATTGGAAGCTGTTTTGGACAACTTTTCTTTTCTTCATGCCAAACACTCGGCACACCTCCGTGCAACGTCTAGAACACGATGGGAGATGTTTTCTGTGCTGGCACAGTTTTTCCTCGCCAGACATAGTGGAAAAGCTTTTTGCTAAGATGTAGACGAGAAGAGACGCTAAAGACGAAGGTACGATGCTCTCCGGAGCTAAGAGCTGCTCCCGGGCGTCTTTCGGCAGACGCCGCGCTAAGGAGTGCACAGTGAGCGGCACAATCGTCTTTGTGCGAAGAAGCCGCTTCTTCGCCTCCGGGAGCCGGAGAGAGCGGCACCTTCGGAAAGGTGAAGAAGGAAGCTGTACAACACTGGGATTGTGTGCGCAGCTTGCCAACTGATAGAAAACAGTACCTTTGCACTCTCCTGACTTTTCCAATCACATGAACATTCGATTGGAAGCTGTTTTGGACAACTTTTCTTTCCTTCATGCCAAACACTCGGCACACCTCCGTGCAACGTCTAGAACACGATGGGAGATGTTTTCTGTGCTGGCACAGTTTTTCCTCGCCAGACATAGTGGAAAAGCTTTTCGCTAAGATGTAGACGAGAAGAGACGCTAAAGACGAAGGTACGATGCTCTCCGGAGCTAAGAGCTGCTCCCGGGCGTCTTTCGGCAGAAGCCGCGCTAAGGAGTGCACAGTGAGCGGCACTATCGTCTTTGCGCGAAGAAGCCGCTTCTTCGCCTCCGGGAGCCGGAGAGAGCGGCACCTTCGGAAAGGTGAAGAAGGAAGCTGTACAACACTGGGATTGTGTGCGCAGCTTGCCAACTGCTAGAAAACAGTACCTTTGCACTCTCCTGACTTTTCCAATCACATGAACATTCGATTGGAAGCTGTTTTGGACAACTTTTCTTTTCTTCATGCCAAACACTCGGCACACCTCCGTGCAACGTCTAGAACACGATAGGAGATGTTTTCTGTGCTGGCACAATTTCTCCTCTCCAGACATAGTAGAAAAGCTTTTTGCTAAGATGTAGACGACAAGAGAGGCTAAGGACTGGATGTAAGCAAATTACACTCATCTTCATAAAAGATATTTAGGAGGTCTCGCAATCGTACAAACCAGCCAGCCTCTTTTTTATACCCAGGAAGTTGATGAAGCAGCTCTTCCTGGAAAACCTTGCCAGGCACATGAAAGACGACACAATAATGTAGTTAGCATGATTTTTCAGGGGCATTTCATGCTGAACATAACTTTAAACTCCTCTGATGAATTAACTTGACTGGTAGATGAAGGGAATATTATCTGCCTGGGCTTCAGGGAGGTTTTTGACATATCTCTACATGGCAGCACACATCCATATGGAAGCAATAGTGCAAAGGGGAGGGAATCAGTGTCTTTTCAGTGATGCTGAGTGAAAAGACAAGAGGCAGTGGGCACACACTGAAATACAGGAACATCAGGAAATGATTCTTTACTGTGAGGGTGAGTGAACCACGGCACAGACTGCCCAGAAAGATTGTGGAGCCTGGATCTTTGAAGACATTAAAAGTACACCCAGATAGAATCCTGGGCAAGAGGCTCTAGGTATCCTGGTTTAGGCAGGGGGGTTGGGCCTGGTTAGCCCCACCAACCTCTTCCACTCTCATTCATTCTGTGCTAGTGAATTCTCTTCAAGATGCATTTCAAGCACTGGCATGACAAAGTTCTGTGCAGACACAGATCCAAATGGACATGGCATCTAAGTTCCTTAAGCAGTCTTCAAGAAGAATGTAAACCTCTGGGGCAAGTGTCTCTTCCCTAACTGAATCCCTTTCATGGGAAAATTCCCAGCTCTAGAAAGATCTTCTGATACGCATGCTTAAGACTGACACTGGCTGAGCAAATTTCTCCCTATGTGTATCTAAGACCAGTTAGGATCTTCACCCAAAGTGCTGTCAACATAGTCACAGAATGCCTATTGTTAAGAAGTGACAACTTCCATCAGAATGGCAACTATTGGTCCACCAAATGGATGAATGGATGGGAATTATCTGCTTGGGTTAAAAACAAAAAGAAAGAGTTGGTCTTTACTTATCAATTTCATTGCAATATTGATAAGGGAAGAAAAAGACCTAAGTCCTTGACTTTCTTAACTGGAGGAAAGATTTTAAAAATTCCTTGTAAAAATGTATGATCACAATCAGACTATTGAAACCATTTGAGTTGGGAAAAAAGTTCCAAAATTGTCTAGAGAGTGGCAAAGAAGCCAAGAAAATAGGAAAGAAACAAAAAGAGGGCAAAAGAGTAAGCTTCAGTGTACAAGCTCGTTCTAGAAGTAGTCTGCCGGGGAAAGGAAGCCCCAGTTGAATTTCCAATGTATTCCTGAGCTTGATTCAGTAACTGGTCAATGTAAAAACCAATCCTTTTGTATAACTTCTTCCAGCAACAAAAACTCCAACAGGTTGACACTACCATCATGCCTGTTCCAGACATATTTCCAAGAGAAATGATGATTTTCTTGAAAACCTACTTGCATAAAAGTTGCAAGATGGTGGAGGGATTGCCACATCCTCCTTCCTCCATCTGGCTTGAAAGTAGATTTGATAAAATATGCAACAAAGCACATGATTTATAAGGTAGAGTGAAATGGATGATTTGGGAATTGATCTCTTGTTGATAGTAAACTTCACATCCACTCTGTGTGACCTTTCTAAAACAAAATGTGGAGCTGAGGCATGAATCTGCCACAACAATTGTAAAGCAAACATACACACTCCCCTTCACATGCCCCCCCTTCCACACACACCTAGGCACACACAGAGATCAGCATAGCAGATCATGAACACCTTGGAAAAGACTGAAATGCTAAACGCCTCTCTTGATGGGCAAAAGAGCTGGTGCAGTAATTCAAATGCCTGGTACAAAAATTCTGTTTCATATTTAGCTCCTATTTAAAACACAGCTTTTCATTTCATTCTATTTACAGAATATTTTCTTTTCATTTGTTTCTTTAAAATTACTTAGTTCTCACCTGTTGTATGTCTAGGAATATTTTCTTCCAAAAATAGAAAAAAATAGATGCTATCTTTTCAGCAGAAAACATTGGTTGATACAATTTTAAACCATCATGATATGGAAGAATTGTTCTGTCCCTCTCGAAGGTGGAAGAAGCATTTGGATCACAGATCATCTACAATGAAATACTTGACATGTTTAAGATGCTTTCAATCAATTTTGATCGTCAATTGCTTCTTCGTTGGAAACAGTCATTTTTCAGTGAAGGGAAAGTGTGTGTGGTATATCTACATGATGTGTTCAAACCCAGTTCCTACTAATGGCCAGGCTGAATTCCAGGAAATAACGTCCCGAATGATATTTTGCCGCCTTCTTTGGCACTTCATGAAATCTTACCATGATGAAGTGCTGAAACACAGAGATTTTCTCTTAGAGAGTGTCTCATGTTGTAACCCATCCCATGGATTTTATGCTGTAATTCTTATCTCTTTTAAAATTTGCTATCTTCTGTACAGTTTTCATGAACATTTCTGTTACAGTAGTGAATAGCACAGATAAATGTCATTTTGTACAACTTTGAATTTACCCCAAGAGCTGAGAGAAAACTTGCTCCTATACTTCAATCCCAGTTTCTTCTATAGTCCAACTTTGTTTCTCTACCATCAAGCTTCTCCTTTGTTGCTGCTCCAAGCCCCGTCCAAGCTGACCTTGAATACTTTCAGGGATGGGACACCCACAACTTCCCTGGGCAACCTGTTCCAGTGTTCCAGCACTCCCACAGTAAAAAAGGCCTTCCTTTCATCTAATATGTGTAGGAAATCATAAATCTAGGCATAGAAATTTGGAGTGCAAATTTGAAATTCTTTTGATTTGAAGCACATTTTATATGAATACTGACTTACAGATGACTAAAAGATGTTGATGGGCATTTGAGCTGACAAGTTTTGAAAAAGTGTACGGAAATTAACATTGAAACCACTAAAATTAAAAACTTCTTCCCATTTTCTTTCTCCTCTCCTATTCAAAATTGCAAATGTCAGATATCAGTGCTTCATGCAAACCTCTCAGATGCTCTCAGGGAAAAAGCATTTATTTCAGACTAAGTTGCGGTTGACGTAGAACACTGCCTTTAACAGCTGCAGTGTGCCTGGAATTCAGGGCTTCCTGTTTGAAAAAATCCTATCTCTAGGCTGAACCCTAACCCTAAGCCTAGGCAGATAAATCAGCCTGGGTATAGGGATGTTCCCAAGGAAAAAAGCACTGGAAGGAGCATGTTGAGGCAATTTTTGGCTGCCCTTGGGAAGCCTTTTGCAGCTGCACTGGGTCTGGAGCTCAGGGTTTACTGATTTAAAATCCCTATCTCTTGGCGTGACCATAGGTGCAACTGGAGGCAAGTAAATCAGCCTAGGTTCAATGATGGTCCCAAGGAAAAAGCGCTGGAGGCAGCCATGTTGTGGCACTTTTCCCCTCCTCTTGGGTAGTCCTTGGCAGCTGCTGTGTTCTTGGAACTCAGGGCTTTCTGGTTAAAAAAACACTAACCCTAGGCGTAACTCTAACCCTCACCCTAGGAAGGAAAATTAGCCTATGGTTCGGGATGGACTCATGAGAATAGCAGCAGAGGCAGCCAAGTTGTGTCACTTCTGCGGCCCTCTTGGGATGCCTTTAACAGCTGCAGTGTGCCTGGAGCTAAGGGCTTCCTAGTTTTAAAAATCCTAGCACTAGGCCTAAGCCTTACAGTAACCCTAGGAAGATAAATCAGCCTGGTGTTAGGCTTCTTGCCAAGGAAAACGCCGGGAAAGCAGCCATGTTGTGGCACTTTTGCACTCCCTTTGGGATGCCTTTCAAAGCTCCAGTATGCCTGGAACTCAGGGCTTCCTGATTTTAAAAATCCTAGCCCTAGGCCGAACCCAAAGCTAAGACGAGAAAGGCAAATCAGCCAGGAATTAGGCATGTCCCCAAGGAAAAAGCTGTGGAGGCAGGCATGTTGTGGTACTTTTGCGCTCTTCTTGGGTAGTCCTTCGCAGCTGCTGTGTTCTTGGAACTCAGGTCTTTCTGGTTAATAGAACCCTTACCCTAGGCGTAACTCAAACCTTAACCCTAGGAAGGAAAATCAGCCTATGTTTCGGGATGGTCTCATGGAAATATCAGTGGTGGCAGCCAAGTTGTGTCACTTTTGCGCTCCCCTTGGGATGCCTTTCGCAGCTGCAGAGTGCCTGGAGACCAGGGCTTCCTGGTTTTAAAAGTCCTAGGCCTAAGCCTAACAGTAACCCTAGGAAGGTAAATCAGCCGCGTATTAGGGTTCTTCCTAAGGGAAAAGCCGTGAAAGCAGCCATGTTGTGGCACTTCTGCACTCCCTTTGGGATGCCTTTGGCAGATGCAGTAAGCCTGGAACTCAGGGCTTCCTAGTTAAAAAAATCCTAGCCCTAGGCCGAACCCCAACCCTAAGACGAGAAAGGCAAATCAGCCAGGAATTAGGCATGTCCCCAAGGAAAAAGCTGTGGAGGCAGGCATGTTGTGGTACTTTTGCGCTCTTCTTGGGTAGTCCTTCGCAGCTGGTGTGTTCTTGGAACTCAGGTCTTTCTGGTTAATAGACCTCTTACCCTAGGCGAAACTCAAACATTAACCCTAGGAAGGAAAATCAGCCTATGGTTCGGGATGGTCTCATGAGAATAGAAGCAGAGGCAGCCAAGTTGTGTCACTTCTGCGGCCCTCTTGGGATGCCTTTAACAGCTGCAGTGTGCCTGGAGCCCAGGGCTTCCTGGTTTTAAAAGTCCTAGGCCTAAGCCTAACAGTAACCCTAGGAAGGTAAATCAGCCGGGTATTAGGGTTCTTCCTAAGGGAAAAGCTGTGAAAGCAGCCATGTTGTGGCACTTTTGCACTCCCTTTGGGATGCCTTTGGCAGATGCAGTAAGCCTGGAACTCAGGGCTTCCTGGTTAAAAAACTCCAAGCCCTAGGCTGAACCCTAACCCTAACCCTAGGCAGATAAATCAGCCTAGGTATAGGGATGGTGCCAAGGAAAAAGCTGTGAGAGCTGCCATGTTGTTGCACTTTTGTACTCCCCTTGAGATGCCTTGAATAGCTGCAGTGTGCCTGGATCTAAGGGCTTCCTAGTTTTAAAAATCCTAGCCCTAGTCCTAAACCTTACAGTAACCCTGGGAAGGGAAATCAGCCTGGTGTTAAGCTTCTTGCCAAGGAAAAAGTCGTGAAAGCAACCATGTTGTGGCACTTTTGCACTCCCTTTTGGATACCTTTCACAGCTCCAGTGTGCCTGGAACTCAGGGCTTCCTAGTTTTAAAAATCCTAGCCCTAGGCCGAACCCCAACCCTAAGACGAGAAAGGCAAATCAGCCTGGTGTTAATCTTCTTGCCAAGGAAAAAGTCGTGAAAGCAACCATGTTGTGGCACTTTTGCACTCCCTTTTGGATACCTTTCACAGCTCCAGTGTGCCTGGAACTCAGGGCTTCCTGATTTTAAAAATCCTAGCCCTAGGCCGAACCCCAACCCTAAGACGAGAAAGGCAAATCAGCCAGGAATTAGGCATGTCCCCAAGGAAAAAGCTGTGGAGGCAGGCACGTTGTGGTACTTTTGCGCTCTTCTTGGGTAGTCCTTCGCAGCAGCTGTGTTCTTGGAACTCAGGGCTTTCTGGTTAATAGAACCCTTACCCGAGGAGTAACTCAAACCTTAACCCTAGGAAGGAAAATCAGCCTATGGTTCGGGATGGTCTCATGAGAATAGCAGCAGAGGCAGCCAAGTTGTGTCACTTCTGCAGCCCTCTTGGGATGCCTTGAACAGCTGCATGTGCCTGTGTAAGGTTTTCTGCTGCTGTTTTAGGTGCTCTGGAATTCTCAGGGAATTCCCAGGGAATTCTCAGGGACGCCACTTGTACCGTTTTCTGTTTCTTCTGTTCTGGAATTCTGGAAAGGCCCAGGGATGGCCTTGGAGAGCCGACGCTTCAAAGGACGAGGAGAGACTTCTGATCTTGTCTCGGTCTTGGTGTTTATTAATTGTTTATCTAAAAGATTTTCTTTCAGCCCGACAGAGGTCTGCACAGCAAGTCAGCCATGGGCACACTGCCGAAGCCCCCGGGCGGTCACTTATCTTTATACCCTAAGTTACGTGTACAATATTTATCATTTTACTCCAATACCTTCTACCCTTATTAACCGGTGCACTTTTAGTAATGACCAATCCCAAAGTGCCACCACCACCACAGAAGATGGAGGCCAAGAAGAAGAAGAAGAAGGACAGGACACGCCCCAATTCCTCCATCTTACTTCTCTAGACCCCCCTGTACCAAAATCTTAAACCCTGTGTTTTACACTTTAACTAACTTATCCCTTCACCATTCACCCAGTGGAATCCTCCCAGTCTTCATACAGGTCTCATCTCCTGTGTAGGATCAAAATCCTGCCACCAGACACTTCTGGCAACATTCCAGGATTCCCGAGCCCCCCAAGGGTGGTCTCGGACTCTCTGCACCTCCATCCTGAGGTGCTGAGATCCCACATGCCTGGAGCCCAGGGCTTCCTGGTTTTAAAAGTCCTAGGCCTAAGCCTAACAGTAACCCTAGGAAGGTAAATCAGCCGCGTATTAGGGTTCTTCCTAAGGGAAAAGCCGTGAAAGCAGCCATGTTGTGGCACTTCTGCACTCCCTTTGGGATGCTTTAGGCAGATGCAGTAAGCCTGGAACTCAGGGCTTCCTAGTTAAAAAAATCCTAGCCCTAGGCCGAACCCCAAACCTAAGACGAGAAAGGCAAATCAGCCAGGAATTAGGCATGTCCCCAAGGAAAAAGCTGTGGAGGCAGGCATGTTGTGGTACTTTTGCGCTCTTCTTGGGTAGTCCTTCGCAGCTGCTGTGTTCTTGGAACTCAGGGCTTTCTGGTTAATAGAAACCTTACCCTAGGCGAAACTCAAACCTTAACCCTAGGAAGGAAAATCAGCCTATGTTTCGGGATGGTCTCATGGAAATATCAGTGGTGGCAGCCAAGTTGTGTCACTTTTGCGCTCCCCTTGGGATGCCTTTCGCAGCTGCAGAGTGCCTGGAGCCCAGGGCTTCCTGGTTTTAAAAGTCCTAGGCCTAAGCCTAACAGTAACCCTAGGAAGGTAAATCAGCCGGGTATTAGGGTTCTTCCTAAGGGAAAAGCCGTGAAAGCAGCCATGTTGTGGCACTTCTGCACTCCCTTTGGGATGCCTTTGGCAGATGCAGTAAGCCTGGAACTCAGGGCTTCCTGGTTAAAAAACTCCAAGACCTAGGCTGAAGCCTAACCCTAACCCTAGGCAGATAAATCAGCCTAGGTATAGGGATGGTGCCAAGGAAAAAGCTGTGAAAGCTGCCATGTTGTTGCACTTTTGTACTCCCCTTCGGATGCCTTGAACAGCTGCAGTGAGCCTGGAAGTAAGGGCTTCCTAGTTTTAGAAATCCTAGCCCTAGGCCTAAGCCTTACAGTAACCCTGGGAAGGAAAATCAGCCTGGTGTTAGGCTTCTTGCCAAGGAAAAAGCCGTGAAAGCAGCCATGTTGTGGCACTTTTGCACTCCCTTTTGGATGCCTTTCACAGCTCCAGTGTGCCTGGAACTCAGGGCTTCCTGATTTTAAAAGTCCTAGCCCTAGGCCGAACCCCAAACCTAAGACGAGAAAGGCAAATCAGCCAGGAATTAGGCATGTCCCCAAGGAAAAAGCTGTGGAGGCAGGCATGTTGTGGTACTTTTGCGCTCTTCTTGGGTAGTCCTTCGCAGCTGCTGTGTTCTTGGAACTCAGGGCTTTCTGGTTAATAGAAACCTTACCCTAGGCGAAACTCAAACCTTAACCCTAGGAAGGAAAATCAGCCTATGGTTCGGGATGGTCTCATGGAAATATCAGTGGTGGCAGCCAAGTTGTGTCACTTTTGCGCTCCCCTTGGGATGCCTTTCGCAGCTGCAGAGTGCCTGGAGCCCAGGGCTTCCTGGTTTTAAAAGTCCTAGGCCTAAGCCTAACAGTAACCCTAGGAAGATAAATCAGCCGGGTATTAGGGTTCTTCCTAAGGGAAAAGCCGTGAAAGCAGCCATGTTGTGGCACTTTTGCACTCCCTTTGGGATGCCTTTGGCAGATGCAGTAAGCCTGGAACTCAGGGCTTCCTGGTTAAAAAACTCCAAGCCCTAGGCTGAACCCTAACCCTAACCCTAGGCAGATAAATCAGCCTAGGTATAGGGATGGTGCCAAGGAAAAAGCTGTGAAAGCTGCCATGTTGTTGCACTTTTGTACTCCCCTTGGGATGCCTTCAACAGCTGCAGTGTGCCTGGATCTAAGGGCTTCCTAGTTTTAAAAATCCTAGCCTTAGGCCTAAGCCTTACAGTAACCCTGGGAAGGGAAATCAGCCTGGTGTTAAGCTTCTTGCCAAGGAAAAAGTCGTGAAAGCAACCATGTTGTGGCACTTTTGCACTCCCTTTTGGATGCCTTTCACAGCTCCAGTGTGCCTGGAACTCAGGGCTTCCTGATTTTAAAAATCCTAGCCCTAGGCCGAACCCCAACCCTAAGACGAGAAAGGCAAATCAGCCAGGAATTAGGCATGTCCCCAAGGAAAAAGCTGTGGAGGCAGGCATGTTGTGGTACTTTTGCGCTCTTCTTGGGTAGTCCTTCGCAGCAGCTGTGTTCTTGGAAATCAGGGCTTTCTGGTTAATAGAACCCTTACCCGAGGAGTAACTCAAACCTTAACCCTAAGAAGGAAAATCAGCCTATGGTTCGGGATGGTCTCATGGAAATATCAGTGGTGGCAGCCAAGTTGTGCCACTTTTGCGCTCCCCTTGGGATGCCTTTCGCAGCTGCAGAGTGCCTGGAGCCCAGGGCGTCCTGGTTTTAAAAGTCCTAGGCCTAAGCCTAACAGTAACACTAGGAAGGTAAATCAGCTGCGTATTAGGGTTCTTCCTAAGGGAAAAGCCGGGAAAGCAGCCATGTTGTGGCACTTTTGCACTCCCTTTGGGATGCCTTTGGCAGATGCAGTAAGCCTGGAACTCAGGGCTTCCTGGTTAAAAAACTCCAAGACCTAGGCTGAACCCTAACCCTAACCCTAGGCAGATAAATCAGCCTATGTATAGGGATGGTACCAAGGAAAAAGCTGTGAAAGCTGCCATCTTGTGGTACTTTAGTACTCCCCTTGGGATGCCTTGAACAGCTGCAGGGTGCCTGGATCTAAGGGCTTCCTAGTTTTAAATGTCCTAGGCCTAAGCCTAACAGTAACCCTAGGAAGGTAAATCAGCCGGGTATTAGGGTTCTTCCTAAGGGGAAAGCCGTGAAAGCAGCCATGTTGTGGCACTTCTGCACTCCCTTTGGGATGCCTTTGGCAGATGAAGTAAGCCTGGAACTCAGGGCTTCCTAGTTAAAAAAAATCCTAGCCCTAGGCCGAACCCCAACCCTAAGACGAGAAAGGCAAATCAGCCAGGAATTAGGCATGTCCCCAAGGAAAAAGCTGTGGAGGCAGGCACGTTGTGGTACTTTTGCGCTCTTCTTGGATAGTCCTTCGCAGCTGCTGTGTTCTTGGAACTCAGGGCTTTCTGGTTAATAGAACCCTTACCCTAAGCGTAACTCAAACCTTCACCCTAGGAAGGAAAATCAGCCTATGGTTTGGGATGGTCTCATGGAAATATCAGTGGTGGCAGCCAAGTTGTGTCACTTTTGCGCTCCCCTTGGGATGCCTTTCGCAGCTGCCGAGTGCCTGGAGCCCAGGGCTTCCTGGTTTTAAAAGTCCTAGGCCTAAGCCTAACAGTAACCCTAGGAAGGTAAATCAGCCGCGTATTAGGGTTCTTCCTAAGGGAAAAGCCGTGAAAGCAGCCATGTTGTGGCACTTTTGCACTCCCTTTGGGTTGCTTTTGGCAGATGAAGTAAGCCTGGAACTCAGGGCTTCCTAGTTAAAAAAATCCTAGCCCTAGGCCGAACCCCAACCCTAAGACGAGAAAGGCAAATCAGGCAGGAATTAGGCATGTCCCCAAGGAAAAAGCTGTGGAGGCAGGCACGTTGTGGTACTTTTGCGCTCTTCTTGGGTAGTCCTTCGCAGCTGCTGTGTTCTTGGAACTCAGGGCTTTCTGGTTAATAGAACCCTTACCCGAGGCGTAACTCAAACCTTAACCCTAGGAAGGAAAATCAGCCTATGGTTCGGGATGGTCTCATGGAAATATCAGTGGTGGCAGCCAAGTTGTGTCACTTTTGCGCTCCCCTTGGGATGCCTTTCGCAGCTGCAGTGTGCCTGGAGCCCAGGGCTTCCTGGTTTTAAAAGTCCTAGGCCTAAGCCTAACAGTAACCCTAGGAAGGTAAATCAGCCGCGTATTAGGGTTCTTCCTAAGGGAAAAGCCGTGAAAGCAGCCATGTTGTGGCACTTCTGCACTCCCTTTGGGATGCCTTTGGCAGATGCAGTAAGCCTGGAACTCAGGGCTTCCTAGTTAAAAAAATCCTAGCCCTAGGCCGAACCCCAACCCTAAGACGAGAAAGGCAAATCAGCCAGGAATTAGACATGTCCCCAAGGAAAAAGCTGTGGAGGCAGGCATGTTGTGGTACTTTTGCGCTCTTCTTGGGTAGTCCTTCGCAGCTGCTGTGTTCTTGGAACTCAGGGCTTTCTGGTTAATAGACCTCTTACCCCAGGCGAAACTCAAACCTTAACCCTAGGAAGGAAAATCAGCCTATGGTTCGGGATGGTCTCATGAGAATAGAAGCAGAGGCAGCCAAGTCGTGTCACTTCTGCGGCCCTCTTGGGATGCCTTTAACAGCTGCAGTGTGCCTGGAGCCCAGGGCTTCCTGGTTTTAAAAGTCCTAGGCCTAAGCCTAACAGTAACCCTAGGAAGGTAAATCAGCCGCGTATTAGGGTTCTTCCTAAGGGAAAAGCTGTGAAAGCAGCCATGTTGTGGCACATTTGCACTCCCTTTGGGATGCCTTTGGCAGATGCAGTAAGCCTGGAACTCAAGGCTTCCTGGTTAAAAAACTCCAAGCCCTAGGCTGAACCCTAACCCTAACCCTAGGCAGATAAATCAGCCTAGGTATAGGGATGGTGCCAAGGAAAAAGCTGTGAAAGCTGCCATGTTGTTGCACTTTTGTACTCCCCTTGGGATGCCTTGAACAGCTGCAGTGTGCCTGGATCTAAGGGCTTCCTAGTTTTAAAAATCCTAGCCCTAGGCCTAAGCCTTACAGTAACCCTGGGAAGGGAAATCAGCCTGGTGTTAATCTTCTTGCCAAGGAAAAAGTCGTGAAAGCAAACATGTTGTGGCACTTTTGCACTCCCTTTTGGATACCTTTCACAGCTCCAGTGTGCCTGGAACTCAGGGCTTCCTGATTTTAAAAATCCTAGCCCTAGGCCGAACCCCAACCCTAAGACGAGAAAGGCAAATCAGCCAGGAATTAGGCATGTCCCCAAGGAAAAAGCTGTGGAGGCAGGCACGTTGTGGTACTTTTGCGCTCTTCTTGGGTAGTCCTTTGCAGCTGCTGTGTTCTTGGAACTCAGGACTTTCTGGTTAATAGAACCCTTACCCGAGGCGTAACTCAAAACTTAACCCTAGGAAGGAAAATCAGCCTATGGTTCGGGATGGTCTCATGAGAATAGCAGCAGAGGCAGCCAAGTTGTGTCACTTCTGCAGCCCTCTTGGGATGCCTTGAACAGCTGCATGTGCCTGGAGCCCAGGGCTTCCTGGTTTTAAAAGTCCTAGGCCTAAGCCTAACAGTAACCCTAGGAAGGTAAATCAGTCGCGTATTAGGGTTCTTCCTAAGGGAAAAGCCGTGAAAGCAGCCATGTTGTGGCACTTCTGCACTCCCTTTGGGAGGCTTTAGGCAGATGCAGTAAGCATGGAACTCAGGGCTTCCTAGTTAAAAAAATCCTAGCCCTAGGCCGAACCCCAAACCTAAGACGAGAAAGGCAAATCAGCCAGGAATTAGGCATGTCCCCAAGGAAAAAGCTGTGGAGGCAGGCATGTTGTGGTACTTTTGCGCTCTTCTTGGGTAGTCCTTCGCAGCTGCTGTGTTCTTGGAACTCAGGGCTTTCTGGTTAATAGAAACCTTACCCTAGGCGAAACTCAAACCTTAACCCTAGGAAGGAAAATCAGCCTATGTTTCGGGATGGTCTCATGGAAATATCAGTGGTGGCAGCCAAGTTGTGTCACTTTTGCGCTCCCCTTGGGATGCCTTTCGCAGCTGCAGAGTGCCTGGAGCCCAGGGCTTCCTGGTTTTAAAAGTCCTAGGCCTAAGCCTAACAGTAACCCTAGGAAGGTAAATCAGCCGGGTATTAGGGTTCTTCCTAAGGGAAAAGCCGTGAAAGCAGCCATGTTGTGGCACTTCTGCACTCCCTTTGGGATGCCTTTGGCAGATGCAGTAAGCCTGGAACTCAGGGCTTCCTGGTTAAAAAACTCCAAGACCTAGGCTAAAGCCTAACCCTAACCCTAGGCAGATAAATCAGCCTAGGTATAGGGATGGTGCCAAGGAAAAAGCTGTGAAAGCTGCCATGTTGTTGCACTTTTGTACTCCCCTTCGGATGCCTTGAACAGCTGCAGTGAGCCTGGAAGTAAGGGCTTCCTAGTTTTAGAAATCCTAGCCCTAGGCCTAAGCCTTACAGTAACCCTGGGAAGGGAAATCAGCCTGGTGTTAGGCTTCTTGCCAAGGAAAAAGCCGTGAAAGCAGCCATGTTGTGGCACTTTTGCACTCCCTTTTGGATGCCTTTCACAGCTCCAGTGTGCCTGGAACTCAGGGCTTCCTGATTTTAAAAGTCCTAGCCCTAGGCCGAACCCCAAACCTAAGACGAGAAAGGCAAATCAGCCAGGAATTAGGCATGTCCCCAAAAAAAGCTGTGGAGGCAGGCATGTTGTGGTACTTTTGCGCTCTTCTTGGGTAGTCCTTCGCAGCTGCTGTGTTCTTGGAACTCAGGGCTTTCTGGTTAATAGAAACCTTACCCTAGGCGAAACTCAAACCTTAACCCTAGGAAGGAAAATCAGCCTATGGTTCGGGATGGTCTCATGGAAATATCAGTGGTGGCAGCCAAGTTGTGTCACTTTTGCGCTCCCCTTGGGATGCCTTTCGCAGCTGCAGAGTGCCTGGAGCCCAGGGCTTCCTGGTTTTAAAAGTCCTAGGCCTAAGCCTAACAGTAACCCTAGGAAGGTAATCAGCCGGGTATTAGGGTTCTTCCTAAGGGAAAAGCCGTGAAAGCAGCCATGTTGTGGCACTTTTGCACTCCCTTTGGGATGCCTTTGGCAGATGCAGTAAGCCTGGAACTCAGGGCTTCCTGGTTAAAAAACTCCAAGCCCTAGGCTGAACCCTAACCCTAACCCTAGGCAGATAAATCAGCCTAGGTATAGGGATGGTGCCAAGGAAAAAGCTGTGAAAGCTGCCATGTTGTTGCACTTTTGTACTCCCCTTGGGATGCCTTCAACAGCTGCAGTGTGCCTGGATCTAAGGGCTTCCTAGTTTTAAAAATCCTAGCCCTAGGCCTAAGCCTTACAGTAACCCTGGGAAGGGAAATCAGCCTGGTGTTAAGCTTCTTGCCAAGGAAAAAGTCGTGAAAGCAACAATGTTGTGGCACTTTTGCACTCCCTTTTGGATGCCTTTCACAGCTCCAGTGTGCCTGGAACTCAGGGCTTCCTGATTTTAAAAATCCTAGCCCTAGGCCGAACCCCAACCCTAAGACGAGAAAGGCAAATCAGCCAGGAATTAGGCATGTCCCCAAGGAAAAAGCTGTGGAGGCAGGCACGTTGTGGTACTTTTGCGCTCTTCTTGGATAGTCCTTCGCAGCTGCTGTGTTCTTGGAACTCAGGGCTTTCTGGTTAATAGAACCCTTACCCTAGGCGTAACTCAAACCTTCACCCTAGGAAGGAAAATCAGCCTATGGTTTGGGATGGTCTCATGGAAATATCAGTGGTGGCAGCCAAGTTGTGTCACTTTTGCGCTCCCCTTGGGATGCCTTTCGCAGCTGCCGAGTGCCTGGAGCCCAGGGCTTCCTGGTTTTAAAAGTCCTAGGCCTAAGCCCAACAGTAACCCTAGGAAGGTAAATCAGCCGCGTATTAGGGTTCTTCCTAAGGGAAAAGCCGTGAAAGCAGCCATGTTGTGGCACTTTTGCACTCCCTTTGGGATGCATTTGGCAGATGCAGTAAGCCTGGAACTCAGGGCTTCCTGGTTAAAAAACCCCAAGCCCTAGGCTGAACCCTAACCCTAACCCTAGGCAGATAAATCAGCCTAGGTATAGGGATGGTGCCAAGGAAAAAGCTGTGAAAGCTGCCATGTTGTTGAACTTTTGTACTCCCCATGGTATGCCTTGAACAGCTGCAGTGTGCCTGGAGCCCAGGGCTTCCTGGTTTTAAAAGTCCTAGGCCTAAGCCTAACAGTAACCCTAGGAAGGTAAATCAGCCGCGTATTAGGGTTCTTCCTAAGGGGAAAGCCGTGAAAGCAGCCATGTTGTGGCACTTCTGCACTCCCTTTGGGATGCCTTTGGCAGATGCAGTAAGCCTGGAACTCAGGGCTTCCTAGTTAAAAAAATCCTAGCCCTAGGCCGAACCCCAACCCTAAGACGAGAAAGGCAAATCAGCCAGGAATTAGGCATGTCCCCAAGGAAAATGCTGTGGAGGCAGGCACGTTGTGGTACTTTTGCGCTCTTCTTGGCTAGTCCTTCGCAGCTGCTGTGTTCTTGGAACTCAGGGCTTTCTGGTTAATAGAACCCTTACCCTAGGCGTAACTCAAACCTTAACCCTAGGAAGGAAAATCAGCCTATGGTTCGGGATTCTCTCATGGAAATATCAGTGGTGGCAGCCAAGTTGTGTCACTTTTGCGCTCCCCTTGGGATGCCTTTCGCAGCTGCAGAGTGCCTGGAGCCCAGGGCTTCCTGGTTTTAAAAGTCCTAGGCCTAAGCCTAACAGTAACCCTAGGAAGGTAAATCAGCCGCGTATTAGGGTTCTTCCTAAGGGAAAAGCCGTGAAAGCAGCCATGTTGTGGCACTTCTGCACTCCCTTAGGGATGCCTTTGGCAGATGCAGTAAGCCTGGAACTCAGGGCTTCCTAGTTAAAAAAATCCTAGCCCTAGGCCGAACTCCAAGCCTAAGACGAGAAAGGCAAATCAGCCAGGAATTAGGCATGTCCCCAAGGAAAAAGCTGTGGAGGCAGGCATGTTGTGGTACTTTTGCGCTCTTCTTGGCTAGTCCTTCGCAGCTGCTGTGTTCTTGGAACTCAGGTCTTTCTGGTTAATAGACCTCTTAACCTAGGCGAAACTCAAATATTAACCCTAGGAAGGAAAATCAGCCTGTGGTTCGGGATGGTCTCATGAGAATAGAAGCAGAGGCAGCCAAGTCGTGTCACTTCTGCGGCCCTCTTGGGATGCCTTTAACAGCTGCAGTGTGCCTGGAACTCAGGGCTTCCTGGTTAAAAAATTCCAAGCCCTAGGCTGAAGCCTATCCCTATCCCCAGGAAGGAAAATCAGCCTAAGTATAGGGATCGTGCAACGTCTAGAACACGAGGGGTGATGTTTTCTGTGCTGGCTCAGTTTTTCCTCGCCAGACCTAGTGGAAAAGCTTTTTGCTAAGATGTAGACGAGAAGAGACGCTAAAGACGAAGGTACGATGCTGTCCGGAGCTAAGAGCTGCTCCCGGGCGTCTTTCGGCAGAAGCCGCGCTAAGGAGTGCATAGTGAGCGGCACAATCGTCTTTGCGCGAAGAAGCCGCTTCTTCGCCTCCGGGAGCCGGAGAGAGCGGCACCTTCGGAAAGGTGAAGAAGGAAGCTGTACAACACTGGGATTGTGTGCGCAGCTTGCCAACTGCTAGAAAACAGTACCTTTGCACTCTCCTGACTTTTCCAATCACATGAACATTCGATTGGAAGCTGTTTTGGACAACTTTTCTTTCCTTCATGCCAAACACTCGGCACACCTCCGTGCAACGTCTAGAACACGATGGGAGATGTTTTCTGTGCTGGCACAGTTTTTCCTCGCCAGACATAGTGGAAAAGCTTTTTGCTAAGATGTAGACGAGAAGAGACGCTAAAGACGAAGGTACGATGCTGTCCGGAGCTAAGAGCTGCTCCCGGGCGTCTTTCGGCAGAAGCCGCGCTAAGGAGTGCACAGTGAGCGGCACAATCGTCTTTGCGCGAAGAAGCCGCTTCTTCGCCTCCGGGAGCTGGAGAGAGCGGCACCTTCGGAAAGGTGAAGAAGGAAGCTGTACAACACTGGGATTGTGTGCGCAGCTTGCCAACTGCTAGAAAACAGTACCTTTGCACTCTCCTGACTTTTCCAATCACATGAACATTCGATTGGAAGCTGTTTTGGACAACTTTTCTTTCCATCATGCCAAACACTCGGCACACCTCCGTGCAACGTCTAGAACACGATGGGAGATGTTTTCTGTGCTGGCACAGTTTTTCCTCGCCAGACATAGTAGAAAAGCTTTTTGCTAAGATGTAGACGAGAAGAGACGCTAAAGACGTAGGTACGATGCTCTCCGGGGCTAAGAGCCGCTCCCGGGCGTCTTTCGGCAGAAGCCGCGCTAAGGAGTGCACAGTGAGCGGCACAATCGTCTTTGCGTGAAGAAGCCGCTTCTTCGCCTCCGGGAGCCGGAGAGAGCGGCACCTTCGGAAAGGTGAAGAAGGAAGCTGTACAACACTGGGATTGTGTGCGCAGCTTGCCAACTGATAGAAAACAGTACCTTTGCACTCTCCTGACTTTTCCAATCACATGAACATTCGATTGGAAGCTGTTTTGGACAACTTTTCTTTTCTTCATGCCAAACACTCGGCACACCTCCGTGCAACGTCTAGAACACGATGGGAGATGTTTTCTGTGCTGGCACAGTTTTTCCTCGCCAGACATAGTGGAAAAGCTTTTTGCTAAGATGTAGACGAGAAGAGACGCTAAAGACGAAGGTACGATGCTCTCCGGAGCTAAGAGCCGCTCCCGGGCGTCTTTCGGCAGACGCCGCGCTAAGGAGTGCACAGTGAGCGGCACAATCGTCTTTGCGCGAAGAAGCCGCTTCTTCGCCTCCGGGAGCCGGAGAGAGCGGCACCTTCGGAAAGGTGAAGAAGGAAGCTGTACAACACTGGGATTGTGTGCGCAGCTTGCCAACTGCTAGAAAACAGTACCTTTGCACTCTCCTGACTTTTCCAATCACATGAACATTCGATTGGAAGCTGTTTTGGACAACTTTTCTTTTCTTCATGCCAAACACTCGGCACACCTCCGTGCAACGTCTAGAACACGATGGGAGATGTTTTCTGTGCTGGCACAGTTTTTCCTCGCCAGACATAGTGGAAAAGCTTTTTGCTAAGATGTAGACGAGAAGAGACGCTAAAGACGAAGGTACGATGCTGTCCGGAGCTAAGAGCCGCTCCCGGGCGTCTTTCGGCAGAAGCCGCGCTAAGGAGTGCACAGTGAGCGGCACAATCGTCTTTGCGCGAAGAAGCCGCTTCTTCGCCTCCGGGAGCCGGAGAGAGCGGCACCTTCGGAAAGGTGAAGAAGGAAGCTGTACAACACTGGGATTGTGTGCGCAGCTTGCCAACTGCTAGAAAACAGTACCTTTGCACTCTCCTGACTTTTCCAATCACATGAACATTCGATTGGAAGCTGTTTTGGACAACTTTTCTTTCCTTCATGCCAAACACTCGGCACACCTCCGTGCAACGTCTAGAACACGATGGGAGATGTTTTCTGTGCTGGCACAGTTTTTCCTCGCCAGACATAGTAGAAAAGCTTTTTGCTAAGATGTAGACGAGAAGAGACGCTAAAGACGTAGGTACGATGCTCTCCGGGGCTAAGAGCCGCTCCCGGGCGTCTTTCGGCAGAAGCCGCGCTAAGGAGTGCACAGTGAGCGGCACAATCGTCTTTGCGCGAAGAAGCCGCTTCTTCGCCTCCGGGAGCCGGAGAGAGCGGCACCTTCGGAAAGGTGAAGAAGGAAGCTGTACAACACTGGGATTGTGTGCGCAGCTTGCCAACTGATAGAAAACAGTACCTTTGCACTCTCCTGACTTTTCCAATCACATGAACATTCGATTGGAAGCTGTTTTGGACAACTTTTCTTTCCTTCATGCCAAACACTCGGCACACCTCCGTGCAACGTCTAGAACACGATGGGAGATGTTTTCTGTGCTGGCACAGTTTTTCCTCGCCAGACATAGTGGAAAAGCTTTTTGCTAAGATGTAGACGAGAAGAGACGCTAAAGACGAAGGTACGATGCTCTCCGGAGCTAAGAGCTGCTCCCGGGCGTCTTTCGGCAGAAGCCGCGCTAAGGAGTGCACAGTGAGCGGCACAATCGTCTTTGCGCGAAGAAGCCGCTTCTTCGCCTCCGGGAGCCGGAGAGAGCGGCACCTTCGGAAAGGTGAAGAAGGAAGCTGTACAACACTGGGATTGTGTGCGCAGCTTGCCAACTGCTAGAAAACAGTACCTTTGCACTCTCCTGACTTTTCCAATCACATGAACATTCGATTGGAAGCTGTTTTGGACAACTTTTCTTTTCTTCATGCCAAACACTCGGCACACCTCCGTGCAACGTCTAGAACACGATGGGAGATGTTTTCTGTGCTGGCACAGTTTTTCCTCGCCAGACATAGTGGAAAAGCTTTTTGCTAAGATGTAGACGAGAAGAGACGCTAAAGACGAAGGTACGATGCTCTCCGGAGCTAAGAGCTGCTCCCGGGCGTCTTTCGGCAGACGCCGCGCTAAGGAGTGCACAGTGAGCGGCACAATCGTCTTTGCGCGAAGAAGCCGCTTCTTCGCCTCCGGGAGCCGGAGAGAGCGGCACCTTCGGAAAGGTGAAGAAGGAAGCTGTACAACACTGGGATTGTGTGCGCAGCTTGCCAACTGATAGAAAACAGTACCTTTGCACTCTCCTGACTTTTCCAATCACATGAACATTCGATTGGAAGCTGTTTTGGACAACTTTTCTTTCCTTCATGCCAAACACTCGGCACACCTCCGTGCAACGTCTAGAACACGATGGGAGATGTTTTCTGTGCTGGCACAGTTTTTCCTCGCCAGACATAGTGGAAAAGCTTTTCGCTAAGATGTAGACGAGAAGAGACGCTAAAGACGAAGGTACGATGCTCTCCGGAGCTAAGAGCTGCTCCCGGGCGTCTTTCGGCAGAAGCCGCGCTAAGGAGTGCACAGTGAGCGGCACTATCGTCTTTGCGCGAAGAAGCCGCTTCTTCGCCTCCGGGAGCCGGAGAGAGCGGCACCTTCGGAAAGGTGAAGAAGGAAGCTGTACAACACTGGGATTGTGTGCGCAGCTTGCCAACTGCTAGAAAACAGTACCTTTGCACTCTCCTGACTTTTCCAATCACATGAACATTCGATTGGAAGCTGTTTTGGACAACTTTTCTTTTCTTCATGCCAAACACTCGGCACACCTCCGTGCAACGTCTAGAACACGATAGGAGATGTTTTCTGTGCTGGCACAATTTCTCCTCTCCAGACATAGTAGAAAAGCTTTTTGCTAAGATGTAGACGACAAGAGAGGCTAAGGACTGGATGTAAGCAAATTACACTCATCTTCATAAAAGATATTTAGGAGGACTCGCAATCGTACAAACCAGCCAGCCTCTTTTTTATACCCAGGAAGTTGATGAAGCAGCTCTTCCTGGAAAACCTTGCCAGGCACATGAAAGACGACACAATAATGTAGTTAGCATGATTTTTCAGGGGCATTTCATGCTGAACATAACTTTAAACTCCTCTGATGAATTAACTTGACTGGTAGATGAAGGGAATATTATCTGCCTGGGCTTCAGGGAGGTTTTTGACATATCTCTACATGGCAGCACACATCCATATGGAAGCAATAGTGCAAAGGGGAGGGAATCAGTGTCTTTTCAGTGATGCTGAGTGAAAAGACAAGAGGCAGTGGGCACACACTGAAATACAGGAACATCAGGAAATGATTCTTTACTGTGAGGGTGAGTGAACCACGGCACAGACTGCCCAGAAAGATTGTGGAGCCTGGATCTTTGAAGACATTAAAAGTACACCCAGATAGAATCCTGGGCAAGAGGCTCTAGGTATCCTGGTTTAGGCAGGGGGGTTGGGCCTGGTTAGCCCCACCAACCTCTTCCACTCTCATTCATTCTGTGCTAGTGAATTCTCTTCAAGATGCATTTCAAGCACTGGCATGACAAAGTTCTGTGCAGACACAGATCCAAATGGACATGGCATCTAAGTTCCTTAAGCAGTCTTCAAGAAGAATGTAAACCTCTGGGGCAAGTGTCTCTTCCCTAACTGAATCCCTTTCATGGGAAAATTCCCAGCTCTAGAAAGATCTTCTGATACGCATGCTTAAGACTGACACTGGCTGAGCAAATTTCTCCCTATGTGTATCTAAGACCAGTTAGGATCTTCACCCAAAGTGCTGTCAACATAGTCACAGAATGCCTATTGTTAAGAAGTGACAACTTCCATCAGAATGGCAACTATTGGTCCACCAAATGGATGAATGGATGGGAATTATCTGCTTGGGTTAAAAACAAAAAGAAAGAGTTGGTCTTTACTTATCAATTTCATTGCAATATTGATAAGGGAAGAAAAAGACCTAAGTCCTTGACTTTCTTAACTGGAGGAAAGATTTTAAAAATTCCTTGTAAAAATGTATGATCACAATCAGACTATTGAAACCATTTGAGTTGGGAAAAAAGTTCCAAAATTGTCTAGAGAGTGGCAAAGAAGCCAAGAAAATAGGAAAGAAACAAAAAGAGGGCAAAAGAGTAAGCTTCAGTGTACAAGCTCGTTCTAGAAGTAGTCTGCCGGGGAAAGGAAGCCCCAGTTGAATTTCCAATGTATTCCTGAGCTTGATTCAGTAACTGGTCAATGTAAAAACCAATCCTTTTGTATAACTTCTTCCAGCAACAAAAACTCCAACAGGTTGACACTACCATCATGCCTGTTCCAGACATATTTCCAAGAGAAATGATGATTTTCTTGAAAACCTACTTGCATAAAAGTTGCAAGATGGTGGAGGGATTGCCACATCCTCCTTCCTCCATCTGGCTTGAAAGTAGATTTGATAAAATATGCAACAAAGCACATGATTTATAAGGTAGAGTGAAATGGATGATTTGGGAATTGATCTCTTGTTGATAGTAAACTTCACATCCACTCTGTGTGACCTTTCTAAAACAAAATGTGGAGCTGAGGCATGAATCTGCCACAACAATTGTAAAGCAAACATACACACTCCCCTTCACATGCCCCCCCTTCCACACACACCTAGGCACACACAGAGATCAGCATAGCAGATCATGAACACCTTGGAAAAGACTGAAATGCTAAACGCCTCTCTTGATGGGCAAAAGAGCTGGTGCAGTAATTCAAATGCCTGGTACAAAAATTCTGTTTCATATTTAGCTCCTATTTAAAACACAGCTTTTCATTTCATTCTATTTACAGAATATTTTCTTTTCATTTGTTTCTTTAAAATTACTTAGTTCTCACCTGTTGTATGTCTAGGAATATTTTCTTCCAAAAATAGAAAAAAATAGATGCTATCTTTTCAGCAGAAAACATTGGTTGATACAATTTTAAACCATCATGATATGGAAGAATTGTTCTGTCCCTCTCGAAGGTGGAAGAAGCATTTGGATCACAGATCATCTACAATGAAATACTTGACATGTTTAAGATGCTTTCAATCAATTTTGATCGTCAATTGCTTCTTCGTTGGAAACAGTCATTTTTCAGTGAAGGGAAAGTGTGTGTGGTATATCTACATGATGTGTTCAAACCCAGTTCCTACTAATGGCCAGGCTGAATTCCAGGAAATAACGTCCCGAATGATATTTTGCCGCCTTCTTTGGCACTTCATGAAATCTTACCATGATGAAGTGCTGAAACACAGAGATTTTCTCTTAGAGAGTGTCTCATGTTGTAACCCATCCCATGGATTTTATGCTGTAATTCTTATCTCTTTTAAAATTTGCTATCTTCTGTACAGTTTTCATGAACATTTCTGTTACAGTAGTGAATAGCACAGATAAATGTCATTTTGTACAACTTTGAATTTACCCCAAGAGCTGAGAGAAAACTTGCTCCTATACTTCAATCCCAGTTTCTTCTATAGTCCAACTTTGTTTCTCTACCATCAAGCTTCTCCTTTGTTGCTGCTCCAAGCCCCGTCCAAGCTGACCTTGAATACTTTCAGGGATGGGACACCCACAACTTCCCTGGGCAACCTGTTCCAGTGTTCCAGCACTCCCACAGTAAAAAAGGCCTTCCTTTCATCTAATATGTGTAGGAAATCATAAATCTAGGCATAGAAATTTGGAGTGCAAATTTGAAATTCTTTTGATTTGAAGCACATTTTATATGAATACTGACTTACAGATGACTAAAAGATGTTGATGGGCATTTGAGCTGACAAGTTTTGAAAAAGTGTACGGAAATTAACATTGAAACCACTAAAATTAAAAACTTCTTCCCATTTTCTTTCTCCTCTCCTATTCAAAATTGCAAATGTCAGATATCAGTGCTTCATGCAAACCTCTCAGATGCTCTCAGGGAAAAAGCATTTATTTCAGACTAAGTTGCGGTTGACGTAGAACACTGCCTTTAACAGCTGCAGTGTGCCTGGAATTCAGGGCTTCCTGTTTGAAAAAATCCTATCTCTAGGCTGAACCCTAACCCTAAGCCTAGGCAGATAAATCAGCCTGGGTATAGGGATGTTCCCAAGGAAAAAAGCACTGGAAGGAGCATGTTGAGGCAATTTTTGGCTGCCCTTGGGAAGCCTTTTGCAGCTGCACTGGGTCTGGAGCTCAGGGTTTACTGATTTAAAATCCCTATCTCTTGGCGTGACCATAGGTGCAACTGGAGGCAAGTAAATCAGCCTAGGTTCAATGATGGTCCCAAGGAAAAAGCGCTGGAGGCAGCCATGTTGTGGCACTTTTCCCCTCCTCTTGGGTAGTCCTTGGCAGCTGCTGTGTTCTTGGAACTCAGGGCTTTCTGGTTAAAAAAACACTAACCCTAGGCGTAACTCTAACCCTCACCCTAGGAAGGAAAATTAGCCTATGGTTCGGGATGGACTCATGAGAATAGCAGCAGAGGCAGCCAAGTTGTGTCACTTCTGCGGCCCTCTTGGGATGCCTTTAACAGCTGCAGTGTGCCTGGAGCTAAGGGCTTCCTAGTTTTAAAAATCCTAGCACTAGGCCTAAGCCTTACAGTAACCCTAGGAAGATAAATCAGCCTGGTGTTAGGCTTCTTGCCAAGGAAAACGCCGGGAAAGCAGCCATGTTGTGGCACTTTTGCACTCCCTTTGGGATGCCTTTCAAAGCTCCAGTATGCCTGGAACTCAGGGCTTCCTGATTTTAAAAATCCTAGCCCTAGGCCGAACCCAAAGCCTAAGACGAGAAAGGCAAATCAGCCAGGAATTAGGCATGTCCCCAAGGAAAAAGCTGTGGAGGCAGGCATGTTGTGGTACTTTTGCGCTCTTCTTGGGTAGTCCTTCGCAGCTGCTGTGTTCTTGGAACTCAGGTCTTTCTGGTTAATAGAACCCTTACCCTAGGCGTAACTCAAACCTTAACCCTAGGAAGGAAAATCAGCCTATGTTTCGGGATGGTCTCATGGAAATATCAGTGGTGGCAGCCAAGTTGTGTCACTTTTGCGCTCCCCTTGGGATGCCTTTCGCAGCTGCAGAGTGCCTGGAGACCAGGGCTTCCTGGTTTTAAAAGTCCTAGGCCTAAGCCTAACAGTAACCCTAGGAAGGTAAATCAGCCGCGTATTAGGGTTCTTCCTAAGGGAAAAGCCGTGAAAGCAGCCATGTTGTGGCACTTCTGCACTCCCTTTGGGATGCCTTTGGCAGATGCAGTAAGCCTGGAACTCAGGGCTTCCTAGTTAAAAAAATCCTAGCCCTAGGCCGAACCCCAACCCTAAGACGAGAAAGGCAAATCAGCCAGGAATTAGGCATGTCCCCAAGGAAAAAGCTGTGGAGGCAGGCATGTTGTGGTACTTTTGCGCTCTTCTTGGGTAGTCCTTCGCAGCTGGTGTGTTCTTGGAACTCAGGTCTTTCTGGTTAATAGACCTCTTACCCTAGGCGAAACTCAAACATTAACCCTAGGAAGGAAAATCAGCCTATGGTTCGGGATGGTCTCATGAGAATAGAAGCAGAGGCAGCCAAGTTGTGTCACTTCTGCGGCCCTCTTGGGATGCCTTTAACAGCTGCAGTGTGCCTGGAGCCCAGGGCTTCCTGGTTTTAAAAGTCCTAGGCCTAAGCCTAACAGTAACCCTAGGAAGGTAAATCAGCCGGGTATTAGGGTTCTTCCTAAGGGAAAAGCTGTGAAAGCAGCCATGTTGTGGCACTTTTGCACTCCCTTTGGGATGCCTTTGGCAGATGCAGTAAGCCTGGAACTCAGGGCTTCCTAGTTAAAAAACTCCAAGCCCTAGGCTGAACCCTAACCCTAACCCTAGGCAGATAAATCAGCCTAGGTATAGGGATGGTGCCAAGGAAAAAGCTGTGAGAGCTGCCATGTTGTTGCACTTTTGTACTCCCCTTGAGATGCCTTGAATAGCTGCAGTGTGCCTGGATCTAAGGGCTTCCTAGTTTTAAAAATCCTAGCCCTAGTCCTAAA
This sequence comes from Ammospiza maritima maritima, assembly GCA_036010785.1. Classification (NCBI taxonomy): domain Eukaryota; kingdom Metazoa; phylum Chordata; class Aves; order Passeriformes; family Passerellidae; genus Ammospiza; species Ammospiza maritima. Next base: position 148,435 of record JAYKTQ010000121.1, read on the forward strand.
CCTTACAGTAACCCTGGGAAGGGAAATCAGCCTGGTGTTAAGCTTCTTGCCAAGGAAAAAGTCGTGAAAGCAACCATGTTGTGGCACTTTTGCACTCCCTTTTGGATACCTTTCACAGCTCCAGTGTGCCTGGAACTCAGGGCTTCCTAGTTTTAAAAATCCTAGCCCTAGGCCGAACCCCAACCCTAAGACGAGAAAGGCAAATCAGCCTGGTGTTAATCTTCTTGCCAAGGAAAAAGTCGTGAAAGCAACCATGTTGTGGCACTTTTGCACTCCCTTTTGGATACCTTTCACAGCTCCAGTGTGCCTGGAACTCAGGGCTTCCTGATTTTAAAAATCCTAGCCCTAGGCCGAACCCCAACCCTAAGACGAGAAAGGCAAATCAGCCAGGAATTAGGCATGTCCCCAAGGAAAAAGCTGTGGAGGCAGGCACGTTGTGGTACTTTTGCGCTCTTCTTGGGTAGTCCTTCGCAGCAGCTGTGTTCTTGGAACTCAGGGCTTTCTGGTTAATAGAACCCTTACCCGAGGAGTAACTCAAACCTTAACCCTAGGAAGGAAAATCAGCCTATGGTTCGGGATGGTCTCATGAGAATAGCAGCAGAGGCAGCCAAGTTGTGTCACTTCTGCAGCCCTCTTGGGATGCCTTGAACAGCTGCATGTGCCTGTGTAAGGTTTTCTGCTGCTGTTTTAGGTGCTCTGGAATTCTCAGAGAATTCCCAGGGAATTCTCAGGGACGCCACTTGTACCGTTTTCTGTTTCTTCTGTTCTGGAATTCTGGAAAGGCCCAGGGATGGCCTTGGAGAGCCGACGCTTCAAAGGACGAGGAGAGACTTCTGATCTTGTCTCGGTCTTGGTGTTTATTAATTGTTTATCTAAAAGATTTTCTTTCAGCCCGACAGAGGTCTGCACAGCAAGTCAGCCATGGGCACACTGCCGAAGCCCCCGGGCGGTCACTTATCTTTATACCCTAAGTTACGTGTACAATATTTATCATTTTACTCCAATACCTTCTACCCTTATTAACCGGTGCACTTTTAGTAATGACCAATCCCAAAGTGCCACCACCACCACAGAAGATGGAGGCCAAGAAGAAGAAGAAGAAGGACAGGACACGCCCCAATTCCTCCATCTTACTTCTCTAGACCCCCCTGTACCAAAATCTTAAACCCTGTGTTTTACACTTTAACTAACTTATCCCTTCACCATTCACCCAGTGGAATCCTCCCAGTCTTCATACAGGTCTCATCTCCTGTGTAGGATCAAAATCCTGCCACCAGACACTTCTGGCAACATTCCAGGATTCCCGAGCCCCCCAAGGGTGGTCTCGGACTCTCTGCACCTCCATCCTGAGGTGCTGAGATCCCACATGCCTGGAGCCCAGGGCTTCCTGGTTTTAAAAGTCCTAGGCCTAAGCCTAACAGTAACCCTAGGAAGGTAAATCAGCCGCGTATTAGGGTTCTTCCTAAGGGAAAAGCCGTGAAAGCAGCCATGTTGTGGCACTTCTGCACTCCCTTTGGGATGCTTTAGGCAGATGCAGTAAGCCTGGAACTCAGGGCTTCCTAGTTAAAAAAATCCTAGCCCTAGGCCGAACCCCAACCCTAAGACGAGAAAGGCAAATCAGCCAGGAATTAGGCATGTCCCCAAGGAAAAAGCTGTGGAGGCAGGCATGTTGTGGTACTTTTGCGCTCTTCTTGGCTAGTCCTTCGCAGCTGCTGTGTTCTTGGAACTCAGGGCTTTCTGGTTAATAGAACTCTTACCCTAGGCGTAACTCAAACCTTAACCCTAGGAAGAAAAATCAGCCTATGGTTCGGGATGGTCTCATGGAAATATCAGTGGTGGCAGCCAAGTTGTGCCACTTTTGCGCTCCCCTTGGGATGCCTTTCGCAGCTGCAGAGTGCCTGGAGCCCAGGGCGTCCTGGTTTTAAAAGTCCTAGGCCTAAGCCTAACAGTAACCCTAGGAAGGTAAATCAGCCGGGTATTAGGGTTCTTCCTAAGGGAAAAGCCGTGAAAGCAGCCATGTTGTGGCACTTCTGCACTCCCTTTGGGATGCCTTTGGCAGATGCAGTAAGCCTGGAACTCAGGGCTTCCTGGTTAAAAAACTCCAAGCCCTAGGCTGAACCCTAACCCTAAACCTAGGCAGATAAATCAGCCTATGTATAGGGATGGTGCCAAGGAAAAAGCTGTGAAAGCTGCCATGTTGTGGTACTTTAATACTCCCCTTGGGATGCCGTGAACAGCTGCAGTGTGCCTGGATCTCAGGGCTTCCTAGTTTTAAAAGTCCTAAGCCTAAGCCTAACAGTAACCCTAGGAAGGTAAATCAGCCGCGTATTAGGGTTCTTCCTAAGGGGAAAGCCGTGAAAGCAGCCGTGTTGTTGCACTTCTGCACTCCCTTTGGGATGCCTTTGGCAGATGCAGTAAGCCTGGAACTCAGGGCTTCCTAGGTAAAAAAATCCTAGCCCTAGGCTGAACCCCAACCCTAAGACGAGAAAGGCAAATCAGCCAGGAATTAGGCATGTCCCCAAGGAAAAAGCTGTGAAGGCAGGCACGTTGTGGTACTTTTGCGCTCTTCTTGGGTAGTCCTTCGCAGCTGCTGTGTTCTTGGAACTCAGGTCTTTCTGGTTAATAGAACCCTTACCCTAGGCGTAACTCAAACCTTAACCCTAGGAAGGAAAATCAGCCTATGGTTTGGGATGGTCTCATGGAAATATCAGTGGTGGCAGCCACCTTGTGCCACTTTTGCGCTCCCCTTGGGATGCCTTTCACAGCTGCAGAGTGCCTGGAGCCCAGGGCGTCCTGGTTTTAAAAGTCCTAGGCCTAAGCCTAACAGTAACCCTAGGAAGGTAAATCAGCCGCGTATTAGGGTTCTTCCTAAGGGAAAAGCCGTGAAAGCAGCCATGTTGTGGCACTTCTGCACTCCCTTTGGGATGCCTTTGGCAGATGCAGTAAGCCTGGAACTCAGGGCTTCCTGGTTAAAAAACTCCAAGCCCTAGGCTGAACCCTAACCCTTACCCTAGGCAGATAAATCAGCCTATGTATAGGGATGGCGCCAAGGAAAAAGCTGTGAAAGCTGCCATGTTGTGGTACTTTAATACTCCCCTTGGGATGCCGTGAAGAGCTGCAGTGTGCCTGGATCTAAGGGCTTCCTAGTTTTAAAAGTCCTAAGCCTAAGCCTAACAGTAACCCTAGGAAGGTAAATCAGCCGCGTATTAGGGTTCTTCCTAAGGGGAAAGCCGTGAAAGCAGCCGTGTTGTTGCACTTCTGCACTCCCTTTGGGATGCCTTTGGCAGATGCAGTAAGCCTGGAAGTCAGGGCTTCTTAGGTAAAAAAATCCTAGCCCTAGGCTGAACCCAAAGCCTAAGACGAGAAAGGCAAATCAGCCAGGAATTAGGCATGTCCCCAAGGAAAAAGCTGTGGAGGCAGGCATGTTGTGGTACTTTTGCGCTCTTCTTGGGTAGTCCTTCGCAGCTGTTGTGTTCTTGGAACTCAGGGCTTTCTGGTTAATAGAACCCTTACCCCAGGCGTAACTCAAACCTTAACCCTAGGAAGGAAAATCAGCCTATGGTTCGGGATGGTCTCATGAGAATAGCAGCAGAGGCAGCCAAGTTGTGTCACTTTTGCGCTCCCCTTGGGATGCCTTTCGCAGCTGCAGTGTACCTGGAGGCCAGGGCTTCCTGGTTTTAAAAGTCCTAGGCCTAAGCCTAACAGTAACCCTAGGAAGGTAAATCAGCCGCGTATTAGGGTTCTTCCTAAGGGAAAAGCCGTGAAAGCAGCCATGTTGTGGCACTTCTGCACTCCCTTTGGGATGCCTTTGGCAGATGCAGTAAGCCTGGAACTCAGGGCTTCCTGGTTAAAAAACTCCAAGCCCTAGGCTGAAGCCTATCCCTATCCCGAGGAAGGAAAATCAGCCTAAGTATAGGGATCGTGCAACGTCTAGAACACGAGGGGAGATGTTTTCTGTGCTGGCACAGTTTTTCCTCGCCAGACATAGTGGAAAAGCTTTTTGCTAAGATGTAGACGAGAAGAGACGCTAAAGACGAAGGTACGATGCTCTCCGGAGCTAAGAGCTGCTCCCGGGCGTCTTTCGGCAGAAGCCGCGCTAAGGAGTGCATAGTGAGCGGCACAATCGTCTTTGCGCGAAGAAGCCGCTTCTTCGCCTCCGGGAGCCGGAGAGAGCGGCACCTTCGGAAAGGTGAAGAAGGAAGCTGTACAACACTGGGATTGTGTGCGCAGCTTGCCAACTGCTAGAAAACAGTACCTTTGCACTCTCCTGACTTTTCCAATCACATGAACATTCGATTGGAAGCTGTTTTGGACAACTTTTCTTTCCTCCAGGCCAAACACTCGGCACACCTCCGTGCAACGTCTAGAACACGATGGGAGATGTTTTCTGTGCTGGCACAGCTTTTCCTCGCCAGACATAGTGGAAAAGCTTTTTGCTAAGATGTAGACGAGAAGAGACGCTAAAGACGAAGGTACGATGCTCTCCGGGGCTAAGAGCCGCTCCCGGGCGTCTTTCGGCAGAAGCCGCGCTAAGGAGTGCGCAGTGTGCGGCACAATCGTCTTTGCGCGAAGAAGCCGCTTCTTCGCCTCCGGGAGCCGGAGAGAGCGGCACCTTCGGAAAGGTGAAGAAGGAAGCTGTACAACACTGGGATTGTGTGCGCAGCTTGCCAACTGATAGAAAACAGTACCTTTGCACTCTCCTGACTTTTCCAATCACATGAACATTCGATTGGAAGCTGTTTTGGGCAACTTTTCTTTTCTTCATGCCAAACACTCGGCACACCTCCGTGCAACGTCTAGAACACGATGGGAGATGTTTTCTGTGCTGGCACAGTTTTTCCTCGCCAGACATAGTGGAAAAGCTTTTTGATAAGATGTAGACGGGAAGAGACGCTAAATACGAAGGTACGATGCTCTCCGGAGCTAAGAGCTGCTCCCGGGCGTCTTTCGGCAGAAGCCGCGCTAAGGAGTGCACAGTGAGCGGCACAATCGTCTTTGCACGAAGAAGCCGCTTCTTCGCCTCCGGGAGCCGGAGAGAGCGGCACCTTCGGAAAGGTGAAGAAGGAAGCTGTACAACACTGGGATTGTGTGCGCAGCTTGCCAACTGATAGAAAACAGTACCTTTGCACTCTCCTGACTTTTCCAATCACATGAACATTCGATTGGAAGCTGTTTTGGACAACTTTTCTTTCCTTCATGCCAAACACTCGGCACACCTCCGTGCAACGTCTAGAACACGATGGGAGATGTTTTCTGTGCTGGCACAGTTTTTCCTCGCCAGACATAGTGGAAAAGCTTTTTGCTAAGATGTAGACGGGAAGAGACGCTAAATACGAAGGTACGATGCTCTCCGGAGCTAAGAGCCGCTCCCGGGCGTCTTTCGGCAGAAGCCGCGCTAAGGAGTGCACAGTGAGCGGCACAATCGTCTTTGCGCGAAGAAGCCGCTTCTTCGCCTCCGGGAGCTGGAGAGAGCGGCACCTTCGGAAAGGTGAAGAAGGAAGCTGTACAACACTGGGATTGTGTGCGCAGCTTGCCAACTGATAGAAAACAGTACCTTTGCACTCTCCTGACTTTTCCAATCACATGAACATTCGATTGGAAGCTGTTTTGGACAACTTTTCTTTTCTTCATGCCAAACACTCGGCACACCTCCGTGCAACGTCTAGAACACGATGGGAGATGTTTTCTGTGCTGGCACAGTTTTTCCTCGCCAGACATAGTGGAAAAGCTTTTTGCTAAGATGTAGACGAGAAGAGACGCTAAAGACGTAGGTACGATGCTCTCCGGGGCTAAGAGCCGCTCCCGGGCGTCTTTCGGCAGAAGCCGCGCTAAGGAGTGCGCAGTGTGCGGCACAATCGTCTTTGCGCGAAGAAGCCGCTTCTTCGCCTCCGGGAGCCGGAGAGAGCGGCACCTTCGGAAAGGTGAAGAAGGAAGCTGTACAACACTGGGATTGTGTGCGCAGCTTGCCAACTGATAGAAAACAGTACCTTTGCACTCTCCTGACTTTTCCAATCACATGAACATTCGATTGGAAGCTGTTTTGGGCAACTTTTCTTTTCTTCATGCCAAACACTCGGCACACCTCCGTGCAACGTCTAGAACACGATGGGAGATGTTTTCTGTGCTGGCACAGTTTTTCCTCGCCAGACATAGTGGAAAAGCTTTTTGATAAGATGTAGACGGGAAGAGACGCTAAATACGAAGGTACGATGCTCTCCGGAGCTAAGAGCTGCTCCCGGGCGTCTTTCGGCAGAAGCCGCGCTAAGGAGTGCACAGTGAGCGGCACAATCGTCTTTGCGCGAAGAAGCCGCTTCTTCGCCTCCGGGAGCCGGAGAGAGCGGCACCTTCGGAAAGGTGAAGAAGGAAGCTGTACAACACTGGGATTGTGTGCGCAGCTTGCCAACTGATAGAAAACAGTACCTTTGCACTCTCCTGACTTTTCCAATCACATGAACATTCGATTGGAAGCTGTTTTGGACAACTTTTCTTTCCTTCATGCCAAACACTCGGCACACCTCCGTGCAACGTCTAGAACACGATGGGAGATGTTTTCTGTGCTGGCACAGTTTTTCCTCGCCAGACATAGTGGAAAAGCTTTTTGCTAAGATGTAGACGGGAAGAGACGCTAAATACGAAGGTACGATGCTCTCCGGAGCTAAGAGCCGCTCCCGGGCGTCTTTCGGCAGAAGCCGCGCTAAGGAGTGCACAGTGAGCGGCACAATCGTCTTTGCGCGAAGAAGCCGCTTCTTCGCCTCCGGGAGCTGGAGAGAGCGGCACCTTCGGAAAGGTGAAGAAGGAAGCTGTACAACACTGGGATTGTGTGCGCAGCTTGCCAACTGCTAGAAAACAGTACCTTTGCACTCTCCTGACTTTTCCAATCACATGAACATTCGATTGGAAGCTGTTTTGGACAACTTTTCTTTTCTTCATGCCAAACACTCGGCACACCTCCGTGCAACGTCTAGAACACGATGGGAGATGTTTTCTGTGCTGGCACAGTTTTTCCTCGCCAGACATAGTGGAAAAGCTTTTTGCTAAGATGTAGACGGGAAGAGACGCTAAATACGAAGGTACGATGCTCTCCGGAGCTAAGAGCCGCTCCCGGGCGTCTTTCGGCAGAAGCCGCGCTAAGGAGTGCACAGTGAGCGGCACAATCGTCTTTGCGCGAAGAAGCCGCTTCTTCGCCTCCGGGAGCCGGAGAGAGCGGCACCTTCGGAAAGGTGAAGAAGGAAGCTGTACAACTGGGATTGTGTGCGCAGCTTGCCAACTGCTAGAAAACAGTACCTTTGCACTCTCCTGACTTTTCCAATCACATGAACATTCGATTGGAAGCTGTTTTGGACAACTTTTCTTTTCTTCATGCCAAACACTCGGCACACCTCCGTGCAACGTCTAGAACACGATGGGAGATGTTTTCTGTGCTGGCACAGTTTTTCCTCGCCAGACATAGTGGAAAAGCTTTTTGCTAAGATGTAGACGGGAAGAGACGCTAAAGACGAAGGTACGATGCTGTCCGGAGCTAAGAGCCGCTCCCGGGCGTCTTTCGGCAGAAGCCGCGCTAAGGAGTGCACAGTGAGCGGCACAATCGTCTTTGCGCGAAGAAGCCGCTTCTTCGCCTCCGGGAGCCGGAGAGAGCGGCACCTTCGGAAAGGTTAAGAAGGAAGCTGTACAACACTGGGATTGTGTGCGCAGCTTGCCAACTGATAGAAAACAGTACCTTTGCACTCTCCTGACTTTTCCAATCACATGAACATTCGATTGGAAGCTGTTTTGGACAACTTTTCTTTTCTTCATGCCAAACACTCGGCACACCTCCGTGCAACGTCTAGAACACGATAGGAGATGTTTTCTGTGCTGGCACAATTTCTCCTCTCCAGACATAGTAGAAAAGCTTTTTGCTAAGATGTAGACGACAAGAGAGTCTAAGGACTGGATGTAAGCAAATTACACTCATCTTCATAAAAGACATTTAGGAGGACTCGCAATCGTACAAACCAGCCAGCCTCTTTTTTATACCCAGGAAGTTGATGAAGCAGCTCTTCCTGGAAAACCTTGCCAGGCACATGAAAGACGACACAATAATGTAGTTAGCATGATTTTTCAGGGGCATTTCATGCTGAACATAACTTTAAACTCCTCTGATGAATTAACTTGACTGGTAGATGAAGGGAATATTATCTGCCTGGGCTTCAGGGAGGTTTTTGACATATCTCTACATGGCAGCACACATCCATATGGAAGCAATAGTGCAAAGGGGAGGGAATCAGTGTCTTTTCAGTGATGCTGAGTGAAAAGGCAAGAGGCAGTGGGCACACACTGAAATACAGGAACATCAGGAAATGATTCTTTACTGTGAGGGTGAGTGAACCACGGCACAGACTGCCCAGAAAGATTGTGGAGCCTGGATCTTTGAAGACATTAAAAGTACACCCAGATAGAATCCTGGGCAAGAGGCTCTAGGTATCCTGGTTTAGGCAGGGGGGTTGGGCCTGGTTAGCCCCACCAACCCCTTCCACTCTCATTCATTCTGTGCTAGTGAATTCTCTTCAAGATGCATTTCAAGCACTGGCATGACAAAGTTCTGTGCAGACACAGATCCAAATGGACATGGCATCTAAGTTCCTTAAGCAGTCTTCAAGAAGAATGTAAACCTCTGGGGCAAGTGTCTCTTCCCTAACTGAATCCCTTTCATGGGAAAATTCCCAGCTCTAGAAAGATCTTCTGATACGCATGCTTAAGACTGACACTGGCTGAGCAAATTTCTCCCTATGTGTATCTAAGACCAGTTAGGATCTTCACCCAAAGTGCTGTCAACATAGTCACAGAATGCCTACTGTTAAGAAGTGACAACTTCCATCAGAATGGCAACTATTGGTCCACCAAATGGATGAATGGATGGGAATTATCTGCTTGGGTTAAAAACAAAAAGAAAGAGTTGGTCTTTACTTATCAATTTCATTGCAATATTGATAAGGGAAGAAAAAGACCTAAGTCCTTGACTTTCTTAACTGGAGGAAAGATTTTAAAAATTCCTTGTAAAAATGTATGATCACAATCAGACTATTGAAACCATTTGAGTTGGGAAAAAAGTTCCAAAATTGTCTAGAGAGTGGCAAAGAAGCCAAGAAAATAGGAAAGAAACAAAAAGAGGGCAAAAGAGTAAGCTTCAGTGTACAAGCTCGTTCTAGAAGTAGTCTGCCGGGGAAAGGAAGCCCCAGTTGAATTTCCAATGTATTCCTGAGCTTGATTCAGTAACTGGTCAATGTAAAAACCAATCCTTTTGTATAACTTCTTCCAGCAACAAAAACTCCAACAGGTTGACACTACCATCATGCCTGTTCCAGACATATTTCCAAGAGAAATGATGATTTTCTTGAAAACCTACTTGCATAAAAGTTGCAAGATGGTGGAGGGATTGCCACATCCTCCTTCCTCCATCTGGCTTGAAAGTAGATTTGATAAAATATGCAACAAAGCACATGATTTATAAGGTAGAGTGAAATGGATGATTTGGGAATTGATCTCTTGTTGATAGTAAACTTCACATCCACTCTGTGTGACCTTTCTAAAACAAAATGTGGAGCTGAGGCATGAATCTGCCACAACAATTGTAAAGCAAACATACACACTCCCCTTCACATGCCCCCCCTTCCACACACACCTAGGCACACACAGAGATCAGCATAGCAGATCATGAACACCTTGGAAAAGACTGAAATGCTAAACGCCTCTCTTGATGGGCAAAAGAGCTGGTGCAGTAATTCAAATGCCTGGTACAAAAATTCTGTTTCATATTTAGCTCCTATTTAAAACACAGCTTTTCATTTCATTCTATTTACAGAATATTTTCTTTTCATTTGTTTCTTTAAAATTACTTAGTTCTCACCTGTTGTATGTCTAGGAATATTTTCTTCCAAAAATAGAAAAAAATAGATGCTATCTTTTCAGCAGAAAACATTGGTTGATACAATTTTAAACCATCATGATATGGAAGAATTGTTCTGTCCCTCTCGAAGGTGGAAGAAGCATTTGGATCACAGATCATCTACAATGAAATACTTGACATGTTTAAGATGCTTTCAATCAATTTTGATCGTCAATTGCTTCTTCGTTGGAAACAGTCATTTTTCAGTGAAGGGAAAGTGTGTGTGGTATATCTACATGATGTGTTCAAACCCAGTTCCTACTAATGGCCAGGCTGAATTCCAGGAAATAACGTCCCGAATGATATTTTGCCGCCTTCTTTGGCACTTCATGAAATCTTACCATGATGAAGTGCTGAAACACAGAGATTTTTCTCTTAGAGAGTGTCTCATGTTGTAACCCATCCCATGGATTTTATGCTGTAATTCTTATCTCTTTTAAAATTTGCTATCTTCTGTACAGTTTTCATGAACATTTCTGTTACAGTAGTGAATAGCACAGATAAATGTCATTTTGTACAACTTTGAATTTACCCCAAGAGCTGAGAGAAAACTTGCTCCTATACTTCAATCCCAGTTTCTTCTATAGTCCAACTTTGTTTCTCTACCATCAAGCTTCTCCTTTGTTGCTGCTCCAAGCCCCGTCCAAGCTGACCTTGAATACTTTCAGGGATGGGACACCCACAACTTCCCTGGGCAACCTGTTCCAGTGTTCCAGCACTCCCACAGTAAAAAAGGCCTTCCTTTCATCTAATATGTGTAGGAAATCATAAATCTAGGCATAGAAATTTGGAGTGCAAATTTGAAATTCTTTTGATTTGAAGCACATTTTATATGAATACTGACTTACAGATGACTAAAAGATGTTGATGGGCATTTGAGCTGACAAGTTTTGAAAAAGTGTACGGAAATTAACATTGAAACCACTAAAATTAAAAACTTCTTCCCATTTTCTTTCTCCTCTCCTATTCAAAATTGCAAATGTCAGATATCAGTGCTTCATGCAAACCTCTCAGATGCTCTCAGGGAAAAAGCATTTATTTCAGACTAAGTTGCGGTTGACGTAGAACACTGCCTTTAACAGCTGCAGTGTGCCTGGAATTCAGGGCTTCCTGTTTGAAAAAATCCTATCTCTAGGCTGAACCCTAACCCTAACCCTAGGCAGATAAATCAGCCTGGGTATAGGGATGTTCCCAAGGAAAAAAGCACTGGAAGGAGCATGTTGAGGCAATTTTTGGCTGCCCTTGGGAAGCCTTTTGCAGCTGCACTGGGTCTGGAGCTCAGGGTTTACTGATTTAAAATCCCTTTCTCTTGGCGTGACCATAGGTGCAACTGGAGGCAAGTAAATCAGCCTAGGTTCAATGATGGTCCCAAGGAAAAAGCGCTGGAGGCAGCCATGTTGTGGCACTTTTCCCCTCCTCTTGGGTAGTCCTTGGCAGCTGCTGTGTTCTTGGAACTCAGGGCTTTCTGGTTAAAAAAACACTAACCCTAGGCGTAACTCTAACCCTCACCCAAGGAAGGAAAATCAGCCTATGGTTCGGGATGGACTCATGAGAATAGCAGCAGAGGCAGCCAAGTTGTGTCACTTCTGCGGCCCTCTTGGGATGCCTTGAACAGCTGCAGTGTGCCTGGAGCTAAGGGCTTCCTAGTTTTAAAAATCCTAGCACTAGGCCTAAGCCTTACAGTAACCCTAGGAAGATAAATCAGCCTGGTGTTAGGCTTCTTGCCAAGGAAAAAGCCGGGAAAGCAGCCATGTTGTGGCACTTTTGCACTCCCTTTGGGATGCCTTTCAAAGCTCCAGTATGCCTGGAACTCAGGGCTTCCTGATTTTAAAAATCCTAGCCCTAGGCCGAACCCCAACCCTAAGACGAGAAAGGCAAATCAGCCAGGAATTAGGCATGTCCCCAAAGAAAAAGCTGTGGAGGCAGGCACGTTGTGGTACTTTTGCGCTCTTCTTGGGTAGTCCTTCGCAGCAGCTGTGTTCTTGGAACTCAGGGCTTTCTGGTTAATAGAACCCTTACCCGAGGAGTAACTCAAACTTTAACCCTAGGAAGGAAAATCAGCCTATGGTTCAGGATGGTCTCATGAGAATAGAAGCAGAGGCAGCCAAGTTGTGTCACTTCGGCGGCCCTCTTGGGATGCCTTTCGCAGCTGCAGTGTGCCTGGAGCCCAGGGCTTCCTGGTTTTAAAAGTCCTAGGCCTAAGCCTAACAGTAACCCTAGGAAGGTAAATCAGCCGCGTATTAAGGTTCTTCCTAAGGAAAAAGCCGTGAAAGCAGCCATGTTGTGGCACTTCTGCACTCCCTTTGGGATGCTTTTGGCAGATGAAGTAAGCCTGGAACTCAGGGCTTCCTAGTTAAAAAAATCCTAGCCCTAGGCCGAACCCCAACCCTAAGACGAGAAAGGCAAATCAGCCAGGAATTAGGCATGTCCCCAAGGAAAAAGCTATCGACGCAGGCATGTTGTGGTACTTTTGCGCTCTTCTTGGGTAGTCCTTCGCAGCTGCTGTGTTCTTGGAACTCAGGGCTTTCTGGTTAATAGAACCCTTACCCTAGGCGTAACTCAAACCTTAACCCTAGGAAGGAAAATCAGCCTATGGTTCGGGATGGTCTCATGGAAATATCAGTGGTGGCAGCCAAGTTGTGTCACTTTTGCGCTCCCCTTGGGATGCCTTTCGCAGCTGCAGTGTGCCTGGAGCCCAGGGCGTCCTGGTTTTAAAAGTCCTAGGCCTAAGCCTAACAGTAACCCTAGGAAGGTAAATCAGCCGCGTATTAGGGTTCTTCCTAAGGGAAAAGCCGTGAAAGCAGCCATGTTGTGGCACTTCTGCACTCCCTTTGGGATGCCTTTGGCAGATGCAGTAAGCCTGGAACTCAGGGCTTCCTGGTTAAAAAACTCCAAGCCCTAGGCTGAAGCCTAACCCTAACCCTAGTCAGATAAATCAGCATAGGTATAGGGATGGTGGCAAGGAAAAAGCTGTGGAAGCTGCCATGTTGTTGCACTTTTGTACTCCCCTTGGGATGCCTTTCGCAGCTGCAGTGTGCCTGGAGCCCAGGGCTTCCTGGTTTTAGAAGTCCTAGGCCTAAGCCTAACAGTAACCCCTAGGAAGGTAAATCAGCCGCGTATTAGGGTTCTTCCTAAGGGAAAAGCCGTGAAAGCAGCCATGTTGTGGCACTTTTGCACTCCCTTTGGGTTGCTTTTGGCAGATGAAGTAAGCCTGGAACTCAGGGCTTCCTAGTTAAAAAAATCCTAGCCCTAGGCCAAACCCCAACCCTAAGACGAGAAAGGCAAATCAGCCAGGAATTAGGCATGTCCCCAAGGAAAAAGCTGTGGAGGCAGGCACGTTGTGTTACTTTTGCGCTCTTCTTGGGAAGTCCTTCGCAGCTGCTGTGTTCTTGGAACTCAGGGCTTTCTGGTTAATAGAACCCTTACCCCAGGCGTAACTCAAACCTTAACCCTAGGAAGGAAAATCAGCCTATGGTTCGGGATGGTCTCATGGAAATATCAGTGGTGGCAGCCAAGTTGTGTCACTTTTGCGCTCCCCTTGGGATGCCTTTCGCAGCTGCAGTGTGCCTGGAGCCCAGGGCTTCCTGGTTTTAAAAGTCCTAGGCCTAAGCCTAACAGTAACCCTAGGAAGGTAAATCAGCCGCGTATTAGGGTTCTTCCTAAGGGAAAAGCCGTGAAAGCAGCCATGTTGTGGCACTTCTGCACTCCCTTTGGGATGCCTTTGGCAGATGCAGTAAGCCTGGAACTCAGGGCTTCCTAGTTAAAAAAATCCTAGCCCTAGGCCGAACCCCAAGCCTAAGACGAGAAAGGCAAATCAGCCAGGAATTAGGCATGTCCCCAAGGAAAAAGCTGTGGCGGCAGGCATGTTGTGGTACTTTTGCGCTCTTCTTGGGTAGTCCTTCGCAGCTGCTGTGTTCTTGGAACTCAGGGCTTTCTGGTTAATAGACCTCTTACCACAGGCGAAACTCAAACCTTAACCCTAGGAAGGAAAATCAGCCTATGGTTCGGGATGGTCTCATGAGAATAGAAGCAGAGGCAGCCAAGTCGTGTCACTTCTGCGGCCCTCTTGGGATGCCCTTAACAGCTGCAGTGTGCCTGGAGCCCAGGGCTTCCTGGTTTTAAAAGTCCTAGGCCTAAGCCTAACAGTAACCCTAGGAAGGTAAATCAGCCGGGTATTAGGGTTCTTCCTAAGGGAAAAGCTGTGAAAGCAGCCATGTTGTGGCACTTTTGCACTCCCTTTGGGATGCCTTTGGCAGATGCAGTAAGCCTGGAACTCAGGGCTTCCTGGTTAAAAAACTCCAAGCCCTAGGCTGAACCCTAACCCTAACCCTAGGCAGATAAATCAGCCTAGGTATAGGGATGGTGCCAAGGAAAAAGCTGTGAAAGCTGCCATGTTGTTGCACTTTTGTACTCCCCTTGGGATGACTTGAACAGCTCTAGTGTGCCTGGATCTAAGGGCTTCCTAGTTTTAAAAATCCTAGCCCTAGGCCTAAGCCTTACAGTAACCCTGGGAAGGGAAATCAGCCTGGTGTTAATCTTCTTGCCAAGGAAAAAGTCGTGAAAGCAACCATGTTGTGGCACTTTTGCACTCCCTTTTGGATACCTTTCACAGCTCCAGTGTGCCTGGAACTCAGGGCTTCCTGATTTTAAAAATCCTAGCCCTAGGCCGAACCCCAACCCTAAGACGAGAAAGGCAAATCAGCCTGGTGTTAATCTTCTTGCCAAGGAAAAAGTCGTGAAAGCAACCATGTTGTGGCACTTTTGCACTCCCTTTTGGATACCTTTCACAGCTCCAGTGTGCCTGAAACTCAGGGCTTCCTGATTTTAAAAATCCTAGCCCTAGGCCGAACCCCAACCCTAAGACGAGAATGGCAAATCAGCCAGGAATTAGGCATGTCCCCAAGGAAAAAGCTGTGGAGGCAGGCACGTTGTGGTACTTTTGCGCTCTTCTTGGGTAGTCCTTTGCAGCTGCTGTGTTCTTGGAACTCAGGACTTTCTGGTTAATAGAACCCTTACCCGAGGCGTAACTCAAAACTTAACCCTAGGAAGGAAAATCAGCCTATGATCCGGGATGGTCTCATGAGAATAGCAGCAGAGGCAGCCAAGTTGTGTCACTTCTGCAGCCCTCTTGGGATGCCTTGAACAGCTGCATGTGCCTGGAGCCCAGGGCTTCCTGGTTTTAAAAGTCCTAGGCCTAAGCCTAACAGTAACCCTAGGAAGGTAAATCAGCCAGGTATTAGGGTTCTTCCTAAGGGAAAAGCCGTGAAAGCAGCCATGTTGTGGCACTTCTGCACTCCCTTTGGGAGGCTTTAGGCAGATGCAGTAAGCATGGAACTCAGGGCTTCCTAGTTAAAAAAATCCTAGCCCTAGGCCAAACCCCAAACCTAAGACGAGAAAGGCAAATCAGCCAGGAATTAGGCATGTCCCCAAGGAAAAAGCTGTGGAGGCAGGCACGTTGTGGTACTTTTGCGCTCTTCTTGGGTAGTCCTTCGCAGCTGCTGTGTTCTTGGAACTCAGGGCTTTCTGGTTAATAGAAACCTTACCCTAGGCGAAACTCAAACCTTAACCCTAGGAAGGAAAATCAGCCTATGGTTCGGGATGGTCTCATGGAAATATCAGTGGTGGCAGCCAAGTTGTGTCACTTTTGCGCTCCCATTGGGATGCCTTTCGCAGCTGCAGAGTGCCTGGAGCCCAGGGCTTCCTGGTTTTAAAAGTCCTAGGCCTAAGCCTAACAGTAACCCTAGGAAGGTAAATCAGCCGGGTATTAGGGTTCTTCCTAAGGGAAAAGCCGTGAAAGCAGCCATGTTGTGGCACTTCTGCACTCCCTTTGGGATGCCTTTGGCAGATGCAGTAAGCCTGGAACTCAGGGCTTCCTGGTTAAAAAACTCCAAGACCTAGGCTGAAGCCTAACCCTAACTCTAGGCAGATAAATCAGCCTAGGTATAGGGATGGTGCCAAGGAAAAAGCTGTGAAAGCTGCCATGTTGTTGCACTTTTGTACTCCCCTTGGGATGCCTTGAACAGCTGCAGTGAGCCTGGAAGTAAGGGCTTCCTAGTTTTAGAAATCCTAGCCCTAGGCCTAAGCCTTACAGTAACCCTGGGAAGGGAAATCAGCCTGGTGTTAGGCTTCTTGCCAAGGAAAAAGTCGTGAAAGCAGCCATGTTGTGGCACTTTTGCACTCCCTTTTGGATGCCTTTCACAGCTCCAGTGTGCCTGGAACTCAGGGCTTCCTGATTTTAAAAGTCCTAGCCCTAGGCCGAACGCCAACCCTAAGACGAGAAAGGCAAATCAGCCAGGAATTAGGCATGTCCCCAAGGAAAAAGCTGTCGACGCAGGCATGTTGTGGTACTTTTGCGCTCTTCTTGGCTAGTCCTTCGCAGCTGCTGTGTTCTTGGAACTCAGGTCTTTCTGGTTAATAGAACTCTTACCCTAGGCGAAACTCAAACCTTAACCCTAGGAAGGAAAATCAGCCTATGGTTCGGGATGGTCTCATGGAAATATCAGTGGTGGCAGCCAAGTTGTGTCACTTTTGCGCTCCCCTTGGGATGCCTTTCGCAGCTGCAGAGTGCCTGGAGCCCAGGGCTTCCTGGTTTTAAAAGTCCTAGGCCTAAGCCTAACAGTAACCCTAGGAAGGTAAATCAGCCGCGTATTAGGGTTCTTCCTAAGGGAAAAGCTGTGAAAGCAGCCATGTTGTGGCACTTTTGCACTCCCTTTGGGATGCCTTTGGCAGATGCAGTAAGCCTGGAACTCAAGGCTTCCTGGTTAAAAAACTCCAAGCCCTAGGCTGAACCCTAACCCTAACCCTAGGCAGATAAATCAGCCTAGGTATAGGGATGGTGCCAAGGAAAAAGCTGTGAAAGCTGCCATGTTGTTGCACTTTTGTACTCCCCTTGGGATGCCTTGAACAGCTGCAGTGTGCCTGGATCTAAGGGCTTCCTAGTTTTAAAAATCCTAGCCCTAGGCCTAAGCCTTACAGTAACCCTGGGAAGGGAAATCAGCCTGGTGTTAATCTTCTTGCCAAGGAAAAAGTCGTGAAAGCAACCATGTTGTGGCACTTTTGCACTCCCTTTTGGATACCTTTCACAGCTCCAGTGTGCCTGGAACTCAGGGCTTCCTGATTTTAAAAATCCTAGCCCTAGGCCGAACCCCAACCCTAAGACGAGAAAGGCAAATCAGCCAGGAATTAGGCATGTCCCCAAGGAAAAAGCTGTGGAGGCAGGCACGTTGTGGTACTTTTGCGCTCTTCTTGGGTAGTCCTTTGCAGCTGCTGTGTTCTTGGAACTCAGGACTTTCTGGTTAATAGAACCCTTACCCGAGGCGTAACTCAAACCTTAACCCTAGGAAGGAAAATCAGCCTATGGTTCGGGATGGTCTCATGGAAATATCAGTGGTGGCAGCCAAGTTGTGTCACTTTTGCGCTCCCCTTGGGATGCCTTTCGCAGCTGCAGTGTGCCTGGAGCCCAGGGCTTCCTGGTTTTAAAAGTCCTAGGCCTAAGCCTAACAGTAACCCTAGGAAGGTAAATCAGCTGGGTATTAGGGTTCTTCTTAAGGGGAAGGCCGTGAAAGCAGCCATGTTGTGGCACTTCTGCACTCCCTTTGGGATGCCTTTGGCAGATGCAGTAAGCCTGGAACTCAGGGCTTCCTAGGTAAAAAAATCCTAGCCCTAGGCCGAACCCCAACCCTAAGACGAGAAAGGCAAATCAGCCAGGAATTAGGCATGTCCCCAAGGAAAAAGCTGTGGAGGCAGGCACGTTGTGGTACTTTTGCTCTCTTCTGGGGTAGTCCTTCGCAGCTGCTGTGTTCTTGGAACTCAGGGCTTTCTGGTTAATAGACCTCTTACCCTAGGCGAAACTCAAACATTAACCCTAGGAAGGAAAATCAGCCTATGGTTCGGGATGGTCTCATGAGAATAGAAGCAGAGGCAGCCAAGTTGTGTCACTTCTGCGGCCCTCTTGGGATGCCTTTAAGAGCTGCAGTGTGCCTGAAGCCCAGGGTTTCCTGGTTTTAAAAGTCCTAGGTCTAAGCCTAACAGTAACCCTAGGAAGGTAAATCAGCCAGGTATTACGGTTCTCCCTAAGGGAAAAGCTGTGAAAGCAGCCATGTTGTGGCACTTTTGCACTCCCTTTGGGATGCCTTTGGCAGATGCAGTAAGCCTGGAACTCAGGGCTTCCTGGTTAAAAAACTCCAAGCCCTAGGCTGAAGCCTAACCCTAACCCTAGGCAGATAAATCAGCCTAGGTATAGGGATAGTGCCAAGGAAAAAGCTGTGAAAGCTGCCATGTTGTTGCACTTTTGTACTCCCCTTGGGATGCCTTGAACAGCTGCAGTGTGCCTGGATCTAAGGGCTTCCTAGTTTTAAAAATCCTAGCCCTAGGCCTAAGCCTAACAGTAACCCTGGCAAGGGATATCAGCCTGGTGTTAGGCTTCTTGCCAAGGAAAAAGCCGTGAAAGCAACCATGTTGTGGCACTTTTGCACTCCCTTTTGGATGTCTTTCACAGCTCCAGTGTGCCTGGAACTCAGGGCTTCCTGATTTTAAAAGTCCTAGCCCTAGGCCGAACCCCAACCCTAAGACGAGAAAGGCAAATCAGCCAGGAATTAGGCATGTCCCCAAGGAAAAAGCTGTGGAGGCAGGCATGTTGTGGTACTTTTGCGCTCTTCTTGGCTAGTCCTTCTCAGCTGCAGTGTTCTTGGAAATAAGGGCTTTCTGGTTAATAGAACACTTACCCTAGGCGTAACTCAAACCTTAACCCTAGGAAGGAAAATCAGCCTATGGTTCGGGATGGTCTCATGGAAATATCAGTGGTGGCAGCCAAGTTGTGTCACTTTTGCGCTCCCCTTGGGATGCCTTTCGCAGCTGCAGAGTGCCTGGAGCCCAGGGCTTCTTGGTTTTAAAAGTCCTAGGCCTAAGCCTAACAGTAACCCTAGGAAGGTAAATCAGCTGGGTATTAGGGTTCTTCTTAAGGGGAAGGCCGTGAAAGCACCCATGTTGTGGCACTTCTGCACTCCCTTTGGGATGCCTTTGGCAGATGCAGTAAGCCTGGAACTCAGGGCTTCCTAGTTAAAAAAATCCTAGCCCTAGGCCGAACCCCAACCCTAAGACGAGAAAGGCAAATCAGCCAGGAATTAGGCATGTCCCCAAGGAAAAAGCTGTGGAGGCAGGCACGTTGTGGTACTTTTGCGCTCTTCTGGGGTAGTCCTTCGCAGCTGCTGTGTTCTTGGAACTCAGGGCTTTCTGGTTAATAGAACCCTTACCCCAGGCGTAACTCAAACCTTCACCCTAGGAAGGAAAATCAGCCTATGATTCGGGATGGTCTCATGAGAATAGCAGCAGAGGCAGCCAAGTTGTGTCACTTCTGCGGCCCTCTTGGTATTCCTTTAACAGCTGCATGTGCCTGGAGCCCAGGGCTTCCTGGTTTTAAAAGTCCTAGGCCTAAGCCTAACAGTAACCCTAGGAAGGTAAATCAACCGCGTATTAGGGTTCTTCCTAAGGGAAAAGCCGTGAAAGCAGCCATGTTGTGGCACTTTTGCACTCCCTTTGGGATGCCTTTGGCAGATGCAGTAAGCCTGGAACTCAGGGCTTCCTAGTTAAAAAAATCCTAGCCCTAGGCCGAACCCCAACCCTAAGACGAGAAAGGCAAATCAGCCAGGAATTAGGCATGTCCCCAAGGAAAAAGCTGTGGAGGCAGGCATGTTGTGGTACTTTTGCGCTCTTCTTGGGTAGTCCTTCGCAGCTGCTGTGTTCTTGGAACTCAGGTCTTTCTGGTTAATAGACCTCTTACCCTAGGCGAAACTCAAACATTAACCCTAGGAAGGAAAATCAGCCTATGGTTCGGGATGGTCTCATGAGAATAGAAGCAGAGGCAGCCAAGATGTGTCACTTCTGCGCCCCTCTTCGGATGCCTTTAACAGCTGCAGTGTGCCTGAAACCCAGGGCTTCCTGGTTTTAAAAGTCCTAGGTCTAAGCCTTACAGTAAACCTAGGAAGGTAAATCAGCCAGGTATTAGGGTTCTTCCTAAGGGAAAAGCTGTGAAAGCAGCCATGTTGTGGCACTTCTGCACTCCCTTTGGGATGCCTTTGGCAGATGCAGTAAGCCTGGAACTCAGGGCTTCTTGGTTAAAAAACTCCAAGCCCTAGGCTGAAGCCTAACCCTAACCCTAGGCAGATAAATCAGCCTAGGTTTAGGGATAGTGCCAAGGAAAAAGCTGTGAAAGCTGCCATGTTGTTGCACTTTTGTACTCCCCTTGGGATGCCTTGAACAGCTGCAGTGTGCCTGGATCTAAGGGCTTCCTAGTTTTAAAAATACAAGCCCCTTACCCGCGGCGTAACTCAAACCTTAACCCTAGGAAGGAAAATCAGCCTATGGTTCAGGATGGTCTCATGAGAATAGAAGCAGAGGCAGCCAAGTTGTGTCACTTCTGCGGCCCTCTTGGGATGCCTTTCGCAGCTGCATGTGCCTGGAGCCCAGGGCTTCCTGGTTTTAAATGTCCTATGCCTAAGCCTAACAGTAACCCTAGGAAGGTAAATCAGCCGCGTATTAGGGTTCTTCCTAAGGGAAAAGCCGTGAAAGCAGCCATGTTGTGGCACTTCTGCACTCCCTTTGGGATGCCTTTGGCAGATGCAGTAAGCCTGGAACTCAGGGCTTCCTGGTTAAAAAACTCCAAGCCCTAGGCTGAAGCCTAACCCTAACCCTAGTCAGATAAATCAGCCTAGGTATAGGGATGGTGGCAAGGAAAAAGCTGTGGAAGCTGCCATGTTGTTGCACTTTTGTACTCCCCTTGGGATGCCTTTCGCAGCTGCAGTGTGCCTGGAGCCCAGGGCTTCCTGGTTTTAAAAGTCCTAGGCCTAAGCCTAACAGTAACGCTAGGAATGTAAATCAGCCGCGTATTAGGGTTCTTCCTAAGGGAAAAGCCGTGAAAGCAGCCATGTTGCACTTCTGCACTCCCTTTGGGATGCCTTTGGCAGATGCAGTAAGCCTGGAACTCAGGGCTTCCTAGGTAAAAAAATCCTAGCCCTAGGCCGAACCCCAACCCTAAGACGAGAAAGGCAAATCAGCCAGGAATTAGGCATGTCCCCAAGGAAAAAGCTGTGGAGGCAGGCATGTTGTGGTACTTTTGCGCTCTTCTTGGCTAGTCCTTCGCAGCTGCTGTGTTCTTAGAACTCAGGTCTTTCTGGTTAATAGAACTCTTACCCTAGGCGTAACTCAAATCTTAACCCTAAGAAGGAAAATCAGCCTATGGTTCGGGATGGTCTCATGAGAATAGCAGCAGAGGCAGCCAAGTTGTGTCACTTCTGCGGCCCTCTTGGGATGCATTTAACAGCTGCATGTGCCTGGAGCCCAGGGCTTCCTGGTTTTAAAAGTCCTAGGCCTAAGCCTAACAGTAACCCTAGGAAGGTAAATCAGCCGCGTATTAGGGTTCTTCCTAAGGGAAAAGCCGTGAAAGCAGCCATGTTGTGGCACTTTTGCACTCCCTTTGGGTTGCTTTTGGCAGATGAAGTAAGCCTGGAACTCAGGGCTTCCTAGTTAAAAAAATCCTAGACCTAGGCCGAACCCCAACCCTAAGACGAGAAAGGCAAATCAGCCAGGAATTAGGCATGTCCCCAAGGAAAAAGCTGTGGAGGCAGGCATGTTGTGGTACTTTTGCGCTCTTCTTGGGTAGTCCTTTGCAGCTGCTGTGTTCTTGGAACTCAGGTCTTTCTGGTTAATAGAACTCTTACCCTAGGCGTAACTCAAACCTTAACCCTAGGAAGGAAAATCAGCCTATGGTTCGGGATGGTCTCATGGAAATATCAGTGGTGGCAGCCAAGTTGTGTCACTTTTGCGCTCCCCTTGGGATGCCTTTCGCAGCTGCAGTGTGCCTGGAGCCCAGGGCTTCCTGGTTTTAAAAGTCCTAGGCCTAAGCCTAACAGTAACCCTAGGAAGGTAAATCAGCTGGGTATTAGGGTTCTTCTTAAGGGGAAGGCCGTGAAAGCAGCCATGTTGTGGCACTTCTGCACTCCCTTTGGGATGCCTTTGGCAGATGCAGTAAGCCTGGAACTCAGGGCTTCCTAGTTAAAAAAATCCTAGCCCTAGGCCGAACCCCAACCCTAAGACGAGAAAGGCAAATCAGCCAGGAATTAGGCATGTCCCCAAGGCAAAAGCTGTGGAGGCAGGCACGTTGTGGTACTTTTGCGCTCTTCTGGGGTAGTCCTTCGCAGCTGCTGTGTTCTTGGAACTCAGGGCTTTCTGTTTAATAGAACCCTTACCCGAGGCGTAACTCAAACCTTCACCCTAGGAAGGAAAATCAGCCTATGGTTCGGGATGGTCTCATGAGAATAGCAGCAGAGGCAGCCAAGTTGTGTCACTTCTGCGGCCCTCTTGGTATTCCTTTAACAGCTGCATGTGCCTGGAGCCCAGGGCTTCCTGGTTTTAAAAGTCCTAGGCCTAAGCCTAACAGTAACCCTAGGAAGGTAAATCAACCGCGTATTAGGGTTCTTCCTAAGGGAAAAGCCGTGAAAGCAGCCATGTTGTGGCACTTTTGCACTCCCTTTTGGATGCCTTTCACAGCTCCAGTGTGCCTGGAACTCAGGGCTTCCTGATTTTAAAAATCCTAGCCCTAGGCCGAACCCCAACCCTAAGACGAGAAAGGCAAATCAGCCAGGAATTAGGCATGTCCCCAAGGAAAAAGCTGTGGAGGCAGGCATGTTGTGGTACTTTTGCGCTCTTCTTGGCTAGTCCTTCGCAGCTGCTGTGTTCTTGGAACTCAGGTCTTTCTGGTTAATAGACCTCTTACCCTAGGCGAAACTCAAACATTAACCCTAGGAAGGAAAATCAGCCTATGGTTCGGGATGGTCTCATGAGAATAGAAGCAGAGGCAGCCAAGATGTGTCACTTCTGCGCCCCTCTTCGGATGCCTTTAACAGCTGCAGTGTGCCTGAAGCCCAGGGCTTCCTGGTTTTAAAAGTCCTAGGTCTAAACCTTACAGTAAACCTAGGAAGGTAAATCAGCCAGGTATTAGGGTTCTTCCTAAGGGAAAAGCTGTGAAAGCAGCCATGTTGTGGCACTTCTGCACTCCCTTTGGGATGCCTTTGGCAGATGCAGTAAGCCTGGAACTCAGGGCTTCCTGGTTAAAAAACTCCAAGCCCTAGGCTGAAGCCTAACCCGAACCCTAGGCAGATAAATCAGCCTAGGTTTAGGGATAGTGCCAAGGAAAAAGCTGTGAAAGCTGCCATGTTGTTGCACTTTTGTACTCCCCTTGGGATGCCTTGAACAGCTGCAGTGTGCCTGGATCTAAGGGCTTCCTAGTTTTAAAAATACTAGCCCCTTACCCGAGGCGTAACTCAAACCTTAACCCTAGGAAGGAAAATCAGCCTATGGTTCAGGATGGTCTCATGAGAATAGAAGCAGAGGCAGCCAAGTTGTGTCACTTCTGCGGCCCTCTTGGGATGCCTTTCGCAGCTGCATGTGCCTGGAGCCCAGGGCTTCCTGGTTTTAAAAGTCCTAGGCCTAAGCCTAACAGTAACCCTAGGAAGGGAAATCAGCCGGGTATTAGGGTTCTTCCTAAGGGAAAAGCCGTGAAAGCAGCCATGTTGTGGCACTTCTGCACTCCCTTTGGGATGCCTTTGGCAGATGCAGTAAGCCTGGAACTCAGGGCTTCCTGGTTAAAAAACTCCATGCCATAGGCTGAAGCCTAACCCTAACCCTAGTCAGATAAATCAGCCTAGGTATAGGGATGGTGGCAAGGAAAAAGCTGTGGAAGCTGCCATGTTGTTGCACTTTTGTACTCCCCTTGGGATGCCTTTCGCAGCTGCAGTGTGCCTGGAGCCCAGGGCTTCCTGGTTTTAAAAGTCCTAGGCCTAAGCCTAACAGTAACGCTAGGAATGTAAATCAGCCGCGTATTAGGGTTCTTCCTAAGGGAAAAGCCGTGAAAGCAGCCATGTTGCACTTCTGCACTCCCTTTGGGATGCCTTTGGCAGATGCAGTAAGCCTGGAACTCAGGGCTTCCTAGGTAAAAAAATCCTAGCCCTAGGCCGAACCCCAACCCTAAGACGAGAAAGGCAAATCAGCCAGGAATTAGGCATGTCCCCAAGGAAAAAGCTGTGGAGGCAGGCATGTTGTGGTACTTTTGCGCTCTTCTTGGCTAGTCCTTCGCAGCTGCTGTGTTCTTAGAACTCAGGTCTTTCTGGTTAATAGAACTCTTACCCTAGGCGTAACTCAAATCTTAACCCTAAGAAGGAAAATCAGCCTATGGTTCGGGATGGTCTCATGAGAATAGCAGCAGAGGCAGCCAAGTTGTGTCACTTCTGCGGCCCTCTTGGGATGCCTTTAACAGCTGCATGTGCCTGGAGCCCAGGGCTTCCTGGTTTTAAAAGTCCTAGGCCTAAGCCTAACAGTAACCCTAGGAAGGTAAATCAGCCGCGTATTAGGGTTCTTCCTAAGGGAAAAGCCGTGAAAGCAGCCATGTTGTGGCACTTTTGCACTCCCTTTGGGTTGCTTTTGGCAGATGAAGTAAGCCTGGAACTCAGGGCTTCCTAGTTAAAAAAATCCTAGACCTAGGCCGAACCCCAACCCTAAGACGAGAAAGGCAAATCAGCCAGGAATTAGGCATGTCCCCAAGGAAAAAGCTGTGGAGGCAGGCATGTTGTGGTACTTTTGCGCTCTTCTTGGGTAGTCCTTCGCAGCTGCTGTGTTCTTGGAACTCAGGTCTTTCTGGTTAATAGAACTCTTACCCTAGGCGTAACTCAAACCTTAACCCTAGGAAGGAAAATCAGCCTATGGTTCGGGATGGTCACATGGAAATATCAGTGGTGGCAGCCAAGTTGTGTCACTTTTGCGCTCCCCTTGGGATGCCTTTCGCAGCTGCAGTGTGCCTGGAGCCCAGGGCTTCCTGGTTTTAAAAGTCCTAGGCCTAAGCCTAACAGTAACCCTAGGAAGGTAAATCAGCTGGGTATTAGGGTTCTTCTTAAGGGGAAGGCCGTGAAAGCAGCCATGTTGTGGCACTTCTGCACTCCCTTTGGGATGCCTTTGGCAGATGCAGTAAGCCTGGAACTCAGGGCTTCCTAGGTAAAAAAATCCTAGCCCTAGGCCGAACCCCAAGCCTAAGACGAGAAAGGCAAATCAGCCAGGAATTAGGCATGTCCCCAAGGAAAAAGCTGTGGAGGCAGGCACGTTGTGGTACTTTTGCGCTCTTCTGGGGTAGTCCTTCGCAGCTGCTGTGTTCTTGGAAATAAGGGCTTTCTGGTTAATAGAACCCTTACCCTAGGCGTAACTCAAACCTTAACCCTAGGAAGGAAAATCAGCCTATGGTTCGGGATGGTCTCATGGAAATATCAGTGGTGGCAGCCAAGTTGTGTCACTTTTGTACTCCCCTTGGGATGCCTTTCGCAGCTGCAGTGTGCCTGGAGCCCAGGGCTTCCTGGTTTTAAAAGTCCTAGGCCTAAGCCTAACAGTAACGCTAGGAATGTAAATCAGCCGCGTATTAGGGTTCTTCCTAAGGGAAAAGCCGTGAAAGCAGCCATGTTGCACTTCTGCACTCCCTTTGGGATGCCTTTGGCAGATGCAGTAAGCCTGGAACTCAGGGCTTCCTAGGTAAAAAAATCCTAGCCCTAGGCCGAACCCCAACCCTAAGACGAGAAAGGCAAATCAGCCAGGAATTAGGCATGTCCCCAAGGAAAAAGCTGTGGAGGCAGGCATGTTGTGGTACTTTTGCGCTCTTCTTGGCTAGTCCTTTGCGCCCTCCGCTCAGTGTCCTCAGGGCTCTATCCTGCTGCTTCTTTGAACTCAGGTCCTTTCTGGTTAACTAGAACTCTTAACCTCTAGGCGAAGGCTGTCTGAACTCTTAACTCAAAGGAAAATCAGCTATGGTTCGGGATGGTCTCATGAGAATAGCAGCAGAGGCAGCCAAGTTGTGTCACTTCTGCGGCCCTCTTGGGATGCCTTTAACAGCTGCATGTGCCTGGAGCCCAGGGCTTCCTGGTTTTAAAAGTCCTAGGCCTAAGCCTAACAGTAACCCTAGGAAGGTAAATCAGCCGCGTATTAGGGTTCTTCCTAAGGGAAAAGCCGTGAAAGCAGCCATGTTGTGGCACTTTTGCACTCCCTTTGGGTTGCTTTTTGCAGATGAAGTAAGCCTGGAACTCAGGGCTTCCTAGTTAAAAAAATCCTAGACCTAGGCCGAACCCCAACCCTAAGACGAGAAAGGCAAATCAGCCAGGAATTAGGCATGTCCCCAAGGAAAAAGCTGTGGAGGCAGGCATGTTGTGGTACTTTTGCGCTCTTCTTGGGTAGTCCTTCGCAGCTGCTGTGTTCTTGGAACTCAGGTCTTTCTGGTTAATATAACTCTTACCCTAGGCGTAACTCAAACCTTAACCCTAGGAAGGAAAATCAGCCTATGGTTCGGGATGGTCACATGGAAATATCAGTGGTGGCAGCCAAGTTGTGTCACTTTTGCGCTCCCCTTGGGATGCCTTTCGCAGCTGCAGTGTGCCTGGAGCCCAGGGCTTCCTGGTTTTAAAAGTCCTAGGCCTAAGCCTAACAGTAACCCTAGGAAGGTAAATCAGCTGGGTATTAGGGTTCTTCTTAAGGGGAAGGCCGTGAAAGCAGCCATGTTGTGGCACTTCTGCACTCCCTTTGGGATGCCTTTGGCAGATGCAGTAAGCCTGGAACTCAGGGCTTCCTAGGTAAAAAAATCCTAGCCCTAGGCCGAACCCCAACCCTAAGACGAGAAAGGCAAATCAGCCAGGAATTAGGCATGTCCCCAAGGAAAAAGCTGTGGAGGCAGGCACGTTGTGGTACTTTTGCGCTCTTCTGGGGTAGTCCTTCGCAGCTGCTGTGTTCTTGGAAATAAGGGCTTTCTGGTTAATAGAAGACTTACCCTAGGCGTAACTCAAACCTTAACCCTAGGAAGGAAAATCAGCCTATGGTTCGGGATGGTCTCATGGAAATATCAGTGGTGGCAGCCAAGTTGTGTCACTTTTGCGCTCCCCTTGGGATGCCTTTCGCAGCTGCAGTGTGCCTGGAGACCAGGGCTTCCTGGTTTTAAAAGTCCTAGGCCTAAGCCCAACAGTAACCCTAGGAAGGTAAATCAGCTGGGTATTAGGGTTCTTCTTAAGGGGAAGGCCGTGAAAGCAGCCATGTTGTGGCACTTCTGCACCCCCTTTGGGATGCCTTTGGCAGATGCAGTAAGCCTGGAACTCAGGGCTTCCTAGTTAAAAAAATCCTAGCCCTAGGCCGAACCCCAACCCTAAGACGAGAAAGGCAAATCAGCCAGGAATTAGGCATGTCCCCAAGGCAAAAGCTGTGGAGGCAGGCACGTTGTGGTACTTTTGCGCTCTTCTGGGGTAGTCCTTCGCAGCTGCTGTGTTCTTGGAACTCAGGGCTTTCTGTTTAATAGAACCCTTACCCGAGGCGTAACTCAAACCTTCACCCTAGGAAGGAAAATCAGCCTATGGTTCGGGATGGTCTCATGAGAATAGCAGCAGAGGCAGCCAAGTTGTGTCACTTCTGCGGCCCTCTTGGTATTCCTTTAACAGCTGCATGTGCCTGGAGCCCAGGGCTTCCTGGTTTTAAAAGTCCTAGGCCTAAGCCTAACAGTAACCCTAGGAAGGTAAATCAACCGCGTATTAGGGTTCTTCCTAAGGGAAAAGCAGTGAAAGCAGCCATGTTGTGGCACTTTTGCACTCCCTTTGGGATGCCTTTGGCAGATGCAGTAAGCCTGGAACTCAGGGCTTCCTAGTTAAAAAAATCCTAGCCCTAGGCCGAACCCCAACCCTAAGACGAGAAAGGCAAATCAGCCAGGAATTAGGCATGTCCCCAAGGAAAAAGCTGTGGAGGCAGGCATGTTGTGGTACTTTTGCGCCCTTCTTGGCTAGTCCTTCGCAGCTGCTGTGTTCTTGGAACTCAGGTCTTTCTGGTTAATAGACCTCTTACCCTAGGCGAAACTCAAACATTAACCCTAGGAAGGAAAATCAGCCTATGTTTCGGGATGGTCTCATGAGAATAGAAGCAGAGGCAGCCAAGATGTGTCACTTCTGCGCCCCTCTTCGGATGCCTTTAACAGCTGCAGTGTGCCTGAAGCCCAGGGCTTCCTGGTTTTAAAAGTCCTAGGTCTAAGCCTTACAGTAACCCTAGGAAGGTAAATCAGCCAGGTATTAGGGTTCTTCCTAAGGGAAAAGCTGTGAAAGCAGCCATGTTGTGGCTCTTCTGCACTCCCTTTGGGATGCCTTTGGCAGATGCAGTAAGCCTGGAACTCAGGGCTTCCTGGTTAAAAAACTCCAAGCCCTAGGCTGAAGCCTAACCCTAACCCTAGGCAGATAAATCAGCCTAGGTTTAGGGATAGTGCCAAGGAAAAAGCTGTGAAAGCTGCCATGTTGTTGCACTTTTGTACTCCCCTTGGGATGCCTTGAACAGCTGCAGTGTGCCTGGATCTAAGGGCTTCCTAGTTTTAAAAATTCTAGCCCCTTACCCGAGGCGTAACTCAAACCTTAACCCTAGGAAGGAAAATCAGCCTATGGTTCAGGATGGTCTCATGAGAATAGAAGCAGAGGCAGCCAAGTTGTGTCACTTCTGCGGCCCTCTTGGGATGCCTTTCGCAGATGCATGTGCCTGGAGCCCAGGGCTTCCTGGTTTTAAAAGTCCTAGGCCTAAGCCTAACAGTAACCCTAGGAAGGTAAATCAGCCGCGTATTAGGGTTCTTCCTAAGGGAAAAGCCGTGAAAGCAGCCATGTTGTGGCACTTCTGCACTCCCTTTGGGATGCCTTTGGCAGATGCAGTAAGCCTGGAACTCAGGGCTTCCTGGTTAAAAAACTCCAAGCCCTAGGCTGAAGCCTAACCCTAACCCTAGTCAGATAAATCAGCCTAGGTATAGGGATGGTGGCAAGGAAAAAGCTGTGGAAGCTGCCATGTTGTTGCACTTTTGTACTCCCCTTGGGATGCCTTTCGCAGCTGCAGTGTGCCTGGAGCCCAGGGCTTCCTGGTTTTAAAAGTCCTAGGCCTAAGCCTAACAGTAACGCTAGGAATGTAAATCAGCCGCATATTAGGGTTCTTCCTAAGGGAAAAGCCGTGAAAGCAGCCATGTTGCACTTCTGCACTCCCTTTGGGATGCCTTTGGCAGATGCAGTAAGCCTGGAACTCAGGGCTTCCTAGGTAAAAAAATCCTAGCCCTAGGCCGAACCCCAACCCTAAGACGAGAAAGGCAAATCAGCCAGGAATTAGGCATGTCCCCAAGGAAAAAGCTGTGGAGGCAGGCATGTTGTGGTACTTTTGCGCTCTTCTTGGCTAGTCCTTCGCAGCTGCTGTGTTCTTAGAACTCAGGTCTTTCTGGTTAATAGAACTCTTACCCTAGGCGTAACTCAAATCTTAACCCTAAGAAGGAAAATCAGCCTATGGTTCGGGATGGTCTCATGAGAATAGCAGCAGAGGCAGCCAAGTTGTGTCACTTCTGCGGCCCTCTTGGGATGCCTTTAACAGCTGCATGTGCCTGGAGCCCAGGGCTTCCTGGTTTTAAAAGTCCTAGGCCTAAGCCTAACAGTAACCCTAGGAAGGTAAATCAGCCGCGTATTAGGGTTCTTCCTAAGGGAAAAGCCGTGAAAGCAGCCATGTTGTGGCACTTTTGCACTCCCTTTGGGTTGCTTTTGGCAGATGAAGTAAGCCTGGAACTCAGGGCTTCCTAGTTAAAAAAATCCTAGACCTAGGCCGAACCCCAACCCTAAGACGAGAAAGGCAAATCAGCCAGGAATTAGGCATGTCCCCAAGGAAAAATCTGTGGAGGCAGGCATGTTGTGGTACTTTTGCGCTCTTCTTGGGTAGTCCTTCGCAGCTGCTGTGTTCTTGGAACTCAGGGCTTTCTGGTTAATATAACTCTTACCCTAGGCGTAACTCAAACCTTAACCCTAGGAAGGAAAATCAGCCTATGGTTCGGGATGGTCACATGGAAATATCAGTGGTGGCAGCCAAGTTGTGTCACTTTTGCGCTCCCCTTGGGATGCCTTTCGCAGCTGCAGTGTGCCTGGAGCCCAGGGCTTCCTGGTTTTAAAAGTCCTAGGCCTAAGCCTAACAGTAACCCTAGGAAGGTAAATCAGCTGGGTATTAGGGTTCTTCTTAAGGGGAAGGCCGTGAAAGCAGCCATGTTGTGGCACTTCTGCACTCCCTTTGGGATGCCTTTGGCAGATGCAGTAAGCCTGGAACTCAGGGCTTCCTAGGTAAAAAAATCCTAGCCCTAGGCCGAACCCCAACAGGCATGTCCCCAAGGAAAAAGCTGTGGAGGCAGGCACGTTGTGGTACTTTTGCGCTCTTCTGGGGTAGTCCTTCGCAGCTGCTGTGTTCTTGGAAATAAGGGCTTTCTGGTTAATAGAAGACTTACCCTAGGCGTAACTCAAACCTTAACCCTAGGAAGGAAAATCAGCCTATGGTTCGCGATGGTCTCATGGAAATATCAGTGGTGGCAGCCAAGTTGTGTCACTTTTGCGCTCCCCTTGGGATGCCTTTCGCAGCTGCAGTGTGCCTGGAGACCAGGGCTTCCTGGTTTTAAAAGTCCTAGGCCTAAGCCCAACAGTAACCCTAGGAAGGTAAATCAGCTGGGTATTAGGGTTCTTCTTAAGGGGAAGGCCGTGAAAGCAGCCATGTTGTGGCACTTCTGCACCCCCTTTGGGATGCCTTTGGCAGATGCAGTAAGCCTGGAACTCAGGGCTTCCTAGTTAAAAAAATCCTAGCCCTAGGCCGAACCCCAACCCTAAGACGAGAAAGGCAAATCAGCCAGGAATTAGGCATGTCCCCAAGGCAAAAGCTGTGGAGGCAGGCACGTTGTGGTACTTTTGCGCTCTTCTGGGGTAGTCCTTCGCAGCTGCTGTGTTCTTGGAACTCAGGGCTTTCTGTTTAATAGAACCCTTACCCCAGGCGTAACTCAAACCTTCACCCTAGGAAGGAAAATCAGCCTATGGTTCGGGATGGTCTCATGAGAATAGCAGCAGAGGCAGCCAAGTTGTGTCACTTCTGCGGCCCTCTTGGTATTCCTTTAACAGCTGCATGTGCCTGGAGCCCAGGGCTTCCTGGTTTTAAAAGTCCTAGGCCTAAGCCTAACAGTAACCCTAGGAAGGTAAATCAACCGCGTATTAGGGTTCTTCCTAAGGGAAAAGCAGTGAAAGCAGCCATGTTGTGGCACTTTTGCACTCCCTTTGGGATGCCTTTGGCAGATGCAGTAAGCCTGGAACTCAGGGCTTCCTAGTTAAAAAAATCCTAGCCCTAGGCCGAACCCCAACCCTAAGACGAGAAAGGCAAATCAGCCAGGAATTAGGCATGTCCCCAAGGAAAAAGCTGTGGAGGCAGGCATGTTGTGGTACTTTTGCGCCCTTCTTGGCTAGTCCTTCGCAGCTGCTGTGTTCTTGGAACTCAGGTCTTTCTGGTTAATAGACCTCTTACCCTAGGCGAAACTCAAACATTAACCCTAGGAAGGAAAATCAGCCTATGTTTCGGGATGGTCTCATGAGAATAGAAGCAGAGGCAGCCAAGATGTGTCACTTCTGCGCCCCTCTTCGGATGCCTTTAACAGCTGCAGTGTGCCTGAAGCCCAGGGCTTCCTGGTTTTAAAAGTCCTAGGTCTAAGCCTTACAGTAACCCTAGGAAGGTAAATCAGCCAGGTATTAGGGTTCTTCCTAAGGGAAAAGCTGTGAAAGCAGCCATGTTGTGGCTCTTCTGCACTCCCTTTGGGATGCCTTTGGCAGATGCAGTAAGCCTGGAACTCAGGGCTTCCTGGTTAAAAAACTCCAAGCCCTAGGCTGAAGCCTAACCCTAACCCTAGGCAGATAAATCAGCCTAGGTTTAGGGATAGTGCCAAGGAAAAAGCTGTGAAAGCTGCCATGTTGTTGCACTTTTGTACTCCCCTTGGGATGCCTTGAACAGCTGCAGTGTGCCTGGATCAAAGGGCTTCCTAGTTTTAAAAATTCTAGCCCCTTACCCGAGGCGTAACTCAAACCTTAACCCTAGGAAGGAAAATCAGCCTATGGTTCAGGATGGTCTCATGAGAATAGAAGCAGAGGCAGCCAAGTTGTGTCACTTCTGCGGCCCTCTTGGGATGCCTTTCGCAGATGCATGTGCCTGGAGCCCAGGGCTTCCTGGTTTTAAAAGTCCTAGGCCTAAGCCTAACAGTAACCCTAGGAAGGTAAATCAGCCGCGTATTAGGGTTCTTCCTAAGGGAAAAGCCGTGAAAGCAGCCATGTTGTGGCACTTCTGCACTCCCTTTGGGATGCCTTTGGCAGATGCAGTAAGCCTGGAACTCAGGGCTTCCTGGTTAAAAAACTCCAAGCCCTAGGCTGAAGCCTAACCCTAACCCTAGTCAGATAAATCAGCCTAGGTATAGGGATGGTGGCAAGGAAAAAGCTGTGGAAGCTGCCATGTTGTTGCACTTTTGTACTCCCCTTGGGATGCCTTGAACAGCTGCAGTGTGCCTGGAGCCCAGGGCTTCCTGGTTTTAAAAGTCCTAGGCCTAAGCCTAACAGTAACCCTAGGAAGGTAAATCAGCCACGTATTAGGGTTCTTCCTAAGGGAAAAGCCGTGAAAGCAGCCATGTTGCACTTCTGCACTCCCTTTGGGATGCCTTTGGCAGATGCAGTAAGCCTGGAACTCAGGGCTTCCTAGGTAAAAAAATCCTAGCCCTAGGCCGAACCCCAACCCTAAGACGAGAAAGGCAAATCAGCCAGGAATTAGGCATGTCCCCAAGGAAAAAGCTGTGGAGGCAGGCATGTTGTGGTACTTTTGCGCTCTTCTTGGCTAGTCCTTCGCAGCTGCTGTGTTCTTGGAACTCAGGTCTTTCTGGTTAATAGAACTCTTACCCTAGGCGTAACTCAAGTCTTAACCCTAAGAAGGAAAATCAGCCTATGGTTCGGGATGGTCTCATGAGAATAGCAGCAGAGGCAGCCAAGTTGTGTCACTTCTGCGGCCCTCTTGGGATGCCTCTAACAGCTGCATGTGCCTGGAGCCCAGGGCTTCCTGGTTTTAAAAGTCCTAGGCCTAAGCCTAACAGTAACCCTAGGAAGGTAAATCAGCCGCGTATTAGGGTTCTTCCTAAGGGAAAAGCCGTGAAAGCAGCCATGTTGTGGCACTTTTGCACTCCCTTTGGGTTGCTTTTGGCAGATGAAGTAAGCCTGGATCTCAGGGCTTCCTAGTTAAAAAAATCCTAGACCTAGGCCGAACCCCAACCCTAAGACGAGAAAGGCAAATCAGCCAGGAATTAGGCATGTCCCCAAGGAAAAAGCTGTGGAGGCAGGCATGTTGTGGTACTTTTGCGCCATTCTTGGCTAGTCCTTCGCAGCTGCTGTGTTCTTGGAACTCAGGTCTTTCTGGTTAATAGACCTCTTACCCTAGGCGAAACTCAAACATTAACCCTAGGAAGGAAAATCAGCCTATGGTTCGGGATGGTCTCATGAGAATAGAAGCAGAGGCAGCCAAGATGTGTCACTTCTGCGCCCCTCTTCGGATGCCTTTAACAGCTGCAGTGTGCCTGAAGCCCAGGGCTTCCTGGTTTTAAAAGTCCTAGGTCTAAGCCTTACAGTAACCCTAGGAAGGTAAATCAGCCAGGTATTAGGGTTCTTCCTAAGGGAAAAGCTGTGAAAGCAGCCATGTTGTGGCTCTTCTGCACTCCCTTTGGGATGCCTTTGGCAGATGCAGTAAGCCTGGAACTCAGGGCTTCCTGGTTAAAAAACTCCAAGCCCTAGGCTGAAGCCTAACCCTAACCCTAGGCAGATAAATCAGCCTAGGTTTAGGGATAGTGCCAAGGAAAAAGCTGTGAAAGCTGCCATGTTGTTGCACTTTTGTACTCCCCTTGGGATGCCTTGAACAGCTGCAGTGTGCCTGGATCTAAGGGCTTCCTAGTTTTAAAAATTCTAGCCCCTTACCCGAGGCGTAACTCAAACCTTAACCCTAGGAAGGAAAATCAGCCTATGGTTCAGGATGGTCTCATGAGAATAGAAGCAGAGGCAGCCAAGTTGTGTCACTTCTGCGGCCCTCTTGGGATGCCTTTCGCAGATGCATGTGCCTGGAGCCCAGGGCTTCCTGGTTTTAAAAGTCCTAGGCCTAAGCCTAACAGTAACCCTAGGAAGGTAAATCAGCCGCGTATTAGGGTTCTTCCTAAGGGAAAAGCCGTGAAAGCAGCCATGTTGTGGCACTTCTGCACTCCCTTTGGGATGCCTTTGGCAGATGCAGTAAGCCTGGAACTCAGGGCTTCCTGGTTAAAAAACTCCAAGCCCTAGGCTGAAGCCTAACCCTAACCCTAGTCAGATAAATCAGCCTAGGTATAGGGATGGTGGCAAGGAAAAAGCTGTGGAAGCTGCCATGTTGTTGCACTTTTGTACTCCCCTTGGGATGCCTTTCGCAGCTGCAGTGTGCCTGGAGCCCAGGGCTTCCTGGTTTTAAAAGTCCTAGGCCTAAGCCTAACAGTAACCCTAGGAAGGTAAATCAGCCACGTATTAGGGTTCTTCCTAAGGGAAAAGCCGTGAAAGCAGCCATGTTGCACTTCTGCACTCCCTTTGGGATGCC
This sequence comes from Ammospiza maritima maritima, assembly GCA_036010785.1. Lineage (NCBI taxonomy): Eukaryota > Metazoa > Chordata > Aves > Passeriformes > Passerellidae > Ammospiza > Ammospiza maritima. Next base: position 182,858 of record JAYKTQ010000121.1, read on the forward strand.
TTTGGCAGATGCAGTAAGCCTGGAACTCAGGGCTTCCTAGGTAAAAAAATCCTAGCCCTAGGCCGAACCCCAACCCTAAGACGAGAAAGGCAAATGAGGCAGGAATTAGGCATGTCCCCAAGGAAAAAGCTGTGGAGGCAGGCATGTTGTGGTACTTTTGCGCTCTTCTTGGGTAGTCCTTCGCAGCTGCTGTGTTCTTGGAACTCAGGTCTTTCTGGTTAATAGAACTCTTACCCTAGGCGTAACTCAAGTCTTAACCCTAAGAAGGAAAATCAGCCTATGGTTCGGGATGGTCTCATGAGAATAGCAGCAGAGGCAGCCAAGTTGTGTCACTTCTGCGGCCCTCTTGGGATGCCTCTAACAGCTGCATGTGCCTGGAGCCCAGGGCTTCCTGGTTTTAAAAGTCCTAGGCCTAAGCCTAACAGTAACCCTAGGAAGGTAAATCAGCCGCGTATTAGGGTTCTTCCTAAGGGAAAAGCCGTGAAAGCAGCCATGTTGTGGCACTTTTGCACTCCCTTTGGGTTGCTTTTGGCAGATGAAGTAAGCCTGGAACTCAGGGTTTCCTAGTTAAAAAAATCCTAGACCTAGGCCGAACCCCAACCCTAAGACGAGAAAGGCAAATCAGCCAGGAATTAGGCATGTCCCCAAGGAAAAAGCTGTGGAGGCAGGCACGTTGTGGTACTTTTGCGCTCTTCTGGGGTAGTCCTTCGCAGCTGCTGTGTTCTTGGAACTCAGGGCTTTCTGGTTAATAGAACCCTTACCCCAGGCGTAACTCAAACCTTAACCCTAGGAAGGAAAATCAGCCTATGGTTCGGGATGGTCTCATGGAAATATCAGTGGTGGCAGCCAAGTTGTGTCACTTCTGCGGCCCTCTTGGGATGCCTCTAACAGCTGCAGTGTGCCTGGAGCCCAGGGCTTCCTGGTTTTAAAAGTCCTAGGCCTAAGCCTAACAGTAACCCTAGGAAGGTAAATCAGCCGCGTATTAGGGTTCTTCCTAAGGGAAAAGCCGTGAAAGCAGCCATGTTGTGGCACTTCTGCACTCCCTTTGGGATGCCTTTGACAGATGCAGTAAGCCTGGAACTCAGGGCTTCCTAGTTAAAAAATCCTAGCCCTAGGCCGAACCCCAACCCTAAGACGAGAAAGGCAAATCAGCCAGGAATTAGACATGTCCCCAAGGAAAAAGCTGTGGAGGCAGGCATGTTGTGGTACTTTTGCGCTCTTCTTGGGTAGTCCTTCGCAGCTGCTGTGTTCTTGGAACTCAGGGCTTTCTGGTTAATAGAACCCTTACCCTAGGCGTAACTCAAACCTTAATCCTAGGTAGGAAAATCAGCCTATGATTTGGGATCGTCTCATGGAAATATCAGTGGTGGCAGCCAAGTTGTGTCACTTTTGCGCTCCCCTTGGGATGCCTTTCGCAGCTGCAGTGTGCCTGGAGCCCAGGGCTTCCTGGTTTTAAAAGTCCTAGGCCTAAGCCTAACAGTAACCCTAGGAAGGTAAATCAGCCGGGTATTAGGGTTCTTCCTAAGGGAAAAGCCGTGAAAGCAGCCATGTTGTGGCACTTCTGCACTCCCTTTGGGATGCCTTTGGCAGATGCAGTAAGCCTGGAACTCAGGGCTTCCTGGTTAAAAAACTCCAAGACCTAGGCTGAAGCCTAACCCTAACCCTAGGCAGATAAATCAGCCTAGGTATAGGGATGGTGCCAAGGAAAAAGCTGTGGAAGCTGCCATGTTGTTGCACTTTTGTACTCCCCTTGGGATGCCTTGAACAGCTGCAGTGAGCCTGGAACTAAGGGCTTCCTAGTTTTAGAAATCCTCGCCCTAGGCCTAAGCCTTACAGTAACCCTGGGAAGGGAAATCAGCCTGGTGTTAGGCTTCTTGCCAAGGAAAAAGCCGTGAAAGCAGCCATGTTGTGGCACTTTTGCACTCCCTTTTGGATGCCTTTCACAGCTCCAGTGTGCCTGGAACTCAGGGCTTCCTGATTTTAAAAGTCCTAGCTCTAGCCCGAACCCCAAACCTAAGACGAGAAAGGCAAATCAGCCAGGAATTAGGCATGTCCCCAAGGAAAAAGCTATCGACGCAGGCATGTTGTGGTTCTTTTGCGCTCTTCTTGGCTAGTCCTTCGCAGCTGCTGTGTTCTTGGAACTCAGGGCTTTCTGGTTAATAGAACCCTTACCCTAGGCGTAACTCAAACCTTAACCCTAGGAAGGAAAATCAGCCTATGGTTCGGGATGGTCTCATGGAAATATCAGTGGTGGCAGCCAAGTTGCGGCACTTTTGCGCTCCCCTTGGGATGCCTTTCGCAGCTGCAGAGTGCCTGGAGCCCAGGGCTTCCTGGTTTTAAAAGTCCTAGGCCTAAGCCTAACAGTAACCCTAGGAAGGTAAATCAGCCGCGTATTAGGGTTCTTCCTAAGGGAAAAGCCGTGAAAGCAGCCATGTTGTGGCACTTTTGCACTCCCTTTGGGATGCATTTGGCAGATGCAGTAAGCCTGGAACTCAGGGCTTCCTGGTTAAAAAACTCCAAGCCCTAGGCTGAACCCTAACCCTAACCCTAGGCAGATAAATCAGCCTATGTATAGGGATGGTGCCAAGGAAAAAGCTGTGAAAGCTGCCATGTTGTGGTGCTTTAGTACTCCCCTTGGGATGCCTTGAACAGCTGCAGTGTGCCTGGAGCCCAGGGCTTCCTGGTTTTAAAAGTCCTAGGCCTAAGCCTAACAGTAACCCTAGGAAGGTAAATCAGCCGCGTATTAGGGTTCTTCCTAAGGGAAAAGCCGTGAAAGCAGCCATGTTGTGGCACTTTTGCACTCCCTTTGGGATGCATTTGGCAGATGCAGTAAGCCTGGAACTCAGGGCTTCCTGGTTAAAAAACTCCAAGCCCTAGGCTGAACCCTAACCCTAACCCTAGGCAGATAAATCAGCCTAGGTATAGGGATGGTGCCAAGGAAAAAGCTGTGAAAGCTGCCATGTTGTGGTGCTTTAGTACTCCCCTTGGGATGCCTTGAACAGCTGCAGTGTGCCTGGAGCCCAGGGCTTCCTGGTTTTAAAAGTCCTAGGCCTAAGCCTAACAGTAACCCTAGGAAGGTAAATCAGCCGCGTATTAGGGTTCTTCCTAAGGGAAAAGCCGTGAAAGCAGCCATGTTGTGGCACTTCTGCACTCCCTTTGGGATGCCTTTGACAGATGCAGTAAGCCTGGAACTCAGGGCTTCCTAGTTAAAAAAATCCTAGCCCTAGGCCGAACCCCAACCCTAAGACGAGAAAGGCAAATTAGCCAGGAATTAGACATGTCCCCAAGGAAAAAGCTGTGGAGGCAGGCATGTTGTGGTACTTTTGCGCTCTTCTTGGGTAGTCCTTCGCAGCTGCTGTGTTCTTGGAACTCAGGGCTTTCTGGTTAATAGAACCCTTACCCTAGGCGTAACTCAAACTTTAATCCTAGGAAGGAAAATCAGCCTATGGTTCGGGATGGTCTCATGGAAATATCAGTGGTGGCAGCCAAGTTGTGTCACTTTTGCGCTCCCCTTGGGATGCCTTTCGCAGCTGCAGAGTGCCTGGAGCCCAGGGCGTCCTGGTTTTAAAAGTCCTAGGCCTAAGCCTAACAGTAACCCTAGGAAGGTAAATCAGCCGCGTATTAGGGTTCTTCCTAAGGGAAAAGCCGTGAAAGCAGCCATGTTGTGGCACTTCTGCACTCCCCTTGGGATGCCTTTGGCAGATGCAGTAAGCCTGGAACTCAGGGCTTCCTACTTAAAAAAATCCTAGCCCTAGGCCAAACCCCAACCCTAAGACGAGAAAGGCAAATCAGCCAGGAATTAGGCATGTCCCCAAGGAAAAAGCTGTGGAGGCAGGCATGTTGTGGTACTTTTGCGCTCTTCTTGGCTAGTCCTTCGCAGCTGCTGTGTTCTTGGAACTCAGGGCTTTCTGGTTAATAGAACCCTTACCCTAGGCGTAACTCAAACATTAACCCTAGGAAGGAAAATCAGCTTATGGTTCGGGATGGTCTCATGAGAATAGAAGCAGAGGCAGCCAAGTCGTGTCACTTCTGCTGCCCTCTTGGGATGCCTTTAACAGCTGCAGTGTGCCTGAAGCCCAGGGCTTCCTGGTTTTAAAGGTCCTAGGCCTAAGCCTAACAGTAACCCTAGGAAGGTAAATCAGCCGGGTATTAGGGTTCTTCCTAAGGGAAAAGCTGTGAAAGCAGCCATGTTGTGGCACTTTTGCACTCCCTTTGGGATGCCTTTGGCAGATGCAGTAAGCCTGGAACTCAGGGCTTCCTGGTTAAAAAACTCCAAGCCCTAGGCTGAACCCTAACCCTAACCCTAGGCAGATAAATCAGCCTAGGTATAGGGATGGTGCCAAGGAAAAAGCTGTGAAAGCTGCCATGTTGTTGCACTTTTGTACTCCCCTTGGGATGCCTTGAACAGCTGCAGTGTGCCTGGATCTAAGGGCTTCCTAGTTTGAAAAATCCTAGCCCTAGCCCTAAGCCTTACAGTAACCCTGGGAAGGGAAATCAGCCTGGTGTTAAGCTTCTTGCCAAGGAAAAAGTCGTGAAAGCAACCATGTTGTGGCACTTTTGCACTCCCTTTGGGATGCCTTTCACAGCTCCAGTGTGCCTGGAACTCAGGGCTTCCTGATTTTAAAAATCCTAGCCCTAGGCCGAACCCCAACCCTAAGACGAGAAAGGCAAATCAGCCAGGAATTAGGCATGTCCCCAAGGAAAAAGCTGTGGAGGCAGGCACGTTGTGGTACTTTTGCGCTCTTCTGGGGTAGTCCTTCGCAGCTGCTGTGTTCTTGGAACTCAGGGCTTTCTGGTTAGTAGAACCCTTACCCGAGGCGTAACTCAAACCTTAACCCTAGGAAGGAAAATCAGCCTATGGTTCGGGATGGTCTCATGAGAATAGCAGCAGAGGCAGCCAAGTTGTGTCACTTCTGCAGCCCTCTTGGGATGCCTTGAACAGCTGCATGTGCCTGGAGACCAGGGCTTCCTGGTTTTAAAAGTCCTAGGCCTAAGCCTAACAGTAACCCTAGGAAGGTAAATCAGCCGCGTATTAGGGTTCTTCCTAAGGGAAAAGCCGTGAAAGCAGCCATGTTGTGGCACTTCTGCACTCCCTTTGGGATGCTTTAGGCAGATGCAGTAAGCCTGGAACTCAGGGCTTCCTAGTTAAAAAAGTCCTAGCCCTAGGCCGAACCCCAACCCTAAGACGAGAAAGGCAAATCAGCCAGGAATTAGGCATGTCCCCAAGGAAAAAGCTGTGGAGGCAGGCATGTTGTGGTACTTTTGCGCTCTTCTTGGGTAGTCCTTCGCAGCTGCTGTGTTCTTGGAACTCAGGGCTTTCTGGTTAATAGAACCCTTACCCTAGGCGTAACTCAAACCTTAACCCTAGGAAGGAAAATCAGCCTATGGTTCGGGATGGTCTCATGGAAATATCAGTGGTGGCAGCCAAGTTGTGTCACTTTTGCGCTCCCCTTGGGATGCCTTTCGCAGCTGCAGTGTGCCTGGAGCCCAGGGCTTCCTGGTTTTAAAAGTCCTAGGCCTAAGCCTAACAGTAACCCTAGGAAGGTAAATCAGCCGCGTATTAGGGTTCTTCCTAAGGGAAAAGCCGTGAAAGCAGCCATGTTGTGGCACTTCTGCACTCCCTTTGGGATGCCTTTGGAAGATGCAGTAAGCCTGGAACTCAGGGCTTCCTAGTTAAAAAAATCCTAGCCCTAGGCCGAAGCCTAACCCTAACCCTAGGCAGATAAATCAGCCTAGGTATAGGGATGGTGCCAAGGAAAAAGCTGTGAAAGCTGCCATGTTGTTGCACTTTTGTACTCCCCTTGGGATGCCTTGAACAGCTGCAGTGTGCCTGGAACTAAGGGCTTCCTAGTTTTAGAAATCCTAGCCCTAGGCCTAAGGCTTACAGTAACCCTGGGAAGGGAAATCAGCCTGGTGTTAGGCTTCTTGCCAAGGAAAAAGCCGTGAAAGCAGCCATGTTGTGGCACTTTTGCACTCCCTTTTGGATGCCTTTCACAGCTCCAGTGTGCCTGGAACTCAGGGCTTCCTGATTTTAAAAGTCCTAGCCCTAGGCCGAACGCCAACCCTAAGACGAGAAAGGCAAATCAGCCAGGAATTAGGCATGTCCCCAAGGAAAAAGCTGGCGACGCAGGCACGTTGTGGTACTTTTGCGCTCTTCTTGGGTAGTCCTTCGCAGCTGCTGTGTTCTTGGAACTCAGGGCTTTCTGGTTAATAGAACCCTTACCCTAGGCGTAACTCAAACCTTAACCCTAGGAAGGAAAATCAGCCTATGGTTCGGGATGGTCTCATGGAAATATCAGTGGTGGCAGCCAAGTTGTGTCACTTTTGCGCTCCCCTTGGGATGCCTTTCGCAGCTGCAGTGTGCCTGGAGCCCAGGGCTTCCTGGTTTTAAAAGTCCTAGGCCTAAGCCTAACAGTAACCCTAGGAAGGTAAATCAGCCGCGTATTAGGGTTCTTCCTAAGGGAAAAGCCATGAAAGCAGCCATGTTGTGGCACTTCTGCACTCCCTTTGGGATGCCTTTGGCAGATGCAGTAAGCCTGGAACTCAGGGCTTCCTAGTTAAAAAAATCCTAGCCCTAGGCCGAACCCCAACCCTAAGACGAGAAAGGCAAATGAGGCAGGAATTAGGCATGTCCCCAAGGAAAAAGCTGTGGAGGCAGGCATGTTGTGGTACTTTTGCGCTCTTCTTGGCTAGTCCTTCGCAGCTGCTGTGTTCTTGGAACTCAGGTCTTTCTGGTTAATAGACCTCTTACCCTAGGCGAAACTCAAACATTAACCCTAGGAAGGAAAATCAGCCTATGGTTCGGGATGGTCTCATGAGAATAGAAGCAGAGGCAGCCAAGTTGTGTCACTTCTGCGGCCCTCTTGGGATGCCTTTCGCAGCTGCAGTGTGCCTGAAGCCCAGGGCTTCCTGGTTTTAAAAGTCCTAGGCCTAAGCCTAACAGTAACCCTAGGAAGGTAAATCAGCCGCGTATTAGGGTTCTTCCTAAGGGAAAAGCTGTGAAAGCAGCCATGTTGTGGCACTTTTGCACTCCCTTTGGGATGCCTTTGGCAGATGCAGTAAGCCTGGAACTCAGGGCTTCCTGGTTAAAAAACTCCAAGCCCTAGGCTGAACCCTAACCCTAACCCTAGGCAGATAAATCAGCCTAGGTATAGGGATGGTGCCAAGGAAAAAGCTGTGAAAGCTGCCATGTTGTTGCACTTTTGTACTCCCCTTGGGATGCCTTGAACAGCTGCAGTGTGCCCGGATCTAAGGGCTTCCTAGTTTTAAAAATCCTAGCCCTAGGCCTAAGCCTTACAGTAACCCTGGGAAGGGAAATCAGCCTGGTGTTAAGCTTCTTGCCAAGGAAAAAGTCGTGCAAGCAACCATGTTGTGGCACTTTTGCACTCCCTTTTGGATGCCTTTCACAGCTCCAGTGTGCCTGGAACTCAGGGCTTCCTGATTTTAAAAATCCTAGCCCTAGGCCGAACCCCAACCCTAAGACGAGAAAGGCAAATCAGCCAGGAATTAGGCATGTCCCCAAGGAAAAAGCTGTGGAGGCAGGCACGTTGTGGTACTTTTGCGCTCTTCTGGGGTAGTCCTTCGCAGCTGCTGTGTTCTTGGAACTCAGGGCTTTCTGGTTAATAGAACCCTTACCCCAGGCGTAACTCAAACCTTAACCCTAGGAAGGAAAATCAGCCTATGGTTCGGGATGGTCTCATGGAAATATCAGTGGTGGCAGCCAAGTTGTGTCACTTCTGCGGCCCTCTTGGGATGCCTCTAACAGCTGCAGTGTGCCTGGAGCCCAGGGCTTCCTGGTTTTAAAAGTCCTAGGCCTAAGCCTAACAGTAACCCTAGGAAGGTAAATCAGCCGCGTATTAGGGTTCTTCCTAAGGGAAAAGCCGTGAAAGCAGCCATGTTGTGGCACTTCTGCACTCCCTTTGGGATGCCTTTGACAGATGCAGTAAGCCTGGAACTCAGGGCTTCCTAGTTAAAAAATCCTAGCCCTAGGCCGAACCCCAACCCTAAGACGAGAAAGGCAAATCAGCCAGGAATTAGACATGTCCCCAAGGAAAAAGCTGTGGAGGCAGGCATGTTGTGGTACTTTTGCGCTCTTCTTGGGTAGTCCTTCGCAGCTGCTGTGTTCTTGGAACTCAGGGCTTTCTGGTTAATAGAACCCTTACCCTAGGCGTAACTCAAACCTTAATCCTAGGTAGGAAAATCAGCCTATGATTTGGGATCGTCTCATGGAAATATCAGTGGTGGCAGCCAAGTTGTGTCACTTTTGCGCTCCCCTTGGGATGCCTTTCGCAGCTGCAGTGTGCCTGGAGCCCAGGGCTTCCTGGTTTTAAAAGTCCTAGGCCTAAGCCTAACAGTAACCCTAGGAAGGTAAATCAGCCGGGTATTAGGGTTCTTCCTAAGGGAAAAGCCGTGAAAGCAGCCATGTTGTGGCACTTCTGCACTCCCTTTGGGATGCCTTTGGCAGATGCAGTAAGCCTGGAACTCAGGGCTTCCTGGTTAAAAAACTCCAAGACCTAGGCTGAAGCCTAACCCTAACCCTAGGCAGATAAATCAGCCTAGGTATAGGGATGGTGCCAAGGAAAAAGCTGTGGAAGCTGCCATGTTGTTGCACTTTTGTACTCCCCTTGGGATGCCTTGAACAGCTGCAGTGAGCCTGGAACTAAGGGCTTCCTAGTTTTAGAAATCCTCGCCCTAGGCCTAAGCCTTACAGTAACCCTGGGAAGGGAAATCAGCCTGGTGTTAGGCTTCTTGCCAAGGAAAAAGCCGTGAAAGCAGCCATGTTGTGGCACTTTTGCACTCCCTTTTGGATGCCTTTCACAGCTCCAGTGTGCCTGGAACTCAGGGCTTCCTGATTTTAAAAGTCCTAGCTCTAGCCCGAACCCCAAACCTAAGACGAGAAAGGCAAATCAGCCAGGAATTAGGCATGTCCCCAAGGAAAAAGCTATCGACGCAGGCATGTTGTGGTTCTTTTGCGCTCTTCTTGGCTAGTCCTTCGCAGCTGCTGTGTTCTTGGAACTCAGGGCTTTCTGGTTAATAGAACCCTTACCCTAGGCGTAACTCAAACCTTAACCCTAGGAAGGAAAATCAGCCTATGGTTCGGGATGGTCTCATGGAAATATCAGTGGTGGCAGCCAAGTTGCGGCACTTTTGCGCTCCCCTTGGGATGCCTTTCGCAGCTGCAGAGTGCCTGGAGCCCAGGGCTTCCTGGTTTTAAAAGTCCTAGGCCTAAGCCTAACAGTAACCCTAGGAAGGTAAATCAGCCGCGTATTAGGGTTCTTCCTAAGGGAAAAGCCGTGAAAGCAGCCATGTTGTGGCACTTTTGCACTCCCTTTGGGATGCATTTGGCAGATGCAGTAAGCCTGGAACTCAGGGCTTCCTGGTTAAAAAACTCCAAGCCCTAGGCTGAACCCTAACCCTAACCCTAGGCAGATAAATCAGCCTATGTATAGGGATGGTGCCAAGGAAAAAGCTGTGAAAGCTGCCATGTTGTGGTGCTTTAGTACTCCCCTTGGGATGCCTTGAACAGCTGCAGTGTGCCTGGAGCCCAGGGCTTCCTGGTTTTAAAAGTCCTAGGCCTAAGCCTAACAGTAACCCTAGGAAGGTAAATCAGCCGCGTATTAGGGTTCTTCCTAAGGGAAAAGCCGTGAAAGCAGCCATGTTGTGGCACTTTTGCACTCCCTTTGGGATGCATTTGGCAGATGCAGTAAGCCTGGAACTCAGGGCTTCCTGGTTAAAAAACTCCAAGCCCTAGGCTGAACCCTAACCCTAACCCTAGGCAGATAAATCAGCCTAGGTATAGGGATGGTGCCAAGGAAAAAGCTGTGAAAGCTGCCATGTTGTGGTGCTTTAGTACTCCCCTTGGGATGCCTTGAACAGCTGCAGTGTGCCTGGAGCCCAGGGCTTCCTGGTTTTAAAAGTCCTAGGCCTAAGCCTAACAGTAACCCTAGGAAGGTAAATCAGCCGCGTATTAGGGTTCTTCCTAAGGGAAAAGCCGTGAAAGCAGCCATGTTGTGGCACTTCTGCACTCCCTTTGGGATGCCTTTGACAGATGCAGTAAGCCTGGAACTCAGGGCTTCCTAGTTAAAAAAATCCTAGCCCTAGGCCGAACCCCAACCCTAAGACGAGAAAGGCAAATTAGCCAGGAATTAGACATGTCCCCAAGGAAAAAGCTGTGGAGGCAGGCATGTTGTGGTACTTTTGCGCTCTTCTTGGGTAGTCCTTCGCAGCTGCTGTGTTCTTGGAACTCAGGGCTTTCTGGTTAATAGAACCCTTACCCTAGGCGTAACTCAAACTTTAATCCTAGGAAGGAAAATCAGCCTATGGTTCGGGATGGTCTCATGGAAATATCAGTGGTGGCAGCCAAGTTGTGTCACTTTTGCGCTCCCCTTGGGATGCCTTTCGCAGCTGCAGAGTGCCTGGAGCCCAGGGCGTCCTGGTTTTAAAAGTCCTAGGCCTAAGCCTAACAGTAACCCTAGGAAGGTAAATCAGCCGCGTATTAGGGTTCTTCCTAAGGGAAAAGCCGTGAAAGCAGCCATGTTGTGGCACTTCTGCACTCCCCTTGGGATGCCTTTGGCAGATGCAGTAAGCCTGGAACTCAGGGCTTCCTACTTAAAAAAATCCTAGCCCTAGGCCAAACCCCAACCCTAAGACGAGAAAGGCAAATCAGCCAGGAATTAGGCATGTCCCCAAGGAAAAAGCTGTGGAGGCAGGCATGTTGTGGTACTTTTGCGCTCTTCTTGGCTAGTCCTTCGCAGCTGCTGTGTTCTTGGAACTCAGGGCTTTCTGGTTAATAGAACCCTTACCCTAGGCGTAACTCAAACATTAACCCTAGGAAGGAAAATCAGCTTATGGTTCGGGATGGTCTCATGAGAATAGAAGCAGAGGCAGCCAAGTCGTGTCACTTCTGCTGCCCTCTTGGGATGCCTTTAACAGCTGCAGTGTGCCTGAAGCCCAGGGCTTCCTGGTTTTAAAGGTCCTAGGCCTAAGCCTAACAGTAACCCTAGGAAGGTAAATCAGCCGGGTATTAGGGTTCTTCCTAAGGGAAAAGCTGTGAAAGCAGCCATGTTGTGGCACTTTTGCACTCCCTTTGGGATGCCTTTGGCAGATGCAGTAAGCCTGGAACTCAGGGCTTCCTGGTTAAAAAACTCCAAGCCCTAGGCTGAACCCTAACCCTAACCCTAGGCAGATAAATCAGCCTAGGTATAGGGATGGTGCCAAGGAAAAAGCTGTGAAAGCTGCCATGTTGTTGCACTTTTGTACTCCCCTTGGGATGCCTTGAACAGCTGCAGTGTGCCTGGATCTAAGGGCTTCCTAGTTTTAAAAATCCTAGCCCTAGCCCTAAGCCTTACAGTAACCCTGGGAAGGGAAATCAGCCTGGTGTTAAGCTTCTTGCCAAGGAAAAAGTCGTGAAAGCAACCATGTTGTGGCACTTTTGCACTCCCTTTGGGATGCCTTTCACAGCTCCAGTGTGCCTGGAACTCAGGGCTTCCTGATTTTAAAAATCCTAGCCCTAGGCCGAACCCCAACCCTAAGACGAGAAAGGCAAATCAGCCAGGAATTAGGCATGTCCCCAAGGAAAAAGCTGTGGAGGCAGGCACGTTGTGGTACTTTTGCGCTCTTCTGGGGTAGTCCTTCGCAGCTGCTGTGTTCTTGGAACTCAGGGCTTTCTGGTTAGTAGAACCCTTACCCGAGGCGTAACTCAAACCTTAACCCTAGGAAGGAAAATCAGCCTATGGTTCGGGATGGTCTCATGAGAATAGCAGCAGAGGCAGCCAAGTTGTGTCACTTCTGCAGCCCTCTTGGGATGCCTTGAACAGCTGCATGTGCCTGGAGACCAGGGCTTCCTGGTTTTAAAAGTCCTAGGCCTAAGCCTAACAGTAACCCTAGGAAGGTAAATCAGCCGCGTATTAGGGTTCTTCCTAAGGGAAAAGCCGTGAAAGCAGCCATGTTGTGGCACTTCTGCACTCCCTTTGGGATGCTTTAGGCAGATGCAGTAAGCCTGGAACTCAGGGCTTCCTAGTTAAAAAAGTCCTAGCCCTAGGCCGAACCCCAACCCTAAGACGAGAAAGGCAAATCAGCCAGGAATTAGGCATGTCCCCAAGGAAAAAGCTGTGGAGGCAGGCATGTTGTGGTACTTTTGCGCTCTTCTTGGGTAGTCCTTCGCAGCTGCTGTGTTCTTGGAACTCAGGGCTTTCTGGTTAATAGAACCCTTACCCTAGGCGTAACTCAAACCTTAACCCTAGGAAGGAAAATCAGCCTATGGTTCGGGATGGTCTCATGGAAATATCAGTGGTGGCAGCCAAGTTGTGTCACTTTTGCGCTCCCCTTGGGATGCCTTTCGCAGCTGCAGTGTGCCTGGAGCCCAGGGCTTCCTGGTTTTAAAAGTCCTAGGCCTAAGCCTAACAGTAACCCTAGGAAGGTAAATCAGCCGCGTATTAGGGTTCTTCCTAAGGGAAAAGCCGTGAAAGCAGCCATGTTGTGGCACTTCTGCACTCCCTTTGGGATGCCTTTGGAAGATGCAGTAAGCCTGGAACTCAGGGCTTCCTAGTTAAAAAAATCCTAGCCCTAGGCCGAAGCCTAACCCTAACCCTAGGCAGATAAATCAGCCTAGGTATAGGGATGGTGCCAAGGAAAAAGCTGTGAAAGCTGCCATGTTGTTGCACTTTTGTACTCCCCTTGGGATGCCTTGAACAGCTGCAGTGTGCCTGGAACTAAGGGCTTCCTAGTTTTAGAAATCCTAGCCCTAGGCCTAAGGCTTACAGTAACCCTGGGAAGGGAAATCAGCCTGGTGTTAGGCTTCTTGCCAAGGAAAAAGCCGTGAAAGCAGCCATGTTGTGGCACTTTTGCACTCCCTTTTGGATGCCTTTCACAGCTCCAGTGTGCCTGGAACTCAGGGCTTCCTGATTTTAAAAGTCCTAGCCCTAGGCCGAACGCCAACCCTAAGACGAGAAAGGCAAATCAGCCAGGAATTAGGCATGTCCCCAAGGAAAAAGCTAGCGACGCAGGCACGTTGTGGTACTTTTGCGCTCTTCTTGGGTAGTCCTTCGCAGCTGCTGTGTTCTTGGAACTCAGGGCTTTCTGGTTAATAGAACCCTTACCCTAGGCGTAACTCAAACCTTAACCCTAGGAAGGAAAATCAGCCTATGGTTCGGGATGGTCTCATGGAAATATCAGTGGTGGCAGCCAAGTTGTGTCACTTTTGCGCTCCCCTTGGGATGCCTTTCGCAGCTGCAGTGTGCCTGGAGCCCAGGGCTTCCTGGTTTTAAAAGTCCTAGGCCTAAGCCTAACAGTAACCCTAGGAAGGTAAATCAGCCGCGTATTAGGGTTCTTCCTAAGGGAAAAGCCATGAAAGCAGCCATGTTGTGGCACTTCTGCACTCCCTTTGGGATGCCTTTGGCAGATGCAGTAAGCCTGGAACTCAGGGCTTCCTAGTTAAAAAAATCCTAGCCCTAGGCCGAACCCCAACCCTAAGACGAGAAAGGCAAATGAGGCAGGAATTAGGCATGTCCCCAAGGAAAAAGCTGTGGAGGCAGGCATGTTGTGGTACTTTTGCGCTCTTCTTGGCTAGTCCTTCGCAGCTGCTGTGTTCTTGGAACTCAGGTCTTTCTGGTTAATAGACCTCTTACCCTAGGCGAAACTCAAACATTAACCCTAGGAAGGAAAATCAGCCTATGGTTCGGGATGGTCTCATGAGAATAGAAGCAGAGGCAGCCAAGTTGTGTCACTTCTGCGGCCCTCTTGGGATGCCTTTCGCAGCTGCAGTGTGCCTGAAGCCCAGGGCTTCCTGGTTTTAAAAGTCCTAGGCCTAAGCCTAACAGTAACCCTAGGAAGGTAAATCAGCCGCGTATTAGGGTTCTTCCTAAGGGAAAAGCTGTGAAAGCAGCCATGTTGTGGCACTTTTGCACTCCCTTTGGGATGCCTTTGGCAGATGCAGTAAGCCTGGAACTCAGGGCTTCCTGGTTAAAAAACTCCAAGCCCTAGGCTGAACCCTAACCCTAACCCTAGGCAGATAAATCAGCCTAGGTATAGGGATGGTGCCAAGGAAAAAGCTGTGAAAGCTGCCATGTTGTTGCACTTTTGTACTCCCCTTGGGATGCCTTGAACAGCTGCAGTGTGCCCGGATCTAAGGGCTTCCTAGTTTTAAAAATCCTAGCCCTAGGCCTAAGCCTTACAGTAACCCTGGGAAGGGAAATCAGCCTGGTGTTAAGCTTCTTGCCAAGGAAAAAGTCGTGCAAGCAACCATGTTGTGGCACTTTTGCACTCCCTTTTGGATGCCTTTCACAGCTCCAGTGTGCCTGGAACTCAGGGCTTCCTGATTTTAAAAATCCTAGCCCTAGGCCGAACCCCAACCCTAAGACGAGAAAGGCAAATCAGCCAGGAATTAGGCATGTCCCCAAGGAAAAAGCTGTGGAGGCAGGCACGTTGTGGTACTTTTGCGCTCTTCTTGGGTAGTCCTTCGCAGCAGCTGTGTTCTTGGAACTCAGGGCTTTCTGGTTAATAGAACCCTTACCCGAGGCGTAACTCAAACCTTAACCCTAGGAAGGAAAATCAGCCTATGGATCGGGATGGTCTCATGAGAATAGCAGCAGAGGCAGCCAAGTTGTGTCACTTCTGCAGCCCTCTTGGGATGCCTTGAACAGCTGCATGTGCCTGGAGCCCAGGGCTTCCTGGTTTTAAAGGTCCTAGGCCTAAGCCTAACAGTAACCCTAGGAAGGTAAATCAGCCGCGTATTAGGGTTCTTCCTAAGGGAAAAGCCGTGAAAGCAGCCATGTTGTGGCACTTCTGCACTCCCTTTGGGATGCTTTAGGCAGATGCAGTAAGCCTGGAACTCAGGGCTTCCTAGTTAAAAAAATCCTAGCCCTAGGCCGAACCCCAACCCTAAGACGAGAAAGGCAAATCAGCCAGGAATTAGGCATGTCCCCAAGGAAAAAGCTGTGGAGGCAGGCACGTTGTGGTACTTTTGCGCTCTTCTGGGGTAGTCCTTCGCAGCTGCTGTGTTCTTGGAACTCAGGGCTTTCTGGTTAATAGAACCCTTACCCTAGGCGTAACTCAAACTTTAATCCTAGGAAGGAAAATCAGCCTATGGTTCGGGATGGTCTCATGGAAATATCAGTGGTGGCAGCCAAGTTGTGTCACTTTTGCGCTCCCCTTGGGATGCCTTTCGCAGCTGCAGAGTGCCTGGAGCCCAGGGCGTCCTGGTTTTAAAAGTCCTAGGCCTAAGCCTAACAGTAACCCTAGGAAGGTAAATCAGCCGCGTATTAGGGTTCTTCCTAAGGGAAAAGCCGTGAAAGCAGCCATGTTGTGGCACTTCTGCACTCCCCTTGGGATGCCTTTGGCAGATGCAGTAAGCCTGGAACTCAGGGCTTCCTACTTAAAAAAATCCTAGCCCTAGGCCAAACCCCAACCCTAAGACGAGAAAGGCAAATCAGCCAGGAATTAGGCATGTCCCCAAGGAAAAAGCTGTGGAGGCAGGCATGTTGTGGTACTTTTGCGCTCTTCTTGGCTAGTCCTTCGCAGCTGCTGTGTTCTTGGAACTCAGGGCTTTCTGGTTAATAGAACCCTTACCCTAGGCGTAACTCAAACATTAACCCTAGGAAGGAAAATCAGCTTATGGTTCGGGATGGTCTCATGAGAATAGAAGCAGAGGCAGCCAAGTCGTGTCACTTCTGCTGCCCTCTTGGGATGCCTTTAACAGCTGCAGTGTGCCTGAAGCCCAGGGCTTCCTGGTTTTAAAGGTCCTAGGCCTAAGCCTAACAGTAACCCTAGGAAGGTAAATCAGCCGGGTATTAGGGTTCTTCCTAAGGGAAAAGCTGTGAAAGCAGCCATGTTGTGGCACTTTTGCACTCCCTTTGGGATGCCTTTGGCAGATGCAGTAAGCCTGGAACTCAGGGCTTCCTGGTTAAAAAACTCCAAGCCCTAGGCTGAACCCTAACCCTAACCCTAGGCAGATAAATCAGCCTAGGTATAGGGATGGTGCCAAGGAAAAAGCTGTGAAAGCTGCCATGTTGTTGCACTTTTGTACTCCCCTTGGGATGCCTTGAACAGCTGCAGTGTGCCTGGATCTAAGGGCTTCCTAGTTTTAAAAATCCTAGCCCTAGCCCTAAGCCTTACAGTAACCCTGGGAAGGGAAATCAGCCTGGTGTTAAGCTTCTTGCCAAGGAAAAAGTCGTGAAAGCAACCATGTTGTGGCACTTTTGCACTCCCTTTGGGATGCCTTTCACAGCTCCAGTGTGCCTGGAACTCAGGGCTTCCTGATTTTAAAAATCCTAGCCCTAGGCCGAACCCCAACCCTAAGACGAGAAAGGCAAATCAGCCAGGAATTAGGCATGTCCCCAAGGAAAAAGCTGTGGAGGCAGGCACGTTGTGGTACTTTTGCGCTCTTCTGGGGTAGTCCTTCGCAGCTGCTGTGTTCTTGGAACTCAGGGCTTTCTGGTTAGTAGAACCCTTACCCGAGGCGTAACTCAAACCTTAACCCTAGGAAGGAAAATCAGCCTATGGTTCGGGATGGTCTCATGAGAATAGCAGCAGAGGCAGCCAAGTTGTGTCACTTCTGCAGCCCTCTTGGGATGCCTTGAACAGCTGCATGTGCCTGGAGACCAGGGCTTCCTGGTTTTAAAAGTCCTAGGCCTAAGCCTAACAGTAACCCTAGGAAGGTAAATCAGCCGCGTATTAGGGTTCTTCCTAAGGGAAAAGCCGTGAAAGCAGCCATGTTGTGGCACTTCTGCACTCCCTTTGGGATGCTTTAGGCAGATGCAGTAAGCCTGGAACTCAGGGCTTCCTAGTTAAAAAAGTCCTAGCCCTAGGCCGAACCCCAACCCTAAGACGAGAAAGGCAAATCAGCCAGGAATTAGGCATGTCCCCAAGGAAAAAGCTGTGGAGGCAGGCATGTTGTGGTACTTTTGCGCTCTTCTTGGGTAGTCCTTCGCAGCTGCTGTGTTCTTGGAACTCAGGGCTTTCTGGTTAATAGAACCCTTACCCTAGGCGTAACTCAAACCTTAACCCTAGGAAGGAAAATCAGCCTATGGTTCGGGATGGTCTCATGGAAATATCAGTGGTGGCAGCCAAGTTGTGTCACTTTTGCGCTCCCCTTGGGATGCCTTTCGCAGCTGCAGTGTGCCTGGAGCCCAGGGCTTCCTGGTTTTAAAAGTCCTAGGCCTAAGCCTAACAGTAACCCTAGGAAGGTAAATCAGCCGCGTATTAGGGTTCTTCCTAAGGGAAAAGCCGTGAAAGCAGCCATGTTGTGGCACTTCTGCACTCCCTTTGGGATGCCTTTGGAAGATGCAGTAAGCCTGGAACTCAGGGCTTCCTAGTTAAAAAAATCCTAGCCCTAGGCCGAAGCCTAACCCTAACCCTAGGCAGATAAATCAGCCTAGGTATAGGGATGGTGCCAAGGAAAAAGCTGTGAAAGCTGCCATGTTGTTGCACTTTTGTACTCCCCTTGGGATGCCTTGAACAGCTGCAGTGTGCCTGGAACTAAGGGCTTCCTAGTTTTAGAAATCCTAGCCCTAGGCCTAAGGCTTACAGTAACCCTGGGAAGGGAAATCAGCCTGGTGTTAGGCTTCTTGCCAAGGAAAAAGCCGTGAAAGCAGCCATGTTGTGGCACTTTTGCACTCCCTTTTGGATGCCTTTCACAGCTCCAGTGTGCCTGGAACTCAGGGCTTCCTGATTTTAAAAGTCCTAGCCCTAGGCCGAACGCCAACCCTAAGACGAGAAAGGCAAATCAGCCAGGAATTAGGCATGTCCCCAAGGAAAAAGCTAGCGACGCAGGCACGTTGTGGTACTTTTGCGCTCTTCTTGGGTAGTCCTTCGCAGCTGCTGTGTTCTTGGAACTCAGGGCTTTCTGGTTAATAGAACCCTTACCCTAGGCGTAACTCAAACCTTAACCCTAGGAAGGAAAATCAGCCTATGGTTCGGGATGGTCTCATGGAAATATCAGTGGTGGCAGCCAAGTTGTGTCACTTTTGCGCTCCCCTTGGGATGCCTTTCGCAGCTGCAGTGTGCCTGGAGCCCAGGGCTTCCTGGTTTTAAAAAGTCCTAGGCCTAAGCCTAACAGTAACCCTAGGAAGGTAAATCAGCCGCGTATTAGGGTTCTTCCTAAGGGAAAAGCCATGAAAGCAGCCATGTTGTGGCACTTCTGCACTCCCTTTGGGATGCCTTTGGCAGATGCAGTAAGCCTGGAACTCAGGGCTTCCTAGTTAAAAAAATCCTAGCCCTAGGCCGAACCCCAACCCTAAGACGAGAAAGGCAAATGAGGCAGGAATTAGGCATGTCCCCAAGGAAAAAGCTGTGGAGGCAGGCATGTTGTGGTACTTTTGCGCTCTTCTTGGCTAGTCCTTCGCAGCTGCTGTGTTCTTGGAACTCAGGTCTTTCTGGTTAATAGACCTCTTACCCTAGGCGAAACTCAAACATTAACCCTAGGAAGGAAAATCAGCCTATGGTTCGGGATGGTCTCATGAGAATAGAAGCAGAGGCAGCCAAGTTGTGTCACTTCTGCGGCCCTCTTGGGATGCCTTTCGCAGCTGCAGTGTGCCTGAAGCCCAGGGCTTCCTGGTTTTAAAAGTCCTAGGCCTAAGCCTAACAGTAACCCTAGGAAGGTAAATCAGCCGCGTATTAGGGTTCTTCCTAAGGGAAAAGCTGTGAAAGCAGCCATGTTGTGGCACTTTTGCACTCCCTTTGGGATGCCTTTGGCAGATGCAGTAAGCCTGGAACTCAGGGCTTCCTGGTTAAAAAACTCCAAGCCCTAGGCTGAACCCTAACCCTAACCCTAGGCAGATAAATCAGCCTAGGTATAGGGATGGTGCCAAGGAAAAAGCTGTGAAAGCTGCCATGTTGTTGCACTTTTGTACTCCCCTTGGGATGCCTTGAACAGCTGCAGTGTGCCCGGATCTAAGGGCTTCCTAGTTTTAAAAATCCTAGCCCTAGGCCTAAGCCTTACAGTAACCCTGGGAAGGGAAATCAGCCTGGTGTTAAGCTTCTTGCCAAGGAAAAAGTCGTGCAAGCAACCATGTTGTGGCACTTTTGCACTCCCTTTTGGATGCCTTTCACAGCTCCAGTGTGCCTGGAACTCAGGGCTTCCTGATTTTAAAAATCCTAGCCCTAGGCCGAACCCCAACCCTAAGACGAGAAAGGCAAATCAGCCAGGAATTAGGCATGTCCCCAAGGAAAAAGCTGTGGAGGCAGGCACGTTGTGGTACTTTTGCGCTCTTCTTGGGTAGTCCTTCGCAGCAGCTGTGTTCTTGGAACTCAGGGCTTTCTGGTTAATAGAACCCTTACCCGAGGCGTAACTCAAACCTTAACCCTAGGAAGGAAAATCAGCCTATGGATCGGGATGGTCTCATGAGAATAGCAGCAGAGGCAGCCAAGTTGTGTCACTTCTGCAGCCCTCTTGGGATGCCTTGAACAGCTGCATGTGCCTGGAGCCCAGGGCTTCCTGGTTTTAAAGGTCCTAGGCCTAAGCCTAACAGTAACCCTAGGAAGGTAAATCAGCCGCGTATTAGGGTTCTTCCTAAGGGAAAAGCCGTGAAAGCAGCCATGTTGTGGCACTTCTGCACTCCCTTTGGGATGCTTTAGGCAGATGCAGTAAGCCTGGAACTCAGGGCTTCCTAGTTAAAAAAATCCTAGCCCTAGGCCGAACCCCAACCCTAAGACGAGAAAGGCAAATCAGCCAGGAATTAGGCATGTCCCCAAGGAAAAAGCTGTGGAGGCAGGCACGTTGTGGTACTTTTGCGCTCTTCTGGGGTAGTCCTTCGCAGCTGCTGTGTTCTTGGAACTCAGGGCTTTCTGGTTAATAGAACCCTTACCCTAGGCGTAACTCAAACCTTAACCCTAGGAAGGAAAATCAGCCTATGGTTCGGGATGGTCTCATGGAAATATCAGTGGTGGCAGCCAAGTTGTGTCACTTTTGCGCTCCCCTTGGGATGCCTTTCGCAGCTGCAGAGTGCCTGGAGCCCAGGGCTTCCTGGTTTTAAAAGTCCTAGGCCTAAGCCTAACAGTAACCCTAGGAAGGTAAATCAGCCGCGTATTAGGGTTCTTCCTAAGGGAAAAGCCGTGAAAGCAGCCATGTTGTGGCACTTCTGCACTCCCTTTGGGATGCCTTTGGCAGATGCAGTAAGCCTGGAACTCAGGGCTTCCTGATTAAAAAACTCCAAGACCTAGGCTGAAGCCTAACCCCAACCCTAGGCAGATAAATCAGCCTAGGTATAGGGATGGTGCCAAGGAAAAAGCTGTGAAAGCTGCCATGTTGTTGCACTTTTGTACTCCCCTTGGGATGCCTTGAACAGCTGCAGTGAGCCTGGAACTAAGGGCTTCCTAGTTTTAGAAATCCTAGCCCTAGGCTTAAGCCTTACAGTAACCCTGGGAAGGGAAATCAGCCTGGTGTTAGGCTTCTTGCCAAGGAAAAAGCCGTGAAAGCAGCCATGTTGTGGCACTTTTGCACTCCCTTTTGGATGCCTTTCACAGCTCCAGTGTGCCTGGAACTCAGGGCTTCCTGATTTTAAAAGTCCTAGCCCTAGGCCGAACCCCAACTCTAAGACGAGAAAGGCAAATCAGCCAGGAATTAGGCATGTCCCCAAGGAAAAAGCTGTGGAGGCAGGCATGTTGTGGTACTTTTGCGCTCTTCTTGGCTAGTCCTTCGCAGCTGCTGTGTTCTTGGAACTCAGGTCTTTCTGGTTAATAGACCTCTTACCCTAGGCGAAACTCAAACATTAACCCTAGGAAGGAAAATCAGCCTATGGTTCGGGATGGTCTCATGAGAATAGAAGCAGAGGCAGCCAAGTTGTGTCACTTCTGCGGCCCTCTTGGGATGCCTTTAACAGCTGCAGTGTGCCTGAAGCCCAGGGCTTCCTGGTTTTAAAAGTCCTAGGCCTAAGCCTAACAGTAACCCTAGGAAGGTAAATCAGCCGCGTATTAGGGTTCTTCCTAAGGGAAAAGCTGTGAAAGCAGCCATGTTGTGGCACTTTTGCACTCCCTTTGGGATGCCTTTGGCAGATGCAGTAAGCCTGGAACTCAGGGCTTCCTGGTTAAAAAACTCCAAGCCCTAGGCTGAACCCTAACCCTAACCCTAGGCAGATAAATCAGCCTAGGTATAGGGATGGTGCCAAGGAAAAAGCTGTGAAAGCTGCCATGTTGTTGCACTTTTGTACTCCCCTTGGGATGCCTTGAACAGCTGCAGTGTGCCCGGATCTAAGGGCTTCCTAGTTTTAAAAATCCTAGCCCTAGGCCTAAGCCTTACAGTAACCCTGGGAAGGGAAATCAGCCTGGTGTTAAGCTTCTTGCCAAGGAAAAAGTCGTGCAAGCAACCATGTTGTGGCACTTTTGCACTCCCTTTTGGATGCCTTTCACAGCTCCAGTGTGCCTGGAACTCAGGGCTTCCTGATTTTAAAAATCCTAGCCCTAGGCCGAACCCCAACCCTAAGACGAGAAAGGCAAATCAGCCAGGAATTAGGCATGTCCCCAAGGAAAAAGCTGTGGAGGCAGGCACGTTGTGGTACTTTTGCGCTCTTCTTGGGTAGTCCTTCGCAGCAGCTGTGTTCTTGGAACTCAGGGCTTTCTGGTTAATAGAACCCTTACCCGAGGCGTAACTCAAACCTTAACCCTAGGAAGGAAAATCAGCCTATGGATCGGGATGGTCTCATGAGAATAGCAGCAGAGGCAGCCAAGTTGTGTCACTTCTGCAGCCCTCTTGGGATGCCTTGAACAGCTGCATGTGCCTGGAGCCCAGGGCTTCCTGGTTTTAAAGGTCCTAGGCCTAAGCCTAACAGTAACCCTAGGAAGGTAAATCAGCCGCGTATTAGGGTTCTTCCTAAGGGAAAAGCCGTGAAAGCAGCCATGTTGTGGCACTTCTGCACTCCCTTTGGGATGCTTTAGGCAGATGCAGTAAGCCTGGAACTCAGGGCTTCCTAGTTAAAAAAATCCTAGCCCTAGGCCGAACCCCAACCCTAAGACGAGAAAGGCAAATCAGCCAGGAATTAGGCATGTCCCCAAGGAAAAAGCTGTGGAGGCAGGCACGTTGTGGTACTTTTGCGCTCTTCTGGGGTAGTCCTTCGCAGCTGCTGTGTTCTTGGAACTCAGGGCTTTCTGGTTAATAGAACCCTTACCCTAGGCGTAACTCAAACCTTAACCCTAGGAAGGAAAATCAGCCTATGGTTCGGGATGGTCTCATGGAAATATCAGTGGTGGCAGCCAAGTTGTGTCACTTTTGCGCTCCCCTTGGGATGCCTTTCGCAGCTGCAGAGTGCCTGGAGCCCAGGGCTTCCTGGTTTTAAAAGTCCTAGGCCTAAGCCTAACAGTAACCCTAGGAAGGTAAATCAGCCGCGTATTAGGGTTCTTCCTAAGGGAAAAGCCGTGAAAGCAGCCATGTTGTGGCACTTCTGCACTCCCTTTTGGATGCCTTTGGCAGATGCAGTAAGCCTGGAACTCAGGGCTTCCTGATTAAAAAACTCCAAGACCTAGGCTGAAGCCTAACCCCAACCCTAGGCAGATAAATCAGCCTAGGTATAGGGATGGTGCCAAGGAAAAAGCTGTGAAAGCTGCCATGTTGTTGCACTTTTGTACTCCCCTTGGGATGCCTTGAACAGCTGCAGTGAGCCTGGAACTAAGGGCTTCCTAGTTTTAGAAATCCTAGCCCTAGGCTTAAGCCTTACAGTAACGCTGGGAAGGGAAATCAGCCTGGTGTTAGGCTTCTTGCCAAGGAAAAAGCCGTGAAAGCAGCCATGTTGTGGCACTTTTGCACTCCCTTTTGGATGCCTTTCACAGCTCCAGTGTGCCTGGAACTCAGGGCTTCCTGATTTTAAAAGTCCTAGCCCTAGGCCGAACCCCAACCCAAAGACGAGAAAGGCAAATCAGCCAGGAATTAGGCATGTCCCCAAGGAAAAAGCTGTGGAGGCAGGCACGTTGTGGTACTTTTGCGCTCTTCTTGGGTAGTCCTTCGCAGCTGCTGTGTTCTTGGAACTCAGGGCTTTCTGGTTAATAGAACCCTTACCCGAGGCGTAACTCAAACCTTAACCCTAGGAAGGAAAATCAGCCTATGGTTCGGGATGGTCTCCTGGAAATATCAGTGGCGGCAGCCAAGTTGTGTCACTTTTGCGCTCCCCTTGGGATGCCTTTCGCAGCTGCAGAGTGCCTGGAGCCCAGGGCTTCCTGGTTTTAAAAGTCCTAGGCCTAAGCCTAACAGTAACCCTAGGAAGGTAAATCAGCCGTGTATTAGGGTTCTTCCTAAGGGAAAAGCCGTGAAAGCAGCCATGTTTTGGCAGTTCTGCACTCCCTTTGGGATGCTTTAGGCAGATGCAGTAAGCCTGGAACTCAGGGCTTCCTAGTTAAAAAAATCCTAGCCCTAGGCCGAACCCCAACCCTAAGACGAGAAAGGCAAATCAGCCAGGAATTAGGCATGTCCCCAAGGAAAAAGCTGTGGAGGCAGGCATGTTGTGGTACTTTTGCGCTCTTCTTGGGTAGTCCTTCGCAGCTGCTGTGTTCTTGGAACTCAGGGCTTTCTGGTTAATAGAACCCTTACCCTAGGCGTAACTCAAAGCTTAACCCTAGGAAGGAAAATCAGCCTATGGTTCGGGATGGTCTCATGGAAATATCAGTGGTGGCAGCCAAGTTGTGTCACTTTTGCGCTCCCCTTGGGATGCCTTTCGCAGCTGCAGAGTGCCTGGAGCCCAGGGCTTCCTGGTTTTAAAAGTCCTAGGCCTAAGCCTAACAGTAACCCTAGGAAGGTAAATCAGCCGCGTATTAGGGTTCTTCCTAAGGGAAAAGCCGTGAAAGCAGCCATGTTGTGGCACTTCTGCACTCCCTTTGGGATGCCTTTGGCAGATGCAGTAAGCCTGGAACTCAGGGCTTCCTGATTAAAAAACTCCAAGACCTAGGCTGAAGCCTAACCCTAACCCTAGGCAGATAAATCAGCCTAGGTATAGGGATGGTGCCAAGGAAAAAGCTGTGAAAGCTGCCATGTTGTTGCACTTTTGTACTCCCCTTGGGATGCCTTGAACAGCTGCAGTGAGCCTGGAACTAAGGGCTTCCAAGTTTTAGAAATCCTAGCCCTAGGCCTAAGCCTTACAGTAACCCTGGGAAGGGAAATCAGCCTGGTGTTAGGCTTCTTGCCAAGGAAAAAGCCGTGAAAGCAGCCATGTTGTGGCACTTTTGCACTCCGTTTTGGATGCCTTTCACAGCTCCAGTGTGCCTGGAACTCAGGGCTTCCTGATTTTAAAAGTCCTAGCCCTAGGCCGAACGCCAACCCTAAGACGAGAAAGGCAAATCAGCCAGGAATTAGGCATGTCCCCAAGGAAAAAGCTATCGACGCAGGCATGTTGTGGTACTTTTGCGCTCTTCTTGGCTAGTCATTCGCAGCTGCTGTGTTCTTGGAACTCAGGGCTTTCTGGTTAATAGAACCCTTACCCTAGGCGTAACTCAAACCTTAACCCTAGGAACGTAAATCAGCCGCGTATTAGGGTTCTTCCTAAGGGAAAAGCCGTGAAAGCAGCCGTATTGTTGCACTTCTGCACTCCCTTTGGGATGCCTTTGGCGGATGAAGTAAGCCTGGAACTCAGGGCTTCCTAGGTAAAAAAATCCTAGCCCTAGGCTGAACCCCAACCCTAAGACGAGAAAGGCAAATCAGCCAGGAATTAGGCATGTCCCCAAGGAAAAAGCTGTGGAGGCAGGCACGTTGTGGTACTTTTGCGCTCTTCTTGGCTAGTCCTTCGCAGCTGCTGTGTTCTTGGAACTCAGGGCTTTCTGGTTAATAGAACCCTTACCCTAGGCGTAACTCAAACCTTAACCCTAGGAAGGAAAATCAGCCTATGGTTCGGGATGGTCTCATGAGAATAGCAGCAGAGGCAGCCAAGTTGTGTCACTTTTGCGCTCCCCTTGGGATGCCTTTTGCAGCTGCAGTGTGTTTGGAGCCCAGGGCTTCCTGGTTTTAAAAGTCCTAGGCCTAAGCCTAACAGTAACCCTAGGAAGGTAAATCAGCCGCGTATTAGGGTTCTTCCTAAGGGAAAAGCCGTGAAAGCAGCCATGTTGTGGCACTTCTGCACTCCCTTTGGGATGCCTTTGGCAGATGCAGTAAGCCTGGAACTCAGGGCTTCCTGGTTAAAAAACTCCAAGCCCTAGGCTGAAGCCTATCGCTATCCCCAGGAAGGAAAATCAGCCTAAGTATAGGGATCGTGCAACGTCTAGAACACGATGGGAGATGTTTTCTTTGCTGGCACGGTTTTTCCTCGCCAGACATAGTGGAAAAGCTTTTTGCAAAGATGTAGACGAGAAGCGACGCTAAAGACCAAGGTACGATGCTCTCCGGAGCTAAGAGCTTCTCCCGGGCGTCTTTCGGCAGAAGCCGCGCTAAGGAGTGCACAGTGAGCGGCACAATCGTCTTTGCGCGAAGAAGCCGCTTCTTCGCCTCCGGGAGCCGGAGAGAGCGGCACCTTCGGAAAGGTGAAGAAGGAAGCTGTACAACACTGGGATTGTGTGCGCAGCTTGCCAACTGCTAGAAAACAGTACCTTTGCACTCTCCTGACTTTTCCAATCACATGAACATTCGATTGGAAGCTGTTCTGGACAACTTTTCTTTCCTTCATGCCAAACACTCGGCACACCTCCGTGCAACGTCTAGAACACGATGGGAGATGTTTTCTGTGCTGGCACAGTTTTTCCTCGCCAGACATAGTGGAAAAGCTTTTTGCTAAGATGTAGACGAGAAGAGACGCTAAAGACGAAGGTACGATGCTCTCCGGAGCTTAGAGCTGCTCCCGGGCGTCTTTCGGCAGAAGCCGCGCTAAGGAGTGCACAGTGAGCGGCACAATCGTCTTTGCGCGAAGAAGCCGCTTCTTCGCCTCCGGGAGCCGGAGAGAGCGGCACCTTCGGAAAGGTGAAGAAGGAAGCTGTACAACACTGGGATTGTGTGCGCAGCTTGCCAACTGCTAGAAAACAGTACCTTTGCACTCTCCTGACTTTTCCAATCACATGAACATTCGATTGGAAGCTGTTTTGGACAACTTTTCTTTCCTTCATGCCAAACACTCGGCACACCTCCGTGCAACGTCTAGAACACGATGGGAGGTGTTTTCTGTGCTGGCACAGTTTTTCCTCGCCAGACATAGTAGAAAAGCTTTTTGCTAAGATGTAGACGAGAAGAGACGCTAAAGACGAAGGTACGATGCTCTCCGGGGCTAAGAGCCGCTCCCGGGCGTCTTTCAGCAGAAGCCGCGCTAAGGAGTGCACAGTGAGCGGCACAATCGTCTTTGCGCGAAGAAGCCGCTTCTTCGCCTCCGGGAGCCGGAGAGAGCGGCACCTTCGGAAAGGTGAAGAAGGAAGCTGTACAACACTGGGATTGTGTGCGCAGCTTGCCAACTGCTAGAAAACAGTACCTTTGCACTCTCCTGACTTTTCCAATCACATGAACATTCGATTGGAAGCTGTTTTGGACAACTTTTCTTTCCTTCATGCCAAACACTCGGCACACCTCCGTGCAACGTCTAGAACACGATGGGAGATGTTTTCTGTGCTGGCACAGTTTTTCCTCGCCAGACATAGTGGAAAAGCTTTTTGCTAAGATGTAGACGAGAAGAGACGCTAAAGACGAAGGTACGATGCTGTCCGGAGCTAAGAGCCGCTCCCGGGCGTCTTTCGGCAGAAGCCGCGCTAAGGAGTGCACAGTGAGCGGCACAATCGTCTTTGCGCGAAGAAGCCGCTTCTTCGCCTCCGGGAGCCGGAGAGAGCGGCACCTTCGGAAAGGTGAAGAAGGAAGCTGTACAACACTGGGATTGTGTGCGCAGCTTGCCAACTGCTAGAAAACAGTACCTTTGCACTCTCCTGACTTTTCCAATCACATGAACATTCGATTGGAAGCTGTTTTGGACAACTTTTCTTTCCTTCATGCCAAACACTCGGCACACCTCCGTGCAACGTCTAGAACACGATGGGAGGTGTTTTCTGTGCTGGCACAGTTTTTCCTCGCCAGACATAGTAGAAAAGCTTTTTGCTAAGATGTAGACGAGAAGAGACGCTAAAGACGAAGGTACGATGCTCTCCGGGGCTAAGAGCCGCTCCCGGGCGTCTTTCAGCAGAAGCCGCGCTAAGGAGTGCACAGTGAGCGGCACAATCGTCTTTGCGCGAAGAAGCCGCTTCTTCGCCTCCGGGAGCCGGAGAGAGCGGCACCTTCGGAAAGGTGAAGAAGGAAGCTGTACAACACTGGGATTGTGTGCGCAGCTTGCCAACTGCTAGAAAACAGTACCTTTGCACTCTCCTGACTTTTCCAATCACATGAACATTCGATTGGAAGCTGTTTTGGACAACTTTTCTTTCCTTCATGCCAAACACTCGGCACACCTCCGTGCAACGTCTAGAACACGATGGGAGATGTTTTCTGTGCTGGCACAGTTTTTCCTCGCCAGACATAGTGGAAAAGCTTTTTGCTAAGATGTAGACGAGAAGAGACGCTAAAGACGAAGGTACGATGCTGTCCGGAGCTAAGAGCCGCTCCCGGGCGTCTTTCGGCAGAAGCCGCGCTAAGGAGTGCACAGTGAGCGGCACAATCGTCTTTGCGCGAAGAAGCCGCTTCTTCGCCTCCGGGAGCCGGAGAGAGCGGCACCTTCGGAAAGGTGAAGAAGGAAGCTGTACAACACTGGGATTGTGTGCGCAGCTTGCCAACTGCTAGAAAACAGTACCTTTGCACTCTCCTGACTTTTCCAATCACATGAACATTCGATTGGAAGCTGTTTTGGACAACTTTTCTTTTCTTCATGCCAAACACTCGGCACACCTCCGTGCAACGTCTAGAACACGATGGGAGATGTTTTCTGTGCTGGCACAGTTTTTCCTCGCCAGACATAGTGGAAAAGCTTTTTGCTAAGATGTAGACGGGAGGAGACGCTAAAGACGAAGGGACGATGCTCTCCGGAGCTAAGAGCCGCTCCCGGGCGTCTTTCGGCAGAAGCCGCGCTAAGGAGAGCACAGTGAGCGGCACAATCGTCTTTGCGCGAAGAAGCCGCTTCTTCGCCTCCGGGAGCCGGAGAGAGCGGCACCTTCGGAAAGGTGAAGAAGGAAGCTGTACAACACTGGGATTGTGTGCGCAGCTTGCCAACTGATAGAAAACAGTACCTTTGCACTCTCCTGACTTTTCCAATCACATGAACATTCGATTGGAAGCTGTTTTGGACAACTTTTCTTTTCTGCATGCCAAACACTCGGCACACCTCCGTGCAACGTCTAGAACACGATGGGAGATGTTTTCTGTGCTTGCACAGTTTTTCCTCGCCAGACATAGTGGAAAAGCTTTTTGCTAAGATGTAGACGAGAAGAGACGCTAAAGACGAAGGTACGATGCTCTCCGGAGCTAAGAGCTTCTCCCGGGCGTCTTTCGGCAGAAGCCGCGCTAAGGAGTGCACAGTGAGCGGCACAATCGTCTTTGCGCGAAGAAGCCGCTTCTTCGCCTCCGGGAGCCGGAGAGAGCGGCACCTTCGGAAAGGTGAAGAAGGAAGCTGTACAACACTGGGATTGTGTGCGCAGCTTGCCAACTGCTAGAAAACAGTACCTTTGCACTCTCCTGACTTTTCCAATCACATGAACATTCGATTGGAAGCTGTTTTGGACAACTTTTCTTTCCTTCATGCCAAACACTCGGCACACCTCCGTGCAACGTCTAGAACACGATGGGAGATGTTTTCTGTGCTGGCACAGTTTTTCCTCGCCAGACATAGTGGAAAAGCTTTTTGCTAAGATGTAGACGAGAGGAGACGCTAAAGACGAAGGTACGATGCTCTCCGGAGCTAAGAGCCGCTCCCGGGCGTCTTTCGGCAGAAGCCGCGCTAAGGAGTGCACAGTGAGCGGCACAATCGTCTTTGCGCGAAGAAGCCGCTTCTTCGCCTCCGGGAGCCGGAGAGAGCGGCACCTTCGGAAAGGTGAAGAAGGAAGCTGTACAACACTGGGATTGTGTGCGCAGCTTGCCAACTGCTAGAAAACAGTATCTTTGCACTCTCCTGACTTTTCCAATCACATGAACATTCGATTGGAAGCTGTTTTGGACAACTTTTCTTTTCTTCATGCCAAACACTCGGCACACCTCCGTGCAACGTCTAGAACACGATAGGAGATGTTTTCTGTGCTGGCACAATTTCTCCTCTCCAGACATAGTAGAAAAGCTTTTTGCTAAGATGTAGACGACAAGAGAGGCTAAGGACTGGATGTAAGCAAATTACACTCATCTTCAAAAAAGACATTTAGGAGGACTCGCAATCGTACAAACCAGCCAGCCTCTTTTTTATACCCAGGAAGTTGATGAAGCAGCTCTTCCTGGAAAACCTTGCCAGGCACATGAAAGACGACACAATAATGTAGTTAGCATGATTTTTCAGGGGCATTTCATGCTGAACATAACTTTAAACTCCTCTGATGAATTAACTTGACTGGTAGATGAAGGGAATATTATCTGCCTGGGCTTCAGGGAGGTTTTTGACATATCTCTACATGGCAGCACACATCCATATGGAAGCAATAGTGCAAAGGGGAGGGAATCAGTGTCTTTTCAGTGATGCTGAGTGAAAAGACAAGAGGCAGTGGGCACACACTGAAATACAGGAACATCAGGAAATGATTCTTTACTGTGAGGGTGAGTGAACCACGGCACAGACTGCCCAGAAAGATTGTGGAGCCTGGATCTTTGAAGACATTAAAAGTACACCCAGATAGAATCCTGGGCAAGAGGCTCTAGGTATCCTGGTTTAGGCAGGGGGGTTGGGCCTGGTTAGCCCCACCAACCCCTTCCACTCTCATTCATTCTGTGCTAGTGAATTCTCTTCAAGATGCATTTCAAGCACTGGCATGACAAAGTTCTGTGCAGACACAGATCCAAATGGACATGGCATCTAAGTTCCTTAAGCAGTCTTCAAGAAGAATGTAAACCTCTGGGGCAAGTGTCTCTTCCCTAACTGAATCCCTTTCATGGGAAAATTCCCAGCTCTAGAAAGATCTTCTGATACGCATGCTTAAGACTGACACTGGCTGAGCAAATTTCTCCCTATGTGTATCTAAGACCAGTTAGGATCTTCACCCAAAGTGCTGTCAACATAGTCACAGAATGGCTACTGTTAAGAAGTGACAACTTCCATCAGAATGGCAACCATTGGTCCACCAAATGGATGAATGGATGGGAATTATCTGCTTGGGTTAAAAACAAAAAGAAAGAGTTGGTCTTTACTTATCAATTTCATTGCAATATTGATAAGGGAAGAAAAAGACCTAAGTCCTTGACTTTCTTAACTGGAGGAAAGATTTTAAAAATTCCTTGTAAAAATGTATGATCACAATCAGACTATTGAAACCATTTGAGTTGGGAAAAAAGTTCCAAAATTGTCTAGAGAGTGGCAAAGAAGCCAAGAAAATAGGAAAGAAACAAAAAGAGGGCAAAAGAGTAAGCTTCAGTGTACAAGCTCGTTCTAGAAGTAGTCTGCCGGGGAAAGGAAGCCCCAGTTGAATTTCCAATGTATTCCTGAGCTTGATTCAGTAACTGGTCAATGTAAAAACCAATCCTTTTCTATAACTTCTTCCAGCAACAAAAACTCCAACAGGTTGACACTACCATTATGCCTGTTCCAGACATATTTCCAAGAGAAATGATGATTTTCTTGAAAACCTACTTGCATAAAAGTTGCAAGATGGTGGAGGGATTGCCACATCCTCCTTCCTCCATCTGGCTTGAAAGTAGATTTGATAAAATATGCAACAAAGCACATGATTTATAAGGTAGAGTGAAATGGATGATTTGGGAATTGATCTCTTGTTGATAGTAAACTTCACATCCACTCTGTGTGACCTTTCTAAAACAAAATGTGGAGCTGAGGCATGAATCTGCCACAACAATTGTAAAGCAAACATACACACTCCCCTTCACATGCCCCCCCTTCCACACACACCTAGGCACACACAGAGATCAGCATAGCAGATCATGAACACCTTGGAAAAGACTGAAATGCTAAACGCCTCTCTTGATGGGCAAAAGAGCTGGTGCAGTAATTCAAATGCCTGGTACAAAAATTCTGTTTCATATTTAGCTCCTATTTAAAACACAGCTTTTCATTTCATTCTATTTACAGAATATTTTCTTTTAATTTGTTTCTTTAAAATTACTTAGTTCTCACCTGTTGTATGTCTAGGAATATTTTCTTCCAAAAATAGAAAAAAATAGATGCTATCTTTTCAGCAGAAAACATTGGTTGATACAATTTTAAACCATCATGATATGGAAGAATTGTTCTGTCCCTCTCGAAGGTGGAAGAAGCATTTGGATCACAGATCATCTACAATGAAATACTTGACATGTTTAAGATGCTTTCAATCAATTTTGATCGTCAATTGCTTCTTCGTTGGAAACAGTCATTTTTCAGTGAAGGGAAAGTGTGTGTGGTATATCTACATGATGTGGTCAAACCCAGTTCCTACTAATGGCCAGGCTGAATTCCAGGAAATAACGTCCCGAATGATATTTTGCCGCCTTCTTTGGCACTTCATGAAATCTTACCATGATGAAGTGCTGAAACACAGAGATTTTCTCTTAGAGAGTGTCTCATGTTGTAACCCATCCCATGGATTTTATGCTGTAATTCTTATCTCTTTTAAAATTTGCTATCTTCTGTACAGTTTTCATGAACATTTCTGTTACAGTAGTGAATAGCACAGATAAATGTCATTTTGTACAACTTTGAATTTACCCCAAGAGCTGAGAGAAAACTTGCTCCTATACTTCAATCCCAGTTTCTTCTATAGTCCAACTTTGTTTCTCTACCATCAAGCTTCTCCTTTGTTGCTGCTCCAAGCCCCGTCCAAGCTGACCTTGAATACTTTCAGGGATGGGACACCCACAACTTCCCTGGGCAACCTGTTCCAGTGTTCCAGCACTCCCACAGTAAAAAAGGCCTTCCTTTCATCTAATATGTGTAGGAAATCATAAATCTAGGCATAGAAATTTGGAGTGCAAATTTGAAATTCTTTTGATTTGAAGCACATTTTATATGAATACTGACTTACAGATGACTAAAAGATGTTGATGGGCATTTGAGCTGACAAGTTTTGAAAAAGTGTACGGAAATTAACATTGAAACCACTAAAATTAAAAACTTCTTCCCATTTTCTTTCTCCTCTCCTATTCAAAATTGCAAATGTCAGATATCAGTGCTTCATGCAAACCTCTCAGATGCTCTCAGGGAAAAAGCATTTATTTCAGACTAAGTTGCGGTTGACGTAGAACACTGCCTTTAACAGCTGCAGTGTGCCTGGAATTCAGGGCTTCCTGTTTGAAAAAATCCTATCTCTAGGCTGAACCCTAACCCTAACCCTAGGCAGATAAATCAGCCTGGGTATAGGGATGTTCCCAAGGAAAAAAGCACTGGAAGGAGCATGTTGAGGCAATTTTTGGCTGCCCTTGGGAAGCCTTTTGCAGCTGCACTGGGTCTGGAGCTCAGGGTTTACTGATTTAAAATCCCTATCTCTTGGCGTGACCATAGGTGCAACTGGAGGCAAGTAAATCAGCCTAGGTTCAATGATGGTCCCAAGGAAAAAGCGCTGGAGGCAGCCATGTTGTGGCACTTTTCCCCTCCTCTTGGGTAGTCCTTGGCAGCTGCTGTGTTCTTGGAACTCAGGGCTTTCTGGTTAAAAAAACACTAACCCTAGGCGTAACTCTAACCCTCACCCTAGGAAGGAAAATTAGCCTATGGTTCGGGATGGACTCATGAGAATAGCAGCAGAGGCAGCCAAGTTGTGTCACTTCTGCGGCCCTCTTGGGATGCCTTTAACAGCTGCAGTGTGCCTGGAGCTAAGGGCTTCCTAGTTTTAAAAATCCTAGCACTAGGCCTAAGCCTTACAGTAACCCTAGGAAGATAAATCAGCCTGGTGTTAGGCTTCTTGCCAAGGAAAAAGCCGGGAAAGCAGCCATGTTGTGGCACTTTTGCACTCCCTTTGGGATGCCTTTCAAAGCTCCAGTATGCCTGGAACTCAGGGCTTCCTGATTTTAAAAATCCTAGCCCTAGGCCGAACCCAAAGCTAAGACGAGAAAGGCAAATCAGCCAGGAATTAGGCATGTCCCCAAGGAAAAAGCTGTGGAGGCAGGCATGTTGTGGTACTTTTGCGCTCTTCTTGGGTAGTCCTTCGCAGCTGCTGTGTTCTTGGAACTCAGGGCTTTCTGGTTAATAGAACCCTTACCCTAGGCGTAACTCAAACCTTAACCCTAGGAAGGAAAATCAGCCTATGGATCGGGATGGTCTCATGGAAATATCAGTGGTGGCAGCCAAGTTGCGTCACTTTTGCGCTCCCCTTGGGATGCCTTTCGCAGCTGCAGAGTGCCTGGAGCCCAGGGCTTCCTGGTTTTAAAAGTCCTAGGCCTAAGCCTAACAGTAACCCTAGGAAGGTAAATCAGCCGCGTATTAGGGTTCTTCCTAAGGGAAAAGCCGTGAAAGCAGCCATGTTGTGGCACTTCTGCACTCCCTTTGGGATGCCTTTGGCAGATGCAGTAAGCCTGGAACTCAGGGCTTCCTAGTTAAAAATATCCTAGCCCTAGGCCGAACCCCAACCCTAAGACGAGAAAGGCAAATCAGCCAGGAATTAGGCATGTCCCCAAGGAAAAAGCTGTGGAGGCAGGCATGTTGTGGTACTTTTGCGCTCTTCTTGGGTAGTCCTTCGCAGCTGCTGTGTTCTTGGAACTCAGGGCTGTCTGGTTAATAGAACCCTTACCCTAGGCGTAACTCAAACCTTAACCCTAGGAAGGAAAATCAGCCTATGGATCGGGATGGTCTAGTGGAAATATCAGTGGTGGCAGCCAAGTTGCGTCACTTTTGCGCTCCCCTTGGGATGCCTTTCGCAGCTGCAGAGTGCCTGGAGCCCAGGGCTTCCTGGTTTTAAAAGTTCTAGGCCTAAGACTAAGAGTAACCCTAGGAAGGTAAATCAGCCGCGTATTAGGGTTCTTCCTAAGGGAAAAGAATCCTGGGCAAGCCGTGAAAGCAGCCATGTTGTGGCACTTCTGCACTCCCTTTGGGATGCCTTTGGCAGATGAAGTAAGCCTGGAACTCAGGGCTTCCTAGTTAAAAAAATCCTAGCCCTAGGCCGAACCCCAAACCTAAGACGAGAAAGGCAAATCAGCCAGGAATTAGGCATGTCCCCAAGGAAAAAGCTGTGGAGGCAGGCATGTTGTGGTACTTTTGCGCTCTTCTTGGGTAGTCCTTCGCAGCTGCTGTGTTCTTGGAACTCAGGTCTTTCTGGTTAATAGAACCCTTACCCTAGGCGTAACTCAAACCTTAACCCTAGGAAGGAAAATCAGCCTATGGATCGGGATGGTCTCATGGAAATATCAGTGGTGGCAGCCAAGTTGCGTCACTTTTGCGCTCCCCTTGGGATGCCTTTCGCAGCTGCAGAGTGCCTGGAGCCCAGGGCTTCCTGGTTTTAAAAGTCCTAGGCCTAAGCCTAACAGTAACCCTAGGAAGGTAAATCAGCCGCGTATTAGGGTTCTTCCTAAGGGAAAAGCCGTGAAAGCAGCCATGTTGTGGCACTTCTGCACTTCCTTTGGGATGCCTTTTGCAGATGAAGTAAGCCTGGAACTCAGGGCTTCCTAGTTAAAAAAATCCTAGCCCTAGGCCGAACCCCAACCCTAAGACGAGAAAGGCAAATCAGCCAGGAATTTGGCATGTCCCCAAGGAAAAAGCTGTGGAGGCAGGCATGTTGTGGTACTTTTGCGCTCTTCTTGGCTAGTCCTTCGCAGCTGCTGTGTTCTTGGAACTCAGGGCTTTCTGGTTAATAGAACCCTTACCCTAGGCGTAACTCAAACCTTAACCCTAGGAAGGAAAATCAGCCTATGGTTCGGGATGGTCTCATGGAAATATCAGTGGTGGCAGCCAAGTTGTGTCACTTTTGCGCTCCCCTTGGGATGCCTTTCGCAGCTGCAGTGTGCCTGGAGCCCAGGGCTTCCTGGTTTTAAAAGTCCTAGGCCTAAGCCTAACAGTAAACCTAGGAAGGTAAATCAGCCGCGTATTAGGGTTCTTCCTAAGGGAAAAGCCGTGAAAGCAGCCATGTTGTGGCACTTTTGCACTCCCTTTGGGATGCCTTTGGCAGATGCAGTAAGCCTGGAACTCAGGGCTTCCGGGTTAAAATCTCCAAGCCCTAGGCTGAACCCTAACCCTAACCCTAGGCAGATAAATCAGCCTAGGTATAGGGATGGTGGCAAGGAAAAAGCTGTGAAAGCTGCCATGTTGTTGCACTTTTTTACTCCCCTTGGGATGCCTTGAACAGCTGCAGTGTGCCTGGATCTAAGGGCTTCCTAATTTTAAAAATCCTAGCCCTAGGCGTAAGCCTAACAGTAACCCTGGGAAGGGAAATCAGCCTGGTGTTAGGCTTCTTGCCAAGCAAAAAGCCGTGAAAGCAGCCATGTTGTGGCACTTTTGCACTCCCTTTTGGATGCCTTTCACAGCTCCAGTGTGCCTGGAACTCAGGGCTTCCTGATTTTCAAAATCCTAGCCCTAGGCTGAACCCCAACCCTAAGACGAGAAAGGCAAATCAGCCAGGAATTAGGCATGTCCCCAAGGAAAAAGCTGTGGAGGCAGGCATGTTGTGGTACTTTTGCGCTCTTCTTGGGAAGTCCTTCGCAGCTGCTGTGTTCTTGGAACTCAGGGCTTTCTGGTTAATAGAACACATACCATAGGCATAACTCAAACCTTAACCCTAGGAAGGAAAATCAGCCTATGGTTCGGGATGGTCTCATGGAAATATCAGTGGTGGCAGCCAAGTTGTGTCACTTTTGCGCTCCCCTTGGGATGCCTTTCGCAGCTGCAGTGTGCCTGGAGCCCAGGGCTTCCTGGTTTTAAAAGTCCTAGGCCTAAGCCTAACAGTAACCCTAGGAAGGTAAATCAGCTGGGTGTTAGGGTTCTTCCTAAGGGAAAAGCCGTCAAAGCAGCCATGTTGTGGCACTTTTGCACTCCCTTTGGGATGCCTTTGGCAGATGCAGTAAGCCTGGAACTCAGGGCTTCCTAGTTAAAAAAATCCTAGCCCTAGGCCGAACCCCAACCCTAAGACGAGAAAGGCAAATCAGCCAGGAATTAGGCATGTCCCCAAGGAAAAAGCTGTGGAGGCAGGCATGTTGTGGTACTTTTGCGCTCTTCTTGGGAAGTCATTCGCAGCTGCTCTGTTCTTGGAACTCAGGGCTTTCTGGTTAATAGAACCCTTACCCTAGGCGTAACTCAAACCTTAACCCTAGGAAGGAAAATCAGCCTATGGTTCGGGATGGTCTCATGGAAATATCAGTGGTGGCAGCCAAGTTGTGTCACTTTTGCGCTCCCCTTGGGATGCCTTTCGCAGCTGCAGTGTGCCTGGAGCCCAGGGCTTCCTGGTTTTAAAAGTCCTAGGCCTAAGCCTAACAGTAACCCTATGAAGGTAAATCAGCCGCGTATTAGGGTTCTTCCTAAGGGAAAAGCCGTGAAAGCAGCCATGTTGTGGCACTTTTGCACTCCCTTTTGGATGCCTTTCACAGCTCCAGTGTGCCTGGAACTCAGGGCTTCCTGATTTTAAAAGTCCTAGCCCTAGGCCGAACCCCAACCCTAAGACGAGAAAGGCAAATCAGCCAGGAATTAGGCATGTCCCCAAGGAAAAAGCTGTGGAGGCAGGCATGTTGTGGTACTTTTGCGCTCTTCTTGGGTAGTCCTTCGCAGCTGCTGTGTTCTTGGAACTCAGGGCTTTCTGGTTAATAGAACCCTTACCCTAGGCGTAACTCAAACCTTAACCCTAGGAAGGAAAATCAGCCTATGGTTCGGGATGGTCTCATGGAAATATCAGTGGTGGCAGCCAAGTTGTGTCACTTTTGCGCTCCCCTTGGGATGCCTTTCGCAGCTGCAGTGTGCCTGGAGCCCAGGGCTTCCTGGTTTTAAAAGTCCTAGGCCTAAGCCTAACAGTAACCCTAGGAAGGTAAATCAGACGGGTATTAGGGTTCTTCCTAAGGGAAAAGCCGTGAAAGCAGCCATGTTGTGGCACTTTTGCACTCCCTTTGGGATGCCTTTGGCAGATGCAGTAAGCCTGGAACTCAGGGCTTCCGGGTTAAAATCTCCAAGCCCTAGGCTGAACCCTAACCCTAACCCTAGGCAGATAAATCAGCCTAGGTATAGGGATGGTGGCAAGGAAAAAGCTGTGAAAGCTGCCATGTTGTTGCACTTTTTTACTCCCCTTGGGATGCCTTGAACAGCTGCAGTGTGCCTGGATCTAAGGGCTTCCTAGTTTTAAAAATCCTAGCCCTAGGCCTAAGCCTTACAGTAACCCTGGGAAGGGAAATCAGCCTGGTGTTAGGCTTCTTGCCAAGCAAAAAGCCGTGAAAGCAGCCATGTTGTGGCACTTTTGCACTCCCTTTTGGATGCCTTTCACAGCTCCAGTGTGCCTGGAACTCAGGGCTTCCTGATTTTCAAAATCCTAGCCCTAGGCTGAACCCCAACCCTAAGACGAGAAAGGCAAATCAGCCAGGAATTAGGCATGTCCCCAAGGAAAAAGCTGTGGAGGCAGGCATGTTGTGGTACTTTTGCGCTCTTCTTGGGAAGTCCTTCGCAGCTGCTGTGTTCTTGGAACTCAGGGCTTTCTGGTTAATAGAACACATACCATAGGCATAACTCAAACCTTAACCCTAGGAAGGAAAATCAGCCTATGGTTCGGGATGGTCTCATGGAAATATCAGTGGTGGCAGCCAAGTTGTGTCACTTTTGCGCTCCCCTTGGGATGCCTTTCGCAGCTGCAGTGTGCCTGGAGCCCAGGGCTTCCTGGTTTTAAAAGTCCTAGGCCTAAGCCTAACAGTAACCCTAGGAAGGTAAATCAGCTGGGTGTTAGGGTTCTTCCTAAGGGAAAAGCCGTGAAAGCAGCCATGTTGTGGCACTTTTGCACTCCCTTTGGGATGCCTTTGGCAGATGCAGTAAGCCTGGAACTCAGGGCTTCCTAGTTAAAAAAATCCTAGCCCTAGGCCGAACCCCAAGCCTAAGACGAGAAAGGCAAATCAGCCAGGAATTAGGCATGTCCCCAAGGAAAAAGCTGTGGCGGCAGGCATGTTGTGGTACTTTTGCGCTCTTCTTGGGAAGTCCTTCGCAGCTGCTCTGTTCTTGGAACTCAGGGCTTTCTGGTTAATAGAACCCTTACCCTAGGCGTAACTCAAACCTTAACCCTAGGAAGGAAAATCAGCCTATGGTTCGGGATGGTCTCATGGAAATATCAGTGGTGGCAGCCAAGTTGTGTCACTTTTGCGCTCCCCTTGGGATGCCTTTCGCAGCTGCAGTGTGCCTGGAGCCCAGGGCTTCCTGGTTTTAAAAGTCCTAGGCCTAAGCCTAACAGTAACCCTATGAAGGTAAATCAGCCGCGTATTAGGGTTCTTCCTAAGGGAAAAGCCGTGAAAGCAGCCATGTTGTGGCACTTTTGCACTCCCTTTTGGATGCCTTTCACAGCTCCAGTGTGCCTGGAACTCAGGGCTTCCTGATTTTAAAAGTCCAAGGCCTAGGCCGAACCCCAACCCTAAGACGAGAAAGGCAAATCAGCCAGGAATTAGGCATGTCCCCAAGGAAAAAGCTGTGGAGGCAGGCATGTTGTGGTACTTTTGCGCTCTTCTTGGCTAGTCCTTCGCAGCTGCTGTGTTCTTGGAACTCAGGGCTTTCTGGTTAATAGAACCCTTACCCTAGGCGTAACTCAAACCTTAACCCTAGGAAGGAAAATCAGCCTATGGATCGGGATGGTCTCATGGAAATATCAGTGGTGGCAGCCAAGTTGTGTCACTTTTGCGCTCCCCTTGGGATGCCTTTCGCAGCTGCAGTGTGCCTGGAGCCCAGGGCTTCCTGGTTTTAAAAGTCCTAGGCCTAAGCCTAACAGTAACCCTAGGAAGGTAAATCAGCCGGGTATTAGGGTTCTTCCTAAGGGAAAAGCCGTGAAAGCAGCCATGTTGTGGCACTTCTGCACTCCCTTTGGGATGCCTTTGACAGATGCAGTAAGCCTGGAACTCAGGGCTTCCTAGTTAAAAAAATCCTAGCCCTAGGCCGAACCCCAACCCTAAGACGAGAAAGGCAAATCAGCCAGGAATTAGGCATGTCCCCAAGGAAAAAGCTGTGGAGGCAGGCATGTTGTGGTACTTTTGCGCTCTTCTTGGGTAGTCCTTCGCAGCTGCTGTGTTCTTGGAACTCAGGTCTTTCTGGTTAATAGACCTCTTACCCTAGGCGAAACTCAAACATTTACCCCAATAAGGAAAATCAGCCTATGGTTCGGGATGGTCTCATGAGAATAGAAGCAGAGGCAGCCAAGTTGTGTCACTTCTGCGGCCCTCTTGGGATGCCTTTAACAGCTGCAGTGTGCCTGGAGCCCAGGTCTTCCTGGTTTTAAAAGTCCTAGGCCTAAGCCTAACAGTAACCCTAGGAAGGTAAATCAGCCGCGTATTAGGGTTCTTCCTAAGGGAAAAGCCGTGAAAGCAGCCATGTTGTGGCACTTCTGCACTCCCTTTGGGATGCCTTTGGCAGATGCAGTAAGCCTGGAACTCAGGGCTTCCTGGTTAAAAAACTCCAAGCCCTAGGCTGAACCCTAACCCTAACCCTAGGCAGATAAATCAGCCTAGGTATAGGGATGGTGCCAAGGAAAAACTGTGAAAGCTGCCATGTTGTTGCACTTTTGTACTCCCCTTGGGATGCCTTGAACAGCTGCAGTGTGCCTGGATCTAAGGGCTTCCTAGTTTTAAAAATCCTAGCCCTAGGCCTAAGCCTTACAGTAACCCTGGGAAGGGAAATCAGCCTTGTGTTAAGCTTCTTGCCAAGGAAAAAGCCGTGAAAGCAACCATGTTGCGGCACTTTTACACTCCCTTTTGGATGCCTTTCACAGCTCCAGTGTACCTGGAACTCAGGGCTTCCTGATTTTAAAAATCCTAGCCCTAGGCCGAACCCCAACCCTAAGAGGAGAAAGGCAAATCAGCCAGGAATTAGGCATGTCCCCAAGGAAAAAGCTGTGGAGGCAGGCATGTTGTGGTACTTTTGCGCTCTTCTTGGGTAGTCCTTCGCAGCTGCTGTGTTCTTGGAACTCAGGGCTTTCTGGTTAATAGAACACTTACCCCAGGCGTAACTCAAACCTTAACCCTAGGAAGGAAAATCAGCCTATGGTTCGGGATGGTCTCATGGAAATATCAGTGGTGGCAGCCAAGTTGTGTCACTTTTGCGCTCCCCTTGGGATGCCTTTCGCAGCTGCAGAGTGCCTGGAGCCCAGGGCTTCCTGGTTTTAAAAGTCCTAGGCCTAAGCCTAACAGTAAACCTAGGAAGGTAAATCAGCCGCGTATTAGGGTTCTTCCTAAGGGAAAAGCCGTGAAAGCAGCCATGTTGTGGCACTTCTGCACTCCCTTTGGGATGCCTTTGGCAGATGCAGTAAGCCTGGAACTCAGGGCTTCCTGGTTAAAAAACTCCAAGCCCTAGGCTGAACCCTTACCCTAACCCTAGGAAGATAAAACAGCCTAGGTATAGGGATGGTGCCGAGGAAAAAGCTGTGAAAGCTGCCATGATGTTGCACTTTTGTACTCCCCTTGGGATGCCTTTCGCAGCTGCAGAGTGCCTCGAGCCCAGGGCTTACTGGTTTTAAAAGTCCTAGGCCTAAGCCTAACAGTAACCCTAGGAAGGTAAATCAGCCGCGTATTAGGGTTCTTCCTAAGGGAAAAGCCGTGAAAGCAGCCATGTTGTGGCACTTCTGCACTCCCTTTGGGATGCCTTTGGCAGATGCAGTAAGCCTGGAACTCAGGGCTTCCTGGTTAAAAAACTCCAAGCCCTAGGCTGAACCCTTACCCTAACCCTAGGCAGATAAAACAGCCTAGGTATAGGGATGGTGCCGAGGAAAAAGCTGTGAAAGCTGCCATGATGTTGCACTTTTGTACTCCCCTTGGGATGCCTTTTGCAGCTGCAGTGTGCCTGGATCTAAGGGCTTCCTAGTTTTAACAATCCTAGCCCTAGGCCTTAGCCTTACAGTAACCCTGGGAAGGGAAATCAGCCTTGTGTTAAGCTTCTCTCCAAGGTAAAAGCCGTGAAAGCAACCATGTTGTGGCACTTTTGCACTCCCTTTTGGATGCCTTTCACAGCTCCAGTGTGCCTGGAACTCAGGGCTTCCTGATTTTAAAAATCCTAGCCCTAGGCCGAACCCCAACCCTAAGACGAGAAAGGCAAATCAGCCAGGAATTAGGCATGTCCCCAAGGAAAAAGCTGTGGAGGCAGGCATGTTGTGGTACTTTTGCGCTCTTCTTGGCTAGT
Source organism: Ammospiza maritima maritima (assembly GCA_036010785.1). Taxonomy (NCBI): domain Eukaryota; kingdom Metazoa; phylum Chordata; class Aves; order Passeriformes; family Passerellidae; genus Ammospiza; species Ammospiza maritima. The sequence continues at coordinate 224,098 of JAYKTQ010000121.1, forward strand.
CCTTCGCAGCTGCTGTGTTCTTGGAACTCAGGGCTTTCTGGATAATAGAACCCTTACCCGAGGCGTAACTCAAACCTTAACCCTAGGAAGGAAAATCAGCCTATGGATCGGGATGGTCTCATGAGAATAGAAGCAGAGGCAGCCAAGTTGTGTCACTTCTGCGGGCCTCTTGGTATTCCTTTAACAGCTGCATGTGCCTTTAGCCCAGGGCTTCCTGGTTTTAAAAGTCCTAGGCCTAAGCCTAACAGTAACCCTAGGAAGGTAAATCAGCCGCGTATTAGGGTTCTTCCTAAGGGAAAAGCCGTGAAAGCAGCCATGTTGTGGCACTTCTGCACTCCCTTTGGGATGCCTTTGGCAGATGCAGTAAGCCTGGAACTCAGGGCTTCCTAGTTAAAAAAATCCTAGCCCTAGGCCGAACCCCAACCCTAAGACGAGAAAGGCAAATCAGCCAGGAATTAGGCATGTCCCCAAGGAAAAAGCTGTGGAGGCAGGCATGTTGTGGTACTTTTGCGCTCTTCTTGGGTAGTCCTTCGCAGCTGCTGTGTTCTTGGAACTCAGGGCTTTCTGGTTAATAGAACCCTTACCCCAGGCGTAACTCAAACCTTAACCCTAGGAAGGAAAATCAGCCTATGGTTCGGGATGGTCTCATGAGAATAGAAGCAGAGGCAGCCAAGTTGTGTCACTTCTGCGGCCCTCTTGGGATGCCTTTAACAGCTGCAGTGTGCCTGGAGCCCAGGGCTTCCTGGTTTTAAAAGTCCTAGGCCTAAGCCTAACAGTAACCCTAGGAAGGTAAATCAGCCGGGTATTAGGGTTCTTCCTAAGGGAAAAGCCGTGAAAGCAGCCATGTTGTGGCACTTCTGCACTCCCTTTGGGATGCCTTTGGCAGATGCAGTAAGCCTGGAACTCAGGGCTTCCTGGTTAAAAAACTCCAAGCCCTAGGCTGAACCCTTACCCTAACCCTAGGCAGATAAAACAGCTTAGGTATAGGGATGGTGCCAAGGAAAAAGCTGTGAAAGCTGCCATGATGTTGCAGTTTTGTACTCCCCTTGGGATGCCTTTCGCTGCTGCAGTGTGCCTGGATCTAAGGGCTTCCTAGTTTTAAAAATCCTAGCCCTAGGCCTTAGCCTTACAGTAACCCTGGGAAGGGAAATCAGCCTTGTGTTAAGCTTCTTGCCAAGGAAAAAGCCGTGAAAGCAACCATGTTGTGGCACTTCTGCACTCCCTTTTGGATGCCTTTCACAGCTCCAGTGTGCCTGGAACTCAGGGCTTCCTAGTTAAAAAAATCCTAGCCCTAGGCCGAACCCCAACCCTAAGACGAGAAAGGCAAATCAGCCAGGAATTAGGCATGTCCCCAAGGAAAAAGCTGTGGAGGCAGGCATGTTGTGGTACTTTTGCGCTCTTCTTGGGTAGTCCTTCGCAGCTGCTGTGTTCTTGGAACTCAGGGCTTTCTGGATAATAGAACCCTTACCCCAGGCGTAACTCAAACCTTAACCCTAGGAAGGAAAATCAGCCTATGGATCGGGAAGGTCTGATGAGAATAGCAGCAGAGGCAGCCAAGTTGTGTAACTTCTGCGGCCCTCTTGGTATTCCTTTAACAGCTGCATGTGCCTGGAGCCCAGGGCTTCCTGGTTTTAAAAGTCCTAGGCCTAAGCCTAACAGTAACCCTATGAAGGTAAATCAGCCGCGTATTAGGGTTCTTCCTAAGGGAAAAGCCGTGAAAGCAGCCATGTTGTGGCACTTTTGCACTCCCTTTTGGATGCCTTTCACAGCTCCAGTGTGCCTGGAACTCAGGGCTTCCTGATTTTAAAAGTCCTAGGCCTAGGCCGAACCCCAACCCTAAGACGAGAAAGGCAAATCAGCCAGGAATTAGGCATGTCCCCAAGGAAAAAGCTGTGGAGGCAGGCATGTTGTGGTACTTTTGCGCTCTTCTTGGCTAGTCCTTCGCAGCTGCTGTGTTCTTGGAACTCAGGGCTTTCTGGTTAATAGAACCCTTACCCTAGGCGTAACTCAAACCTTAACCCTAGGAAGGAAAATCAGCCTATGGATCGGGATGGTCTCATGGAAATATCAGTGGTGGCAGCCAAGTTGTGTCACTTTTGCGCTCCCCTTGGGATGCCTTTCGCAGCTGCAGAGTGCCTGGAGCCCAGGGCTTCCTGGTTTTAAAAGTCCTAGGCCTAAGCCTAACAGTAACCCTAGGAAGGTAAATCAGCCGCGTATTAGGGTTCTTCCTAAGGGAAAAGCCGTGAAAGCAGCCATGTTGTGGCACTTCTGCACTCCCTTTGGGATGCCTTTGGCAGATGCAGTAAGCCTGGAACTCAGGGCTTCCTAGTTAAAAATATCCTAGCCCTAGGCCGAACCCCAACCCTAAGACGAGAAAGGCAAATCAGCCAGGAATTAGGCATGTCCCCAAGGAAAAAGCTGTGGAGGCAGGCATGTTGTGGTACTTTTGCGCTCTTCTTGGGAAGTCCTTCGCAGCTGCTGTGTTCTTGGAACTCAGGGCTTTCTGGTTAATAGAACCCTTACCCTAGGCGTAACTCAAACCTTAACCCTAGGAAGGAAAATCAGCCTATGGTTCGGGATGGTCTCATGGAAATATCAGTGGTGGCAGCCAAGTTGTGTCACTTTTGCGCTCCCCTTGGGATGCCTTTCGCAGCTGCAGTGTGCCTGGAGCCCAGGGCTTCCTGGTTTTAAAAGTCCTAGGCCTAAGCCTAACAGTAACCCTAGGAAGGTAAATCAGCCGGGTATTAGGGTTCTTCCTAAGGGAAAAGCCGTGAAAGCAGCCATGTTGTGGCACTTCTGCACTCCCTTTGGGATGCCTTTGGCAGATGCAGTAAGCCTGGAACTCAGGGCTTCCTAGTTAAAAAATCCTAGCCCTAGGCCGAACCCCAACCCTAAGACGAGAAAGGCAAATCAGCCAGGAATTAGGCATGTCCCCAAGGAAAAAGCTGTGGAGGCAGGCATGTTGTGGTACTTTTGCGCTCTTCTTGGGTAGTCCTTCGCAGCTGCTGTGTTCTTGGAACTCAGGGCTTTCTGGTTAATAGACCTCTTACCCTAGGCGAAACTCAAACATTTACCCCAATAAGGAAAATCAGCCTATGGTTCGGGATGGTCTCATGAGAATAGAAGCAGAGGCAGCCAAGTTGTGTCACTTCTGCGGCCCTCTTGGGATGCCTTTAACAGCTGCAGTGTGCCTGGAGCCCAGGTCTTCCTGGTTTTAAAAGTCCTAGGCCTAAGCCTAACCGTAACCCTAGGAAGGTAAATCAGCCGCGTATTAGGGTTCTTCCTAAGGGAAAAGCCGTGAAAGCAGCCATGTTGTGGCACTTCTGCACTCCCTTTGGGATGCCTTTGGCAGATGCAGTAAGCCTGGAACTCAGGGCTTCCTGGTTAAAAAACTCCAAGCCCTAGGCTGAACCCTAACCCTAACCCTAGGCAGATAAATCAGCCTAGGTATAGGGATGGTGCCAAGGAAAAACTGTGAAAGCTGCCATGTTGTTGCACTTTTGTACTCCCCTTGGGATGCCTTGAACAGCTGCAGTGTGCCTGGATCTAAGGGCTTCCTAGTTTTAAAAATCCTAGCCCTAGGCCTAAGCCTTACAGTAACCCTGGGAAGGGAAATCAGCCTTGTGTTAAGCTTCTTGCCAAGGAAAAAGCCGTGAAAGCAACCATGTTGCGGCACTTTTACACTCCCTTTTGGATGCCTTTCACAGCTCCAGTGTACCTGGAACTCAGGGCTTCCTGATTTTAAAAATCCTAGCCCTAGGCCGAACCCCAACCCTAAGACGAGAAAGGCAAATCAGCCAGGAATTAGGCATGTCCCCAAGGAAAAAGCTGTGGAGGCAGGCATGTTGTGGTACTTTTGCGCTCTTCTTGGCTAGTCCTTCGCAGCTGCTGTGTTCTTGGAACTCAGGGCTTTCTGGTTAATAGAACACTTACCCCAGGCGTAACTCAAACCTTAACCCTAGGAAGGAAAATCAGCCTATGGTTCGGGATGGTCTCATGGAAATATCAGTGGTGGCAGCCAAGTTGTGTCACTTTTGCGCTCCCCTTGGGATGCCTTTCGCAGCTGCAGAGTGCCTGGAGCCCAGGGCTTCCTGGTTTTAAAAGTCCTAGGCCTAAGCCTAACAGTAAACCTAGGAAGGTAAATCAGCCGCGTATTAGGGTTCTTCCTAAGGGAAAAGCCGTGAAAGCAGCCATGTTGTGGCACTTCTGCACTCCCTTTGGGATGCCTTTGGCAGATGCAGTAAGCCTGGAACTCAGGGCTTCCTGATTAAAAAACTCCAAGCCCTAGGCTGAACCCTTACCCTAACCCTAGGAAGATAAAACAGCCTAGGTATAGGGATGGTGCCGAGGAAAAAGCTGTGAAAGCTGCCATGATGTTGCACTTTTGTACTCCCCTTGGGATGCCTTTCGCAGCTGCAGAGTGCCTCGAGCCCAGGGCTTACTGGTTTTAAAAGTCCTAGGCCTAAGCCTAACAGTAAACCTAGGAAGGTAAATCAGCCGCGTATTAGGGTTCTTCCTAAGGGAAAAGCCGTGAAAGCAGCCATGTTGTGGCACTTCTGCACTCCCTTTGGGATGCCTTTGGCAGATGCAGTAAGCCTGGAACTCAGGGCTTCCTGGTTAAAAAACTCCAAGCCCTAGGCTGAACCCTTACCCTAACCCTAGGCAGATAAAACAGCCTAGGTATAGGGATGGTGCCGAGGAAAAAGCTGTGAAAGCTGCCATGATGTTGCACTTTTGTACTCCCCTTGGGATGCCTTTTGCAGCTGCAGTGTGCCTGGATCTAAGGGCTTCCTAGTTTTAACAATCCTAGCCCTAGGCCTTAGCCTTACAGTAACCCTGGGAAGGGAAATCAGCCTTGTGTTAAGCTTCTCTCCAAGGTAAAAGCCGTGAAAGCAACCATGTTGTGGCACTTTTGCACTCCCTTTTGGATGCCTTTCACAGCTCCAGTGTGCCTGGAACTCAGGGCTTCCTGATTTTAAAAATCCTAGCCCTAGGCCGAACCCCAACCCTAAGACGAGAAAGGCAAATCAGCCAGGAATTAGGCATGTCCCCAAGGAAAAAGCTGTGGAGGCAGGCATGTTGTGGTACTTTTGCGCTCTTCTTGGGTAGTCCTTCGCAGCTGCTGTGTTCTTGGAACTCAGGGCTTTCTGGATAATAGAACCCTTACCCGAGGCGTAACTCAAACCTTAACCCTAGGAAGGAAAATCAGCCTATGGATCGGGATGGTCTCATGAGAATAGAAGCAGAGGCAGCCAAGTTGTGTCACTTCTGCGGGCCTCTTGGTATTCCTTTAACAGCTGCATGTGCCTGGAGCCCAGGGCTTCCTGGTTTTAAAAGTCCTAGGCCTAAGCCTAACAGTAACCCTAGGAAGGTAAATCAGCCGCGTATTAGGGTTCTTCCTAAGGGAAAAGCCGTGAAAGCAGCCATGTTGTGGCACTTCTGCACTCCCTTTGGGATGCCTTTGGCAGATGCAGTAAGCCTGGAACTCAGGGCTTCCTAGTTAAAAAAATCCTAGCCCTAGGCCGAACCCCAACCCTAAGACGAGAAAGGCAAATCAGCCAGGAATTAGGCATGTCCCCAAGGAAAAAGCTGTGGAGGCAGGCATGTTGTGGTACTTTTGCGCTCTTCTTGGGTAGTCCTTCGCAGCTGCTGTGTTCTTGGAACTCAGGGCTTTCTGGTTAATAGAACACTTACCCCAGGCGTAACTCAAACCTTAACCCTAGGAAGGAAAATCAGCCTATGGTTCGGGATGGTCTCATGAGAATAGAAGCAGAGGCAGCCAAGTTGTGTCACTTCTGCGGCCCTCTTGGGATGCCTTTAACAGCTGCAGTGTGCCTGGAGCCCAGGGCTTCCTGGTTTTAAAAGTCCTAGGCCTAAGCCTAACAGTAACCCTAGGAAGGTAAATCAGCCGGGTATTAGGGTTCTTCCTAAGGGAAAAGCCGTGAAAGCAGCCATGTTGTGGCACTTCTGCACTCCCTTTGGGATGCCTTTGGCAGATGCAGTAAGCCTGGAACTCAGGGCTTCCTGGTTAAAAAACTCCAAGCCCTAGGCTGAACCCTTACCCTAACCCTAGGCAGATAAAACAGCCTAGGTATAGGGATGGTGCCAAGGAAAAAGCTGTGAAAGCTGCCATGATGTTGCAGTTTTGTACTCCCCTTGGGATGCCTTTCGCTGCTGCAGTGTGCCTGGATCTAAGGGCTTCCTAGTTTTAAAAATCCTAGCCCTAGGCCTTAGCCTTACAGTAACCCTGGGAAGGGAAATCAGCCTTGTGTTAAGCTTCTTGCCAAGGAAAAAGCCGTGAAAGCAACCATGTTGTGGCACTTCTGCACTCCCTTTTGGATGCCTTTCACAGCTCCAGTGTGCCTGGAACTCAGGGCTTCCTAGTTATAAAAATCCTAGCCCTAGGCCGAACCCCAACCCTAAGACGAGAAAGGCAAATCAGCCAGGAATTAGGCATGTCCCCAAGGAAAAAGCTGTGGAGGCAGGCATGTTGTGGTACTTTTGCGCTCTTCTTGGGTAGTCCTTCGCAGCTGCTGTGTTCTTGGAACTCAGGGCTTTCTGGATAATAGAACCCTTACCCCAGGCGTAACTCAAACCTTAACCCTAGGAAGGAAAATCAGCCTATGGATCGGGAAGGTCTGATGAGAATAGCAGCAGAGGCAGCCAAGTTGTGTAACTTCTGCGGCCCTCATGGTATTCCTTTAACAGCTGCATGTGCCTGGAGCCCAGGGCTTCCTGGTTTTAAAAGTCCTAGGCCTAAGCCTAACAGTAACCCTAGGAAGGTAAATCAGCCGCGTATTAGGGTTCTTCCTAAGGGAAAAGCCGTGAAAGCAGCCATGTTGTGGCACTTCTGCACTCCCTTTGGGATGCCTTTGGCAGATGCAGTAAGCCTGGAACTCAGGGCTTCCTAGTTAAAAAAATCCTAGCCCTAGGCCGAACCCCAACCCTAAGACGAGAAAGGCAAATCAGCCAGGAATTAGGCATGTCCCCAAGGAAAAAGCTGTGGAGGCAGGCATGTTTTGGTACTTTTGCGCTCTTCTTGGCTAGTCCTTCGCAGCTGCTGTGTTCTTTGAACTGTGGGCTTTCTGGTTAATAGACCTCTTACCCTAGGCGAAACTCAAACCTTAACCCTAGGAAGGAAAATCAGCCTATGGTTCGGGATGGTCTCATGAGAATAGAAGCAGAGGCAGCCAAGTTGTGTCACTTCTGCGGCCCTCTTGGGATGCCTATAACAGCTGCAGTGTGCCTGAAGCCCAGGGCTTCCTGGTTTTAAAAGTCCTAGGTCTAAGCCTAACAGTAACCCTAGGAAGGTAAATCAGCCAGGTATTACGGTTCTTCCTAAGGGAAAAGCTGTGAAAGCAGCCATGTTGTGACACTTTTGCACTCCCTTTGGGATGCCTTTGGCAGATGCAGTAAGCCTGGAACTCAGGGCTTCCTGGTTAAAAAACTCCAAGCCCTAGGCTGAAGCCTAACCCTAACCCTAGGCAGATAAATAAGCCTAGGTATAGGGATAGTGCCAAGGAAAAAGCTGTGAAAGCTGCCATGTTGTTGCACTTTTTTACTCCCCTTGGGATGCCTTGAACAGCTGCAGTGTGCCTGGATCTAAGGGCTTCCTAGTTTTAAAAATCCTAGCCCTAGGCCTAAGCCTAACAGTAACCCTGGGAAGGGAAATCAGCCTGGTGTTAGGCTTCTTGCCAAGGGAAAAGCCGTGAAAGCAACCATGTTGTGGCACTTTTGCACTCCCTTTTGGATGTCTTTCACAGCTCCAGTGTGCCTGGAACTCAGGGCTTCCTGATTTTAAAAGTCCTAGCCCTAGGCCGAACCCCAACCCTAAGACGAGAAAGGCAAATCAGCCAGGAATTAGGCATGTCCCCAAGGAAAAAGCTGTGGAGGCAGGCATGTTGTGGTACTTTTGCGCTCTTCTTGGCTAGTCCTTCGCAGCTGCTGTGTTCTTGGAACTCAGGGCTTTCTGGTTAATAGAACCCTTACCCTAGGCCTAACTCAAACCTTAACCCTAGGAAGGAAAATCAGCCTATGGTTCGGGATGGTCTCATGGAAATATCAGTGGTGGCAGCCAAGTTGTGTCACTTTTGCGCTCCCCTTGGGATGCATTTCGCAGCTGCAGTGTGCCTGGAGACCAGGGCTTCCTGGTTTTAAAAGTCCTAGGCCTAAGCCTAACAGTAACCCTAGGAAGGTAAATCAGCTGGGTATTAGGGTTCTTCTTAAGGGGAAAGCCGTGAAAGCAGCCATGTTGTGGCACTTCTGCACTCCCTTTGGGATGCCTTTGGCAGATGCAGTAAGCCTGGAACTCAGGGCTTCCTAGTTAAAAAAATCCTAGCCCTAGGCCGAACCCCAACCCTAAGACGAGAAAGGCAAATCAGCCAGGAATTAGGCATGTCCCCAAGGAAAAAGCTGTGGAGGCAGGCACGTTGTGGTACTTTTCCGCTCTTCTGGGGTAGTCCTTCGCAGCTGCTGTGTTCTTGGAACTCAGGGCTTTCTGGTTAATAGACCTCTTACCCGTGGCGTAACTCAAACCTTCACCCTAGGAAGGAAAATCAGCCTATGGTTCGGGATGCTCTCATGAGAATAGCAGCAGAGGCAGGCAAGTTGTGTCACTTCTGCGGCCCTCTTGGGATGCCTTTAACAGCTGCATGTGCCTGGAGCCCAGGGCTTCCTGGTTTTAAATGTCCTAGGCCTAAGCCTAACAGTAACCCTAGGAAGGTAAATCAGCCGGGTATTAGGGTTCTTCCTAAGGGAAAAGCCGTGAAAGCAGCCATGTTGTGGCACTTCTGCACTCCCTTTGGGATGCCTTTGGCAGATGCAGTAAGCCTGGAACTCAGGGCTTCCTAGTTAAAAAAATCCTAGCCCTAGGCCGAACCCCAACCCTAAGACGAGAAAGGCAAATCAGCCAGGAATTAGGCATGTCCCCAAGGAAAAAGCTGTGGAGGCAGGCATGTTGTGGTACTTTTGCGCTCTTCTTGGCTAGTCCTTCGCAGCTGCTGTGTTCTTGGAACTCAGGGCTTTCTGGATAATAGAACCTTTACCCCAGGCGTAACTCAAACCTTAACCCTAGGAAGGAAAATCAGCCTATGGATCGGGATGGTCTCATGAGAATAGCAGCAGAGGCAGCCAAGTTGTGTCACTTCTGCGGCCCTCTTGGGATGCCTTTAACAGCTGCATGTGCCTGGAGCCCAGGGCTTCCTGGTTTTAAAAGTCCTAGGCCTAAGCCTAACAGTAACCCTAGGAAGGTAAATCAGCCGCGTATTAGGGTTCTTCCTAAGGGAAAAGCCGTGAAAGCAGCCATGTTGTGGCACTTCTGCACTCCCTTTGGGATGCCTTTGGCAGATGCAGTAAGCCTGGAACTCAGGGCTTCCTAGGTAAAAAAATCCTAGCCCTAGGCCGAACCCCAACCCTAAGACGAGAAAGGCAAATCAGCCAGGAATTAGGCATGTCCCCAAGGAAAAAGCTGTGGAGGCAGGCACGTTGTGGTACTTTTGCGCTCTTCTTGGGTAGTCCTTCGCAACTGCTGTGTTCTTGGAACTCAGGGCTTTCTGGTTAATAGAACCCTTACCCCAGGCGTAACTCAAACCTTAAGCCTAGGAAGGAAAATCAGCCTATGGTTCGGGATGGTCTCATGAGAATAGCAGCAGAGGCAGCCAAGTTGTGTTACTTCTGCGGCCCTCTTGGGATGCCTTGAACAGCTGCATGTGCCTGGAGCCCAGGGCTTCCTGGTTTTAAAAGTCCTAGGCCTAAGCCTAACAGTAACCCTAGGAAGGTAAATCAGCCGCGTATTAGGGTTCTTCCTAAGGGAAAAGCCGTGAAAGCAGCCATGTTGTGGCACTTCTGCACTCCCTTTGGGATGCCTTTGGCAGATGCAGTAAGCCTGGAACTCAGGGCTTCCTGGTTAAAAAACTCCAAGCCCTAGGCTGAACCCTTACCCTAACCCTAGGCAGATAAAACAGCCTAGGTATAGGGATAGTGCCAAGGAAAAAGCTGTGAAAGCTGCCATGTTGTTGCACTTTTGTACTCCCCTTGGGATGCCTTGAACAGCTGCAGTGTGCCTGGATCTAAGGGCTTCCTAGTTTTAAAAATCCTAGCCCTAGGCCTAAGCCTAACAGTAACCCTGGGAAGGGAAATCAGCCTGGTGTTAGGCTTCTTGCCAAGGAAAAAGCCGTGAAAGCAACCATGTTGTGGCACTTTTGCACTCCCTTTTGGATGTCTTTCACAGCTCCAGTGTGCCTGGAACTCAGGGCTTCCTGATTTTAAAAGTCCTAGCCCTAGGCCGAACCCCAACCCTAAGACGAGAAAGGCAAATCAGCCAGGAATTAGGCATGTCCCCAAGGAAAAAGCTGTGGAGGCAGGCATGTTGTGGTACTTTTGCGCTCTTCTTGGGTAGTCCTTCGCAGCTGCTGTGTTCTTGGAACTCAGGGCTTTCTGGTTAATAGAACCCTTACCCTAGGCGTAACTCAAACCTTAACCCTAGGAAGGAAAATCAGCCTAGGGTTCGGGATGGTCTCATGGAAATATCAGTGGTGGCAGCCAAGTTGTGTCACTTTTGCGCTCCCCTTGGGATGCCTTTCGCAGCTGCAGTGTGCCTGGAGCCCAGGGCTTCCTGGTTTTAAAAGTCCTAGGCCTAAGCCTAACAGTAACCCTAGGAAGGTAAATCAGCCGCGTATTAGGGTTCTTCCTAAGGGAAAAGCCGTGAAAGCAGCCATGTTGTGGCACTTCTGCACTCCCTTTGGGATGCCTTTTGCAGATGAAGTAAGCCTGGAACTCAGGGCTTCCTAGTTAAAAAAATCCTAGCCCTAGGCCGAACCCCAACCCTAAGACGAGAAAGGCAAATCAGCCAGGAATTAGGCATGTCCCCAAGGAAAAAGCTGTGGAGGCAGGCACGTTGTGGTACTTTTGCGCTCTTCTTGGGTAGTCCTTCGCAGCTGCTGTGTTCTTGGAACTCAGGCCTTTCTGGTTAATAGAACTCTTACCCTAGGCGTAACTCAAACCTTAACCCTTGGAAGGAAAATCAGCCTATGGTTCGGGATGCTCTCATGAGAATAGCAGCAGAGGCAGCCAAGTTGTGTCACTTCTGCGGCCCTCTTGGGATGCCTTGAACAGCTGCATGTGCCTGGAGCTAAGGGCTTCCTGGTTTTAAAAGTCCTAGGCCTAAGCCTAACAGTAACCCTAGGAAGGTAAATCAGCCGCGTATTAGGGTTCTTCCTAAGGGAAAAGCCGTGAAAGCAGCCATGTTGTGGCACTTTTGCACTCCCTTTGGGATGCTTTTGGCAGATGAAGTAAGCCTGGAACTCAGGGCTTCCTAGTTAAAAAAATCCTAGCCCTAGGCCGAACCCCAACCCTAAGACGAGAAAGGCAAATCAGCCAGGAATTAGGCATGTCCCCAAGGAAAAAGCTGTGGAGGCAGGCATGTTGTGGTACTTTTGCGCTCTTCTTGGGTAGTCCTTCGCAGCTGCTGTGTTCTTGGAACTCAGGGCTTTCTGGTTAATAGAACCCTTACCCTAGGCGTAACTCAAACCTTAAGCCTAGGAAGGAAAATCAGCCTATGGTTCGGGATGGTCTCATGGAAATATCAGTGGTGGCAGCCAAGTTGTGTCACTTTTGCGCTCCCCTTGGGATGCCCTTCGCAGCTGCAGTGTGCCTGGAGCCCAGGGCTTCCTGGTTTTAAAAGTCCTAGGCCTAAGCCTAACAGTAACCCTAGGAAGGTAAATCAGCCGCGTATTAGGGTTCTTCCTAAGGGAAAAGCCGTGAAAGCAGCCATGTTGTGGCACTTCTGCACTCCCTTTGGGATGCCTTTGGCAGATGCTGTAAGCCTGGAAATCAGGGCTTCCTAGTTAAAAATATCCTAGCCCTAGGCCGAACCCCAACCCTAAGACGAGAAAGGCAAATCAGCCAGGAATTAGGCATGTCCCCAAGGAAAAAGCTGTGGAGGCAGGCATGTTGTGGTACTTTTGCGCTCTTCTTGGGTAGTCCTTCGCAGCTGCTGTGTTCTTGGAACTCAAGTCTTTCTGGTTAATAGACCTCTTACCCTAGGCGAAACTCAAACATTAACCCTAGGAAGGAAAATCAGCCTATGGTTCGGGATGGTCTCATGAGAATAGAAGCAGAGGCAGCCAAGTTGTGTCACTTCTGCGGCCCTCTTGGGATGCCTTTAACAGCTGCAGTGTGCCTGGAGCCCAGGGATTCCTGGTTTTAAAAGTCCTAGGCCTAAGCCTAACAGTAACCCTCGGAAGGTAAATCAGCCGGGTATTAGGGTTCTTCCTAAGGGAAAAGCCGTGAAAGCAGCCATGTTGTGGCACTTCTGCACTCCCTTTGGGATGCCTTTGGCAGATGCAGTAAGCCTGGAACTCAGGGCTTCCTGGTTAAAAAACTCCAAGCCCTAGGCTGAACCCTTACCCTAACCCTAGGCAGATAAAACAGCCTAGGTATAGGGATGGTGCCAAGGAAAAAGCTGTGAAAGCTGCCATGATGTTGCACTTTTGTACTCCCCTTGGGATGCCTTTCGCAGCTGCAGTGTGCCTGGATCTAAGGGCTTCCTAGTTTTAAAAATCCTAGCCCTAGGCCTAAGCCTTACAGTAACCCTGGGAAGGGAAATCAGCCTTGTGTTAAGCTTCTCTCCAAGGAAAAAGCCGTGAAAGCAACAATGTTGTGGCACTTTTGCACTCCCTTTTGGATGCCTTTCACAGCTCCAGTGTGCCTGGAACTCAGGGCTTCCTGATTTTAAAAATCCTAGCCCTAGGCCGAACCCCAACCCTAAGACGAGAAAGGCAAATCAGCCAGGAATTAGGCATGTCCCCAAGGAAAAAGCTGTGGAGGCAGGCATGTTGTGGTACTTTTGCGCTCTTCTTGGGTAGTCCTTCGCAGCGGCTGTGTTCTTGGAACTCAGGGCTTTCTGGATAATAGAACCCTTACCCCAGGCGTAACTCAAACCTTAACCCTAGGAAGGAAAATCAGCCTATGGATCGGGATGGTCTCATGAGAATAGCAGCAGAGGCAGCCAAGTTGTGTCACTTCTGCGGCCCTCTTGGGATGCCTTTCTCAGCTGCATGTGCCTGGAGCCCAGGGCTTCCTGGTTTTAAAAGTCCTAGGCCTAAGCCTAACAGTAACCCTAGGAAGGTAAATCAGCCGCGTATTAGGGTTCTTCCTAAGGGAAAAGCCGTGAAAGCAGCCATGTTGTGGCACTTCTGCACTCCCTTTGGGATGCCTTTGGCAGATGCAGTAAGCCTGGAACTCAGGGCTTCCTGGTTAAAAAACTCCAAGCCCTAGGCTGAACCCTTACCCTAACCCTAGGCAGATAAAACAGCCTAGGTATAGGGATGGTGCCAAGGAAAAAGCTGTGAAAGCTGCCATGATGTTGCACTTTTGTACTCCCCTTGGGATGCCTTTTGCAGCTGCAGTGTGCCTGGATCTAAGGGCTTCCTAGTTTTAAAAATCCTAGCCCTAGGCCTTAGCCTTACAGTAACCCTGGGAAGGGAAATCAGCCTTGTGTTAAGGTTCTCTCCAAGGAAAAAGCCGTGAAAGCAACCATGTTGTGGCACTTTTGCACTCCCTTTTGGATGCCTTTCACAGCTCCAGTGTGCCTGGAATTCAGGGCTTCCTGATTTTAAAAATCCTAGCCCTAGGCCGAACCCCAACCCTAAGACGAGAAAGGCAAATCAGCCAGGAATTAGGCATGTCCCCAAGGAAAAAGCTGTGGAGGCAGGCATGTTGTGGTACTTTTGCGCTCTTCTTGGGTAGTCCTTCGCAGCTGCTGTGTTCTTGGAACTCAGGGCTTTCTGGATAATAGAACCCTTACCCCAGGCGTAACTCAAACCTTAACCCTAGGAAGGAAAATCAGCCTATGGATCGGGATGGTCTCATGAGAATAGCAGCAGAGGCAGCCACGTTGTGTCACTTCTGCGGCCCTCTTGGGATGCCTTTAACAGCTGCATGTGCCTGGAGCCCAGGGCTTCCTGGTTTTAAAAGTCCTAGGCCTAAGCCTAACAGTAACCCTAGGAAGGTAAATCAGCCGCGTATTAGGGTTCTTCCTAAGGGAAAAGCCGTGAAAGCAGCCATGTTGTGGCACTTCTGCACTCCCTTTGGGATGCCTTTGGCAGATGCAGTAAGCCTGGAACTCAGGGCTTCCTAGTTAAAAAAATCCTAGCCCTAGGCCGAACCCCAACCCTAAGACGAGAAAGGCAAATCAGCCAGGAATTAGGCATGTCCCCAAGGAAAAAGCTGTGGAGGCAGGCATGTTTTGGTACTTTTGCGCTCTTCTTGGCTAGTCCTTCGCAGCTGCTGTGTTCTTGGAACTCAGGTCTTTCTGGTTAATAGACCTCTTACCCTAGGCGAAACTCAAACCTTGACCCTAGGAAGGAAAATCAGCCTATGGTTCGGGATGGTCTCATGAGAATAGAAGCAGAGGCAGCCAAGTTGTGTCACTTCTGCGGCCCTCTTGGGATGCCTTTAACAGCTGCAGTGTGCCTGAAGCCCAGGGCTTCCTGGTTTTAAAAGTCATAGGTCTAAGCCTAACAGTAACCCTAGGAAGGTAAATCAGCCGGGTATTAGGGTTCTTCCTAAGGGAAAAGCTGTGAAAGCAGCCATGTTGTGACACTTTTGCACTCCCTTTGGGATGCCTTTGGCAGATGCAGTAAGCCTGGACCTCAGGGCTTCCTGGTTAAAAAACTCCAAGCCCTAGGCTGAAGCCTAACCCTAACCCTAGGCAGATAAATCAGCCTAGGTATAGGGATAGTGCCAAGGAAAAAGCTGTGAAAGCTGCCATGTTGTTGCACTTTTGTACTCCCCTTGGGATGCCTTGAACAGCTGCAGTGTGCCTGGATCTAAGGGCTTCCTAGTTTTAAAAATCCTAGCCCTAGGCCTAAGCCTAACAGTAACCCTGGGAAGGGAAATCAGCCTGGTGTTAGGCTTCTTGCCAAGGAAAAAGCCGTGAAAGCAACCATGTTGTGGCACTTTTGCACTCCCTTTTGGATGTCTTTCACAGCTCCAGTGTGCCTGGAACTCAGGGCTTCCTGATTTTAAAAATCCTAGGCCTAGGCCGAACCCCAACCCTAAGACGAGAAAGGCAAATCAGCCAGGAATTAGGCATGTCCCCAAGGAAAAAGCTGTGGAGGCAGGCACGTTGTGGTACTTTTGCGCTCTTCTTGGGTAGTCCTTCGCAGCTGCTGTGTTCTTGGAACTCAGGCCTTTCTGGTTAATAGAACTCTTACCCTAGGCGTAACTCAAACCTTAACCCTAGGAAGGAAAATCAGCCTATGGTTCGGGATGGTCTCATGGAAATATCAGTGGTGGCAGCCAAGTTGTGTCACTTTTGCGCTCCCCTTGGGATGCCTTTCGCAGCTGCAGTGTGCCTGGAGACCAGGGCTTCCTGGTTTTAAAAGTCCTAGGCCTAAGCCTAACAGTAACCCTAGGAAGGTAAATCAGCCGCGTATTAGGGTTCTTCCTAAGGGAAAAGCCGTGAAAGCAGCCATGTTGTGGCACTTCTGCACTCCCTTTGGGATGCCTTTTGCAGATGAAGTAAGCCTGGAACTCAGGGCTTCCTAGTTAAAAAAATCCTAGCCCTAGGCCGAACCCCAACCCTAAGACGAGAAAGGCAAATCAGCCAGGAATTAGGCATGTCCCCAAGGAAAAAGCTGTGGAGGCAGGCACGTTGTGGTACTTTTGCGCTCTTCTTGGGTAGTCCTTCGCAGCTGCTGTGTTCTTGGAACTCAGGCCTTTCTGGTTAATAGAACTCTTACCCTAGGCGTAACTCAAACCTTAACCCTTGGAAGGAAAATCAGCCTATGGTTCGGGATGCTCTCATGAGAATAGCAGCAGAGGCAGCCAAGTTGTGTCACTTCTGCGGCCCTCATGGGATGCCTTGAACAGCTGCATGTGCCTGGAGACCAGGGCTTCCTGGTTTTAAAAGTCCTAGGCCTAAGCCTAACAGTAACCCTAGGAAGGTAAATCAGCCGCGTATTAGGGTTCTTCCTAAGGGAAAAGCCGTGAAAGCAGCCATGTTGTGGCACTTTTGCACTCCCTTTGGGATGCTTTTGGCAGATGAAGTAAGCCTGGAACTCAGGGCTTCCTAGTTAAAAAAATCCTAGCCCTAGACCGAACCCCAACCCTAAGACGAGAAAGGCAAATCAGCCAGGAATTAGGCATGTCCCCAAGGAAAAAGCTGTGGAGGCAGGCATGTTGTGGTACTTTTGCGCTCTTCTTGGGTAGTCCTTCGCAGCTGCTGTGTTCTTGGAACTCAGGGCTTTCTGGTTAATAGAACCCTTACCCTAGGCGTAACTCAAACCTTAAGCCTAGGAAGGAAAATCAGCCTATGGTTCGGGATGGTCTCATGGAAATATCAGTGGTGGCAGCCAAGTTGTGTCACTTTTGCGCTCCCCTTGGGATGCCCTTCGCAGCTGCAGTGTGCCTGGAGCCCAGGGCTTCCTGGTTTTAAAAGTCCTAGGCCTAAGCCTAACAGTAACCCTAGGAAGGTAAATCAGCCGCGTATTAGGGTTCTTCCTAAGGGAAAAGCCGTGAAAGCAGCCATGTTGTGGCACTTCTGCACTCCCTTTGGGATGCCTTTGGCAGATGCAGTAAGCCTGGAACTCAGGGCTTCCTGGTTAAAAAACTCCAAGCCCTAGGCTGAACCCTTACCCTAACCCTAGGCAGATAAAACAGCCTAGGTATAGGGATGGTGCCAAGGAAAAAGCTGTGAAAGCTGCCATGATGTTGCACTTTTGTACTCCCCTTGGGATGCCTTTCGCAGCTGCAGTGTGCCTGGATCTAAGGGCTTACTAGTTTTAAAATACCTAGCCCTAGGCCTAAGCCTTACAGTAACCCTGGGAAGGGAAATCAGCCTTGTGTTAAGCTTCTTGCCAAGGAAAAAGCCGTGAAAGCAACCATGTTGTGGCACTTCTGCACTCCCTTTTGGATGCCTTTCACAGCTCCAGTGTGCCTGGAACTCAGGGCTTCCTGATTTTAAAAATCCTAGCCCTAGGCCGAACCCCAACCCTAAGACGAGAAAGGCAAATCAGCCAGGAATTAGGCATGTCCCCAAGGAAAAAGCTGTGGAGGCAGGCATGTTGTGGTACTTTTGCGCTCTTCTTGGGTAGTCCTTCGCAGCTGCTGTGTTCTTGGAACTCAGGGCTTTCTGGATAATAGAACCCTTACCCCAGGCGTAACTCAAACCTTAACCCTAGGAAGGAAAATCAGCCTATGGATCGGGATGGTCTCATGAGAATAGCAGCAGAGGCAGCCAAGTTGTGTCACTTCTGCGGCCCTCTTGGGATGCCTTTCTCAGCTGCATGTGCCTGGAGCCCAGGGCTTCCTGGTTTTAAAAGTCCTAGGCCTAAGCCTAACAGTAACCCTAGGAAGGTAAATCAGCCGCGTATTAGGGTTCTTCCTAAGGGAAAAGCCGTGAAAGCAGCCATGTTGGGGCACTTCTGCACTCCCTTTGGGATGCCTTTGGCAGATGCAGTAAGCCTGGAACTCAGGGCTTCCTGGTTAAAAAACTCCAAGCCCTAGGCTGAACCCTTACCCTAACCCTAGGCAGATAAAACAGCCTAGGTATAGGGATGGTGCCAAGGAAAAAGCTGTGAAAGCTGCCATGATGTTGCACTTTTGTACTCCCCTTGGGATGCCTTGAACAGCTGCAGTGTGCCTGGATCTAAGGGCTTCCTAGTTTTAAAAATCCTAGCCCTAGGCCTAAGCCTAACAGTAACCCTGGGAAGGGAAATCAGCCTGGTGTTAGGCTTCTTGCCAAGGAAAAAGCCGTGAAAGCAACCATGTTGTGGCACTTTTGCACTCCCTTTGGGATGCATTTGGCAGATGCAGTAAGCCTGGAACTCAGGGCTTCCTGGTTAAAAAACTCCAAGCCCTAGGCTGTACCCTAACCCTAACCCTAGGCAGATAAATCAGCCTAGGTATAGGGATGGTGCCAAGGAAAAAGCTGTGAAAGCTGCCATGTTGTGGTACTTTAATACTCCCCTTGGGATGCCTTGAACAGCTGCAGTCTGCCTGGATCTAAGGGCTTCCTAGTTTTAAAAGTCCTAAGCCTAAGCCTAACAGTAAGCCTAGGAAGGTAAATCAGCCGCGTATTAGGGTTCTTCCTAAGGGGAAAGCCGTGAAAGCAGCCGTGTTTTTGCACTTCTGCACTCCCTTTGGGATGCCTTTGACAGATGAAGTAAGCCTGGAACTCAGGGCTTCCTAGTTAAAAAAATCCTAGCCCTAGGCCGAACCCCAACCCTAAGTCGAGAAAGGCAAATCAGCCAGGAATTAGGCATGTCCCCAAGGAAAAAGCTGTGGAGGCAGGCACGTTGTGGTACTTTTGCGCTCTTCTTGGGTAGTCCTTCGCAGCTGCTGTGTTCTTGGAACTCAGGGCTTTCTGGTTAATAGAACCCTTACCCTAGGCGTAACTCAAACCTTAAGCCTAGGAAGGAAAATCAGCCTATGGTTCGGGATGGTCTCATGAAAATATCAGTGGTGGCAGCCAAGTTGTGTCACTTTTGCGCTCCCCTTGGGATGCCTTTCGCAGCTGCAGTGTGCCTGGAGCCCAGGGCTTCCTGGTTTTAAAAGTCCTAGGCCTAAGCCTAACAGTAACCCTAGGAAGGTAAATCAGCCGCGTATTAGGGTTCTTCCTAAGGGAAAAGCCGTGAAAGCAGCCATGTTGTGGCACTTCTGCACTCCCTTTGGGATGCTTTAGGCAGATGCAGTAAGCCTGGAGCTCAGGGCTTCCGAGTTAAAAAAATCCTAGCCCTAGGCCGAACCCCAACCCTAAGACGAGAAAGGCAAATCAGCCAGGAATTAGGCATGTCCCCAAGGAAAAAGCTGTGGAGGCAGGCATGTTGTGGCACTTTTGCGCTCTTCTTGGGTAGTCCTTCGCAGCTGCTGTGTTCTTGGAACTCAGGGCTTTCTGGTTAATAGAACCCTTACCCCAGGCGTAACTAAAACCTTAAACCTAGGAAGGAAAATCAGCCTATGGTTCGGGATGGTCTCATGAGAATAGCAGCAGAGGCAGCCAAGTTGTGTCACTTTTGCGCTCCCCTTGGGATGCCTTTCGCAGCTGCAGTGTGCCTGGAGCCCAGGGCTTCCTGGTTTTAAAAGTCCTAGGCCTAAGCCTAACAGTAACCCTAGGAAGGTAAATCAGCCGCGTATTAGGGTTCTTCCTAAGGGAAAAGCCGTGAAAGCAGCCATGTTGTGGCACTTCTGCACTCCCTTTGGGATGCCTTTGGCAGATGCAGTAAGCCTGGAACTCAGGGCTTCCTGGTTAAAAAACTCCAAGCCCTAGGCTGAACCCTAACCCTAACCTTAGGCAGATAAATCAGCCTAGGTATAGGGATGGTGACAAGGAAAAAGCTGTGAAAGCTGCCATGTTGTTGCACTTTTGTACTCCCCTTGGGATGCCTTGACAGCTGCAGTGTGCCTGGATCTAAGGGCTTCCTAGTTTTAAAAATCCTAGCCCTAGGCCTAAGCCTAACAGTAACCCTGGGAAGGGAAATCAGCCTGGTGTTAGGCTTCTTGCCAAGGAAAAAGCCGTGAAAGCAACCATGTTGTGGCACTTTTGCACTCCCTTTTGGATGTCTTTCACAGCTCCAGTGTGCCTGGAACTCAGGGCTTCCTGATTTTAAAAGTCCTAGCCCTAGGCCGAACCCCAACCCTAAGACGAGAAAGGCAAATCAGCCAGGAATTAGGCATGTCCCCAAGGAAAAAGCTGTGGAGGCAGGCACGTTGTGGTACTTTTGCGCTCTTCTTGGGTAGTCCTTCGCAGCTGCTGTGTTCTTGGAACTCAGGCCTTTCTGGTTAATAGAACTCTTACCCTAGGCGTAACTCAAACCTTAACCCTAGGAAGGAAAATCAGCCTATGGTTCGGGATGGTCTCATGGAAATATCAGTGGTGGCAGCCAAGTTGTGTCACTTTTGCGCTCCCCTTGGGATGCCTTTCGCAGCTGCAGTGTGCCTGGAGACCAGGGCTTCCTGGTTTTAAAAGTCCTAGGCCTAAGCCTAACAGTAACCCTAGGAAGGTAAATCAGCCGCGTATTAGGGTTCTTCCTAAGGGAAAAGCCGTGAAAGCAGCCATGTTGTGGCACTTCTGCACTCCCTTTGGGATGCCTTTTGCAGATGAAGTAAGCCTGGAACTCAGGGCTCCCTAGTTAAAAAAATCCTAGCCCTAGGCCGAACCCCAACCCTAAGACGAGAAAGGCAAATCAGCCAGGAATTAGGCATGTCCCCAAGGAAAAAGCTGTGGAGGCAGGCACGTTGTGGTACTTTTGCGCTCTTCTTGGGTAGTCCTTCGCAGCTGCTGTGTTCTTGGAACTCAGGGCTTTCTGGTTAATAGAACCCTTACCCTAGGCGTAACTCAAACCTTAAGCCTAGGAAGGAAAATCAGCCTATGGTTCGGGATGGTCTCATGGAAATATCAGTGGTGGCATCCAAGTTGTGTCACTTTTGCGCTCCCCTTGGGATGCCCTTCGCAGCTGCAGTGTGCCTGGAGCCCAGGGCTTCCTGGTTTTAAAAGTCCTAGGCCTAAGCCTAACAGTAACCCTAGGAAGGTAAATCAGCCGCGTATTAGGGTTCTTCCTAAGGGAAAAGCCGTGAAAGCAGCCATGTTGTGGCACTTCTGCACTCCCTTTGGGATGCCTTTGGCAGATGCTGTAAGCCTGGAAATCAGGGCTTCCTAGTTAAAAATATCCTAGCCCTAGGCCGAACCCCAACCCTAAGACGAGAAAGGCAAATCAGCCAGGAATTAGGCATGTCCCCAAGGAAAAAGCTGTGGAGGCAGGCGTGTTGTGGTACTTTTGCGCTCTTCTTGGGTAGTCCTTCGCAGCTGCTGTGTTCTTGGAACTCAGGTCTTTCTGGTTAATAGACCTCTTACCCTAGGCGAAACTCAAACATTAACCCTAGGAAGGAAAATCAGCCTATGGTTCGGGATGGTCTCATGAGAATAGAAGCAGAGGCAGCCAAGTTGTGTCACTTCTGCGGCCCTCTTGGGATGCCTTTAACAGCTGCAGTGTGCCTGGAGCCCAGGGATTCCTGGTTTTAAAAGTCCTAGGCCTAAGCCTAACAGTAACCCTAGGAAGGTAAATCAGCCGGGTATTAGGGTTCTTCCTAAGGGAAAAGCCGTGAAAGCAGCCATGTTGTGGCACTTCTGCACTCCCTTTGGGATGCCTTTGGCAGATGCAGTAAGCCTGGAACTCAGGGCTTCCTGGTTAAAAAACTCCAAGCCCTAGGCTGAACCCTTACCCTAACCCTAGGCAGATAAAACAGCCTAGGTATAGGGATGGTGCCAAGGAAAAAGCTGTGAAAGCTGCCATGATGTTGCACTTTTGTACTCCCCTTGGGATGCCTTTCGCAGCTGCAGTGTGCCTGGATCTAAGGGCTTACTAGTTTTAAAATACCTAGCCCTAGGCCTAAGCCTTACAGTAACCCTGGGAAGGGAAATCAGCCTTGTGTTAAGCTTCTTGCCAAGGAAAAAGCCGTGAAAGCAACCATGTTGTGGCACTTCTGCACTCCCTTTTGGATGCCTTTCACAGCTCCAGTGTGCCTGGAACTCAGGGCTTCCTGATTTTAAAAATCCTAGCCCTAGGCCGAACCCCAACCCTAAGACGAGAAAGGCAAATCAGCCAGGAATTAGGCATGTCCCCAAGGAAAAAGCTGTGGAGGCAGGCATGTTGTGGTACTTTTGCGCTCTTCTTGGGTAGTCCTTCGCAGCTGCTGTGTTCTTGGAACTCAGGGCTTTCTGGATAATAGAACCCTTACCCCAGGCGTAACTCAAACCTTAACCCTAGGAAGGAAAATCAGCCTATGGATCGGGATGGTCTCATGAGAATAGCAGCAGAGGCAGCCAAGTTGTGTCACTTCTGCGGCCCTCTTGGGATGCCTTTCTCAGCTGCATGTGCCTGGAGCCCAGGGCTTCCTGGTTTTAAAAGTCCTAGGCCTAAGCCTAACAGTAACCCTAGGAAGGTAAATCAGCCGCGTATTAGGGTTCTTCCTAAGGGAAAAGCCGTGAAAGCAGCCATGTTGGGGCACTTCTGCACTCCCTTTGGGATGCCTTTGGCAGATGCAGTAAGCCTGGAACTCAGGGCTTCCTGGTTAAAAAACTCCAAGCCCTAGGCTGAACCCTTACCCTAACCCTAGGCAGATAAAACAGCCTAGGTATAGGGATGGTGCCAAGGAAAAAGCTGTGAAAGCTGCCATGATGTTGCACTTTTGTACTCCCCTTGGGATGCCTTTCGCAGCTGCAGTGTGCCTGGATCTAAGGGCTTACTAGTTTTAAAATACCTAGCCCTAGGCCTAAGCCTTACAGTAACCCTGGGAAGGGAAATCAGCCTTGTGTTAAGCTTCTTGCCAAGGAAAAAGCCGTGAAAGCAACCATGTTGTGGCACTTCTGCACTCCCTTTTGGATGCCTTTCACAGCTCCAGTGTGCCTGGAACTCAGGGCTTCCTGATTTTAAAAATCCTAGCCCTAGGCCGAACCCCAACCCTAAGACGAGAAAGGCAAATCAGCCAGGAATTAGGCATGTCCCCAAGGAAAAAGCTGTGGAGGCAGGCATGTTGTGGTACTTTTGCGCTCTTCTTGGGTAGTCCTTCGCAGCTGCTGTGTTCTTGGAACTCAGGGCTTTCTGGATAATAGAACCCTTACCCCAGGCGTAACTCAAACCTTAACCCTAGGAAGGAAAATCAGCCTATGGATCGGGATGGTCTCATGAGAATAGCAGCAGAGGCAGCCAAGTTGTGTCACTTCTGCGGCCCTCTTGGGATGCCTTTCTCAGCTGCATGTGCCTGGAGCCCAGGGCTTCCTGGTTTTAAAAGTCCTAGGCCTAAGCCTAACAGTAACCCTAGGAAGGTAAATCAGCCGCGTATTAGGGTTCTTCCTAAGGGAAAAGCCGTGAAAGCAGCCATGTTGGGGCACTTCTGCACTCCCTTTGGGATGCCTTTGGCAGATGCAGTAAGCCTGGAACTCAGGGCTTCCTGGTTAAAAAACTCCAAGCCCTAGGCTGAACCCTTACCCTAACCCTAGGCAGATAAAACAGCCTAGGTATAGGGATGGTGCCAAGGAAAAAGCTGTGAAAGCTGCCATGATGTTGCACTTTTGTACTCCCCTTGGGATGCCTTGAACAGCTGCAGTGTGCCTGGATCTAAGGGCTTCCTAGTTTTAAAAATCCTAGCCCTAGGCCTAAGCCTAACAGTAACCCTGGGAAGGGAAATCAGCCTGGTGTTAGGCTTCTTGCCAAGGAAAAAGCCGTGAAAGCAACCATGTTGTGGCACTTTTGCACTCCCTTTGGGATGCATTTGGCAGATGCAGTAAGCCTGGAACTCAGGGCTTCCTGGTTAAAAAACTCCAAGCCCTAGGCTGTACCCTAACCCTAACCCTAGGCAGATAAATCAGCCTAGGTATAGGGATGGTGCCAAGGAAAAAGCTGTGAAAGCTGCCATGTTGTGGTACTTTAATACTCCCCTTGGGATGCCTTGAACAGCTGCAGTCTGCCTGGATCTAAGGGCTTCCTAGTTTTAAAAGTCCTAAGCCTAAGCCTAACAGTAAGCCTAGGAAGGTAAATCAGCCGCGTATTAGGGTTCTTCCTAAGGGGAAAGCCGTGAAAGCAGCCGTGTTTTTGCACTTCTGCACTCCCTTTGGGATGCCTTTGACAGATGAAGTAAGCCTGGAACTCAGGGCTTCCTAGTTAAAAAAATCCTAGCCCTAGGCCGAACCCCAACCCTAAGTCGAGAAAGGCAAATCAGCCAGGAATTAGGCATGTCCCCAAGGAAAAAGCTGTGGAGGCAGGCACGTTGTGGTACTTTTGCGCTCTTCTTGGGTAGTCCTTCGCAGCTGCTGTGTTCTTGGAACTCAGGGCTTTCTGGTTAATAGAACCCTTACCCTAGGCGTAACTCAAACCTTAAGCCTAGGAAGGAAAATCAGCCTATGGTTCGGGATGTTCTCATGAAAATATCAGTGGTGGCAGCCAAGTTGTGTCACTTTTGCGCTCCCCTTGGGATGCCTTTCGCAGCTGCAGTGTGCCTGGAGCCCAGGGCTTCCTGGTTTTAAAAGTCCTAGGCCTAAGCCTAACAGTAACCCTAGGAAGGTAAATCAGCCGCGTATTAGGGTTCTTCCTAAGGGAAAAGCCGTGAAAGCAGCCATGTTGTGGCACTTCTGCACTCCCTTTGGGATGCTTTAGGCAGATGCAGTAAGCCTGGAGCTCAGGGCTTCCGAGTTAAAAAAATCCTAGCCCTAGGCCGAACCCCAACCCTAAGACGAGAAAGGCAAATCAGCCAGGAATTAGGCATGTCCCCAAGGAAAAAGCTGTGGAGGCAGGCATGTTGTGGCACTTTTGCGCTCTTCTTGGCTAGTCCTTCGCAGCTGCTGTGTTCTTGGAACTCAGGGCTTTCTGGTTAATAGAACCCTTACCCCAGGCGTAACTCAAACCTTAAACCTAGGAAGGAAAATCAGCCTATGGTTCGGGATGGTCTCATGAGAATAGCAGCAGAGGCAGCCAAGTTGTGTCACTTTTGCGCTCCCCTTGGGATGCCTTTCGCAGCTGCAGTGTGCCTGGAGCCCAGGGCTTCCTGGTTTTAAAAGTCCTAGGCCTAAGCCTAACAGTAACCCTAGGAAGGTAAATCAGCCGCGTATTAGGGTTCTTCCTAAGGG
The DNA here is from genome assembly GCA_036010785.1 of Ammospiza maritima maritima. Classification (NCBI taxonomy): domain Eukaryota; kingdom Metazoa; phylum Chordata; class Aves; order Passeriformes; family Passerellidae; genus Ammospiza; species Ammospiza maritima. The sequence goes on from JAYKTQ010000121.1 coordinate 248,720, forward strand.
AAAAGCCGTGAAAGCAGCCATGTTGTGGCACTTCTGCACTCCCTTTGGGATGCCTTTGGCAGATGCAGTAAGCCTGGAACTCAGGGCTTCCTGGTTAAAAAACTCCAAGCCCTAGGCTGAACCCTAACCCTAACCTTAGGCAGATAAATCAGCCTAGGTATAGGGATGGTGACAAGGAAAAAGCTGTGAAAGCTGCCATGTTGTTGCACTTTTGTACTCCCCTTGGGATGCCTTGAACAGCTGCAGTGTGCCTGGATCTAAGGGCTTCCTAGTTTTAAAAATCCTAGCCCTAGTCCTTAGCCTTACAGTAACCCTGGGAAGGGAAATCAGCCTGGTGTTAGGCTTCTTGCCAAGGAAAAAGCCGTGAAAGCAACCATGTTGTGGCACATTTGCACTCCCTTTTGGATGCCTTTCACAGCTCCAGTGTGCCTGGAACTCAGGGCTTCCTGGTTTTAAAAATCCTAGCCCTAGGCCGAACCCCAACCCTAAGACGAGAAAGGCAAATCAGCCAGGAATTAGGCATGTCCCCAAGGAAAAAGCTGTGGAAGCAGGCATGTTGTGGTACTTTTGCGCTCTTCTTGGGTAGTCCTTCGCAGCTGCTGTGTTCTTGGAACTCAGGGCTTTCTGGTTAATAGAACCCTTACCCCAGGCGTAACTCAAACCTTAACCCTAGGACGGAAAATCAGCTTATGGTTCGGGATGGTCTCATGGAAATATCAGTGGTGGCAGCCAAGTTGTGTCACTTTTGCGCTCCCCTTGGGATGCCTTTCGCAGCTGCAGAGTGCCTGGAGCCCAGGGCGTCCTGGTTTTAAAAGTCCTAGGCCTAAGCCTAACAGTAACCCTAGGAAGGGAAATCAGCCGCGTATTAGGGTTCTTCCTAAGGGAAAAGCCGTGAAAGCAGCCATGTTGTGGCACTTTTGCACTCCCTTTGGGATGCATTTGGCAGATGCAGTAAGCCTGGAACTCAGGGCTTCCTGGTTAAAAAACTCCAAGCCCTAGGCTGTACCCTAACCCTAACCCTAGGCAGATAAATCAGCCTAGGTATAGGGATGGTGCCAAGGAAAAAGCTGTGAAAGCTGCCATGTTGTGGTACTTTAATACTCCCCTTGGGATGCCTTGAACAGCTGCAGTCTGCCTGGATCTAAGGGCTTCCTAGTTTTAAAAGTCCTAAGCCTAAGCCTAACAGTAAGCCTAGGAAGGTAAATCAGCCGCGTATTAGGGTTCTTCCTAAGGGGAAAGCCGTGAAAGCAGCCGTGTTTTTGCACTTCTGCACTCCCTTTGGGATGCCTTTGACAGATGAAGTAAGCCTGGAACTCAGGGCTTCCTAGTTAAAAAAATCCTAGCCCTAGGCCGAACCCCAACCCTAAGACGAGAAAGGCAAATCAGCCAGGAATTAGGCATGTCCCCAAGGAAAAAGCTGTGGAGGCAGGCACGTTGTGGTACTTTTGCGCTCTTCTTGGGTAGTCCTTCGCAGCTGCTGTGTTCTTGGAACTCAGGGCTTTCTGGTTAATAGAACCCTTACCCTAGGCGTAACTCAAACCTTAAGCCTAGGAAGGAAAATCAGCCTATGGTTCGGGATGGTCTCATGAAAATATCAGTGGTGGCAGCCAAGTTGTGTCACTTTTGCGCTCCCCTTGGGATGCCTTTCGCAGCTGCAGTGTGCCTGGAGCCCAGGGCTTCCTGGTTTTAAAAGTCCTAGGCCTAAGCCTAACAGTAACCCTAGGAAGGTAAATCAGCCGCGTATTAGGGTTCTTCCTAAGGGAAAAGCCGTGAAAGCAGCCATGTTGTGGCACTTCTGCACTCCCTTTGGGATGCTTTAGGCAGATGCAGTAAGCCTGGAGCTCAGGGCTTCCGAGTTAAAAAAATCCTAGCCCTAGGCCGAACCCCAACCCTAAGACGAGAAAGGCAAATCAGCCAGGAATTAGGCATGTCCCCAAGGAAAAAGCTGTGGAGGCAGGCATGTTGTGGTACTTTTGCGCTCTTCTTGGGTAGTCCTTCGCAGCTGCTGTGTTCTTGGAACTCAGGGCTTTCTGGTTAATAGAACCCTTACCCCAGGCGTAACTCAAACCTTAAACCTAGGAAGGAAAATCAGCCTATGGTTCGGGATGGTCTCATGAGAATAGCAGCAGAGGCAGCCAAGTTGTGTCACTTTTGCGCTCCCCTTGGGATGCCTTTCGCAGCTGCAGTGTGCCTGGAGCCCAGGGCTTCCTGGTTTTAAAAGTCCTAGGCCTAAGCCTAACAGTAACCCTAGGAAGGGAAATCAGCTGCGTATTAGGGTTCTTCCTAAGGGAAAAGCCGTGAAACCAGCCATGTTGTGGCACTTTTGCACTCCCTTTGGGATGCATTTGGCAGATGCAGTAAGCCTGGAACTCAGGGCTTCCTGGTTAAAAAACTCCAAGCCCTAGGCTGTACCCTAACCCTAACCCTAGGCAGATAAATCAGCCTAGGTATAGGGATGGTGCCAAGGAAAAAGCTGTGAAAGCTGCCATGTTGTGGTACTTTAATACTCCCCTTGGGATGCCTTGAACAGCTGCAGTCTGCCTGGATCTAAGGGCTTCCTAGTTTTAAAAGTCCTAAGCCTAAGCCTAACAGTAAGCCTAGGAAGGTAAATCAGCCGCGTATTAGGGTTCTTCCTAAGGGGAAAGCCGTGAAAGCAGCCATGTTGTGGCACTTCTGCACTCCCTTTGGGATGCCTTTGACAGATGAAGTAAGCCTGGAACTCAGGGCTTCCTAGTTAAAAAAATCCTAGCCCTAGGCCGAACCCCAACCCTAAGACGAGAAAGGCAAATCAGCCAGGAATTAGGCATGTCCCCAAGGAAAAAGCTGTGGAGGCAGGCACGTTGTGGTACTTTTGCGCTCTTCTTGGGTAGTGCTTCGCAGCTGCTGTGTTCTTGGAACTCAGGGCTTTCTGGTTAATAGAACCCTTACCCTAGGCATAACTCAAACCTTAAGCCTAGGAAGGAAAATCAGCCTATGGTTCGGGATGGTCTCATGAAAATATCAGTGGTGGCAGCCAAGTTGTGTCACTTTTGCGCTCCCCTTGGGATGCCTTTCGCAGCTGCAGTGTGCCTGGAGCCCAGGGCTTCCTGGTTTTAAAAGTCCTAGGCCTAAGCCTAACAGTAACCCTAGGAAGGTAAATCAGCCGCGTATTAGGGTTCTTCCTAAGGGAAAAGCCGTGAAAGCAGCCATGTTGTGGCACTTCTGCACTCCCTTTGGGATGCTTTAGGCAGATGCAGTAAGCCTGGAGCTCAGGGCTTCCGAGTTAAAAAAATCCTAGCCCTAGGCCGAACCCCAACCCTAAGACGAGAAAGGCAAATCAGCCAGGAATTAGGCATGTCCCCAAGGAAAAAGCTGTGGAGGCAGGCATGTTGTGGTACTTTTGCGCTCTTCTTGGCTAGTCCTTCGCAGCTGCTGTGTTCTTGGAACTCAGGGCTTTCTGGTTAATAGAACCCTTACCCTAGGCGTAACTCAAACCTTAACCCTAGGAAGGAAAATCAGCCTATGGTTCGGGATGGTCTCATGGAAATATCAGTGGTGGCAGCCAAGTTGTGTCACTTTTGCGCTCCCCTTGGGATGCCTTTCGCAGCTGCAGTGTGCCTGGAGCCCAGGGCTTCCTGGTTTTAAAAGTCCTAGGCCTAAGCCTAACAGTAACCCTAGGAAGGTAAATCAGCCGCGTATTAGGGTTCTTCCTAAGGGAAAAGCCGTGAAAGCAGCCATGTTGTGGCACTTCTGCACTCCCTTTGGGATGCCTTTGGCAGATGCAGTAAGCCTGGAACTCAGGGCTTCCTAGTTAAAAAAATCCTAGCCCTAGGCCGAACCCCAACCCTAAGACGAGAAAGGCAAATCAGCCAGGAATTAGGCATGTCCCCAAGGAAAAAGCTGTGGAGGCAGGCATGTTGTGGTACTTTTGCGCTCTTCTTGGGTAGTCCTTCGCAGCTGCTGTGTTCTTGGAACTCAGGGCTTTCTGGTTAATAGAACCCTTACCCTAGGCGTAACTCAAACCTTAACCCTAGGAAGGAAAATCAGCCTATGATTTGGGATGGTCTCATGGAAATATCAGTGGTGGCAGCCAAGTTGTGTCACTTTTGCGCTCCCCTTGGGATGCCTTTAACAGCTGCAGTGTGCCTGGAGCCCAGGGCTTCCTGGTTTTAAAAGTCCTAGGCCTAAGCCTAACAGTAACCCTAGGAAGGTAAATCAGCCGCGTATTAGGGTTTTTCCTAAGGGAAAAGCTGTGAAAGCAGCCATGTTGTGGCACTTTTGCACTCCCTTTGGGATGCCTTTGGCAGATGCAGTAAGCCTGGAACTCAGGGCGTCCAGGTTAAAAAACTCCAAGCCCTAGGCTGAACCCTAACCCTAACCCTAGGCAGATAAATCAGCCTAGGTATAGGGATGGTGCCAAGGAAAAAGCTGTGAAAGCTGCCATGTTGTTGCACTTTTGTACTCCCCTTGGGATGCCTTGAACAGCTGCAGTGTGCCTGGATCTAAGGGCTTCCTAGTTTTAAAAATCCTAGCCCTAGGCCTAAGCCTTACAGTAACCCTGGGAAGGGAAATCAGCCTGGTGTTAAGCTTCTTGCCAAGGAAAAAGCCGTGAAAGCAACCATGTGGTGGCACTTCTGCACTCCCTTTTGGATGCCTTTCACAGCTCCAGTGTGCCTGGAACTCAGGGCTTCCTGATTTTAAAAATCCTAGCCCTAGGCCGAACCCCAACCCTAAGACGAGAAAGGCAAATCAGCCAGGAATTAGGCATGTCCCCAAGGAAAAAGCTGTGGAGGCAGGCATGTTGAGGTACTTTTGCGCTCTTCTTGGGTAGTCCTTCGCAGCTGCGGTGTTCTTGGAACTCAGGGCTTTCTGGTTAATAGAACCCTTACCCCAGGCGTAACTCAAACCTTAACCCTAGGAAGGAAAATCAGCCTATGGTTCGGGATGGTCTCATGGAAATATCAGTGGTGGCAGCCAAGTTGTGTCACTTTTGCGCTCCCCTTGGGATGCCTTTCGCAGCTGCAGTGTGCCTGGAGCCCAGGGCTTCCTGGTTTTAAAAGTCTTAGTCCTAAGCCTAACAGTAACCCTAGGAAGGTAAATCAGCCGCGTATTAGGGTTCTTCCTAAGGGAAAAGCCGTGAAAGCAGCCATGTTGTGGCACTTCTGCACTCCCTTTGGGATGCCTTTGGCAGATGCAGTAAGCCTGGAACTCAGGGCTTCCTGGTTCAAAAACTCCAAGCTGAAGCCTATCCCTATCCCCAGGAAGGAAAATCAGCCTAAGTGTAGGGATCGTGCAACGTCTAGAACACGAGGGGAGATGTTTTCTGTGCTGGCACAGTTTTTCCTCGCCAGACATAGTGGAAAAGCTTTTTGCTAAGATGTAGACGAGAAGAGACGCTAAAGACGAAGGTACGATGCTCTCCGGAGCTAAGAGCTGCTCCCGGGCGTCTTTCGGCAGAAGCCGCGCTAAGGAGTGCACAGTGAGCGGCACAATCGTCTTTGCGCGAAGAAGCCGCTTCTTCGCCTCCGGGAGCCGGAGAGAGCGGCACCTTCGGAAAGGTGAAGAAGGAAGCTGTACAACACTGGGATTGTGAGCGCAGCTTGCCAACTGCTAGAAAACAGTACCTTTGCACTCTCCTGACTTTTCCAATCACATGAACATTCGATTGGAATCTGTTCTGGACAAGTTTTCTTTTCTTCATGCCAAACACTCGGCACACCTCCGTGCAACGTCTAGAACACGATGGGAGATGTTTTCTGTGCTGGCACAGTTTTTCCTCGCCAGACATAGTAGAAAAGCTTTTTGCTAAGATGTAGACGAGAAGAGACGGTAAAGACGAAGGTACGATGCTCTCCGGAGCTAAGAGCTGCTCCCGGGCGTCTTTCGGCAGAAGCCGCGCTAAGGAGTGCACAGTGAGCGGCACAATCGTCTTTGCGCGAAGAAGCCGCTTCTTCGCCTCCGGGAGCCGGAGAGAGCGGCACCTTCGGAAAGGTGAAGGAAGCTGTACAACACTGGGATTGTGTGCGCAGCTTGCCAACTGATAGAAAACAGTACCTTTGCACTCTCCTGACTTTTCCAATCACATGAACATTCGATTGGAAGCTGTTTTGCACAACTTTTCTTTCCTTCATGCCAAACACTCGGCACACCTCCATGCAACGTCTAGAACACGATGGGAGATGTTTTCTGTGCTGGCACAGTTTTTCCTCGCCAGACATAGTAGAAAAGCTTTTTGCTAAGATGTAGACGAGAAGAGACGCTAAAGACGAAGGTACGATGCTCTCCGGAGCTAAGAGCTGCTCCCGGGCGTCTTTCGGCAGAAGCCGCGCTAAGGAGTGCACAGTGAGCGGCACAATCGTCTTTGCGCGAAGAAGCCGCTTCTTCGCCTCCGGGAGCCGGAGAGAGCGGCACCTTCGGAAAGGTGAAGAAGGAAGCTGTACAACACTGGGATTGTGTGCGCAGCTTGCCAACTGCTAGAAAACAGTACCTTTGCACTCTCCTGACTTTTCCAATCACATGAACATTCGATTGGAAGCTGTTTTGGACAACTTTTCTTTCCTTCATGCCAAACACTCGGCACACCTCCGTGCAACGTCTAGAACACGATGGGAGATGTTTTCTGTGCTGGCACAGTTTTTCCTTGCCAGACATAGTGGAAAAGCTTTTTGCTAAGATGTAGACGAGAAGAGACGCTAAAGACGAAGGTACGATGCTCTCCGGAGCTAAGAGCCGCTCCCGGGCGTCTTTCGGCAGAAGCCGCGCTAAGGAGTGCACAGTGAGCGGCACAATCGTCTTTGCGCGAAGAAGCCGCTTCTTCGCCTCCGGGAGCCGGAGAGAGCGGCACCTTCGGAAAGGTGAAGAAGGAAGCTGTACAACACTGGGATTGTGTGCGCAGCTTGCCAACTGCTAGAAAACAGTACCTTTGCACTCTCCTGACTTTTCCAATCACATGAACATTCGATTGGAAGCTGTTTTGGACAACTTTTCTTTCCTTCATGCCAAACACTCGGCACACCTCCGTGCAACGTCTAGAACACGATGGGAGATGTTTTCTGTGCTGGCACAGTTTTTCCTCGCCAGACATAGTGGAAAAGCTTTTTGCTAAGATGTAGACGAGAAGAGACGCTAAAGACGAAGGTACGATGCTCTCCGGAGCTAAGAGCCGCTCCCGGGCGTCTTTCGGCAGAAGCCGCGCTAAGGAGTGCACAGTGAGCGGCACAATCGTCTTTGCGCGAAGAAGCCGCTTCTTCGCCTCCGGGAGCCGGAGAGAGCGGCACCTTCGGAAAGGTGAAGAAGGAAGCTGTACAACACTGGGATTGTGTGCGCAGCTTGCCAACTGCTAGAAAACAGTACCTTTGCACTCTCCTGACTTTTCCAATCACATGAACATTCGATTGGAAGCTGTTTTGGACAACTTTTCTTTTCTTCATGCCAAACACTCGGCACACCTCCGTGCAACGTCTAGAACACGATGGGAGATGTTTTCTGTGCTGGCACAGTTTTTCCTCGCCAGACATAGTGGAAAAGCTTTTTGCTAAGATGTAGACGAGAAGAGACGCTAAAGACGAAGGTACGATGCTCTCCGGAGCTAAGAGCCGCTCCCGGGCGTCTTTCGGCAGAAGCTGCGCTAAGGAGTGCACAGTGAGCGGCACAATCGTCTTTGCACGAAGAAGCCGCTTCTTCGCCTCCGGGAGCCGGAGAGAGCGGCACCTTCGGAAAGGTGAAGAAGGAAGCTGTACAACACTGGGATTGTGTGCGCAGCTTGCCAACTGCTAGAAAACAGTACCTTTGCACTCTCCTGACTTTTCCAATCACATGAACATTCGATTCGAAGCTGTTTTGGACAACTTTTCTTTCCTTCATGCCAAACACTCGGCACACCTCCGTGCAACGTCTAGAACACGATGGGAGATGTTTTCTGTGCTGGCACAGTTTTTCCTCGCCAGACATAGTGGAAAAGCTTTTTGCTAAGATGTAGACGAGAAGAGACGCTAAAGACGAAGGTACGATGCTCTCCGGAGCTAAGAGCCGCTCCCGGGCGTCATTCGGCAGAAGCCGCGCTAAGGAGTGCATAGTGAGCGGCACAATCGTCTTTGCGCGAAGAAGCCGCTTCTTCGCCTCCGGGAGCCGGAGAGAGCGGCACCTTCGGAAAGGTGAAGAAGGAAGCTGTACAACACTGGGATTGTGTGCGCAGCTTGCCAACTGCTAGAAAACAGTACCTTTGCACTCTCCTGACTTTTCCAATCACATGAACATTCGATTGGAAGCTGTTTTGGACAACTTTTATTTTCTTCATGCCAAACACTCGGCACACCTCCGTGCAACGTCTAGAACACGATGGGAGATGTTTTCTGTGCTGGCACAGTTTTTCCTCGCCAGACATAGTGGAAAAGCTTTTTGCTAAGATGTAGACGAGAAGAGACGCTAAAGACGAAGGTACGATGCTCTCCGGAGCTAAGAGCCGCTCCCGGGCGTCTTTCGGCAGAAGCCGCGCTAAGGAGTGCACAGTGAGCGGCACAATCGTCTTTGCGTGAAGAAGCCGCTTCTTCGCCTCCGGGAGCCGGAGAGAGCGGCACCTTCGGAAAGGTGAAGAAGGAAGCTGTACAACACTGGGATTTTGTGCGCAGCTTGCCAACTGATAGAAAACAGTACCTTTGCACTCCCCTGACTTTTCCAATCACATGAACATTCGATTGGAAGCTGTTTTGGACAAGTTTTCTTTTCTTCATGCCAAACACTCGGCACACCTCCGTGCAACGTCTAGAACACGATAGGAGATGTTTTCTGTGCTGGCACAATTTCTCCTCGCCGGACATAGTAGAAAAGCTTTTTGCTAAGATGTAGACGACAAGAGAGGCTAAGGACTGGATGTAAGCAAATTACACTCATCTTCAAAAAAGGCATTTAGGAGGACTCGCAATCGTACAAACCAGCCAGCCTCTTTTTTATACCCAGGAAGTTGATGAAGCAGCTCTTCCTGGAAAACCTTGCCAGGCACATGAAAGACGACACAATAATGTAGTTAGCATGATTTTTCAGGGGCATTTCATGCTGAACATAACTTTAAACTCCTCTGATGAATTAACTTGACTGGTAGATGAAGGGAATATTATCTGCCTGGGCTTCAGGGAGGTTTTTGACATATCTCTACATGGCAGCACACATCCATATGGAAGCAATAGTGCAAAGGGGAGGGAATCAGTGTCTTTTCAGTGATGCTGAGTGAAAAGACAAGAGGCAGTGGGCACACACTGAAATACAGGAACATCAGGAAATGATTCTTTACTGTGAGGGTGAGTGAACCACGGCACAGACTGCCCAGAAAGATTGTGGAGCCTGGATCTTTGAAGACATTAAAAGTACACCCAGATAGAATCCTGGGCAAGAGGCTCTAGGTATCCTGGTTTAGGCAGGGGGGTTGGGCCTGGTTAGCCCCACCAACCCCTTCCACTCTCATTCATTCTGTGCTAGTGAATTCTCTTCAAGATGCATTTCAAGCACTGGCATGACAAAGTTCTGTGCAGACACAGATCCAAATGGACATGGCATCTAAGTTCCTTAAGCAGTCTTCAAGAAGAATGTAAACCTCTGGGGCAAGTGTCTCTTCCCTAACTGAATCCCTTTCATGGGAAAATTCCCAGCTCTAGAAAGATCTTCTGATACGCATGCTTAAGACTGACACTGGCTGAGCAAATTTCTCCCTATGTGTATCTAAGACCAGTTAGGATCTTCACCCAAAGTGCTGTCAACATAGTCACAGAATGGCTACTGTTAAGAAGTGACAACTTCCATCAGAATGGCAACCATTGGTCCACCAAATGGATGAATGGATGGGAATTATCTGCTTGGGTTAAAAACAAAAAGAAAGAGTTGGTCTTTACTTATCAATTTCATTGCAATATTGATAAGGGAAGAAAAAGACCTAAGTCCTTGACTTTCTTAACTGGAGGAAAGATTTTAAAAATTCCTTGTAAAAATGTATGATCACAATCAGACTATTGAAACCATTTGAGTTGGGAAAAAAGTTCCAAAATTGTCTAGAGAGTGGCAAAGAAGCCAAGAAAATAGGAAAGAAACAAAAAGAGGGCAAAAGAGTAAGCTTCAGTGTACAAGCTCGTTCTAGAAGTAGTCTGCCGGGGAAAGGAAGCCCCAGTTGAATTTCCAATGTATTCCTGAGCTTGATTCAGTAACTGGTCAATGTAAAAACCAATCCTTTTCTATAACTTCTTCCAGCAACAAAAACTCCAACAGGTTGACACTACCATCATGCCTGTTCCAGACATATTTCCAAGAGAAATGATGATTTTCTTGAAAACCTACTTGCATAAAAGTTGCAAGATGGTGGAGGGATTGCCACATCCTCCTTCCTCCATCTGGCTTGAAAGTAGATTTGATAAAATATGCAACAAAGCACATGATTTATAAGGTAGAGTGAAATGGATGATTTGGGAATTGATCTCTTGTTGATAGTAAACTTCACATCCACTCTGTGTGACCTTTCTAAAACAAAATGTGGAGCTGAGGCATGAATCTGCCACAACAATTGTAAAGCAAACATACACACTCCCCTTCACATGCCCCCCCTTCCACACACACCTAGGCACACACAGAGATCAGCATAGCAGATCATGAACACCTTGGAAAAGACTGAAATGCTAAACGCCTCTCTTGATGGGCAAAAGAGCTGGTGCAGTAATTCAAATGCCTGGTACAAAAATTCTGTTTCATATTTAGCTCCTATTTAAAACACAGCTTTTCATTTCATTCTATTTACAGAATATTTTCTTTTCATTTGTTTCTTTAAAATTACTTAGTTCTCACCTGTTGTATGTCTAGGAATATTTTCTTCCAAAAATAGAAAAAAATAGATGCTATCTTTTCAGCAGAAAACATTGGTTGATACAATTTTAAACCATCATGATATGGAAGAATTGTTCTGTCCCTCTCGAAGGTGGAAGAAGCATTTGGATCACAGATCATCTACAATGAAATACTTGACATGTTTAAGATGCTTTCAATCAATTTTGATCGTCAATTGCTTCTTCGTTGGAAACAGTCATTTTTCAGTGAAGGGAAAGTGTGTGTGGTATATCTACATGATGTGTTCAAACCCAGTTCCTACTAATGGCCAGGCTGAATTCCAGGAAATAACGTCCCGAATGATATTTTGCCGCCTTCTTTGGCACTTCATGAAATCTTACCATGATGAAGTGCTGAAACACAGAGATTTTCTCTTAGAGAGTGTCTCATGTTATAACCCATCCCATGGATTTTATGCTGTAATTCTTATCTCTTTTAAAATTTGCTATCTTCTGTACAGTTTTCATGAACATTTCTGTTACAGTAGTGAATAGCACAGATAAATGTCATTTTGTACAACTTTGAATTTACCCCAAGAGCTGAGAGAAAACTTGCTCCTATACTTCAATCCCAGTTTCTTCTATAGTCCAACTTTGTTTCTCTACCACCAAGCTTCTCCTTTGTTGCTGCTCCAAGCCCCGTCCAAGCTGACCTTGAATACTTTCAGGGATGGGACACCCACAACTTCCCTGGGCAACCTGTTCCAGTGTTCCAGCACTCCCACAGTAAAAAAGGCCTTCCTTTCATCTAATATGTGTAGGAAATCATAAATCTAGGCATAGAAATTTGGAGTGCAAATTTGAAATTCTTTTGATTTGAAGCACATTTTATATGAATACTGACTTACAGATGACTAAAAGATGTTGATGGGCATTTGAGCTGACAAGTTTTGAAAAAGTGTACGGAAATTAACATTGAAACCACTAAAATTAAAAACTTCTTCCCATTTTCTTTCTCCTCTCCTATTCAAAATTGCAAATGTCAGATATCAGTGCTTCATGCAAACCTCTCAGATGCTCTCAGGGAAAAAGCATTTATTTCAGACTAAGTTGCGGTTGACGTAGAACACTGCCTTTAACAGCTCCAGTGTGCCTGGAATTCAGGGCTTCCTGTTGGAAAAAATCCTATCTCTAGGCTGAACCCTAACCCTAAGCCTAGGCAGATAAATCAGCCTGGGTATAGGGATGTTCCCAAGGAAAAAAGCACTGGAAGGAGCATGTTGAGGCAATTTTTGGCTGCCCTTGGGAAGCCTTTTGCAGCTGCACTGGGTCTGGAGCTCAGGGTTTACTGATTTAAAATCCCTATCTCTTGGCGTGACCATAGGTGCAACTGGAGGCAAGAAAATCAGCCTAGGTTCAATGATGGTCCCAAGGAAAAAGCGCTGGAGGCAGCCATGTTGTGGCACTTTTCCCCTCCTCTTGGGTAGTCCTTGGCAGCTGCTGTGTTCTTGGAACTCAGGGCTTTCTGGTTAAAAAAACACTAACCCTAGGCGTAACTCTAACCCTCACCCTAGGAAGGAAAATCAGCCTATGGTTCGGGATGGACTCATGAGAATAGCAGCAGAGGCAGCCAAGTTGTGTCACTTCTGCGGCCCTCTTGGGATGCCTTGAACAGCTGCAGTGTGCCTGGAGCTAAGGGCTTCCTAGTTTTAAAAATCCTAGCCCTAGGCCTAAGCCTTAGAGTAACCCTGGGAAGGGAAATCAGCCTGGTGTTAGGCTTCTTGCCAAGGAAAAAGCTGTGAAAGCAGCCATGTTGTGGCACTTTTGCACTCCCTTTTGGATGCCTTTCACAGCTCCAGTGTGCCTGGAACTCAGGGCTTCCTGATTTTAAAAATCCTAGCCCTAGGCCGAACCCCAACCCTAAGAGGAGAAAGGCAAATCAGCCAGGAATTAGGCATGTCCCCAAGGAAAAAGCTGTGGAGGCAGGCATGTTGTGGTACTTTTGCGCTCTTCTTGGGTAGTCCTTCGCAGCTGCTGTGTTCTTGGAACTCAGGTCTTTCTGGTTAATAGAACCCTTACCCTAGGCGTAACTCAAACCTTAACCCTAGGAAGGAAAATCAGCCTATGGTTCGGGATGGTCTCATGGAAATATCAGTGGTGGCAGCCAAGTTGCGTCACTTTTGCGCTCCCCTTGGGATGCCTTTCGCAGCTGCAGTGTGCCTGGAGCCCAGGGCTTCCTGGTTTTAAAAGTCCTAGGCCTAAGCCTAACAGTAACCCTAGGAAGGTAAATCAGCCGCGTATTAGGGTTCTTCCTAAGGGAAAAGCCGTGAAAGCAGCCATGTTGTGGCACTTCTGCACTCCCTTTGGGATGCCTTTGGCAGATGAAGTAAGCCTGGAACTCAGGGCTTCCTAGTTAAAAAAATCCTAGCCCTAGGCCGAACCCCAACCCTAAGACGAGAAAGGCAAATCAGCCAGGAATTAGGCATGTCCCCAAGGAAAAAGCTGTGGAGGCAGGCATGTTGTGGTACTTTTGCGCTCTTCTTGGGAAGTCCTTCGCAGCTGCTGTGTTCTTGGAACTCAGGGCTTTCTGGTTAATAGAACCCTTACCCCAGGCGTAACTCAAACCTTAACCCTAGGAAGGAAAATCAGCCTATGGTTCGGGATGGTCTCATGGAAATATCAGTGGTGGCAGCCAAGTTGTGTCACTTTTGCGCTCCCCTTGGGATGCCTTTCGCAGCTGCAGTGTGCCTGGAGCCCAGGGCTTCCTGGTTTTAAAAGTCCTAGGCCTAAGCCTAACAGTATCCCTAGCAAGGTAAATCAGCCGAGTATTAGGGTTCTTCCTAAGGGAAAAGCCATGAAAGCAGCCATGTTGAGGCACTTTTGCACTCCCTTTGGGATGCCTTTGGCAGATGCAGTAAGCCTGGAACTCAGGGCTTCCGGGTTAAAATCTCCAAGCCCTAGGGTGAAGCCTAACCCTAACACTAGGCAGATAAATCAGCCTAGGTATAGGATGGTGCCAAGGAAAAAACTGTGAAAGCTGCCATGTTGTTGCACTTTTGTACCCCCCTTGGGATGCCTTGAACTGCTGTATGTGCCTGGAGCCCAGGGCTTCCTAGTTTTAAAAATCCTAGCCCTAGGCCTAAGCCTTACAGTAACCCTGGGAAGGGAAATCAGCCTGGTGTTAGGCTTCTTGCCAAGGAAAAAGCCGTGAAAGCAGCCATGTTGTGGCACTTCTGCACTCCCTTTTGGATGCCTTTCACAGCTCCAGTGTGCCTGGAACTCAGGGCTTCCTGATTTTTAAAATCCTAGCCCTAGGCCGAACCCCAACCCTAAGACGAGAAAGGCAAATCAGCCAGGAATTAGGCATGTCCCCAAGGAAAAAGCTGTGGAGGCAGGCATGTTGTGGTACTTTTGCGCTCTTCTTGGGTAGTCCTTCGCAGCTGCTGTGTTCTTGGAACTCAGGGCTTTCTGGTTAATAGAACCCTTACCCCAGGCGTAAGTCAAACCTTAACCCTAGGAAGGAAAATCAGCCTATGGTTCGGGATGGTCTCATGAGAATAGCAGCAGAGGCAGCCAAGTTGTGTCACTTTTGCGCTCCCCTTGGGATGCCTTTCGCAGCTGCAGTGTGCCTGGAGCCCAGGGCTTCCTGGTTTTAAAAGTCCTAGGCCTAAGCCTAACAGTAACCCTAGGAAGGTAAATCAGCCGGGTATTAGGGTTCTTCCTAAGGGAAAAGCCGTGAAAGCAGCCATGTTGTGGCACTTCTGCACTCCCTTTTGGATGCCTTTGGCAGATGCAGTAAGCCTGGAACTCAGGGCTTCCTAGTAAAAAAAATCCTAGCCCTAGGCCGAACCCCAACCCTAAGACGAGAAAGGCAAATCAGCCAGGAATTAGGCATGTCCCCAAGGAAAAAGCTGTGGAGGCAGGCACGTTGTGGTACTTTTGCGCTCTTCTTGGGTAGTCCTTCGCAGCTGCTGTGTTCTTGGAACTCAGGTCTTTCTGGTTAATAGAACTCTTACCCTAGGCGTAACTCAAACCTTAACCCTAGGAAGGAAAATCAGCCTATGGTTCAGGATGGTCTCATGAGAATAGAAGCAGAGGCAGCCAAGTTGTGTCGCTTCTGCGGCCCTCTTGGGATGCCTTTCGCAGCTGCAGTGTGCCTGGAGCCCAGGGCTTCCTGGTTTTAAAAGTCCTAGGCCTAAGCCTAACAGTAACCCTAGGAAGGTAAATCAGCCGCGTATTAGGGTTCTTCCTAAGGGAAAAGCCGTGAAAGCAGCCATGTTGTGGCACTTCTGCACTCCCTTTGGGATGCTTTTTGCAGATGAAGTAAGCCTGGAACTCAGGGCTTCCTAGTTAAAAAAATCCTAGCCCTAGGCCGAACCCCAACCCTAAGACGAGAAAGGCAATTCAGCCAGGAATTAGGCATGTCCCCAAGGAAAAAGCTGTGGAGGCAGGCATGTTGTGGTACTTTTGCGCTCTTCTTGGCTAGTCCTTCGCAGCTGCTGTGTTCTTGGAACTCAGGGCTTTCTGGTTAATAGAACCCTTACCCCAGGCGTAACTCAAACCTTAACCCTAGGAAGGAAAATCAGCCTATGGTTCGGGATGGTCTCATGAGAATAGCAGCAGAGGCAGCCAAGTTGTGTCACTTTTGCGCTCCCCTTGGGATGCCTTTCGCAGCTGCAGTGTGCCTGGAGCCCAGGGCTTCCTGGTTTTAAAAGTCCTAGGCCTAAGCCTAACAGTAACCCTAGGAAGGTAAATCAGCCGCGTATTAGGGTTCTTCCTAAGGGAAAAGCCGTGAAAGCAGCCATGTTATGGCACTTCTGCACTCCCTTTGGGATGCCTTTGGCAGATGCAGTAAGCCTGGAACTCAGGGCTTCCTGGTTAAAAAACTCCAAGCCCTAGGCTGAACCCTAACCCTAACCCTAGGCAGATAAATCAGCCTAGGTATAGGGATGGTGCCAAGGAAAAAGCTGTGAAAGCTGCCATGTTGTTGCACTTTTGTACTCCCCTTGGGATGCCTTGAACAGCTGCAGTGTGCCTGGAGCTAAGGGCTTCCTAGTTTTAAAAATCCTAGCCCTAGGCCTAAGCCTAACAGTAACCAAGGGAAGGGAAATCACCCTGGTGTTAAGCTTCTTGTCAAGGAAAAAGCCGCGAAAGCAACCATGTTGTGGCACTTTTGCACTCCCTTTTGGATGCCTTTCACAGCTCCAGTGTGCCTGGAACTCAGGGCTTCCTGATTTTAAAAATCCTAGCCCTAGGCCGAACCCCAACCCTAAGACGAGAAAGGCAAATCAGCCAGGAATTAGGCATGTCCCCAAGGAAAAAGCTGTGGAGGCAGGCATGTTGTGGTACTTTTGCGCTCTTCTTGGGAAGTCCTTCGCAGCTGCTGTGTTCTTGGAACTCAGGGCTTTCTGGTTAATAGAACTCTTACCCTAGGCGTAACTCAAACCTTAACCCTAGGAAGGAAAATCAGCCTATGGTTCGGGATGGTCTCATGAGAATAGAAGCAGAGGCAGCCAAGTTGTGTCACTTCTGCAGCCCTCTTGGGATGCCTTTAACACCTGCATATGCCTGGAGCCCAGGGCTTCCTGGTTTTAAAAGTCCTAGGCCTAAGCCTAACAGTAACCCTAGGAAGGTAAATCAGCCGGGTATTAGGGTTCTTCCTAAGGGAAAAGCTGTGAAAGCAGCCATGTTGTGGCACTTTTGCACTCCCTTTGGGATGCCTTTGGCAGATGCAGTAAGCCTGGAACTCAGGGCTTCCGGGTTAAAATCTCCAAGCCCTAGGGTGAACCCTAACCCTAACCCTAGGCAGATAAATCAGCCTAGGTATAGGGATGGTGCCAAGGAAAAAGCTGTGAAAGCTGCCATGTTGTTGCACTTTTGTACTCCCCTTGGGATGCCTTGAACTGCTGCATGTGCCTGGAGCCCAGGGCTTCCTAGTTTTAAAAATCCTAGCCCTAGGCCTAAGCCTTACAGTAACCCTGGGAAGGGAAATCAGCCTGGTGTTAGGCTTCTTGCCAAGGAAAAAGCCGTGAAAGCAGCCATGTTGTGGCCTTCTGCACTCCCTTTGGGATGCTTTTTGCAGATGAAGTAAGCCTGGAACTCAGGGCTTCCTAGTTAAAAAAATCCTAGCCCTAGGCCGAACCCCAACCCTAAGACGAGAAAGGCAAATCAGCCAGGAATTAGGCATGTCCCCAAGGAAAAAGCTGTGGAGGCAGGCATGTTGTGGTACTTTTGCGCTCTTCTTGGGTAGTCCTTCGCAGCTGCTGTGTTCTTGGAACTCAGGGCTTTCTGGTTAATAGAACCCTTACCCCAGGCGTAACTCAAACCTTAACCCTAGGAAGGAAAATCAGCCTATGGTTCGGGATGGTCTCATGAGAATAGCAGCAGAGGCAGCCAAGTTGTGTCACTTTTGCGCTCCCCTTGGGATGCCTTTCGCAGCTGCAGTGTGCCTGGAGCCCAGGGCTTCCTGGTTTTAAAAGTCCTAGGCCTAAGCCTAACAGTAACCCTAGGAAGGTAAATCAGCCGCGTATTAGGGTTCTTCCTAAGGGAAAAGCCGTGAAAGCAGCCATGTTGTGGCACTTCTGCACTCCCTTTGGGATGCCTTTGGCAGATGCAGTAAGCCTGGAACTCAGGGCTTCCTAGTTAAAAATATCCTAGCCCTAGCCCGAACCCCAACCCTAAGACGAGAAAGGCAAATCAGCCAGGAATTAGGCATGTCCCCAAGGAAAAAGCTGTGGAGGCAGGCACGTTGTGGTACTTTTGCGCTCTTCTTGGGTAGTCCTTCGCAGATGCTGTGTTCTTGGAACTCAGGTCTTTCTGGTTAATAGAACTCTTACCCTAGGCGTAACTCAAACCTTAACCCTAGGAAGGAAAATCAGCCTATGGTTCAGGATGGTCTCATGAGAATAGAAGCAGAGGCAGCCAAGTTGTGTCGCTTCTGCGGCCCTCTTGGGATGCCTTTCGCAGCTGCAGAGTGCCTGGAGCCCAGGGCTTCCTGGTTTTAAAAGTCCTAGGCCTAAGCCTAACAGTAACCCTAGGAAGGTAAATCAGCCGCGTATTAGGGTTCTTCCTAAGGGAAAAGCCGGGAAAGCAGCCATGTTGTGGCACTTTTGCACTCCCTTTGGGATGCTTTTTGCAGATGAAGTAAGCCTGGAACTCAGGGCTTCCTAGTTAAAAAAATCCTAGCCCTAGGCCGAACCCCAACCCTAAGACGAGAAAGGCAAATCAGCCAGGAATTAGGCATGTCCCCAAGGAAAAAGCTGTGGAGGCAGGCATGTTGTGGTACTTTTGCGCTCTTCTTGGGTAGTCCTTCGCAGCTGCTGTGTTCTTGGAACTCAGGGCTTTCTGGTTAATAGAACCCTTACCCCAGGCGTAACTCAAACCTTAACCCTAGGAAGGAAAATCAGCCTATGGTTCGGGATGGTCTCATGAGAATAGCAGCAGAGGCAGCCAAGTTGTGTCACTTTTGCGCTCCCCTTGGGATGCCTTTTGCAGCTGCAGTGTGCCTGGAGCCCAGGGCTTCCTGGTTTTAAAAGTCCTAGGGCTAAGCCTAACAGTAACCCTAGGAAGGTAAATCAGCCGCGTATTAGGGTTCTTCCTAAGGGAAAAGCCGTGAAAGCAGCCATGTTGTGGCACTTCTGCACTCCCTTTGGGATGCCTTTGGCAGATGCAGTAAGCCTGGAACTCAGGGCTTCCTAGTTAAAAATATCCTAGCCCTAACCCGAACCCCAACCCTAAGACGAGAAAGGCAAATCAGCCAGGAATTAGGCATGTCCCCAAGGAAAAAGCTGTGGAGGCAGGCACGTTGTGGTACTTTTGCGCTCTTCTTGGGTAGTCCTTCGCAGATGCTGTGTTCTTGGAACTCAGGTCTTTCTGGTTAATAGAACTCTTACCCTAGGCGTAACTCAAACCTTAACCCTAGGTAGGAAAATCAGCCTATGGTTCAGGATGGTCTCATGAGAATAGAAGCAGAGGCAGCCAAGTTGTGTCGCTTCTGCGGCCCTCTTGGGATGCCTTTCGCAGCTGCATGTGCCTGGAGCCCAGGGCTTCCTGGTTTTAAAAGTCCTAGGCCTAAGCCTAACAGTAACCCTAGGAAGGTAAATCAGGCGCGTATTAGGGTTCTTCCTAAGGGAAAAGCCGTGAAAGCAGCCATGTTGTGGCACTTCTGCACTCCCTTTGGGATGCTTTTGGCAGATGAAGTAAGCCTGGAACTCAGGGCTTCCTAGTTAAAAAAATCCTAGCCCTAGGCCGAACCCCAACCCTAAGACGAGAAAGGCAAATCAGCCAGGAATTAGGCATGTCCCCAAGGAAAAAGCTGTGGAGGCAGGCATGTTGTGGTACTTTTGCGCTCTTCTTGGGTAGTCCTTCGCAGCTGCTGTGTTCTTGGAACTCAGGGCTTTCTGGTTAATAGAACCCTTACCCCAGGCGTAACTCAAACCTTAACCCTAGGAAGGAAAATCAGCCTATGGTTCGGGATGGTCTCATGAGAATAGCAGCAGAGGCAGCCAAGTTGTGTCACTTTTGCGCTCCCCTTGGGATGCCTTTCGCAGCTGCAGTGTGCCTGGAGCCCAGGGCTTCCTGGTTTTAAAAGTCCTAGGCCTAAGCCTAACAGTAACCCTAGGAAGGTAAATCAGCCGCGTATTAGGGTTCTTCCTAAGGGAAAAGCCGTGAAAGCAGCCATGTTGTGGCACTTCTGCACTCCCTTTGGGATGCCTTTGGCAGATGCAGTAAGCCTGGAACTCAGGGCTTCCTAGTTAAAAATATCCTAGCCCTAGCCCGAACCCCAACCCTAAGACGAGAAAGGCAAATCAGCCAGGAATTAGGCATGTCCCCAAGGAAAAAGCTGTGGAGGCAGGCACGTTGTGGTACTTTTGCGCTCTTCTTGGGTAGTCCTTCGCAGATGCTGTGTTCTTGGAACTCAGGTCTTTCTGGTTAATAGAACTCTTACCCTAGGCGTAACTCAAACCTTAACCCTAGGAAGGAAAATCAGCCTATGGTTCAGGATGGTCTCATGAGAATAGAAGCAGAGGCAGCCAAGTTGTGTCGCTTCTGCGGCCCTCTTGGGATGCCTTTCGCAGCTGCATGTGCCTGGAGCCCAGGGCTTCCTGGTTTTAAAAGTCCTAGGCCTAAGCCTAACAGTAACCCTAGGAAGGTAAATCAGCCGCGTATTAGGGTTCTTCCTAAGGGAAAAGCCGTGAAAGCAGCCATGTTGTGGCACTTTTGCACTCCCTTTGGGATGCTTTTTGCAGATGAAGTAAGCCTGGAACTCAGGGCTTCCTAGTTAAAAAAATCCTAGCCCTAGGCCGAACCCCAACCCTAAGAGGAGAAAGGCAAATCAGCCAGGAATTAGGCATGTCCCCAAGGAAAAAGCTGTGGAGGCAGGCATGTTGTGGTACTTTTGCGCTCTTCTTGGGTAGTCCTTCGCAGCTGCTGTGTTCTTGGAACTCAGGGCTTTCTGGTTAATAGAACCCTTACCCCAGGCGTAACTCAAACCTTAACCCTAGGAAGGAAAATCAGCCTATGGTTCGGGATGGTCTCATGAGAATAGCAGCAGAGGCAGCCAAGTTGTGTCACTTTTGCGCTCCCCTTGGGATGCCTTTCGCAGCTGCAGTGTGCCTGGAGCCCAGGGCTTCCTGGTTTTAAAAGTCCTAGGCCTAAGCCTAACAGTAACCCTAGGAAGGTAAATCAGCCGCGTATTAGGGTTCTTCCTAAGGGAAAAGCCGTGAAAGCAGCCATGTTGTGGCACTTCTGCACTCCCTTTGGGATGCCTTTGGCAGATGCAGTAAGCCTGGAACTCAGGGCTTCCTAGTTAAAAATATCCTAGCCCTAGCCCGAACCCCAACCCTAAGACGAGAAAGGCAAATCAGCCAGGAATTAGGCATGTCCCCAAGGAAAAAGCTGTGGAGGCAGGCACGTTGTGGTACTTTTGCGCTCTTCTTGCGTAGTCCTTCGCAGATGCTGTGTTCTTGGAACTCAGGTCTTTCTGTTTAATAGAACTCTTACCCTAGGCGTAACTCAAACCTTAACCCTAGGTAGGAAAATCAGCCTATGGTTCAGGATGGTCTCATGAGAATAGAAGCAGAGGCAGCCAAGTTGTGTCGCTTCTGCGGCCCTCTTGGGATGCCTTTCGCAGCTGCATGTGCCTGGAGCCCAGGGCTTCCTGGTTTTAAAAGTCCTAGGCCTAAGCCTAACAGTAACCCTAGGAAGGTAAATCAGCCGCGTATTAGGGTTCTTCCTAAGGGAAAAGCCGTGAAAGCAGCCATGTTGTGGCACTTTTGCACTCCCTTTGGGATGCTTTTTGCAGATGAAGTAAGCCTGGAACTCAGGGCTTCCTAGTTAAAAAAATCCTAGCCCTAGGCCGAACCCCAACCCTAAGACGAGAAAGGCAAATCAGCCAGGAATTAGGCATGTCCCCAAGGAAAAAGCTGTGGAGGCAGGCATGTTGTGGTACTTTTGCGCTCTTCTTGGGTAGTCCTTCGCAGCTGCTGTGTTCTTGGAACTCAGGGCTTTCTGGTTAATAGAACCCTTACCCCAGGCGTAACTCAAACCTTAACCCTAGGAAGGAAAATCAGCCTATGGTTCGGGATGGTCTCATGAGAATAGCAGCAGAGGCAGCCAAGTTGTGTCACTTTTGCGCTCCCCTTGGGATGCCTTTCGCAGCTGCAGTGTGCCTGGAGCCCAGGGCTTCCTGGTTTTAAAAGTCCTAGGCCTAAGCCTAACAGTAACCCTAGGAAGGTAAATCAGCCGCGTATTAGGGTTCTTCCTAAGGGAAAAGCCGTGAAAGCAGCCATGTTGTGGCACTTCTGCACTCCCTTTGGGATGCCTTTGGCAGATGCAGTAAGCCTGGAACTCAGGGCTTCCTAGTTAAAAATATCCTAGCCCTAACCCGAACCCCAACCCTAAGACGAGAAAGGCAAATCAGCCAGGAATTAGGCATGTCCCCAAGGAAAAAGCTGTGGAGGCAGGCACGTTGTGGTACTTTTGCGCTCTTCTTGGGTAGTCCTTCGCAGATGCTGTGTTCTTGGAACTCAGGTCTTTCTGGTTAATAGAACTCTTACCCTAGGCGTAACTCAAACCTTAACCCTAGGTAGGAAAATCAGCCTATGGTTCAGGATGGTCTCATGAGAATAGAAGCAGAGGCAGCCAAGTTGTGTCGCTTCTGCGGCCCTCTTGGGATGCCTTTCGCAGCTGCATGTGCCTGGAGCCCAGGGCTTCCTGGTTTTAAAAGTCCTAGGCCTAAGCCTAACAGTAACCCTAGGAAGGTAAATCAGGCGCGTATTAGGGTTCTTCCTAAGGGAAAAGCCGTGAAAGCAGCCATGTTGTGGCACTTCTGCACTCCCTTTGGGATGCTTTTGGCAGATGAAGTAAGCCTGGAACTCAGGGCTTCCTAGTTAAAAAAATCCTAGCCCTAGGCCGAACCCCAACCCTAAGACGAGAAAGGCAAATCAGCCAGGAATTAGGCATGTCCCCAAGGAAAAAGCTGTGGAGGCAGGCATGTTGTGGTACTTTTGCGCTCTTCTTGGGTAGTCCTTCGCAGCTGCTGTGTTCTTGGAACTCAGGGCTTTCTGGTTAATAGAACCCTTACCCCAGGCGTAACTCAAACCTTAACCCTAGGAAGGAAAATCAGCCTATGGTTCGGGATGGTCTCATGAGAATAGCAGCAGAGGCAGCCAAGTTGTGTCACTTTTGCGCTCCCCTTGGGATGCCTTTCGCAGCTGCAGTGTGCCTGGAGCCCAGGGCTTCCTGGTTTTAAAAGTCCTAGGCCTAAGCCTAACAGTAACCCTAGGAAGGTAAATCAGCCGCGTATTAGGGTTCTTCCTAAGGGAAAAGCCGTGAAAGCAGCCATGTTGTGGCACTTCTGCACTCCCTTTGGGATGCCTTTGGCAGATGCAGTAAGCCTGGAACTCAGGGCTTCCTAGTTAAAAATATCCTAGCCCTAGCCCGAACCCCAACCCTAAGACGAGAAAGGCAAATCAGCCAGGAATTAGGCATGTCCCCAAGGAAAAAGCTGTGGAGGCAGGCACGTTGTGGTACTTTTGCGCTCTTCTTGGGTAGTCCTTCGCAGATGCTGTGTTCTTGGAACTCAGGTCTTTCTGGTTAATAGAACTCTTACCCTAGGCGTAACTCAAACCTTAACCCTAGGAAGGAAAATCAGCCTATGGTTCAGGATGGTCTCATGAGAATAGAAGCAGAGGCAGCCAAGTTGTGTCGCTTCTGTGGCCCTCTTGGGATGCCTTTCGCAGCTGCATGTGCCTGGAGCCCAGGGCTTCCTGGTTTTAAAAGTCCTAGGCCTAAGCCTAACAGTAACCCTAGGAAGGTAAATCAGCCGCGTATTAGGGTTCTTCCTAAGGGAAAAGCCGTGAAAGCAGCCATGTTGTGGCACTTTTGCACTCCCTTTGGGATGCTTTTTGCAGATGAAGTAAGCCTGGAACTCAGGGCTTCCTAGTTAAAAAAATCCTAGCCCTAGGCCGAACCCCAACCCTAAGAGGAGAAAGGCAAATCAGCCAGGAATTAGGCATGTCCCCAAGGAAAAAGCTGTGGAGGCAGGCATGTTGTGGTACTTTTGCGCTCTTCTTGGGTAGTCCTTCGCAGCTGCTGTGTTCTTGGAACTCAGGGCTTTCTGGTTAATAGAACCCTTACCCCAGGCGTAACTCAAACCTTAACCCTAGGAAGGAAAATCAGCCTATGGTTCGGGATGGTCTCATGAGAATAGCAGCAGAGGCAGCCAAGTTGTGTCACTTTTGCGCTCCCCTTGGGATGCCTTTCGCAGCTGCAGTGTGCCTGGAGCCCAGGGCTTCCTGGTTTTAAAAGTCCTAGGCCTAAGCCTAACAGTAACCCTAGGAAGGTAAATCAGCCGCGTATTAGGGTTCTTCCTAAGGGAAAAGCCGTGAAAGCAGCCATGTTGTGGCACTTCTGCACTCCCTTTGGGATGCCTTTGGCAGATGCAGTAAGCCTGGAACTCAGGGCTTCCTAGTTAAAAATATCCTAGCCCTAGCCCGAACCCCAACCCTAAGACGAGAAAGGCAAATCAGCCAGGAATTAGGCATGTCCCCAAGGAAAAAGCTGTGGAGGCAGGCACGTTGTGGTACTTTTGCGCTCTTCTTGCGTAGTCCTTCGCAGATGCTGTGTTCTTGGAACTCAGGTCTTTCTGTTTAATAGAACTCTTACCCTAGGCGTAACTCAAACCTTAACCCTAGGTAGGAAAATCAGCCTATGGTTCAGGATGGTCTCATGAGAATAGAAGCAGAGGCAGCCAAGTTGTGTCGCTTCTGCGGCCCTCTTGGGATGCCTTTCGCAGCTGCATGTGCCTGGAGCCCAGGGCTTCCTGGTTTTAAAAGTCCTAGGCCTAAGCCTAACAGTAACCCTAGGAAGGTAAATCAGCCGCGTATTAGGGTTCTTCCTAAGGGAAAAGCCGTGAAAGCAGCCATGTTGTGGCACTTTTGCACTCCCTTTGGGATGCTTTTTGCAGATGAAGTAAGCCTGGAACTCAGGGCTTCCTAGTTAAAAAAATCCTAGCCCTAGGCCGAACCCCAACCCTAAGACGAGAAAGGCAAATCAGCCAGGAATTAGGCATGTCCCCAAGGAAAAAGCTGTGGAGGCAGGCATGTTGTGGTACTTTTGCGCTCTTCTTGGGTAGTCCTTCGCAGCTGCTGTGTTCTTGGAACTCAGGGCTTTCTGGTTAATAGAACCCTTACCCCAGGCGTAACTCAAACCTTAACCCTAGGAAGGAAAATCAGCCTATGGTTCGGGATGGTCTCATGAGAATAGCAGCAGAGGCAGCCAAGTTGTGTCACTTTTGCGCTCCCCTTGGGATGCCTTTCGCAGCTGCAGTGTGCCTGGAGCCCAGGGCTTCCTGGTTTTAAAAGTCCTAGGCCTAAGCCTAACAGTAACCCTAGGAAGGTAAATCAGCCGCGTATTAGGGTTCTTCCTAAGGGAAAAGCCGTGAAAGCAGCCATGTTGTGGCACTTCTGCACTCCCTTTGGGATGCCTTTGGCAGATGCAGTAAGCCTGGAACTCAGGGCTTCCTAGTTAAAAAAATCCTAGCCCTAGGCCGAACCCCAAGCCTAAGACGAGAAAGGCAAATCAGCCAGGAATTAGGCATGTCCCCAAGGAAAAAGCTGTGGAGGCAGGCATGTTGTGGTACTTTTGCGCTCTTCTTGGGAAGTCCTTCGCAGCTGCTGTGTTCTTGGAACTCAGGGCTTTCTGGTTAATAGAACTCTTACCCTAGGCGTAACTCAAACCTTAACCCTAGGAAGGAAAATCAGCCTATGGTTCGGGATGGTCTCATGAGAATAGCAGCAGAGGCAGCCAAGTTGTGTCACTTTTGCGCTCCCCTTGGGATGCCTTTCGCAGCTGCAGTGTGCCTGGAGCTAAGGGCTTCCTAGTTTTAAAAATCCTAGCCCTAGGCCTAAGCCTAACAGTAACCAAGGGAAGGGAAATCAGCCTGGTGTTAAGCTTCTTGCCAAGGAAAATCCGCGAAAGCAACCATGTTGTTGCACTTTTGCACTCCCTTTTGGATGCCTTTCACAGCTCCAGTGTGCCTGGAACTCAGGGCTTCCTGATTTTAAAAATCCTAGCCCTAGGCCGAACCCCAACCCTAAGAGGAGAAAGGCAAATCAGCCAGGAATTAGGCATGTCCCCAAGGAAAAAGCTGTGGAGGCAGGCATGTTGTGGTACTTTGCGCTCTTCTTGGGTAGTCCTTCGCAGCTGCTGTGTTCTTGGAACTCAGGGCTTTCTGGTTAATAGAACCCTTACCCCAGGCGTAACTCAAACCTTAACCCTAGGAAGGAAAATCAGCCTATGGTTCGGGATGGTCTCATGAGAATAGCAGCAGAGGCAGCCAAGTTGTGTCACTTTTGCGCTCCCCTTGGGATGCCTTTTGCAGCTGCAGTGTGCCTGGAGCCCAGGGCTTCCTGGTTTTAAAAGTCCTAGGCCTAAGCCTAACAGTAACCCTAGGAAGGTAAATCAGCCGCGTATTAGGTTCTTCCTAAGGGAAAAGCCGTGAAAGCAGCCATGTTGTGGCACTTCTGCACTCCCTTTGGGATGCCTTTGGCAGATGCAGTAAGCCTGGAACTCAGGGCTTCCTAGTTAAAAATATCCTAGCCCTAGCCCGAACCCCAACCCTAAGACGAGAAAGGCAAATCAGCCAGGAATTAGGCATGTCCCCAAGGAAAAAGCTGTGGAGGCAGGCACGTTGTGGTACTTTTGCGCTCTTCTTGGGTAGTCCTTCGCAGATGCTGTGTTCTTGGAACTCAGGTCTTTCTGGTTAATAGAACTCTTACCCTAGGCGTAACTCAAACATTAACCCTAGGTAGGAAAATCAGCCTATGGTTCAGGATGGTCTCATGAGAATAGAAGCAGAGGCAGCCAAGTTGTGTCGCTTCTGCGGCCCTCTTGGGATGCCTTTCGCAGCTGCATGTGCCTGGAGCCCAGGGGCTTCCTGGTTTTTAAAAGTCCTAGGCCTAAGCCTAACAGTAACCCTAGGAAGGTAAATCAGCCGCGTATTAGGGTTCTTCCTAAGGGAAAAGCCGTGAAAGCAGCCATGTTGTGGCACTTTTGAACTCCCTTTGGGATGCTTTTTGCAGATGAAGTAAGCCTGGAACTCAGGGCTTCCTAGTTAAAAAAATCCTAGCCCTAGCGAACCCCAACCCTAAGACGAGAAAGGCAAATCAGCCAGGAATTAGGCATGTCCCCAAGGAAAAAGCTGTGGAGGCAGGCATGTTGTGGGTACTTTTGCGCTCTTCTTGGGTAGTCCTTCGCAGCTGCTGTGTTCTTGGAACTCAGGGCTTTCTGGTTAATAGAACCCTTACCCAGGCGTAACTCAAACCTTAACCCTAGGAAGGAAAATCAGCCTATGGTTCGGGATGGTCTCATGAGAATAGCAGCAGAGGCAGCCAAGTTGTGTCACTTTGCGCTCCCTTGGGATGCCTTTCGCAGCTGCAGTGTGCCTGGAGCCCAGGGCTTCCTGGTTTTAAAAGTCCTAGGCCTAAGCCTAACAGTAACCCTAGGAAGGTAAATCAGCCGCGTATTAGGGTTCTTCCTAAGGGAAAAGCCGTGAAGCAGCCATGTTGTGGCACTTCTGCACTCCCTTTGGGATGCCTTTGGCAGATGCAGTAAGCCTGGAACTCAGGGCTTCCTAGTTAAAAATATCCTAGCCCTAGCCCGAACCCCAACCCTAAGACGAGAAAGGCAAATCAGCCAGGAATTAGGCATGTCCCCAAGGAAAAAGCTGTGGAGGCAGGCACGTTGTGGTACTTTTGCGCTCTTCTTGGGTAGTCCTTCGCAGATGCTGTGTTCTTGGAACTCAGGTCTTTCTGGTTAATAGAACTCTTACCCTAGGCGTAACTCAAACCTTAACCCTAGGAAGGAAAATCAGCCTATGGTTCAGGATGGTCTCATGAGAATAGAAGCAGAGGCAGCCAAGTTGTGTCGCTTCTGCGGCCCTCTTGGGATGCCTTTCGCAGCTGCATGTGCCTGGAGCCCAGGGCTTCCTGGTTTTAAAAGTCCTAGGCCTAAGCCTAACAGTAACCCTAGGAAGGTAAATCAGCCGCGTATTAGGGATCTTCCTAAGGGAAAAGCCGTGAAAGCAGCCATGTTGTGGCACTTTTGCACTCCCTTTGGGATGCTTTTTGCAGATGAAGTAAGCCTGGAACTCAGGGCTTCCTAGTTAAAAAATCCTAGCCCTAGGCCGAACCCCAACCCTAAGAGGAGAAAGGCAAATCAGCAGGAATTAGGCATGTCCCAAGGAAAAAGCTGTGGAGGCAGGCATGTTGTGGTACTTTTGCGCTCTTCTTGGGTAGTCCTTCGCAGCTGCTGTGTTCTTGGAACTCAGGGCTTTCTGGTTAATAGAACCCTTACCCCAGGCGTAACTCAAACCTTAACCCTAGGAAGGAAAATCAGCCTATGGTTCGGGATGGTCTCATGAGAATAGCAGCAGAGGCAGCCAAGTTGTGTCACTTTTGCGCTCCCCTTGGGATGCCTTTCGCAGCTGCAGTGTGCCTGGAGCCCAGGGCTTCCTGGTTTTAAAAGTCCTAGGCCTAAGCCTAACAGTAACCCTAGGAAGGTAAATCAGCCGCGTATTAGGGTTCTTCCTAAGGGAAAAGCCGTGAAAGCAGCCATGTTGTGGCAATGTTGTGGCACTTCTGCACTCCCTTTGGGATGCCTTTGGCAGATGCAGTAAGCCTGGAACTCAGGGCTTCCTAGTTAAAAATACCCTAGCCCTAGCCCGAACCCCAACCCTAAGACGAGAAAGGCAAATCAGCCAGGAATTAGGCATGTCCCCAAGGAAAAAGCTGTGGAGGCAGGCACGTTGTGGTACTTTTGCGCTCTTCTTGCGTAGTCCTTCGCAGATGCTGTGTTCTTGGAACTCAGGTCTTTCTGGTTAATAGAACCCTTACCCTAGGCGTAACTCAAACCTAACCCTAGGAAGGAAAATCAGCCTATGGTTCAGGATGGTCTCATGGAATAGAAGCAGAGGCAGCCAAGTTGTGTCGCTTCTGCGGCCCTCTTGGGATGCCTTTCGCAGCTGCATGTGCCTGGAGCCCAGGGCTTCCTGGTTTTAAAAGTCCTAGGCCTAAGCCTAACAGTAACCCTAGGAAGGTAAATCAGCCGCGTATTAGGGTTCTTCCTAAGGGAAAAGCCGTGAAAGCAGCCATGTTGTGGCACTTTTGCACTCCCTTTGGGATGCTTTTTACAGATGAAGTAAGCCTGGAACTCAGGGCTTCCTAGTTAAAAAAATCCTAGCCCTAGGCCGAACCCCAACCCTAAGACGAGAAAGGCAAATCAGCCAGGAATTAGGCATGTCCCCAAGGAAAAAGCTGTGGAGGCAGGCATGTTGTGGTACTTTTGCGCTCTTCTTGGGTAGTCCTTCGCAGCTGCTGTGTTCTTGGAACTCAGGGCTTTCTGGTTAATAGAACCCTTACCCCAGGCGTAACTCAAACCTTAACCCTAGGAAGGAAAATCAGCCTATGGTTCGGGATGGTCTCATGAGAATAGCAGCAGAGGCAGCCAAGTTGTGTCACTTTTGCGCTCCCCTTGGGATGCCTTTCGCAGCTGCAGTGTGCCTGGAGCCCAGGGCTTCCTGGTTTTAAAAGTCCTAGGCCTAAGCCTAACAGTAACCCTAGGAAGGTAAATCAGCCGCGTATTAGGGTTCTTCCTAAGGGAAAAGCCGTGAAAGCAGCCATGTTGTGGCACTTCTGCACTCCCTTTGGGATGCCTTTGGCAGATGCAGTAAGCCTGGAACTCAGGGCTTCCTAGTTAAAAATATCCTAGCCCTAGGCCGAACCCCAACCCTAAGACGAGAAAGGCAAATCAGCCAGGAATTAGGCATGTCCCCAAGGAAAAAGCTGTGGAGGCAGGCACGTTGTGGTACTTTTGCGCTCTTCTTGGGAAGTCCTTCGCAGCTGCTGTGTTCTTGGAACTCAGGGCTTTCTGGTTAATAGAACTCTTACCCTAGGCGTAACTCAAACCTTAACCCTAGGAAGGAAAATCAGCCTATGGTTCGAGATGGTCTCATGAGAATAGAAGCAGAGCCAGCCAAGTTGTGTCACTTCTGCAGCCCTCTTGGGATGCCTTTAACAGCTGCATATGCCTGGAGCCCAGGGCTTCCTGGTTTTAAAAGTCCTAGGCCTAAGCCTAACAGTAACCCTAGGAAGGTAAATCAGCCGGGTATTAGGGTTCTTCCTAAGGGAAAAGCTGTGAAAGCAGCCATGTTGTGGCACTTTTGCACTCCCTTTGGGATGCCTTTGGCAGATGCAGTAAGCCTGGAACTCAGGGCTTCCGGGTTAAAATCTCCAAGCCCTAGGGTGAACCCTAACCCTAACCCTAGGCAGATAAATCAGCCTAGGTATAGGGATGGTGCCAAGGAAAAAGCTGTGAAAGCTGCCATGTTGTTGCACTTTTTTACTCCCCTTGGGATGCCTTGAACAGCTGCAGTGTGCCTGGATCTAAGGGCTTCCTAGTTTTAAAAATCCTAGCCCTAGGCCTAAGCCTTACAGTAACCCTGGGAAGGGAAATCAGCCTGGTGTTAGGCTTCTTGCCAAGAAAAAGCCGTGAAAGCAGCCATGTTGTGGCACTTCTGCACTCCCTTTTGGATGCGTTTCACAGCTCCAGTGTGCCTGGAACTCAGGGCTTCCTGATTTTAAAAATCCTAGCCCTAGGCCGAACCCCAACCCTAAGACGAGAAAGGCAAATCAGCCAGGAATTAGGCATGTCCCCAAGGAAAAAGCTGTGGAGGCAGGCATGTTGTGGTACTTTTGCGCTCTTCTTGGGTAGTCCTTCGCAGCTGCTGTGTTCTTGGAACTCAGGGCTTTCTGGTTAATAGAACCCTTACCCCAGGCGTAACTCAAACCTTAACCCTAGGAAGGAAAATCAGCCTATGGTTCGGGATGGTCTCATGAGAATAGCAGCAGAGGCAGCCAAGTTGTGTCACTTTTGCGCTCCCCTTGGGATGCCTTTCGCAGCTGCAGTGTGCCTGGAGCCCAGGGCTTCCTGGTTTTAAAAGTCCTAGGCCTAAGCCTAACAGTAACCCTAGGAAGGTAAATCAGCCGCGTATTAGGGTTCTTCCTAAGGGAAAAGCCGTGAAAGCAGCCATGTTGTGGCACTTCTGCACTCCCTTTGGGATGCCTTTGGCAGATGCAGTAAGCCTGGAACTCAGGGCTTCCTAGTTAAAAATATCCTAGCCCTAGCCCGAACCCCAACCCTAAGACGAGAAAGGCAAATCAGCCAGGAATTAGGCATGTCCCCAAGGAAAAAGCTGTGGAGGCAGGCACGTTGTGGTACTTTTGCGCTCTTCTTGGGTAGTCCTTCGCAGCTGCTGTGTTCTTGGAACTCAGGTCTTTCTGGTTAATAGAACTCTTACCCTAGGCGTAACTCAAACCTTAACCCTAGGAAGGAAAATCAGCCTATGGTTCCGGATGGTCTCATGAGAATAGAAGCAGAGGCAGCCAAGTTGTGTCGCTTCTGCGGCCCTCTTGGGATGCCTTTCGCAGCTGCATGTGCCTGGAGCCCAGGGCTTCCTGGTTTTAAAAGTCCTAGGCCTAAGCCTAACAGTAACCCTAGGAAGGTAAATCAGCCGCGTATTAGGGTTCTTCCTAAGGGAAAAGCCGTGAAAGCAGCCATGTTGTGGCCTTCTGCACTCCCTTTGGGATGCTTTTTGCAGATGAATTAAGCCTGGAACTCAGGGCTTCCTAGTTAAAAAAATCCTAGCCCTAGGCCGAACCCCAACCCTAAGACGAGAAAGGCAAATCAGCCAGGAATTAGGCATGTCCCCAAGGAAAAAGCTGTGGAGGCAGGCATGTTGTGGTACTTTTGCGCTCTTCTTGGCTAGTCCTTCGCAGCTGCTGTGTTCTTGGAACTCAGGGCTTTCTGGTTAATAGAACCCTTACCCCAGGCGTAACTCAAACCTTAACCCTAGGAAGGAAAATCAGCCTATGGTTCGGGATGGTCTCATGAGAATAGCAGCAGAGGCAGCCAAGTTGTGTCACTTTTGCGCTCCCCTTGGGATGCCTTTCGCAGCTGCAGTGTGCCTGGAGCCCAGGGCTTCCTGGTTTTAAAAGTCCTAGGCCTAAGCCTAACAGTAACCCTAGGAAGGTAAATCAGCCGCGTATTAGGGTTCTTCCTAAGGGAAAAGCCGTGAAAGCAGCCATGTTGTGGCACTTCTGCACTCCCTTTGGGATGCCTTTGGCAGATGCAGTAAGCCTGGAACTCAGGGCTTCCTAGTTAAAAATATCCTAGCCCTAGCCCGAACACCAACCCTAAGACAAGAAAGGTAAATCAGCCAGGAATTAGGCATGTCCCCAAGGAAAAAGCTGTGGAGGCAGGCACGTTGTGGTACTTTTGCGCTCTTCTTGGGTAGTCCTTCGCAGATGCTGTGTTCTTGGAACTCAGGTCTTTCTGATTAATAGAACTCTTACCCTAGGCGTAACTCAAACCT
Source organism: Ammospiza maritima maritima (assembly GCA_036010785.1). Taxonomy (NCBI): domain Eukaryota; kingdom Metazoa; phylum Chordata; class Aves; order Passeriformes; family Passerellidae; genus Ammospiza; species Ammospiza maritima. The sequence continues at coordinate 280,430 of JAYKTQ010000121.1, forward strand.
TAACCCTAGGAAGGAAAATCAGCCTATGGTTCAGGATGGTCTCATGAGAATAGAAGCAGAGGCAGCCAAGTTGTGTCGCTTCTGCGGCCCTCTTGGGATGCCTTTCGCAGCTGCATGTGCCTGGAGCCCAGGGCTTCCTGGTTTTAAAAGTCCTAGGCCTAAGCCTAACAGTAACCCTAGGAAGGTAAATCAGCCGCGTATTAGGGTTCTTCCTAAGGGAAAAGCCGTGAAAGCAGCCATGTTGTGGCACTTTTGCACTCCCTTTGGGATGCTTTTTGCAGATGAAGTAAGCCTGGAACTCAGGGCTTCCTAGTTAAAAAAATCCTAGCCCTAGGCCGAACCCCAACCCTAAGAGGAGAAAGGCAAATCAGCCAGGAATTAGGCATGTCCCCAAGGAAAAAGCTGTGGAGGCAGGCATGTTGTGGTACTTTTGCGCTCTTCTTGGGTAGTCCTTCGCAGCTGCTGTGTTCTTGGAACTCAGGGCTTTCTGGTTAATAGAACCCTTACCCTAGGCGTAACTCAAACCTTAACCCTAGGAAGGAAAATCAGCCTATGGTTCGGGATGGTCTCATGAGAATAGCAGCAGAGGCAGCCAAGTTGTGTCACTTTTGCGCTCCCCTTGGGATGCCTTTCGCAGCTGCAGTGTGCCTGGAGCCCAGGGCTTCCTGGTTTTAAAAGTCCTAGGCCTAAGCCTAACAGTAAGCCTAGGAAGGTAAATCAGCTGGGTATTAGGGCTCTTCCTAAGGGGAAAGCCATGAAAGCAGCCATGTTGTGGCACTTCTGCACTCCCTTTGGGATGCCTTTGGCAGATGCAGTAAGCCTGGAACTCAGGGCTTCCTAGTTAAAAATATCCTAGCCCTAGCCCGAACCCCAACCCTAAGACGAGAAAGGCAAATCAGCCAGGAATTAGGCATGTCCCCAAGGAAAAAGCTGTGGAGGCAGGCACGTTGTGGTACTTTTGCGCTCTTCTTGGGTAGTCCTTCGCAGCTGCTGTGTTCTTGGAACTCAGGGCTTTCTGGTTAATAGAACTCTTACCCTAGGCGTAACTCAAACCTTAACCCTAGGAAGGAAAATCAGCCTATGGTTCGGGATGGTCTCATGAGAATAGAAGCAGAGGCAGCCAAGTTGTGTCACTTCTGCAGCCCTCTTGGGATGCCTTTAACAGCTGCATATGCCTGGAGCCCAGGGCTTCCTGGTTTTAAAAGTCCTAGGCCTAAGCCTAACAGTAACCCTAGGAAGGTAAATCAGCCGGGTATTAGGGTTCTTCCTAAGGGAAAAGCTGTGAAAGCAGCCATGTTGTGGCACTTTTGCACTCCCTTTGGGATGCCTTTGGCAGATGCAGTAAGCCTGGAACTCAGGGCTTCCGGGTTAAAATCTCCAAGCCCTAGGCTGAAGCCTAACCCTAACCCTAGGCAGATAAGTCAGCCTAGGTATAGGGATGGTGCCAAGGAAAAAGCTGTGAAAGCTGCCATGTTGTTGCACTTTTGTACTCCCCTTGGGATGCCTTGAACTGCTGCATGTGCCTGGAGCCCATGGCTTCCTAGTTTTAAAAATCCTAGCCCTAGGCCTAAGCCTTACAGTAACCCTGGGAAGGGAAATCAGCCTGGTGTTAGGCATCTTGCCAAGGAAAAAGCAGTGAAAGCAGCCATGTTGTGGCACTTCTGCACTCCCTTTTGGATGCTTTTTGCAGATGAAGTAAGCCTGGAACTCAGGGCTTCCTAGTTAAAAAAATCCTAGCCCTAGGCCGAACCCCAACCCTAAGACGAGAAAGGCAAATCAGCCAGGAATTAGGCATGTCCCCAAGGAAAAAGCTGTGGAGGCAGGCATGTTGTGGTACTTTTGCGCTCTTCTTGGGTAGTCCTTCGCAGCTGCTGTGTTCTTGGAACTCAGGGCTTTCTGGTTAATAGAACCCTTACCCCAGGTGTAACTCAAACCTTAAGCCTAGGAAGGAAAATCAGCCTATGGTTCGGGATGGTCTCATGAGAATAGCAGCAGAGGCAGCCAAGTTGTGTCACTTTTGCGCTCCCCTTGGGATGCCTTTCGCAGCTGCAGTGTGCCTGGAGCCCAGGGCTTCCTGGTTTTAAAAGTCCTAGGCCTAAGCCTAACAGTAACCCTAGGAAGGTAAATCAGCCGCGTATTAGGGTTCTTCCTAAGAAAAAAGCCGTGAAAGCAGCCATGTTGTGGCACTTCTGCACTCCCTTTGGGATGCCTTTGGCAGATGCAGTAAGCCTGGAACTCAGGGCTTCCTGGTTAAAAAACTCCAAGCCCTAGGCTGAACCCTAACCCTAACCCTAGGCAGATAAATCAGCCTAGGTATAGGGATGGTGCCAAGGAAAAAGCTGTGAAAGCTGCCATGTTGTTGCACTTTTGTACTCCCCTTGGGATGCCTTGAACTGCTGCATGTGCCTGGAGCCCATGGCTTCCTAGTTTTAAAAATCCTAGCCCTAGGCCTAAGCCTTACAGTAACCCTGGGAAGGGAAATCAGCCTGGTGTTAGGCATCTTGCCAAGGAAAAAGCAGTGAAAGCAGCCATGTTGTGGCACTTCTGCACTCCCTTTTGGATGCTTTTTGCAGATGATGTAAGCCTGGAACTCAGGGCTTCCTAGTTGAAAAAATCCTAGCCCTAGGCCGAACCCCAACCCTAAGACGAGAAAGGCAAATCAGCCAGGAATTAGGCATGTCCCCAAGGAAAAAGCTGTGGAGGCAGGCATGTTGTGGTACTTTTGCGCTCTTCTTGGGTAGTCCTTCGCAGCTGCTGTGTTCTTGGAACTCAGGGCTTTCTGGTTAATAGAACCCTTACCCCAGGTGTAACTCAAACCTTAAGCCTAGGAAGGAAAATCAGCCTATGGTTCGGGATGGTCTCATGAGAATAGCAGCAGAGGCAGCCAAGTTGTGTCACTTTTGCGCTCCCCATGGGATGCCTTTCGCAGCTGCAGTGTGCCTGGAGCCCAGGGCTTCCTGGTTTTAAAAGTCCTAGGCCTAAGCCTAACAGTAACCCTAGGAAGGTAAATCAGCCGGGTATTAGGGTTCTTCCTAAGGGAAAAGCCGTGAAAGCAGCCATGTTGTGGCACTTCTGCACTCCCTTTGGGATGCCTTTGGCAGATGCAGTAAGCCTGGAACTCAGGGCTTCCTGGTTAAAAAACTCCAAGCCCTAGGCTGAACCCTAACCCTAACCCAAAGCAGATAAATCAGCCTAGGTATAGGGATGGTGCCAAGGAAAAAGCTGTGAAAGCTGCCATGTTGTTGCACTTTTGTACTCCCCTTGGGATGCCTTGAACAGCTGCAGTGTGCCTGGAGCTAAGGGCTTCCTAGTTTTAAAAATCCTAGCCCTAGGCCTAAGCCTAACAGTAACCAAGGGAAGGGAAATCAGCCTGGTGTTAAGCTTCTTGCCAAGGAAAAAGTCGCGAAAGCAACCATGTTGTGGCACTTTTGCACTCCCTTTTGGATGCCTTTCACAGCTCCAGTGTGCCTGGAACTCAGGGCTTCCTGATTTTAAAAATCCTAGCCCTAGGCCGAACCCCAACCCTAAGACGAGAAAGGCAAATCAGCCAGGAATTAGGCATGTCCCCAAGGAAAAAGCTGTGGAGGCAGGCATGTTGTGGTACTTTTGCGCTCTTCTTGGGAAGTCCTTCGCAGCTGCTGTGTTCTTGGAACTCAGGGCTTTCTGGTTAATAGAACTCTTACCCTAGGCGTAACTCAAACCTTAACCCTAGGAAGGAAAATCAGCCTATGGTTCGGGATGGTCTCATGAGAATAGAAGCAGAGGCAGCCAAGTTGTGTCACTTCTGCAGCCCTCTTGGGATGCCTTTAACAGCTGCATATGCCTGGAGCCCAGGGCTTCCTGGTTTTAAAAGTCCTAGGCCTAAGCCTAACAGTAACCCTAGGAAGGTAAATCAGCCGGGTATTAGGGTTCTTCCTAAGGGAAAAGCCGTGAAAGCAGCCATGTTGTGGCACTTTTGCACTCCCTTTGGGATGCTTTTTGCAGATGAAGTAAGCCTGGAACTCAGGGCTTCCTAGTTAAAAAAATCCTAGCCCTAGGCCGAACCCCAACCCTAAGACGAGAAAGGCAAATCAGCCAGGAATTAGGCATGTCCCCAAGGAAAAAGCTATCGACGCAGGCATGTTGTGGTACTTTTGTGCTCCTCTTGGGTAGTCCTTCGCAGCTGCTGTGTTCTTGGAACTCAGGGCTTTCTGGTTAATAGAACCCTTACCCCAGGCGTAACTCAAACCTTAACCCTAGGAAGGAAAATCAGCCTATGGTTCGGGATGGTCTCATGAGAATAGCAGCAGAGCCAGCCAAGTTGTGTCACTTTTGCGCTCCCCTTGGGTTGCCTTTCGCAGCTGCAGTGTGCCTGGAGCTAAGGGCTTCCTAGTTTTAAAAATCCTAGCCCTAGGCCTAAGCCTAACAGTAACCAAGGGAAGGGAAATCAGCCTGGTGTTAAGCTTCTTGCCAAGGAAAAAGCCGCGAAAGCAACCATGTTGTGGCACTTTTGCACTCCCTTTTGGATGCCTTTCACAGCTCCAGTGTGCCTGGAACTCAGGGCTTCCTGATTTTAAAAATCCTAGCCCTAGGCCGAACCCCAACCCTAAGACGAGAAAGGCAAATCAGCCAGGAATTAGGCATGTCCCCAAGGAAAAAGCTGTGGAGGCAGGCATGTTGTGGTACTTTTGTGCTCTTCTTGGGTAGTCCTTCGCAGCTGCTGTGTTCTTGGAACTCAGGGCTTTCTGGTTAATAGAACCCTTACCCTAGGCGTAACTCAAACCTTAACCCTAGGAAGGAAAATCAGCCTATGGTTCGGGATGGTCTCATGAGAATAGCAGCAGAGGCAGCCAAGTTGTGTCACTTTTGCGCTCCCCTTGGGATGCCTTTCGCAGCTGCAGTGTGCCTGGAGCCCAGGGCTTCCTGGTTTTAAAAGTCCTAGGCCTAAGCCTAACAGTAAGCCTAGGAAGGTAAATCAGCTGGGTATTAGGGTTCTTCCTAAGGGAAAAGCCGTGAAAGCAGCCATGTTGTGGCACTTCTGCACTCCCTTTGGGATGCTTAAGGCAGATGCAGTAAGCCTGGAACTCAGGGCTTCCTAGTTAAAAAAATCCTAGCCCTAGGCCGAACCCCAACCCTAAGACGAGAAAGGTAAATCAGCCAGGAATTAGGCATGTCCCCAAGGAAAAAGCTGTGGAGGCAGGCACGTTGTGGTACTTTTGCGCTCTTCTTGGGTAGTCCTTCGCAGCTGCTGTGTTCTCGGAACTCAGGGCTTTCTGGTTAATAGAACTCTTACCCTAGGCGTAACTCAAACCTTAACCCTAGGAAGGAAAATCAGCCTATGGTTCGGGATGGTCTCATGAGAATAGAAGCAGAGGCAGCCAAGTTGTGTCACTTCTGCAGCCCTCTTGGGATGCCTTTAACAGCTGCATATGCCTGGAGCCCAGGGCTTCCTGGTTTTAAAAGTCCTAGGCCTAAGCCTAACAGTAACCCTAGGAAGGTAAATCAGCCAGGTATTACGGTTCTTTCTAAGGGAAAAGCTGTGAAAGCAGCCATGTTGTGGCACTTTTGCACTCCCTTTGGGATGCCTTTGGCAGATGCAGTAAGCCTGGAACTCAGGGCTTCCGGGTTAAAATCTCCAAGCCCTAGGGTGAACCCTAACCCTAACCCTAGGCAGATAAATCAGCCTAGGTATAGGGATGGTGCCAAGGAAAAAGCTGTGAAAGCTGCCATGTTGTTGCACTTTTGTACTCCCCTTGGGATGCCTTGAACTGCTGCATGTGCCTGGAGCCCAAGGCTTCCTAGTTTTAAAAATCCTAGCCCTAGGCCTAAGCCTTACAGTAACCCTGGGAAGGGAAATCAGCCTGGTGTTAGGCTTCTTGCCAAGGAAAAAGCCGTGAAAGCAGCCATGTTGTGGCACTTCTGCACTCACTTTGGGATGCCTTTCACAGCTCCAGTGTGCCTGGAACTCAGGGCTTCCTGATTTTAAAAATCCTAGCCCTAGGCCGAACCCCAACCCTAAGACGAGAAAGGCAAATCAGCCAGGAATTAGGCATGTCCCCAAGGAAAAAGCTGTGGAGGCAGGCATGTTGTGGTACTTTTGCGCTCTTCTTGGCTAGTCCTTCGCAGCTGCTGTGTTCTTGGAACTCAGGGCTTTCTGGTTAATAGAACCCTTACCCCAGGCGTAACTCAAACCTTAACCCTAGGAAGGAAAATCAGCCTATGGTTCGGGATGGTCTCATGAGAATAGCAGCAGAGGCAGCCAAGTTGTGTCACTTTTGCGCTCCCCTTGGGATGCCTTTCGCAGCTGCAGTGTGCCTGGAGCTAAGGGCTTCCTAGTTTTAAAAATCCTAGCCCTAGGCCTAAGCCTAACAGTAACCAAGGGAAGGGAAATCAGCCTGGTGTTAAGCTTCTTCCTAAGGGAAAAGCCGTGAAAGCAGCCATGTTGTGGCACTTTTGCACTCCCTTTTGGATGCCTTTCACAGCTCCAGTGTGCCTGGAACTAAGGGCTTCCTGATTTTAAAAATCCTAGCCCTAGGCCGAACCCCAACCCTAAGACGAGAAAGGCAAATCAGCCAGGAATTAGGCATGTCCCCAAGGAAAAAGCTGTGGATGCAGGCATGTTGTGGTACTTTTGTGCTCTTCTTGGGTAGTCCTTCGCAGCTGCTGTGTTCTTGGAACTCAGGGCTTTCTGGTTAATAGAACCCTTACCCTAGGCGTAACTCAAACCTTAAGCCTAGGAAGGAAAATCAGCCTATGGTTCGGGATGGTCTCATGAGAATAGCAGCAGAGGCAGCCAAGTTGTGTCACTTTTGCGCTCCCCTTGGGATGCCTTTCGCAGCTGCAGTGTGCCTGGAGCCCAGGGCTTCCTGGTTTTAAAAGTCCTAGGCCTAAGCCTAACGGTAAGCCTAGGAAGGTAAATCAGCTGGGTATTAGGGTTCTTCCTAAGGGAAAAGCCGTGAAAGCAGCCATGTTGTGGCACTTCTGCACTCCCTTTGGGATGCTTAAGGCAGATGCAGTAAGCCTGGAACTCAGGGCTTCCTAGTTAAAAAAATCCTAGCCCTAGGCCGAACCCCAACCCTAAGACGAGAAAGGTAAATCAGCCAGGAATTAGGCATGTCCCCAAGGAAAAAGCTGTGGAGGCAGGCACGTTGTGGTACTTTTGCGCTCTTCTTGGGTAGTCCTTCGCAGCTGCTGTGTTCTCGGAACTCAGGGCTTTCTGGTTAATAGAACTCTTACCCTAGGCGTAACTCAAACCTTAACCCTAGGAAGGAAAATCAGCCTATGGTTCGGGATGGTCTCATGAGAATAGAAGCAGAGGCAGCCAAGTTGTGTCACTTCTGCAGCCCTCTTGGGATGCCTTTAACAGCTGCATATGCCTGGAGCCCAGGGCTTCCTGGTTTTAAAAGTCCTAGGCCTAAGCCTAACAGTAACCCTAGGAAGGTAAATCAGCCAGGTATTACGGTTCTTTCTAAGGGAAAAGCTGTGAAAGCAGCCATGTTGTGGCACTTTTGCACTCCCTTTGGGATGCCTTTGGCAGATGCAGTAAGCCTGGAACTCAGGGCTTCCGGGTTAAAATCTCCAAGCCCTAGGGTGAACCCTAACCCTAACCCTAGGCAGATAAATCAGCCTAGGTATAGGGATGGTGCCAAGGAAAAAGCTGTGAAAGCTGCCATGTTGTTGCACTTTTGTACTCCCCTTGGGATGCCTTGAACTGCTGCATGTGCCTGGAGCCCAAGGCTTCCTAGTTTTAAAAATCCTAGCCCTAGGCCTAAGCCTTACAGTAACCCTGGGAAGGGAAATCAGCCTGGTGTTAGGCTTCTTGCCAAGGAAAAAGCCGTGAAAGCAGCCATGTTGTGGCACTTCTGCACTCACTTTGGGATGCCTTTCACAGCTCCAGTGTGCCTGGAACTCAGGGCTTCCTGATTTTAAAAATCCTAGCCCTAGGCCGAACCCCAACCCTAAGACGAGAAAGGCAAATCAGCCAGGAATTAGGCATGTCCCCAAGGAAAAAGCTGTGGAGGCAGGCATGTTGTGGTACTTTTGCGCTCTTCTTGGCTAGTCCTTCGCAGCTGCTGTGTTCTTGGAACTCAGGGCTTTCTGGTTAATAGAACCCTTACCCCAGGCGTAACTCAAACCTTAACCCTAGGAAGGAAAATCAGCCTATGGTTCGGGATGGTCTCATGAGAATAGCAGCAGAGCCAGCCAAGTTGTGTCACTTTTGCGCTCCCCTTGGGATGCCTTTCGCAGCTGCAGTGTGCCTGGAGCTAAGGGCTTCCTAGTTTTAAAAATCCTAGCCCTAGGCCTAAGCCTAACAGTAACCAAGGGAAGGGAAATCAGCCTGGTGTTAAGCTTCTTCCTAAGGGAAAAGCCGTGAAAGCAGCCATGTTGTGGCACTTTTGCACTCCCTTTTGGATGCCTTTCACAGCTCCAGTGTGCCTGGAACTAAGGGCTTCCTGATTTTAAAAATCCTAGCCCTAGGCCGAACCCCAACCCTAAGACGAGAAAGGCAAATCAGCCAGGAATTAGGCATGTCCCCAAGGAAAAAGCTGTGGATGCAGGCACGTTGTGGTACTTTTGTGCTCTTCTTGGGTAGTCCTTCGCAGCTGCTGTGTTCTTGGAACTCAGGGCTTTCTGGTTAATAGAACCCTTACCCTAGGCGTAACTCAAACCTTAACCCTAGGAAGGAAAATCAGCCTATGGTTCGGGATGGTCTCATGAGAATAGCAGCAGAGGCAGCCAAGTTGTGTCACTTTTGCGCTCCCCTTGGGATGCCTTTCGCAGCTGCAGTGTGCCTGGAGCCCAGGGCTTCCTGGTTTTAAAAGTCCTAGGCCTAAGCCTAACAGTAACCCTAGGAAGGTAAATCAGCTGCGTATTAGGGTTCTTCCTAAGGGAAAAGCCGTGAAAGCAGCCATGTTGTGGCACTTCTGCACTCCCTTTGGGATGCTTAAGGCAGATGCAGTAAGCCTGGAACTCAGGGCTTCCTAGTTAAAAAAATCCTAGCCCTAGGCCGAACCCCAACCCTAAGACGAGAAAGGCAAATCAGCCAGGAATTAGGCATGTCCCCAAGGAAAAAGCTGTGGAGGCAGGCATGTTGTGGTACTTTTGCGCTCTTCTTGGGAAGTCCTTCGCAGCTGCTGTGTTCTTGGAACTCAGGGCTTTCTGGTTAATAGAACCCTTACCCTAGGCGAAACTCAAACATTAACCCTAGGAAGGAAAATCAGCCTATGGTTCGGGATGGTCTCATGAGAATAGAAGCAGAGGCAGCCAAGTTGTGTCACTTCTGCAGCCCTCTTGGGATGCCTTTAACAGCTGCATATGCCTGGAGCCCAGGGCTTCCTGGTTTTAAAAGTCCTAGGCCTAAGCCTAACAGTAACCCTAGGAAGGTAAATCAGCCGGGTATTAGGGTTCTTCCTAAGGGAAAAGCTGTGAAAGCAGCCATGTTGTGGCACTTTTGCACTCCCTTTGGGATGCCTTTGGCAGATGCAGTAAGCCTGGAACTCAGGGCTTCCTGGTTAAAAAACTCCAAGCCCTAGGCTGAACCCTAACCCTAACCCTAGGCAGATAAATCAGCCTAGGTATTGGGATGGTGGGAAGGAAAAAGCTGTGAAAGCTGCCATGTTGTTGCACTTTTGTACTCCCCTTGGGATGCCTTGAACAGCTGCAGTGTGCCTGGAGCCCAGGGCTTCCTAGTTTTTAAAATCCTAGCCCTAGGCCTAAGCCTAACAGTAACCCTGGGAAGGGAAATAAGCCTGGTGTTAGGCTTCTTGCCAAGGAAAAAGCCGTGAAAGCAGCCATGTTGTGGCACTTCTGCACTCACTTTGGTCTGCCTTTCACAGCTCCAGTGTGCCTGGAACTCAGGGCTTCCTGATTTTAAAAATCCTAGCCCTAGGCCGAACCCCAACCCTAAGACGAGAAAGGCAAATCAGCCAGGAATTAGGCATGTCCCCAAGGAAAAAGCTGTGGAGGCAGGCATGTTGTGGTACTTTTGCGCTCTTCTTGGGAAGTCCTTCGCAGCTGCTGTGTTCTTGGAACTCAGGGCTTTCTGGTTAATAGAACCCTTACCCTAGGCGTAACTCAAACCTTAACCCTAGGAAGGAAAATCAGCCTATGGTTCGGGATGGTCTCATGGAAATATCAGTGGTGGCAGCCAAGCTGTGTCACTTTTGCGCTCCCCTTGGGATGCCTTTCGCAGCTGCAGTGTGCCTGGAGCCCAGGGCTTCCTGGTTTTAAAAGTCCTAGGCCTAAGCCTAACAGTAACCCTAGGAAGGTAAATCAGCTGGGTATTAGGGTTCTTCCTAAGGGAAAAGCCGTGAAAGCAGCCATGTTGTGGCACTTCTGCACTCCCTTTGGGATGCCTTTGGCAGATGCAGTAAGCCTGGAACTCAGGGCTTCCTAGTTAAAAAAATCCTAGCCCTAGGCCGAACCCCAACCCTAAGACGAGAAAGGCAAATCAGCCAGGAATTAGGCATGTCCCCAAGGAAAAAGCTGTGGAGGCAGGCACGTTGTGGTACTTTTGCGCTCTTCTTGGGTAGTCCTTCGCAGCTGCTGTGTTCTTGGAACTCAGGGCTTTCTGGTTAATAGAACTCTTACCCTAGGCGTAACTCAAACCTTAACCCTAGGAAGGAAAATCAGCCTATGGTTCGGGATGGTCTCATGAGAATAGAAGCAGAGGCAGCCAAGTTGTGTCACTTCTGCAGCCCTCTTGGGATGCCTTTAACAGCTGCATATGCCTGGAGCCCAGGGCTTCCTGGTTTTAAAAGTCCTAGGCCTAAGCCTAACAGTAACCCTAGGAAGGTAAATCAGCCGGGTATTAGGGTTCTTCCTAAGGGAAAAGCTGTGAAAGCAGCCATGTTGTGCCACTTTTGCACTCCCTTTGGGATGCCTTTGGCAGATGCAGTAAGCCTGGAACTCAGGGCTTCCTGGTTAAAAAACTCCAAGCCCTAGTCTGAACCCTAACCCTAACCCTAGGCAGATAAATCAGCCTAGGTATTGGGATGGTGGGAAGGAAAAAGCTGTGAAAGCTGCCATGTTGTTGCACTTTTGTACACCCCTTGGGATGCCTTGAACTGCTGCAGTGTGCCTGGAGCCCAGGGCTTCCTAGTTTTAAAAATCCTAGCCCTAGGCCTAAGCCTAACAGTAACCCTGGGAAGGGAAATAAGCCTGGTGTTAGGCTTCTTGCCAAGGAAAAAGCCGTGAAAGCAGCCATGTTGTGGCACTTCTGCACTCACTTTGGTCTGCCTTTCACAGCTCCAGTGTGCCTGGAACTCAGGGCTTCCTGATTTTAAAAATCCTAGCCCTAGGCCGAACCCCAACCCTAAGACGAGAAAGGCAAATCAGCCAGGAATTAGGCATGTCCCCAAGGAAAAAGCTGTGGAGGCAGGCATGTTGTGGTACTTTTGCGCTCTTCTTGGGTAGTCCTTCGCAGCTGCTGTGTTCTTGGAACTCAGGGCTTTCTGGTTAATAGAACCCTTACCCCAGGCGTAACTCAAACCTTAACCCTAGGAAGGAAAATCAGCCTATGGTTCGGGATGGTCTCATGAGAATAGCAGCAGAGGCAGCCAAGTTGTGTCACTTTTGCGCTCCCCTTGGGATGCCTTTCGCAGCTGCAGTGTGCCTGGAGCCCAGGGCTTCCTGGTTTTAAAAGTCCTAGGCCTAAGCCTAACAGTAACCCTAGGAAGGTAAATCAGCCGCGTATTAGGGTTCTTCCTAAGGGAAAAGCCGTGAAAGCAGCCATGTTGTGGCACTTCTGCACTCCCTTTGGGATGCCTTTGGCAGATGCAGTAAGCCTGGAACTCAGGGCTTCCTGGTTAAAATACTCCAAGCCCTAGGCTGAACCCTAACCCTAACCCTAGGCAGATAAATCAGCCTAGGTATAGGGATGGTGCCAAGGAAAAAGCTGTGAAAGCTGCCATGTTGTTGCACTTTTTTACTCCCCTTGGGATGCCTTGAACAGCTGCAGTGTGCCTGGAGCTAAGGGCTTCCTAGTTTTAAAAATCCTAGCCCTAGGACTAAGCCTAACAGCAACCAAGGGAAGGGAAATCAGCCTGGTGTTAAGCTTCTTGCCAAGGAAAAAGCCGCGAAAGCAACCATGTTGTGGCACTTTTGCACTCCCTTTTGGATGCCTTTCACAGCTCCAGTGTGCCTGGAACTCAGGGCTTCCTGATTTTAAAAGTCCTAGCCCTAGGCCGAACCCCAAACCTAAGACGAGAAAGGCAAATCAGCCAGGAATTAGGCATGTCCCCAAGGAAAAAGCTGTGGAGGCAGGCATGTTGTGGTACTTTTGCGCTCTTCTTGGGAAGTCCTTCGCAGCTGCTGTGTTCTTGGAACTCAGGGCTTTCTGGTTAATAGAACCCTTACCCTAGGCGTAACTCAAACCTTCACCCTAGGAAGGAAAATCAGCCTATGGTTCGGGATGGTCTCATGGAAATATCAGTGGTGGCAGCCAAGTTGTGTCACTTTTGCGCTCCCCTTGGGATGCCTTTCGCAGCTGCAGTGTGCCTGGAGCCCAGGGCTTCCTGGTTTTAAAAGTCCTAGGCCTAAGCCTAACAGTAACCCTAGGAAGGTAAATCAGCTGGGTATTAGGGTTCTTCCTAAGGGAAAAGGCGTGAAACCAGCCATGTTGTGGCACTTCTGCACTCCCTTTGGGATGCCTTTGGCAGATGCAGTAAGCCTGGAACTCAGGGCTTCCTAGTTAAAAAAATCCTAGCCCTAGGCCGAACCCCAACCCTAAGACGAGAAAGGCAAATCAGCCAGGAATTAGGCATGTCCCCAAGGAAAAAGCTGAGGAGGCAGGCACGTTGTGGTACTTTTGCGCTCTTCTTGGGTAGTCCTTCGCAGCTGCTGTGTTCTTGGAACTCAGGGCTTTCTGGTTAATAGAACTCTTACCCTAGGCGTAACTCAAACCTTAACCCTAGGAAGGAAAATCAGCCTATGGTTCGGGATGGTCTCATGAGAATAGAAGCAGAGGCAGCCAAGTTGTGTCACTTCTGCAGCCCTCTTGGGATGCCTTTAACAGCTGCATATGCCTGGAGCCCAGGGCTTCCTGGTTTTAAAAGTCCTAGGCCTAAGCCTAACAGTAACCCTAGGAAGGTAAATCAGCCGGGTATTAGGGTTCTTCCTAAGGGAAAAGCTGTGAAAGCAGCCATGTTGTGGCACTTTTGCACTCCCTTTGGGATGCCTTTGGCAGATGCAGTAAGCCTGGAACTCAGGGCTTCCTGGTTAAAAAACTCCAAGCCCTAGGCTGAACCCTAACCCTAACCCTAGGCAGATAAATCAGCCTAGGTATTGGGATGGTGGGAAGGAAAAAGCTGTGAAAGCTGCCATGTTGTTGCACTTTTGTACTCCCCTTGGGATGCCTTGAACAGCTGCAGTGTGCCTGGAGCCCAGGGCTTCCTAGTTTTAAAAATCCTAGCCCTAGGCCTAAGCCTAACAGTAACCCTGGGAAGGGAAATAAGCCTGGTGTTAGGCTTCTTGCCAAGGAAAAAGCCGTGAAAGCAACCATGTTGTGGCACTTTTGCACTCCCTTTTGGATGACTTTCACAGCTCCAGTGTGCCTGGAACTAAGGGCTTCCTGATTTTAAAAATCCTAGCCCTAGGCCGAACCCCAACCCTAAGACGAGAAAGGCAAATCAGCCAGGAATTAGGCATGTCCCCAAGGAAAAAGCTGTGGAGGCAGGCATGTTGTGGTACTTTTGCGCTCTTCTTGGGAAGTCCTTCGCAGCTGCTGTGTTCTTGGAACTCAGGGCTTTCTGGTTAATAGAACCCTTACCGTAGGCGTAACTCAAACCTTAAGCCTAGGAAGGAAAATCAGGCTATGGTTCGGGATGGTCTCATGGAAATATCAGTGGTGGCAGCCAAGCTGTGTCACTTTTGCGCTCCCCTTGGGATGCCTTTCGCAGCTGCAGTGTGCCTGGAGCCCAGGGCTTCCTGGTTTTAAAAGTCCTAGGCCTAAGCCTAACAGTAACCCTAGGAAGGTAAATCAGCTGGGTATTAGGGTTCTTCCTAAGGGAAAAGCCATGAAACCAGCCATGTTGTGGCACTTCTGCACTCCCTTTGGGATGCCTTTGGCAGATGCAGTAAGCCTGGAACTCAGGGCTTCCGGGTAAAAATCTCCAAGCCCTAAGCCGAACCCTAACCCTAACCCTAGGCAGATAAATCAGCCTAGGTATAGGGATGGTGCCAAGGAAAAAGCTGTGAAAGCTGCCATGTTGTTGCACTTTTGTACTCCCCTTGGGATGCCTTGAACAGCTGCAGTGTGCCTGGAGCTAAGGGCTTCCTAGTTTTAAAAATCCTAGCCCTAGGCCTAAGCCTTACAGTAACCCTGGGAAGGGAAATCAGCCTGGTGTTAGGCTTCTTACCAAGGAAAAAGCCGTGAAAGCAGCCATGTTGTGGCATTTTTGCACTCCCTTTTGGATGCCTTTCACAGCTCCAGTGTGCCTGGAACTCAGGGCTTCCTGATTTTAAAATTCCTAGCCCTAGGCCGAACCCCAACCCTAAGACGAGAAAGGCAAATCAGCCAGGAATTAGGCATGTCCCCAAGGAAAAAGCTGTGGAGGCAGGCATGTTGTGGTACTTTTGCGCTCTTCTTGGGTAGTCCTTCGCAGCTGCTGTGTTCTTGGAACTCAGGGCTTTCTGGTTAATAGAACCCTTACCCCAGGCGTAACTCAAACCTTAACCCTAGGAAGGAAAATCAGCCTATGGTTCGGGATGGTCTCATGGAAATATCAGTGGTGGCAGCCAAGCTGTGTCACTTTTGCGCTCCCCTTGGGATGCCTTTTGCAGCTGCAGTGTGCCTGGAGCCCAGGGCTTCCTGGTTTTAAAAGTCCTAGGCCTAAGCCTAACAGTAACCCTAGGAAGGTAAACCAACCGCGTATTAGGGTTCTTCCTAAGGGAAAAGCCGTGAAACCAGCCATGTTGTGGCACTTCTGCACTCCCTTTGGGATGCCTTTGGCAGATGAAGTAAGCCTGGAACTCAGGGCTTCCTAGTTAAAAAAATCCTAGCCCTAGGCCGAACCCCAACCCTAAGACGAGAAAGGCAAATCAGCCAGGAATTAGGCATGTCCCCAAGGAAAAAGCTGAGGAGACAGGCACGTTGTGGTACTTTTGCGCTCTTCTTGGGTAGTCCTTGGCAGCTGCTGTGTTCTTGGAACTCAGGGCTTTCTGGATAATAGAACTCTTACCCTAGGCGTAACTCAAACTTTAACCCTAGGAAGGAAAATCAGCCTATGGTTCGGGATGGTCTCATGAGAATAGAAGCAGAGGCAGCCAAGTTGTGTCACTTCTGCAGCCCTCTTGGGATGCCTTTAACAGCTGCATATGCCTGGAGCCCAGGGCTTCCTGGTTTTAAAAGTCCTAGGCCTAAGCCTAACAGTAACCCTAGGAAGGTAAATCAGCCGGGTATTAGGGTTCTTCCTAAGGGAAAAGCTGTGAAAGCAGCCATGTTGTGGCACTTTTGCACTCCCTTTGGGATGCCTTTGGCAGATGCAGTAAGCCTGGAACTCAGGGCTTCCTAGTTAAAAAACTCCAAGCCCTAGGCTGAACCCTAACCCTAACCCTAGGCAGATAAATCAGCCTAGGTATTGGGATGGTGGGAAGGAAAAAGCTGTGAAAGCTGCCATGTTGTTGCACTTTTGTACTCCCCTTGGGATGCCTTGAACAGCTGCAGTGTGCCTGGAGCCCAGGGCTTCCTAGTTTTAAAAATCCTAGCCCTAGGCCTAAGCCTAACAGTAACCCTAGGAAGGGAAATAAGCCTGGTGTTAGGCTTCTTGCCAAGGAAAAAGCCGTGAAAGCAACCATGTTGTGGCACTTTTGCACTCCCTTTTGGATGCCTTTCACAGCTCCAGTGTGCCTGGAACTCAGGGCTTCCTGATTTTAAAAGTCCTAGCCCTAGGCCGAACCCCAACCCTAAGACGAGAAAGGCAAATCAGCCAGGAATTAGGCATGTCCC
This sequence comes from Ammospiza maritima maritima, assembly GCA_036010785.1. Lineage (NCBI taxonomy): Eukaryota > Metazoa > Chordata > Aves > Passeriformes > Passerellidae > Ammospiza > Ammospiza maritima. The sequence goes on from JAYKTQ010000121.1 coordinate 296,355, forward strand.
CAAGGAAAAAGCTGTGGAGGCAGGCATGTTGTGGTACTTTTGCGCTCTTCTTGGGTAGTTCTTCGCAGCTGCTGTGTTCTTGGAACTCAGGGCTTTCTGGTTAACAGAACCCTTACCCGAGGCGTAACTCAAACATTAACCCTAGGAAGGAAAATCAGCCTATGGTTCGGCATGGTCTCATGGAAATATCAGTGGTGGCAGCCAAGTTGTGTCACTTTTGCGCTCCCCTTGGGATGCCTTGAACAGCTGCAGTGTGCCTGGAGCCCAGGGCTTCCTGGTTTTAAAAGTCCTAGGCCTAAGCCTAACAGTAACCCTAGGAAGGTAAATCAGCCGAGTATTAGGGTTCTTCCTAAGGGAAAAGCCGTGAAAGCAGCCATGTTGTGGCACTTTTGCACTCCCTTTGGGATGCCTTTGGCAGATGCAGTAAGCCTGGAACTCAGGGCTTCCGGGTAAAAATCTCCAAGCCCTAAGCTGAACCCTAACCCTAACCCTAGGCAGATAAATCAGCCTAGGTATAGGGATGGTGCCAAGGAAAAAGCTGTGAAAGCTGCCATGTTGTTGCACTTTTGTACTCCCCTTGGGATGCCTTGAACAGCTGCAGTGTGCCTGGAGCTAAGGGCTTCCTAGTTTTAAAAATCCTAGCCCTAGGCCTAAGCCTTACAGTAACCCTGGGAAGGGAAATCAGCCTGGTGTTAGGCTTCTTGCCAAGGAAAAAGCCGTGAAAGCAGCCATGTTGTGGCATTTTTGCACTCCCTTTTGGATGCCTTTCACAGCTCCAGTGTGCCTGGAACTCAGGGCTTCCTGATTTTAAAATTCCTAGCCCTAGGCCGAAACCCAACCCTAAGACGAGAAAGGCAAATCAGCCAGGAATTAGGCATGTCCCCAAGGAAAAAGCTGTGGAGGCAGGCACGTTGTGGTACTTTTGCGCTCTTCTTGGGTAGTCCTTCGCAGCTGCTGTGTTCTTAGAACTCAGGTCTTTCTGGTTAATAGAACTCTTACCCTAGGCGTAACTCAAACCTTAAGCCTAGGAAGGAAAATCAGCCTATGGTTCAGGATGGTCTCATGAGAATAGAAGCAGAGGCAGCCAAGTTGTGACGCTTCTGCGGCCCTCTTGGGATGCCTTTCACAGCTGCATGTGCCTGGAGCCCAGGGCTTCCTGGTTTTAAAAGTCCTAGGCCTAAGCCTAACAGTAACCCTAGGAAGGTAAATCAGCCGCGTATTAGGGTTCTTCCTAAGGGAAAAGCCGTGAAAGCAGCCATGTTGTGGAACTTCTGCACTCCCTTTGGGATGCTTTTTGCAGATGAAGTAAGCCTGGAACTCAGGGCTTCCTAGTTAAAAATATCCTAGCCCTAGCCCGAACCCCAACCCTAAGACGAGAAAGGCAAATCAGCCAGGAATTAGGCATGTCCCCAAGGAAAAAGCTGTGGAGGCAGGCATGTTGTCATACTTTTGCGCTCTTCTTGGCTAGTCCTTCGCAGCTGCTGTGTTCTTGGAACTCAGGGCTTTCTGGTTAATAGAACCCTTACCCTAGGCGTAACTCAAACCTTAACCCTAGGAAGGAAAATCAGCCTATGGTTCGGGATGGTCTCATGAGAATAGCAGCAGAGGCAGCCAAGTTGTGTCACTTTTGCGCTCCCCTTGGGATGCCTTTCGCAGCTGCAGTGTGCCTGGAGCCCAGGGCTTCCTGGTTTTAAAAGTCCTAGGCCTAAGCCTAACAGTAACCCTAGGAAGGTAAATCAGCCGGGTATTAGGGTTCTTCCTAAGGGAAAAGCCGTGAAACCAGCCATGTTGTGGCACTTTTGCACTCCCTTTGGGATGCCTTTGGCAGATGAAATAAGCCTGGAACTCGGGGCTTCCTAGTTAAAAAAATCCTAGCCCTAGGCCGAACCCCAACCCTAAGACGAGAAAGGCAAATCAGCCAGGAATTAGGCATGTCCCCAAGGAAAAAGCTGTGGAGGCAGGCACGTTGTGGTACTTTTGCGCTCTTCTTGAGTAGTCCTTCGCAGCTGCTGTGTTCTTGGAACTCAGGGCTTTCTGGTTAATAGAACCCTTACCCCAGGCGTAACTCAAACCTTAACCCTAGGAAGGAAAATCAGCCTATGGTTCGGGATGGTCTCATGGAAATATCAGTGGTGGCAGCCAAGTTGTGTCACTTTTGCGCTCCCCTTGGGATGCCTTTCGCAGCTGCAGTGTGCCTGGAGCCCAGGGCTTCCTGGTTTTAAAAGTCCTAGGCCTAAGCCTAACAGTAACCCTAGGAAGGTAAATCAGCCGCGTATTAGGGTTCTTCCTAAGGGAAAAGCCGTGAAAGCAGCCATGTTGTGGAACTTCTGCACTCCCTTTGGGATGCTTTTTGCAGATGAAGTAAGCCTGGAACTCAGGGCTTCCTAGTTAAAAATATCCTAGCCCTAGGCCGAACCCCAACCCTAAGACGAGAAAGGCAAATCAGCCAGGAATTAGGCATGTCCCCAAGGAAAAAGCTGTGGAGGCAGGCACGTTGTGGTACTTTTGCGCTCTTCTTGGGTAGACCTTCGCAGATGCTGTGTTCTTGGAACTCAGGTCTTTCTGGTTAATAGAACTCTTACCCTAGGCGTAACTCAAACCTTAACCCTAGGAAGGAAAATCAGCCTATGGTTCAGGATGGTCTCATGAGAATAGAAGCAGAGGCAGCCAAGTTGTGACGCTTCTGCGGCCCTCTTGGGATGCCTTTCGCAGCTGCATGTGCCTGGAGCCCAGGGCTTCCTGGTTTTAAAGGTCCTAGGCCTAAGCCTAACAGTAACCCTAGGAAGGTAAATCAGCCGCGTATTAGGGTTCTTCCTAAGGGAAAAGCCGTGAAAGCAGCCATGTTGTGGAACTTCTGCACTCCCTTTGGGATGCTTTTTGCAGATGAAGTAAGCCTGGAACTCAGGGCTTCCTAGTTAAAAATATCCTAGCCCTAGGCCGAACCCCAACCCTAAGACGAGAAAGGCAAATCAGCCAGGAATTAGGCATGTCCCCAAGGAAAAAGCTGTGGAGGCAGGCATGTTGTGGTACTTTTGCGCTCTTCTTGGCTAGTCCTTCGCAGCTGCTGTGTTCTTGGAACTCAGGGCTTTCTGGTTAATAGAACCCTTACCCCAGGCGTAACTCAAACCTTAACCCTAGGAAGGAAAATCAGCCTATGGTTCAGGATGTTTTCATGAGAATAGAAGCAGAGGCAGCCAAGTTGTGTCACTTCTGCGGCCCTCTTGGGATGCCTTTCGCAGCTGCATGTGCCTGGAGCCCAGGGCTTCCTGGTTTTAAAAGTCCTAGGCCTAAGCCTAACAGTAACCCTAGGAAGGTAAATCAGCCGAGTATTAGGGTTCTTCCTAAGGGAAAAGCCGTGAAAGCAGCCATGTTGTGGCACTTTTGCACTCCCTTTGGGATGCCTTTGGCAGATGCAGTAAGCCTGGAACTCAGGGCTTCCGGGTAAAAATCTCCAAGCCCTAAGCTGAACCCTAACCCTAACCCTAGGCAGATAAATCAGCCTAGGTATAGGGATGGTGCCAAGGAAAAAGCTGTGAAAGCTGCCATGTTGTTGCACTTTTGTACTCCCCTTGGGATGCCTTGAACAGCTGCAGTGTGCCTGGAGCTAAGGGCTTCCTAGTTTTAAAAATCCTAGCCCTAGGCCTAAGCCTTACAGTAACCCTGGGAAGGGAAATCAGCCTGGTGTTAGGCTTCTTGCCAAGGAAAAAGCCGTGAAAGCAGCCATGTTGTGGCATTTTTGCACTCCCTTTTGGATGCCTTTCACAGCTCCAGTGTGCCTGGAACTCAGGGCTTCCTGATTTTAAAATTCCTAGCCCTAGGCCGAAACCCAACCCTAAGACGAGAAAGGCAAATCAGCCAGGAATTAGGCATGTCCCCAAGGAAAAAGCTGTGGAGGCAGGCACGTTGTGGTACTTTTGCGCTCTTCTTGGGTAGTCCTTCGCAGCTGCTGTGTTCTTAGAACTCAGGTCTTTCTGGTTAATAGAACTCTTACCCTAGGCGTAACTCAAACCTTAACCCTAGGAAGGAAAATCAGCCTATGGTTCAGGATGGTCTCATGAGAATAGAAGCAGAGGCAGCCAAGTTGTGACGCTTCTGCGGCCCTCTTGGGATGCCTTTCACAGCTGCATGTGCCTGGAGCCCAGGGCTTCCTGGTTTTAAAAGTCCTAGGCCTAAGCCTAACAGTAACCCTAGGAAGGTAAATCAGCCGCGTATTAGGGTTCTTCCTAAGGGAAAAGCCGTGAAAGCAGCCATGTTGTGGAACTTCTGCACTCCCTTTGGGATGCTTTTTGCAGATGAAGTAAGCCTGGAACTCAGGGCTTCCTAGTTAAAAATATCCTAGCCCTAGCCCGAACCCCAACCCTAAGACGAGAAAGGCAAATCAGCCAGGAATTAGGCATGTCCCCAAGGAAAAAGCTGTGGAGGCAGGCATGTTGTCATACTTTTGCGCTCTTCTTGGCTAGTCCTTCGCAGCTGCTGTGTTCTTGGAACTCAGGGCTTTCTGGTTAATAGAACCCTTACCCTAGGCGTAACTCAAACCTTAACCCTAGGAAGGAAAATCAGCCTATGGTTCGGGATGGTCTCATGAGAATAGCAGCAGAGGCAGCCAAGTTGTGTCACTTTTGCGCTCCCCTTGGGATGCCTTTCGCAGCTGCAGTGTGCCTGGAGCCCAGGGCTTCCTGGTTTTAAAAGTCCTAGGCCTAAGCCTAACAGTAACCCTAGGAAGGTAAATCAGCCGGGTATTAGGGTTCTTCCTAAGGGAAAAGCCGTGAAACCAGCCATGTTGTGGCACTTTTGCACTCCCTTTGGGATGCCTTTGGCAGATGAAATAAGCCTGGAACTCGGGGCTTCCTAGTTAAAAAAATCCTAGCCCTAGGCCGAACCCCAACCCTAAGACGAGAAAGGCAAATCAGCCAGGAATTAGGCATGTCCCCAAGGAAAAAGCTGTGGAGGCAGGCACGTTGTGGTACTTTTGCGCTCTTCTTGAGTAGTCCTTCGCAGCTGCTGTGTTCTTGGAACTCAGGGCTTTCTGGTTAATAGAACCCTTACCCCAGGCGTAACTCAAACCTTAACCCTAGGAAGGAAAATCAGCCTATGGTTCGGGATGGTCTCATGGAAATATCAGTGGTGGCAGCCAAGTTGTGTCACTTTTGCGCTCCCCTTGGGATGCCTTTCGCAGCTGCAGTGTGCCTGGAGCCCAGGGCTTCCTGGTTTTAAAAGTCCTAGGCCTAAGCCTAACAGTAACCCTAGGAAGGTAAATCAGCCGCGTATTAGGGTTCTTCCTAAGGGAAAAGCCGTGAAAGCAGCCATGTTGTGGAACTTCTGCACTCCCTTTGGGATGCTTTTTGCAGATGAAGTAAGCCTGGAACTCAGGGCTTCCTAGTTAAAAATATCCTAGCCCTAGGCCGAACCCCAACCCTAAGACGAGAAAGGCAAATCAGCCAGGAATTAGGCATGTCCCCAAGGAAAAAGCTGTGGAGGCAGGCACGTTGTGGTACTTTTGCGCTCTTCTTGGGTAGACCTTCGCAGATGCTGTGTTCTTGGAACTCAGGTCTTTCTGGTTAATAGAACTCTTACCCTAGGCGTAACTCAAACCTTAACCCTAGGAAGGAAAATCAGCCTATGGTTCAGGATGGTCTCATGAGAATAGAAGCAGAGGCAGCCAAGTTGTGACGCTTCTGCGGCCCTCTTGGGATGCCTTTCGCAGCTGCATGTGCCTGGAGCCCAGGGCTTCCTGGTTTTAAAGGTCCTAGGCCTAAGCCTAACAGTAACCCTAGGAAGGTAAATCAGCCGCGTATTAGGGTTCTTCCTAAGGGAAAAGCCGTGAAAGCAGCCATGTTGTGGAACTTCTGCACTCCCTTTGGGATGCTTTTTGCAGATGAAGTAAGCCTGGAACTCAGGGCTTCCTAGTTAAAAATATCCTAGCCCTAGGCCGAACCCCAACCCTAAGACGAGAAAGGCAAATCAGCCAGGAATTAGGCATGTCCCCAAGGAAAAAGCTGTGGAGGCAGGCATGTTGTGGTACTTTTGCGCTCTTCTTGGCTAGTCCTTCGCAGCTGCTGTGTTCTTGGAACTCAGGGCTTTCTGGTTAATAGAACCCTTACCCCAGGCGTAACTCAAACCTTAACCCTAGGAAGGAAAATCAGCCTATGGTTCAGGATGTTTTCATGAGAATAGAAGCAGAGGCAGCCAAGTTGTGTCACTTCTGCGGCCCTCTTGGGATGCCTTTCGCAGCTGCATGTGCCTGGAGCCCAGGGCTTCCTGGTTTTAAAAGTCCTAGGCCTAAGCCTAACAGTAACCCTAGGAAGGTAAATCAGCCGCGTATTAGGGTTCTTCCTAAGGGAAAAGCCGTGAAAGCAGCCATGTTGTGGCACTTCTGCACTCCCTTTGGGATGCTTTTTGCAGATGAAGTAAGCCTGGAACTCAGGGCTTCCTAGTTAAAAAAATCCTAGCCATAGGCCGAACCCCAACCCTAAGACGAGAAAGGCAAATCAGCCAGGAATTAGGCATGTCCCCAAGGAAAAAGCTGTGGAGGCAGGCATGTTGTGGTACTTTTGCGCTCTTCTTGGCTAGTCCTTCGCAGCTGCTGTGTTCTTGGAACTCAGGGCTTTCTGGTTAATAGAACCCTTACCCCAGGCGTAACTCAAACCTTAACCCTAGGAAGGAAAATCAGCCTATGGTTCAGGATGTTTTCATGAGAATAGAAGCAGAGGCAGCCAAGTTGTGTCACTTCTGCGGCCCTCTTGGGATGCCTTTCGCAGCTGCATGTGCCTGGAGCCCAGGGCTTCCTGGTTTTAAAAGTCCTAGGCCTAAGCCTAACAGTAACCCTAGGAAGGTAAATCAGCCGCGTATTAGGGTTCTTCCTAAGGGAAAAGCCGTGAAAGCAGCCATGTTGTGGCACTTCTGCACTCCCTTTGGGATGCTTTTTGCAGATGAAGTAAGCCTGGAACTCAGGGCTTCCTAGTTAAAAAAATCCTAGCCCTAGGCCGAACCCCAACCCTAAGACGAGAAAGGCAAATCAGCCAGGAATTAGGCATGTCCCCAAGGAAAAAGCTGTGGAGGCAGGCATGTTGTGGTACTTTTGCGCTCTTCTTGGGTAGTCCTTCGCAGCTGCTGTGTTCTTGGAACTCAGGGCTTTCTGGTTAATAGAACCCTTACCCTAGGCGTAAGTCAAACCTTAACCCTAGGAAGGAAAATCAGCCTATGGTTCAGGATGGTCTCATGAGAATAGAAGCAGAGGCAGCCAAGTTGTGTCACTTCTGCGGCCCTCTTGGGATGCCTTTCGCAGCTGCATGTGCCTGGAGCCCAGGGCTTCCTGGTTTTAAAAGTCCTAGGCCTAAGCCTAACAGTAACCCTAGGAAGGTAAATCAGCCGCGTATTAGGGTTCTTCCTAAGGGAAAAGCCGTGAAAGCAGCCATGTTGTGGCACTTCTGCACTCCCTTTGGGATGCTTTTTGCAGATGAAGTAAGCCTGGAACTCAGGGCTTCCTAGTTAAAAAAATCCTAGCCCTAGGCCGAACCCCAACCCTAAGACGAGAAAGGCAAATCAGCCAGGAATTAGGCATGTCCCCAAGGAAAAAGCTGTGGAGGCAGGCATGTTGTGGTACTTTTGCGCTCTTCTTGGGTAGTCCTTCGCAGCTGCTGTGTTCTTGGAACTCAGGGCTTTCTGGTTAATAGAACCCTTACCCCAGGCGTAACTCAAACCTTAACCCTAGGAAGGAAAATCAGCCTATGGTTCGGGATGGTCTCATGAGAATAGAAGCAGAGGCAGCCAAGTTGTGTCACTTTTGCGCTCCCCTTGGGATGCCTTTCGCAGCTGCAGTGTGCCTGGAGCCCAGGGCTTCCTGGTTTTAAAAGTCCTAGGCCTAAGCCTAACAGTAACCCTAGGAAGGTAAATCAGCCGCGTATTAGGGTTCTTCCTAAGGGAAAAGCCGTGAAAGCAGCCATGTTGTGGCACTTCTGCACTCCCTTTGGGATGCCTTTGGCAGATGCAGTAAGCCTGGAACTCAGGGCTTCCTGGTTAAAAAACTCCAAGCCCTAGGCTGAAGCCTAAACCTAACCCTAGGCAGATAAATCAGCCTAGGTATAGGGATGGTGCCAAGGAAAAAGCTGTGAAAGCTGCCATGTTGTTGCACTTTTGTACTCCCCTTGGGATGCCTTTCGCAGCTGCAGTGTGCCTGGAGCTAAGGGCTTCCTAGTTTTAAAAATCCTAGCCCTAGGCCTAAGCCTAACAGTAACCCTAGGAAAGTAAATCAGCCTGGTGTTAAGCTTCTTGCCAAGGAAAAAGCCGTGAAAGCAGCCATGTTGTGGCACTTTTGCACTCCCTTTGGGATGCCTTTGGCAGATGCAGTAAGCCTGGAACTCAGGGCTTCCTAGTTAAAAAAATCCTAGCCCTAGGCCGAACCCCAACCCTAAGACGAGAAAGGCAAATCAGCCAGGAATTAGGCATGTCCCCAAGGAAAAAGCTGTGGAGGCAGGCACGTTGTGGTACGTTTGCGCTCTTCTTGGGTAGTCCTTCGCAGCTGCTGTGTTCTTGGAACTCAGGGCTTTCTGGTTAATAGAACTCTTACCCTAGGCGTAACTCAAACCTTAACCCTAGGAAGGAAAATCAGCCTATGGTTCGGGATGGTCTCATGAGAATAGAAGCAGAGGCAGCCAAGTTGTGTCACTTTTGCGCTCCCCTTGGGATGCCTTTAACAGCTGCATATGCCTGGAGCCCAGGGCTTCCTGGTATTAAAAGTCCTAGGCCTAAGCCTAACAGTAACCCTAGGAAGGTAAATCAGCCGGGTATTAGGGTTCTTCCTAAGGGAAAAGCCGTGAAAGCAGCCATGTTGTGGCACTTCTGCACTCCCTTTGGGATGCCTTTGGCAGATGCAGTAAGCCTGGAACTCAGGGCTTCCTGGTTAAAAAACTCCAAGCCCTAGGCTGAACCCTAACCCTAACCCTAGGCAGATAAATCAGCCTAGGTATAGGGATGGTGCCAAGGAAAAAGCTGTGAAAGCGGCCATGTTGTTGCACTTTTGTACTCCCCTTGGGATGCCTTGAACAGCTGCAGTGTGCCTGGAGCTAAGGGCTTCATAGTTTTAAAAATCCTAGCCCTAGGCCTAAGCCTAACAGTAACCAAGGGAAGGGAAATCAGCCTGGTGTTAAGCTTCTTGCCAAGGAAAAAGCCGTGAAAGCCACCATGTTGTGGCACTTTTGCACTCCCTTTTGGATGCCTTTCACAGCTCCAGTGTGCCTGGAACTCAGGGCTTCCTAGTTAAAAATATCCTAGCCCTAGGCCGAACCCCAACCCTAAGACGAGAAAGGCAAATCAGCCAGGAATTAGGCATGTCCCCAAGGAAAAAGCTGTGGAGGCAGGCATGTTGTGGTACTTTTGCGCTCTTCTTGGGTAGTCCTTCGCAGCTGCTGTGTTCTTGGAACTCAGGGCTTTCTGGTTAATAGAACCCTTACCCTAGGCGTAAGTCAAACCTTAACCCTAGGAAGGAAAATCAGCCTATGGTTCAGGATGGTCTCATGAGAATAGAAGCAGAGGCAGCCAAGTTGTGTCACTTCTGCGGCCCTCTTGGGATGCCTTTCGCAGCTGCAGGTGCCTGGAGCCCAGGGCTTCCTGGTTTTAAAAGTCCTAGGCCTAAGCCTAACAGTAACCCTAGGAAGGTAAATCAGCCGCGTATTAGGGTTCTTCCTAAGGGAAAAGCCGTGAAAGCAGCCATGTTGTGGCACTTCTGCACTCCCTTTGGGATGCTTTTTGCAGATGAAGTAAGCCTGGAACTCAGGGCTTCCTAGTTAAAAAAATCCTAGCCCTAGGCCGAACCCCAACCCTAAGACGAGAAAGGCAAATCAGCCAGGAATTAGGCATGTCCCCAAGGAAAAAGCTGTGGAGGCAGGCATGTTGTGGTACTTTTGCGCTCTTCTTGGGTAGTCCTTCGCAGCTGCTGTGTTCTTGGAACTCAGGGCTTTCTGGTTAATAGAACCCTTACCCCAGGCGTAACTCAAACCTTAACCCTAGGAAGGAAAATCAGCCTATGGTTCGGGATGGTCTCATGAGAATAGCAGCAGAGGCAGCCAAGTTGTGTCACTTTTGCGCTCCCCTTGGGATGCCTTTCGCAGCTGCAGTGTGCCTGGAGCCCAGGGCTTCCTGGTTTTAAAAGTCCTAGGCCTAAGCCTAACAGTAACCCTAGGAAGGTAAATCAGCCGCGTATTAGGGTTCTTCCTAAGGGAAAAGCCGTGAAAGCAGCCATGTTGTGGCACTTCTGCACTCCCTTTGGGATGCCTTTGGCAGATGCAGTAAGCCTGGAACTCAGGGCTTCCTGGTTAAAAAACTCCAAGCCCTAGGCTGAAGCCTAACCCTAACCCTAGGCAGATAAATCAGCCTAGGTATAGGGATGGTGCCAAGGAAAAAGCTGTGAAAGCTGCCATGTTGTTGCACTTTTGTACTCCCCTTGGGATGCCTTTCGCAGCTGCAGTGTGCCTGGAGCTAAGGGCTTCCTAGTTTTAAAAATCCTAGCCCTAGGCCTAAGCCTAACAGTAACCCTAGGAAAGTAAATCAGCCTGGTGTTAAGCTTCTTGCCAAGGAAAAAGCCGTGAAAGCAGCCATGTTGTGGCACTTTTGCACTCCCTTTGGGATGCCTTTGGCAGATGCAGTAAGCCTGGAACTCAGGGCTTCCTAGTTAAAAAAATCCTAGCCCTAGGCCGAACCCCAACCCTAAGACGAGAAAGGCAAATCAGCCAGGAATTAGGCATGTCCCCAAGGAAAAAGCTGTGGAGGCAGGCACGTTGTGGTACTTTTGCGCTCTTCTTGGGTAGTCCTTCGCAGCTGCTGTGTTCTTGGAACTCAGGGCTTTCTGGTTAAGAGAACTCTTACCCTAGGCGTAACTCAAACCTTAACCCTAGGAAGGAAAATCAGCCTATGGTTCGGGATGGTCTCATGAGAATAGAAGCAGAGGCAGCCAAGTTGTGTCACTTTTGCGCTCCCCTTGGGATGCCTTTAACAGCTGCATATGCCTGGAGCCCAGGGCTTCCTGGTATTAAAAGTCCTAGGCCTAAGCCTAACAGTAACCCTAGGAAGGTAAATCAGCCGGGTATTAGGGTTCTTCCTAAGGGAAAAGCCGTGAAAGCAGCCATGTTGTGGCACTTCTGCACTCCCTTTGGGATGCCTTTGGCAGATGCAGTAAGCCTGGAACTCAGGGCTTCCTGGTTAAAAAACTCCAAGCCCTAGGCTGAACCCTAACCCTAACCCTAGGCAGATAAATCAGCCTAGGTATAGGGATGGTGCCAAGGAAAAAGCTGTGAAAGCGGCCATGTTGTTGCACTTTTGTACTCCCCTTGGGATGCCTTGAACAGCTGCAGTGTGCCTGGAGCTAAGGGCTTCATAGTTTTAAAAATCCTAGCCCTAGGCCTAAGCCTAACAGTAACCAAGGGAAGGGAAATCAGCCTGGTGTTAAGCTTCTTGCCAAGGAAAAAGCCGTGAAAGCCACCATGTTGTGGCACTTTTGCACTCCCTTTTGGATGCCTTTCACAGCTCCAGTGTGCCTGGAACTCAGGGCTTCCTAGTTAAAAATATCCTAGCCCTAGGCCGAACCCCAACCCTAAGACGAGAAAGGCAAATCAGCCAGGAATTAGGCATGTCCCCAAGGAAAAAGCTGTGGAGGCAGGCATGTTGTGGTACTTTTGCGCTCTTCTTGGGTAGCCCTTCGCAGCTGCTGTGTTCTTGGAACTCAGGGCTTTCTGGTTAATAGAACCCTTACCCTAGGCGTAACTCAAACCATAAGCCTAGGAAGGAAAATCAGCCTATGGTTCAGGATGGTCTCATGAGAATAGAAGCAGAGGCAGCCAAGTTGTGTCACTTCTGCGGCCCTCTTGGGATGCCTTTCGCAGCTGCATGTGCCTGGAGCCCAGGGCTTCCTGGTTTTAAAAGTCCTAGGCCTAAGCCTAACAGTAACCCTAGGAAGGTAAATCAGCCGCGTATTAGGGTTCTTCCTAAGGGAAAAGCCGTGAAAGCAGCCATGTTGTGGCACTTTTGCACTCCCTTTGGGTTGCTTTTGGCAGATGAAGTAAGCCTGGAACTCAGGGCTTCCTAGTTAAAAAAATCCTAGCCCTAGGCCGAACCCCAACCCTAAGACGAGAAAGGCAAATCAGCCAGGAATTAGGCATGTCCCCAAGGAAAAAGCTGTGGAGGCAGGCATGTTGTGGTACTTTTGCGCTCTTCTTGGGTAGTCCTTCGCAGCTGCTGTGTTCTTGGAACTCAGGTCTTTCTGGTTAATAGAACTCTTACCCTAGGCGTAACTCAAACCTTAACCCTAGGAAGGAAAATCAGCCTATGGTTCGGGATGGTCTCATGGAAATATCAGTGGTGGCAGCCAAGTTGTGTCACTTTTGCGCTCCCCTTGGCATGCCTTTCGCAGCTGCAGTGTGCCTGGAGCCCAGGGCTTCCTGGTTTTAAAAGTCCTAGGCCTAAGCCTAACAGTAACCCTAGGAAGGTAAATCAGCTGGGTATTAGGGTTCTTCTTAAGGGGAAGGCCGTGAAAGCAGCCATGTTGTGGCACTTCTGCACTCCATTTGGGATGCCTTTGGCAGATGCAGTAAGCCTGGAACTCAGGGCTTCCTAGTTAAAAAAATCCTAGCCCTAGGCCGAACCCCAACCCTAAGACGAGAAAGGCAAATCAGCCAGGAATTAGGCATGTCCCCAAGGAAAAAGCTGTGGAGGCAGGCACGTTGTGGTACTTTTGCGCTCTTCTGGGGTAGTCCTTCGCAGCTGCTGTGTTCTTGGAACTCAGGGCTTTCTGGTTAATAGAACCCTTACCCCAGGCGTAACTCAAACCTTCACCCTAGGAAGGAAAATCAGCCTATGGTTCGGGATGGTCTCATGAGAATAGCAGCAGAGGCAGCCAAGTTGTGTCACTTCTGCGGCCCTCTTGGTATTCCTTTAACAGCTGCATGTGCCTGGAGCCCAGGGCTTCCTGGTTTTAAAAGTCCTAGGCCTAAGCCTAACAGTAACCCTAGGAAGGTAAATCAACCGCGTATTAGGGTTCTTCCTAAGGGAAAAGCCGTGAAAGCAGCCATGTTGTGGCACTTTTGCACTCCCTTTGGGATGCCTTTGGCAGATGCAGTAAGCCTGGAACTCAGGGCTTCCTAGTTAAAAAAATCCTAGCCCTAGGCCGAACCCCAACCCTAAGACGAGAAAGGCAAATCAGCCAGGAATTAGGCATGTCCCCAAGGAAAAAGCTGTGGAGGCAGGCATGTTGTGGTACTTTTGCGCTCTTCTTGGCTAGTCCTTCGCAGCTGCTGTGTTCTTGGAACTCAGGTCTTTCTGGTTAATAGACCTCTTACCCTAGGCGAAACTCAAACATTAACCCTAGGAAGGAAAATCAGCCTATGGTTCGGGATGGTCTCATGAGAATAGAAGCAGAGGCAGCCAAGATGTGTCACTTCTGCGCCCCTCTTCGGATGCCTTTAACAGCTGCAGTGTGCCTGAAGCCCAGGGCTTCCTGGTTTTAAAAGTCCTAGGTCTAAGCCTTACAGTAAACCTAGGAAGGTAAATCAGCCAGGTGTTAGGGTTCTTCCTAAGGGAAAAGCTGTGAAAGCAGCCATGTTGTGGCACTTCTGCACTCCCTTTGGGATGCCTTTGGCAGATGCAGTAAGCCTGGAACTCAGGGCTTCCTGGTTAAAAAACTCCAAGCCCTAGGCTGAAGCCTAACCCTAACCCTAGGCAGATAAATCAGCCTAGGTTTAGGGATAGTGCCAAGGAAAAAGCTGTGAAAGCTGCCATGTTGTTGCACTTTTGTACTCCCCTTGGGATGCCTTTCGCAGCTGCAGTGTGCCTGGAGCCCAGGGCTTCCTGGTTTTAAAAGTCCTAGGCCTAAGCCTAACAGTAACCCTAGGAATGTAAATCAGCCGCGTATTAGGGTTCTTCCTAAGGGAAAAGCCGTGAAAGCAGCCATGTTGCACTTCTGCACTCCCTTTGGGATGCCTTTGGCAGATGCAGTAAGCCTGGAACTCAGGGCTTCCTAGGTAAAAAAATCCTAGCCCTAGGCCGAACCCCAACCCTAAGACGAGAAAGGCAAATCAGCCAGGAATTAGGCATGTCCCCAAGGAAAAAGCTGTGGAGGCAGGCATGTTGTGGTACTTTTGCGCTCTTCTTGGCTAGTCCTTCGCAGCTGCTGTGTTCTTAGAACTCAGGTCTTTCTGGTTAATAGAACTCTTACCCTAGGCGTAACTCAAATCTTAACCCTAAGAAGGAAAATCAGCCTATGGTTCGGGATGGTCTCATGAGAATAGCAGCAGAGGCAGCCAAGTTGTGTCACTTCTGCGGCCCTCTTGGTATTCCTTTAACAGCTGCATGTGCCTGGAGCCCAGGGCTTCCTGGTTTTAAAAGTCCTAGGCCTAAGCCTAACAGTAACCCTAGGAAGGTAAATCAACCGCGTATTAGGGTTCTTCCTAAGGGAAAAGCCGTGAAAGCAGCCATGTTGTGGCACTTTTGCACTCCCTTTTGGATGCCTTTCACAGCTCCAGTGTGCCTGGAACTCAGGGCTTCCTGATTTTAAAAATCCTAGCCCTAGGCCGAACCCCAACCCTAAGACGAGAAAGGCAAATCAGCCAGGAATTAGGCATGTCCCCAAGGAAAAAGCTGTGGAGGCAGGCATGTTGTGGTACTTTTGCGCTCTTCTTGGCTAGTCCTTCGCAGCTGCTGTGTTCTTGGAACTCAGGTCTTTCTGGTTAATAGACCTCTTACCCTAGGCGAAACTCAAACATTAACCCTAGGAAGGAAAATCAGCCTATGGTTCGGGATGGTCTCATGAGAATAGAAGCAGAGGCAGCCAAGATGTGTCACTTCTGCGCCCCTCTTCGGATGCCTTTAACAGCTGCAGTGTGCCTGAAGCCCAGGGCTTCCTGGTTTTAAAAGTCCTAGGTCTAAGCCTTACAGTAAACCTAGGAAGGTAAATCAGCCAGGTATTAGGGTTCTTCCTAAGGGAAAAGCTGTGAAAGCAGCCATGTTGTGGCACTTCTGCACTCCCTTTGGAATGCCTTTGGCAGATGCAGTAAGCCTGGAACTCAGGGCTTCCTGGTTAAAAAACTCCAAGCCCTAGGCTGAAGCCTAACCCTAACCCTAGGCAGATAAATCAGCCTAGGTTTAGGGATAGTGCCAAGGAAAAAGCTGTGAAAGCTGCCATGTTGTTGCACTTTTGTACTCCCCTTGGGATGCCTTGAACAGCTGCAGTGTGCCTGGATCTAAGGGCTTCCTAGTTTTAAAAATACTAGCCCCTTACCCGAGGCGTAACTCAAACCTTAACCCTAGGAAGGAAAATCAGCCTATGGTTCAGGATGGTCTCATGAGAATAGAAGCAGAGGCAGCCAAGTTGTGTCACTTCTGCGGCCCTCTTGGGATGCCTTTCGCAGCTGCATGTGCCTGGAGCCCAGGGCTTCCTGGTTTTAAAAGTCCTAGGCCTAAGCCTAACAGTAACCCTAGGAAGGTAAATCAGCCGCGTATTAGGGTTCTTCCTAAGGGAAAAGCCGTGAAAGCAGCCATGTTGTGGCACTTCTGCACTCCCTTTGGGATGCCTTTGGCAGATGCAGTAAGCCTGGAACTCAGGGCTTCCTGGTTAAAAAACTCCAAGCCATAGGCTGAAGCCTAACCCTAACCCTAGTCAGATAAATCAGCCTAGGTATAGGGATGGTGGCAAGGAAAAAGCTGTGGAAGCTGCCATGTTGTTGCACTTTTGTACTCCCCTTGGGATGCCTTTCGCAGCTGCAGTGTGCCTGGAGCCCAGGGCTTCCTGGTTTTAAAAGTCCTAGGCCTAAGCCTAACAGTAACGCTAGGAATGTAAATCAGCCGCGTATTAGGGTTCTTCCTAAGGGAAAAGCCGTGAAAGCAGCCATGTTGCACTTCTGCACTCCCTTTGGGATGCCTTTGGCAGATGCAGTAAGCCTGGAACTCAGGGCTTCCTAGGTAAAAAAATCCTAGCCCTAGGCCGAACCCCAACCCTAAGACGAGAAAGGCAAATCAGCCAGGAATTAGGCATGTCCCCAAGGAAAAAGCTGTGGAGGCAGGCATGTTGTGGTACTTTTGCGCTCTTCTTGGCTAGTCCTTCGCAGCTGCTGTGTTCTTAGAACTCAGGTCTTTCTGGTTAATAGAACTCTTACCCTAGGCGTAACTCAAATCTTAACCCTAAGAAGGAAAATCAGCCTATGGTTCGGGATGGTCTCATGAGAATAGCAGCAGAGGCAGCCAAGTTGTGTCACTTCTGCGGCCCTCTTGGGATGCCTTTAACAGCTGCATGTGCCTGGAGCCCAGGGCTTCCTGGTTTTAAAAGTCCTAGGCCTAAGCCTAACAGTAACCCTAGGAAGGTAAATCAGCCGCGTATTAGGGTTCTTCCTAAGGGAAAAGCCGTGAAAGCAGCCATGTTGTGGCACTTTTGCACTCCCTTTGGGTTGCTTTTGGCAGATGAAGTAAGCCTGGAACTCAGGGCTTCCTAGTTAAAAAAATCCTAGACCTAGGCCGAACCCCAACCCTAAGACGAGAAAGGCAAATCAGCCAGGAATTAGGCATGTCCCCAAGGAAAAAGCTGTGGAGGCAGGCATGTTGTGGTACTTTTGCGCTCTTCTTGGGTAGTCCTTCGCAGCTGCTGTGTTCTTGGAACTCAGGTCTTTCTGGTTAATAGAACTCTTACCCTAGGCGTAACTCAAACCTTAACCCTAGGAAGGAAAATCAGCCTATGGTTCGGGATGGTCTCATGGAAATATCAGTGGTGGCAGCCAAGTTGTGTCACTTTTGCGCTCCCCTTGGGATGCCTTTCGCAGCTGCAGTGTGCCTGGAGCCCAGGGCTTCCTGGTTTTAAAAGTCCTAGGCCTAAGCCTAACAGTAACCCTAGGAAGGTAAATCAGCTGGGTATTAGGGTTCTTCTTAAGGGGAAGGCCGTGAAAGCAGCCATGTTGTGGCACTTCTGCACTCCCTTTGGGATGCCTTTGGCAGATGCAGTAAGCCTGGAACTCAGGGCTTCCTAGGTAAAAAAATCCTAGCCCTAGGCCGAACCCCAACCCTAAGACGAGAAAGGCAAATCAGCCAGGAATTAGGCATGTCCCCAAGGAAAAAGCTGTGGAGGCAGGCACGTTGTGGTACTTTTGCGCTCTTCTGGGGTAGTCCTTCACAGCTGCTGTGTTCTTGGAAATAAGGGCTTTCTGGTTAATAGAACACTTACCCTAGGCGTAACTCAAACCTTCACCCTAGGAAGGAAAATCAGCCTATGGTTCGGGATGGTCTCATGGAAATATCAGTGGTGGCAGCCAAGTTGTGTCACTTTTGCGCTCCCCTTGGGATGCCTTTCGCAGCTGCAGTGTGCCTGGAGACCAGGGCTTCCTGGTTTTAAAAGTCCTAGGCCTAAGCCTAACAGTAACCCTAGGAAGGTAAATCAGCTGGGTATTATGGTTCTTCTTAAGGGGAAGGCCGTGAAAGCAGCCATGTTGTGGCACTTCTGCACCCCCTTTGGGATGCCTTTGGCAGATGCAGTAAGCCTGGAACTCAGGGCTTCCTAGTTAAAAAAATCCTAGCCCTAGGCCGAACCCCAACCCTAAGACGAGAAAGGCAAATCAGCCAGGAATTAGGCATGTCCCCAAGGAAAAAGCTGTGGAGGCAGGCACGTTGTGGTACTTTTGCGCTCTTCTGGGGTAGTCCTTCGCAGCTGCTGTGTTCTTGGAACTCAGGGCTTTCTGTTTAATAGAACTCTTACCCTAGGCGTAACTCAAACCTTAACCCTAGGAAGGAAAATCAGCCTATGGTTCGGGATGGTCTCATGGAAATATCAGTGGTGGCAGCCAAGTTGTGTCACTTTTGCGCTCCCCTTGGGATGCCTTTCGCAGCTGCAGTGTGCCTGGAGCCCAGGGCTTCCTGGTTTTAAAAGTCCTAGGCCTAAGCCTAACAGTAACCCTAGGAAGGTAAATCAACCGCGTATTAGGGTTCTTCCTAAGGGAAAAGCCGTGAAAGCAGCCATGTTGTGGCACTTTTGCACTCCCTTTTGGATGCCTTTCACAGCTCCAGTGTGCCTGGAACTCAGGGCTTCCTGATTTTAAAAATCCTAGCCCTAGGCCGAACCCCAACCCTAAGACGAGAAAGGCAAATCAGCCAGGAATTAGGCATGTCCCCAAGGAAAAAGCTGTGGAGGCAGGCATGTTGTGGTACTTTTGCGCTCTTCTTGGCTAGTCCTTCGCAGCTGCTGTGTTCTTGGAACTCAGGTCTTTCTGGTTAATAGACCTCTTACCCTAGGCGAAACTCAAACATTAACCCTAGGAAGGAAAATCAGCCTATGGTTCGGGATGGTCTCATGAGAATAGAAGCAGAGGCAGCCAAGATGTGTCACTTCTGCGCCCCTCTTCGGATGCCTTTAACAGCTGCAGTGTGCCTGAAGCCCAGGGCTTCCTGGTTTTAAAAGTCCTAGGTCTAAGCCTTACAGTAAACCTAGGAAGGTAAATCAGCCAGGTATTAGGGTTCTTCCTAAGGGAAAAGCTGTGAAAGCAGCCATGTTGTGGCACTTCTGCACTCCCTTTGGGATGCCTTTGGCAGATGCAGTAAGCCTGGAACTCAGGGCTTCCTGGTTAAAAAACTCCAAGCCCTAGGCTGAAGCCTAACCCTAACCCTAGGCAGATAAATCAGCCTAGGTTTAGGGATAGTGCCAAGGAAAAAGCTGTGAAAGCTGCCATGTTGTTGCACTTTTGTACTCCCCTTGGGATGCCTTGAACAGCTGCAGTGTGCCTGGATCTAAGGGCTTCCTAGTTTTAAAAATACTAGCCCCTTACCCGAGGCGTAACTCAAACCTTAACCCTAGGAAGGAAAATCAGCCTATGGTTCAGGATGGTCTCATGAGAATAGAAGCAGAGGCAGCCAAGTTGTGTCACTTCTGCGGCCCTCTTGGGATGCCTTTCGCAGCTGCATGTGCCTGGAGCCCAGGGCTTCCTGGTTTTAAAAGTCCTAGGCCTAAGCCTAACAGTAACCCTAGGAAGGTAAATCAGCCGCGTATTAGGGTTCTTCCTAAGGGAAAAGCCGTGAAAGCAGCCATGTTGTGGCACTTCTGCACTCCCTTTGGGATGCCTTTGGCAGATGCAGTAAGCCTGGAACTCAGGGCTTCCTGGTTAAAAAACTCCAAGCCATAGGCTGAAGCCTAACCCTAACCCTAGTCAGATAAATCAGCCTAGGTATAGGGATGGTGGCAAGGAAAAAGCTGTGGAAGCTGCCATGTTGTTGCACTTTTGTACTCCCCTTGGGATGCCTTTCGCAGCTGCAGTGTGCCTGGAGCCCAGGGCTTCCTGGTTTTAAAAGTCCTAGGCCTAAGCCTAACAGTAACGCTAGGAATGTAAATCAGCCGCGTATTAGGGTTCTTCCTAAGGGAAAAGCCGTGAAAGCAGCCATGTTGCACTTCTGCACTCCCTTTGGGATGCCTTTGGCAGATGCAGTAAGCCTGGAACTCAGGGCTTCCTAGGTAAAAAAATCCTAGCCCTAGGCCGAACCCCAACCCTAAGACGAGAAAGGCAAATCAGCCAGGAATTAGGCATGTCCCCAAGGAAAAAGCTGTGGAGGCAGGCATGTTGTGGTACTTTTGCGCTCTTCTTGGCTAGTCCTTCGCAGCTGCTGTGTTCTTAGAACTCAGGTCTTTCTGGTTAATAGAACTCTTACCCTAGGCGTAACTCAAATCTTAACCCTAAGAAGGAAAATCAGCCTATGGTTCGGGATGGTCTCATGAGAATAGCAGCAGAGGCAGCCAAGTTGTGTCACTTCTGCGGCCCTCTTGGGATGCCTTTAACAGCTGCATGTGCCTGGAGCCCAGGGCTTCCTGGTTTTAAAAGTCCTAGGCCTAAGCCTAACAGTAACCCTAGGAAGGTAAATCAGCCGCGTATTAGGGTTCTTCCTAAGGGAAAAGCCGTGAAAGCAGCCATGTTGTGGCACTTTTGCACTCCCTTTGGGTTGCTTTTGGCAGATGAAGTAAGCCTGGAACTCAGGGCTTCCTAGTTAAAAAAATCCTAGACCTAGGCCGAACCCCAACCCTAAGACGAGAAAGGCAAATCAGCCAGGAATTAGGCATGTCCCCAAGGAAAAAGCTGTGGAGGCAGGCATGTTGTGGTACTTTTGCGCTCTTCTTGGGTAGTCCTTCGCAGCTGCTGTGTTCTTGGAACTCAGGTCTTTCTGGTTAATAGAACTCTTACCCTAGGCGTAACTCAAACCTTAACCCTAGGAAGGAAAATCAGCCTATGGTTCGGGATGGTCTCATGGAAATATCAGTGGTGGCAGCCAAGTTGTGTCACTTTTGCGCTCCCCTTGGGATGCCTTTCGCAGCTGCAGTGTGCCTGGAGCCCAGGGCTTCCTGGTTTTAAAAGTCCTAGGCCTAAGCCTAACAGTAACCCTAGGAAGGTAAATCAGCTGGGTATTAGGGTTCTTCTTAAGGGGAAGGCCGTGAAAGCAGCCATGTTGTGGCACTTCTGCACTCCCTTTGGGATGCCTTTGGCAGATGCAGTAAGCCTGGAACTCAGGGCTTCCTAGGTAAAAAAATCCTAGCCCTAGGCCGAACCCCAACCCTAAGACGAGAAAGGCAAATCAGCCAGGAATTAGGCATGTCCCCAAGGAAAAAGCTGTGGAGGCAGGCACGTTGTGGTACTTTTGCGCTCTTCTGGGGTAGTCCTTCGCAGCTGCTGTGTTCTTGGAAATAAGGGCTTTCTGGTTAATAGAACACTTACCCTAGGCGTAACTCAAACCTTAACCCTAGGAAGGAAAATCAGCCTATGGTTCGGGATGGTCTCATGGAAATATCAGTGGTGGCAGCCAAGTTGTGTCACTTTTGCGCTCCCCTTGGGATGCCTTTCGCAGCTGCAGTGTGCCTGGAGACCAGGGCTTCCTGGTTTTAAAAGTCCTAGGCCTAAGCCTAACAGTAACCCTAGGAAGGTAAATCAGCTGGGTATTATGGTTCTTCTTAAGGGGAAGGCCGTGAAAGCAGCCATGTTGTGGCACTTCTGCACCCCCTTTGGGATGCCTTTGGCAGATGCAGTAAGCCTGGAACTCAGGGCTTCCTAGTTAAAAAAATCCTAGCCCTAGGCCGAACCCCAACCCTAAGACGAGAAAGGCAAATCAGCCAGGAATTAGGCATGTCCCCAAGGAAAAAGCTGTGGAGGCAGGCACGTTGTGGTACTTTTGCGCTCTTCTGGGGTAGTCCTTCGCAGCTGCTGTGTTCTTGGAACTCAGGGCTTTCTGTTTAATAGAACCCTTACCCGAGGCGTAACTCAAACCTTCACCCTAGGAAGGAAAATCAGCCTATGGTTCGGGATGGTCTCATGAGAATAGCAGCAGAGGCAGCCAAGTTGTGTCACTTCTGCGGCCCTCTTGGTATTCCTTTAACAGCTGCATGTGCCTGGAGCCCAGGGCTTCCTGGTTTTAAAAGTCCTAGGCCTAAGCCTAACAGTAACCCTAGGAAGGTAAATCAACCGCGTATTAGGGTTCTTCCTAAGGGAAAAGCCGTGAAACCAGCCATGTTGTGGCACTTTTGCACTCCCTTTGGGATGCCTTTGGCAGATGCAGTAAGCCTGGAACTCAGGGCTTCCTAGTTAAAAAAATCCTAGCCCTAGGCCGAACCCCAACCCTAAGACGAGAAAGGCAAATCAGCCAGGAATTAGGCATGTCCCCAAGGAAAAAGCTGGGGAGGCAGGCATGTTGTGGTACTTTTGCGCCCTTCTTGGCTAGTCCTTCGCAGCTGCTGTGTTCTTGGAACTCAGGTCTTTCTGGTTATTAGACCTCTTACCCTAGGCGAAACTCAAACATTAACCCTAGGAAGGAAAATCAGCCTATGGTTCGGGATGGTCTCATGAGAATAGAAGCAGAGGCAGCCAAGATGTGTCACTTCTGCGCCCCTCTTCGGATGCCTTTAACAGCTGCAGTGTGCCTGAAGCCCAGGGCTTCCTGGTTTTAAAAGTCCTAGGTCTAAGCCTTACAGTAACCCTAGGAAGGTAAATCAGCCGCGTATTAGGGTTCTTCCTAAGGGAAAAGCTGTGAAAGCAGCCATGTTGTGGCTCTTCTGCACTCCCTTTGGGATGCCTTTGGCAGATGCAGTAAGCCTGGAACTCAGGGCTTCCTGGTTAAAAAACTCCAAGCCCTAGGCTGAAGCCTAACCCTAACCCTAGGCAGATAAATCAGCCTAGGTTTAGGGATAGTGCCAAGGAAAAAGCTGTGAAAGCTGCCATGTTGTTGCACTTTTGTACTCCCCTTGGGATGCCTTGAACAGCTGCAGTGTGCCTGGATCTAAGGGCTTCCTAGTTTTAAAAATTCTAGCCCCTTACCCGAGGCGTAACTCAAACCTTAACCCTAGGAAGGAAAATCAGCCTATGGTTCAGGATGGTCTCATGAGAATAGAAGCAGAGGCAGCCAAGTTGTGTCACTTCTGCGGCCCTCTTGGGATGCCTTTCGCAGATGCATGTGCCTGGAGCCCAGGGCTTCCTGGTTTTAAAAGTCCTAGGCCTAAGCCTAACAGTAACCCTAGGAAGGTAAATCAGCCGCGTATTAGGGTTCTTCCTAAGGGAAAAGCCGTGAAAGCAGCCATGTTGTGGCACTTCTGCACTCCCTTTGGGATGCCTTTGGCAGATGCAGTAAGCCTGGAACTCAGGGCTTCCTAGTTAAAAAAATCCTAGCCCTAGGCCGAACCCCAACCCTAAGACGAGAAAGGCAAATCAGCCAGGAATTAGGCATGTCCCCAAGGAAAAAGCTGTGGAGGCAGGCACGTTGTGGTACTTTTGCGCTCTTCTGGGGTAGTCCTTCGCAGCTGCTGTGTTCTTGGAACTCAGGGCTTTCTGTTTAATAGAACCCTTACCCGAGGCGTAACTCAAACCTTCACCCTAGGAAGGAAAATCAGCCTATGGTTCGGGATGGTCTCATGAGAATAGCAGCAGAGGCAGCCAAGTTGTGTCACTTCTGCGGCCCTCTTGGTATTCCTTTAACAGCTGCATGTGCCTGGAGCCCAGGGCTTCCTGGTTTTAAAAGTCCTAGGCCTAAGCCTAACAGTAACCCTAGGAAGGTAAATCAACCGCGTATTAGGGTTCTTCCTAAGGGAAAAGCCGTGAAACCAGCCATGTTGTGGCACTTTTGCACTCCCTTTGGGATGCCTTTGGCAGATGCAGTAAGCCTGGAACTCAGGGCTTCCTAGTTAAAAAAATCCTAGCCCTAGGCCGAACCCCAACCCTAAGACGAGAAAGGCAAATCAGCCAGGAATTAGGCATGTCCCCAAGGAAAAAGCTGGGGAGGCAGGCATGTTGTGGTACTTTTGCGCCCTTCTTGGCTAGTCCTTCGCAGCTGCTGTGTTCTTGGAACTCAGGTCTTTCTGGTTATTAGACCTCTTACCCTAGGCGAAACTCAAACATTAACCCTAGGAAGGAAAATCAGCCTATGGTTCGGGATGGTCTCATGAGAATAGAAGCAGAGGCAGCCAAGATGTGTCACTTCTGCGCCCCTCTTCGGATGCCTTTAACAGCTGCAGTGTGCCTGAAGCCCAGGGCTTCCTGGTTTTAAAAGTCCTAGGTCTAAGCCTTACAGTAACCCTAGGAAGGTAAATCAGCCGCGTATTAGGGTTCTTCCTAAGGGAAAAGCTGTGAAAGCAGCCATGTTGTGGCTCTTCTGCACTCCCTTTGGGATGCCTTTGGCAGATGCAGTAAGCCTGGAACTCAGGGCTTCCTGGTTAAAAAACTCCAAGCCCTAGGCTGAAGCCTAACCCTAACCCTAGGCAGATAAATCAGCCTAGGTTTAGGGATAGTGCCAAGGAAAAAGCTGTGAAAGCTGCCATGTTGTTGCACTTTTGTACTCCCCTTGGGATGCCTTGAACAGCTGCAGTGTGCCTGGATCTAAGGGCTTCCTAGTTTTAAAAATTCTAGCCCCTTACCCGAGGCGTAACTCAAACCTTAACCCTAGGAAGGAAAATCAGCCTATGGTTCAGGATGGTCTCATGAGAATAGAAGCAGAGGCAGCCAAGTTGTGTCACTTCTGCGGCCCTCTTGGGATGCCTTTCGCAGATGCATGTGCCTGGAGCCCAGGGCTTCCTGGTTTTAAAAGTCCTAGGCCTAAGCCTAACAGTAACCCTAGGAAGGTAAATCAGCCGCGTATTAGGGTTCTTCCTAAGGGAAAAGCCGTGAAAGCAGCCATGTTGTGGCACTTCTGCACTCCCTTTGGGATGCCTTTGGCAGATGCAGTAAGCCTGGAACTCAGGGCTTCCTGGTTAAAAAACTCCAAGCCCTAGGCTGAAGCCTAACCCTAACCCTAGGCAGATAAATCAGCCTAGGTATAGGGATGGTGGCAAGGAAAAAGCTGTGGAAGCTGCCATGTTGTTGCACTTTTGTACTCCCCTTGGGATGCCTTGAACAGCTGCCGTGTGCCTGGAGCCCAGGGCTTCCTGGTTTTAAAAGTCCTAGGCCTAAGCCTAACAGTAACCCTAGGAAGGTAAATCAGCCACGTATTAGGGTTCTTCCTAAGGGAAAAGCCGTGAAAGCAGCCATGTTGCACTTCTGCACTCCCTTTGGGATGCCTTTGGCAGATGCAGTAAGCCTGGAACTCAGGGCTTCCTAGGTAAAAAAATCCTAGCCCTAGGCCGAACCCCAACCCTAAGACGAGAAAGGCAAATCAGCCAGGAATTAGGCATGTCCCCAAGGAAAAAGCTGTGGAGGCAGGCATGTTGTGGTACTTTTGCGCTCTTCTTGGCTAGTCCTTCGCAGCTGCTGTGTTCTTGGAACTCAGGTCTTTCTGGTTAATAGAAGTCTTACCCTAGGCGTAACTCAAGTCTTAACCCTAAGAAGGAAAATCAGCCTATGGTTCGGGATGGTCTCATGAGAATAGCAGCAGAGGCAGCCAAGTTGTGTCACTTCTGCGGCCCTCTTGGGATGCCTCTAACAGCTGCATGTGCCTGGAGCCCAGGGCTTCCTGGTTTTAAAAGTCCTAGGCCTAAGCCTAACAGTAACCCTAGGAAGGTAAATCAGCCGCGTATTAGGGTTCTTCCTAAGGGAAAAGCCGTGAAAGCAGCCATGTTGTGGCACTTTTGCACTACCTTTGGGTTGCTTTTGGCAGATGAAGTAAGCCTGGAACTCAGGGCTTCCTAGTTAAAAAAATCCTAGACCTAGGCCGAACCCCAACCCTAAGACGAGAAAGGCAAATCAGCCAGGAATTAGGCATGTCCCCAAGGAAAAAGCTGTGGAGGCAGGCATGTTGTGGTACTTTTGCGCCCTTCTTGGCTAGTCCTTCGCAGCTGCTGTGTTCTTGGAACTCAGGTCTTTCTGGTTAATAGACCTCTTACCCTAGGCGAAACTCAAACATTAACCCTAGGAAGGAAAATCAGCCTATGGTTCGGGATGGTCTCATGAGAATAGAAGCAGAGGCAGCCAAGATGTGTCACTTCTGCGCCCCTCTTCGGATGCCTTTAACAGCTGCAGTGTGCCTGAAGCCCAGGGCTTCCTGGTTTTAAAAGTCCTAGGTCTAAGCCTTACAGTAACCCTAGGAAGGTAAATCAGCCAGGTATTAGGGTTCTTCCTAAGGGAAAAGCTGTGAAAGCAGCCATGTTGTGGCTCTTCTGCACTCCCTTTGGGATGCCTTTGGCAGATGCAGTAAGCCTGGAACTCAGGGCTTCCTGGTTAAAAAACTCCAAGCCCTAGGCTGAAGCCTAACCCTAACCCTAGGCAGATAAATCAGCCTAGGTTTAGGGATAGTGCCAAGGAAAAAGCTGTGAAAGCTGCCATGTTGTTGCACTTTTGTACTCCCCTTGGGATGCCTTGAACAGCTGCAGTGTGCCTGGATCTAAGGGCTTCCTAGTTTTAAAAATTCTAGCCCCTTACCCGAGGCGTAACTCAAACCTTAACCCTAGGAAGGAAAATCAGCCTATGGTTCAGGATGGTCTCATGAGAATAGAAGCAGAGGCAGCCAAGTTGTGTCACTTCTGCGGCCCTCTTGGGATGCCTTTCGCAGATGCATGTGCCTGGAGCCCAGGGCTTCCTGGTTTTAAAAGTCCTA
This sequence comes from Ammospiza maritima maritima, assembly GCA_036010785.1. Lineage (NCBI taxonomy): Eukaryota > Metazoa > Chordata > Aves > Passeriformes > Passerellidae > Ammospiza > Ammospiza maritima. Next base: position 322,356 of record JAYKTQ010000121.1, read on the forward strand.
GGCCTAAGCCTAACAGTAACCCTAGGAAGGTAAATCAGCCGCGTATTAGGGTTCTTCCTAAGGGAAAAGCCGTGAAAGCAGCCATGTTGTGGCACTTCTGCACTCCCTTTGGGATGCCTTTGGCAGATGCAGTAAGCCTGGAACTCAGGGCTTCCTGGTTAAAAAACTCCAAGCCCTAGGCTGAAGCCTAACCCTAACCCTAGTCAGATAAATCAGCCTAGGTATAGGGATGGTGGCAAGGAAAAAGCTGTGGAAGCTGCCATGTTGTTGCACTTTTGTACTCCCCTTGGGATGCCTTGAACAGCTGCAGTGTGCCTGGAGCCCAGGGCTTCCTGGTTTTAAAAGTCCTAGGCCTAAGCCTAACAGTAACCCTAGGAAGGTAAATCAGCCACGTATTAGGGTTCTTCCTAAGGGAAAAGCCGTGAAAGCAGCCATGTTGCACTTCTGCACTCCCTTTGGGATGCCTTTGGCAGATGCAGTAAGCCTGGAACTCAGGGCTTCCTAGGTAAAAAAATCCTAGCCCTAGGCCGAACCCCAACCCTAAGACGAGAAAGGCAAATCAGCCAGGAATTAGGCATGTCCCCAAGGAAAAAGCTGTGGAGGCAGGCATGTTGTGGTACTTTTGCGCTCTTCTTGGGTAGTCCTTCGCAGCTGCTGTGTTCTTGGAACTCAGGTCTTTCTGGTTAATAGAACTCTTACCCTAGGCGTAACTCAAGTCTTAACCCTAAGAAGGAAAATCAGCCTATGGTTCGGGATGGTCTCATGAGAATAGCAGCAGAGGCAGCCAAGTTGTGTCACTTCTGCGGCCCTCTTGGGATGCCTCTAACAGCTGCATGTGCCTGGAGCCCAGGGCTTCCTGGTTTTAAAAGTCCTAGGCCTAAGCCTAACAGTAACCCTAGGAAGGTAAATCAGCCGCGTATTAGGGTTCTTCCTAAGGGAAAAGCCGTGAAAGCAGCCATGTTGTGGGACTTCTGCACTCCCTTTGGGTTGCTTTTGGCAGATGAAGTAAGCCTGGAACTCAGGGCTTCCTAGTTAAAAAAATCCTAGACCTAGGCCGAACCCCAACCCTAAGACGAGAAAGGCAAATCAGCCAGGAATTAGGCATGTCCCCAAGGAAAAAGCTGTGGAGGCAGGCACGTTGTGGTACTTTTGCGCTCTTCTTGGGTAGTCCTTCGCAGCTGCTGTGTTCTTGGAACTCAGGGCTTTCTGGTTAATAGAACCCTTACCCCAGGCGTAACTCAAACCTTAACCCTAGGAAGGAAAATCAGCCTATGGTTCGGGATGGTCTCATGGAAATATCAGTGGTGGCAGCCAAGTTGTGTCACTTCTGCGGCCCTCTTGGGATGCCTCTAACAGCTGCAGTGTGCCTGGAGCCCAGGGCTTCCTGGTTTTAAAAGTCCTAGGCCTAAGCCTAACAGTAACCCTAGGAAGGTAAATCAGCCGCGTATTAGGGTTCTTCCTAAGGGAAAAGCCGTGAAAGCAGCCATGTTGTGGCACTTCTGCACTCCCTTTGGGATGCCTTTGACAGATGCAGTAAGCCTGGAACTCAGGGCTTCCTAGTTAAAAAATCCTAGCCCTAGGCCGAACCCCAACCCTAAGACGAGAAAGGCAAATCAGCCAGGAATTAGACATGTCCCCAAGGAAAAAGCTGTGGAGGCAGGCATGTTGTGGTACTTTTGCGCTCTTCTTGGGTAGTCCTTCGCAGCTGCTGTGTTCTTGGAACTCAGGGCTTTCTGGTTAATAGAAACCTTACCCTAGGCGTAACTCAAACCTTAATCCTAGGTAGGAAAATCAGCCTATGATTTGGGATCGTCTCATGGAAATATCAGTGGTGGCAGCCAAGTTGTGTCACTTTTGCGCTCCCCTTGGGATGCCTTTCGCAGCTGCAGTGTGCCTGGAGCCCAGGGCTTCCTGGTTTTAAAAGTCCTAGGCCTAAGCCTAACAGTAACCCTAGGAAGGTAAATCAGCTGGGTATTAGGGTTCTTCCTAAGGGAAAAGCCGTGAAAGCAGCCATGTTGTGGCACTTCTGCACTCCCTTTGGGATGCCTTTGGCAGATGCAGTAAGCCTGGAACTCAGGGCTTCCTGGTTAAAAAACTCCAAGACCTAGGCTGAAGCCTAACCCTAACCCTAGGCAGATAAATCAGCCTAGGTATAGGGATGGTGCCAAGGAAAAAGCTGTGAAAGCTGCCATGTTGTTGCACTTTTGTACTCTCCTTGGGATGCCTTGAACAGCTGCAGTGAGCCTGGAACTAAGGGCTTCCTAGTTTTAGAAATCCTCGCCCTAGGCCTAAGCCTTACAGTAACCCTGGGAAGGGAAATCAGCCTGGTGTTAGGCTTCTTGCCAAGGAAAAAGCCGTGAAAGCAGCCATGTTGTGGCACTTTTGCACTCCCTTTTGGATGACTTTCACAGCTCCAGTGTGCCTGGAACTCAGGGCTTCCTGATTTTAAAAGTCCTAGCCCTAGCCCGAACCCCAAACCTAAGACGAGAAAGGCAAATCAGCCAGGAATTAGGCATGTCCCCAAGGAAAAAGCTGTGGAGGCAGGCACGTTGTGGTACTTTTGCGCTCTTCTTGGCTAGTCCTTCGCAGCTGCTGTGTTCTTGGAACTCAGGGCTTTCTGGTTAATAGAACCCTTACCCTAGGCGTAACTCAAACCTTAACCCTAGGAAGGAAAATCAGCCTATGGTTCGGGATGGTCTCATGGAAATATCAGTGGTGGCAGCCAAGTTGCGGCACTTTTGCGCTCCCCTTGGGATGCCTTTCGCAGCTGCAGAGTGCCTGGAGCCCAGGGCTTCCTGGTTTTAAAAGTCCTAGGCCTAAGCCTAACAGTAACCCTAGGAAGGTAAATCAGCCGCGTATTAGGGTTCTTCCTAAGGGAAAAGCCGTGAAAGCAGCCATGTTGTGGCACTTTTGCACTCCCTTTGGGATGCATTTGGCAGATGCAGTAAGCCTGGAACTCAGGGCTTCCTGGTTAAAAAACTCCAAGCCCTAGGCTGAACCCTAACCCTAACCCTAGGCAGATAAATCAGCCTATGTATAGGGATGGTGCCAAGGAAAAAGCTGTGAAAGCTGCCATGTTGTGGTGCTTTAGTACTCCCCTTGGGATGCCTTGAACAGCTGCAGTGTGCCTGGAGCCCAGGGCTTCCTGGTTTTAAAAGTCCTAGGCCTAAGCCTAACAGTAACCCTAGGAAGGTAAATCAGCCGCGTATTAGGGTTCTTCCTAAGGGAAAAGCCGTGAAAGCAGCCATGTTGTGGCACTTTTGCACTCCCTTTGGGATGCATTTGGCAGATGCAGTAAGCCTGGAACTCAGGGCTTCCTGGTTAAAAAACTCCAAGCCCTAGGCTGAACCCTAACCCTAACCCTAGTCAGATAAATCAGCCTAGGTATAGGGATGGTGCCAAGGAAAAAGCTGTGAAAGCTGCCATGTTGTGGTGCTTTAGTACTCCCCTTGGGATGCCTTGAACAGCTGCAGTGTGCCTGGAGCCCAGGGCTTCCTGGTTTTAAAAGTCCTAGGCCTAAGCCTAACAGTAACCCTAGGAAGGTAAATCAGCCGCGTATTAGGGTTCTTCCTAAGGGAAAAGCCGTGAAAGCAGCCATGTTGTGGCACTTCTGCACTCCCTTTGGGATGCCTTTGACAGATGCAGTAAGCCTGGAACTCAGGGCTTCCTAGTTAAAAAAATCCTAGCCCTAGGCCGAACCCCAACCCTAAGACGAGAAAGGCAAATTAGCCAGGAATTAGACATGTCCCCAAGGAAAAAGCTGTGGAGGCAGGCATGTTGTGGTACTTTTGCGCTCTTCTTGGGTAGTCCTTCGCAGCTGCTGTGTTCTTGGAACTCAGGGCTTTCTGGTTAATAGAACCCTTACCCTAGGCGTAACTCAAACTTTAATCCTAGGAAGGAAAATCAGCCTATGATTTGGGATGGTCTCATGGAAATATCAGTGGTGGCAGCCAAGTTGTGTCACTTTTGCGCTCCCCGTGGGATGCCTTTCGCAGCTGCAGTGTGCCTGGAGCCCAGGGCTTCCTGGTTTTAAAAGTCCTAGTCCTAAGCCTAACAGTAACCCTAGGAAGGTAAATCAGCCGCGTATTAGGGTTCTTCCTAAGGGAAAAGCCGTGAAAGCAGCCATGTTGTGGCACTTCTGCACTCCCTTTGGGATGCCTTTGGCAGATGCAGTAAGCCTGGAACTCAGGGCTTCCTAGTTAAAAAAATCCTAGCCCTAGGCCAAACCCCAACCCTAAGACGAGAAAGGCAAATCAGCCAGGAATTAGGCATGTCCCCAAGGAAAAAGCTGTGGAGGCAGGCATGTTGTGGTACTTTTGCGCTCTTCTTGGCTAGTCCTTCGCAGCTGCTGTGTTCTTGGAACTCAGGGCTTTCTGGTTAATAGAACCCTTACCCTAGGCGTAACTCAAACATTAACCCTAGGAAGGAAAATCAGCCTATGGTTCGGGATGGTCTCATGAGAATACAAGCAGAGGCAGCCAAGTCGTGTCACTTCTGCTGCCCTCTTGGGATGCCTTTAACAGCTGCAGTGTGCCTGGAGCCCAGGGCTTCCTGGTTTTAAAGGTCCTAGGCCTAAGCCTAACAGTAACCCTAGGAAGGTAAATCAGCCGGGTATTAGGGTTCTTCCTAAGGGAAAAGCTGTGAAAGCAGCCATGTTGTGGCACTTTTGCACTCCCTTTGGGATGCCTTTGGCAGATGCAGTAAGCCTGGAACTCAGGGCTTCCTGGTTAAAAAACTCCAAGCCCTAGGCTGAACCCTAACCCTAACCCTAGGCAGATAAATCAGCCTAGGTATAGGGATGGTGCCAAGGAAAAAGCTGTGAAAGCTGCCATGTTGTTGCACTTTTGTACTCCCCTTGGGATGCCTTGAACAGCTGCAGTGTGCCTGGATCTAAGGGCTTCCTAGTTTTAAAAATCCTAGCCCTAGGCCTAAGCCTTACAGTAACCCTGGGAAGGGAAATCAGCCTGGTGTTAAGCTTCTTGCCAAGGAAAAAGTCGTGAAAGCAACCATGTTGTGGCACTTTTGCACTCCCTTTGGGATGCCTTTCACAGCTCCAGTGTGCCTGGAACTCAGGGCTTCCTGATTTTAAAAATCCTAGCCCTGGCCGAACCCCAACCCTAAGACGAGAAAGGCAAATCAGCCAGGAATTAGGCATGTCCCCAAGGAAAAAGCTGTGGAGGCAGGCACGTTGTGGTACTTTTGCGCTCTTCTTGGGTAGTCCTTCGCAGCTGCTGTGTTCTTGGAACTCAGGGCTTTCTGGTTAATAGAACTCTTACCCTAGGCGTAACTCAAGTCTTAACCCTAAGAAGGAAAATCAGCCTATGGTTCGGGATGGTCTCATGAGAATAGCAGCAGAGGCAGCCAAGTTGTGTCACTTCTGCGGCCCTCTTGGGATGCCTCTAACAGCTGCATGTGCCTGGAGCCCAGGGCTTCCTGGTTTTAAAAGTCCTAGGCCTAAGCCTAACAGTAACCCTAGGAAGGTAAATCAGCCGCGTATTAGGGTTCTTCCTAAGGGAAAAGCCGTGAAAGCAGCCATGTTGTGGGACTTCTGCACTCCCTTTGGGTTGCTTTTGGCAGATGAAGTAAGCCTGGAACTCAGGGCTTCCTAGTTAAAAAAATCCTAGACCTAGGCCGAACCCCAACCCTAAGACGAGAAAGGCAAATCAGCCAGGAATTAGGCATGTCCCCAAGGAAAAAGCTGTGGAGGCAGGCACGTTGTGGTACTTTTGCGCTCTTCTGGGGTAGTCCTTCGCAGCTGCTGTGTTCTTGGAACTCAGGGCTTTCTGGTTAATAGAACCCTTACCCCAGGCGTAACTCAAACCTTAACCCTAGGAAGGAAAATCAGCCTATGGTTCGGGATGGTCTCATGGAAATATCAGTGGTGGCAGCCAAGTTGTGTCACTTCTGCGGCCCTCTTGGGATGCCTCTAACAGCTGCAGTGTGCCTGGAGCCCAGGGCTTCCTGGTTTTAAAAGTCCTAGGCCTAAGCCTAACAGTAACCCTAGGAAGGTAAATCAGCCGCGTATTAGGGTTCTTCCTAAGGGAAAAGCCGTGAAAGCAGCCATGTTGTGGCACTTCTGCACTCCCTTTGGGATGCCTTTGACAGATGCAGTAAGCCTGGAACTCAGGGCTTCCTAGTTAAAAAATCCTAGCCCTAGGCCGAACCCCAACCCTAAGACGAGAAAGGCAAATCAGCCAGGAATTAGACATGTCCCCAAGGAAAAAGCTGTGGAGGCAGGCATGTTGTGGTACTTTTGCGCTCTTCTTGGGTAGTCCTTCGCAGCTGCTGTGTTCTTGGAACTCAGGGCTTTCTGGTTAATAGAAACCTTACCCTAGGCGTAACTCAAACCTTAATCCTAGGTAGGAAAATCAGCCTATGATTTGGGATCGTCTCATGGAAATATCAGTGGTGGCAGCCAAGTTGTGTCACTTTTGCGCTCCCCTTGGGATGCCTTTCGCAGCTGCAGTGTGCCTGGAGCCCAGGGCTTCCTGGTTTTAAAAGTCCTAGGCCTAAGCCTAACAGTAACCCTAGGAAGGTAAATCAGCCGGGTATTAGGGTTCTTCCTAAGGGAAAAGCCGTGAAAGCAGCCATGTTGTGGCACTTCTGCACTCCCTTTGGGATGCCTTTGGCAGATGCAGTAAGCCTGGAACTCAGGGCTTCCTGGTTAAAAAACTCCAAGACCTAGGCTGAAGCCTAACCCTAACCCTAGGCAGATAAATCAGCCTAGGTATAGGGATGGTGCCAAGGAAAAAGCTGTGAAAGCTGCCATGTTGTTGCACTTTTGTACTCCCCTTGGGATGCCTTGAACAGCTGCAGTGAGCCTGGAACTAAGGGCTTCCTAGTTTTAGAAATCCTCGCCCTAGGCCTAAGCCTTACAGTAACCCTGGGAAGGGAAATCAGCCTGGTGTTAGGCTTCTTGCCAAGGAAAAAGCCGTGAAAGCAGCCATGTTGTGGCACTTTTGCACTCCCTTTTGGATGACTTTCACAGCTCCAGTGTGCCTGGAACTCAGGGCTTCCTGATTTTAAAAGTCCTAGCCCTAGCCCGAACCCCAAACCTAAGACGAGAAAGGCAAATCAGCCAGGAATTAGGCATGTCCCCAAGGAAAAAGCTGTGGAGGCAGGCATGTTGTGGTACTTTTGCGCTCTTCTTGGCTAGTCCTTCGCAGCTGCTGTGTTCTTGGAACTCAGGGCTTTCTGGTTAATAGAACCCTTACCCTAGGCGTAACTCAAACCTTAACCCTAGGAAGGAAAATCAGCCTATGGTTCGGGATGGTCTCATGGAAATATCAGTGGTGGCAGCCAAGTTGCGGCACTTTTGCGCTCCCCTTGGGATGCCTTTCGCAGCTGCAGAGTGCCTGGAGCCCAGGGCTTCCTGGTTTTAAAAGTCCTAGGCCTAAGCCTAACAGTAACCCTAGGAAGGTAAATCAGCCGCGTATTAGGGTTCTTCCTAAGGGAAAAGCCGTGAAAGCAGCCATGTTGTGGCACTTTTGCACTCCCTTTGGGATGCATTTGGCAGATGCAGTAAGCCTGGAACTCAGGGCTTCCTGGTTAAAAAACTCCAAGCCCTAGGCTGAACCCTAACCCTAACCCTAGGCAGATAAATCAGCCTATGTATAGGGATGGTGCCAAGGAAAAAGCTGTGAAAGCTGCCATGTTGTGGTGCTTTAGTACTCCCCTTGGGATGCCTTGAACAGCTGCAGTGTGCCTGGAGCCCAGGGCTTCCTGGTTTTAAAAGTCCTAGGCCTAAGCCTAACAGTAACCCTAGGAAGGTAAATCAGCCGCGTATTAGGGTTCTTCCTAAGGGAAAAGCCGTGAAAGCAGCCATGTTGTGGCACTTTTGCACTCCCTTTGGGATGCATTTGGCAGATGCAGTAAGCCTGGAACTCAGGGCTTCCTGGTTAAAAAACTCCAAGCCCTAGGCTGAACCCTAACCCTAACCCTAGTCAGATAAATCAGCCTAGGTATAGGGATGGTGCCAAGGAAAAAGCTGTGAAAGCTGCCATGTTGTGGTGCTTTAGTACTCCCCTTGGGATGCCTTGAACAGCTGCAGTGTGCCTGGAGCCCAGGGCTTCCTGGTTTTAAAAGTCCTAGGCCTAAGCCTAACAGTAACCCTAGGAAGGTAAATCAGCCGCGTATTAGGGTTCTTCCTAAGGGAAAAGCCGTGAAAGCAGCCATGTTGTGGCACTTCTGCACTCCCTTTGGGATGCCTTTGACAGATGCAGTAAGCCTGGAACTCAGGGCTTCCTAGTTAAAAAAATCCTAGCCCTAGGCCGAACCCCAACCCTAAGACGAGAAAGGCAAATTAGCCAGGAATTAGACATGTCCCCAAGGAAAAAGCTGTGGAGGCAGGCATGTTGTGGTACTTTTGCGCTCTTCTTGGGTAGTCCTTCGCAGCTGCTGTGTTCTTGGAACTCAGGGCTTTCTGGTTAATAGAACCCTTACCCTAGGCGTAACTCAAACTTTAATCCTAGGAAGGAAAATCAGCCTATGATTTGGGATGGTCTCATGGAAATATCAGTGGTGGCAGCCAAGTTGTGTCACTTTTGCGCTCCCCGTGGGATGCCTTTCGCAGCTGCAGTGTGCCTGGAGCCCAGGGCTTCCTGGTTTTAAAAGTCCTAGGCCTAAGCCTAACAGTAACCCTAGGAAGGTAAATCAGCCGCGTATTAGGGTTCTTCCTAAGGGAAAAGCCGTGAAAGCAGCCATGTTGTGGCACTTCTGCACTCCCTTTGGGATGCCTTTGGCAGATGCAGTAAGCCTGGAACTCAGGGCTTCCTAGTTAAAAAAATCCTAGCCCTAGGCCAAACCCCAACCCTAAGACGAGAAAGGCAAATCAGCCAGGAATTAGGCATGTCCCCAAGGAAAAAGCTGTGGAGGCAGGCATGTTGTGGTACTTTTGCGCTCTTCTTGGCTAGTCCTTCGCAGCTGCTGTGTTCTTGGAACTCAGGGCTTTCTGGTTAATAGAACCCTTACCCTAGGCGTAACTCAAACATTAACCCTAGGAAGGAAAATCAGCCTATGGTTCGGGATGGTCTCATGAGAATACAAGCAGAGGCAGCCAAGTCGTGTCACTTCTGCTGCCCTCTTGGGATGCCTTTAACAGCTGCAGTGTGCCTGGAGCCCAGGGCTTCCTGGTTTTAAAGGTCCTAGGCCTAAGCCTAACAGTAACCCTAGGAAGGTAAATCAGCCGGGTATTAGGGTTCTTCCTAAGGGAAAAGCTGTGAAAGCAGCCATGTTGTGGCACTTTTGCACTCCCTTTGGGATGCCTTTGGCAGATGCAGTAAGCCTGGAACTCAGGGCTTCCTGGTTAAAAAACTCCAAGCCCTAGGCTGAACCCTAACCCTAACCCTAGGCAGATAAATCAGCCTAGGTATAGGGATGGTGCCAAGGAAAAAGCTGTGAAAGCTGCCATGTTGTTGCACTTTTGTACTCCCCTTGGGATGCCTTGAACAGCTGCAGTGTGCCTGGATCTAAGGGCTTCCTAGTTTTAAAAATCCTAGCCCTAGGCCTAAGCCTTACAGTAACCCTGGGAAGGGAAATCAGCCTGGTGTTAAGCTTCTTGCCAAGGAAAAAGTCGTGAAAGCAACCATGTTGTGGCACTTTTGCACTCCCTTTGGGATGCCTTTCACAGCTCCAGTGTGCCTGGAACTCAGGGCTTCCTGATTTTAAAAATCCTAGCCCTGGCCGAACCCCAACCCTAAGACGAGAAAGGCAAATCAGCCAGGAATTAGGCATGTCCCCAAGGAAAAAGCTGTGGAGGCAGGCACGTTGTGGTACTTTTGCGCTCTTCTTGGGTAGTCCTTCGCAGCTGCTGTGTTCTTGGAACTCAGGGCTTTCTGGTTAATAGAACCCTTACCCGAGGCGTAACTCAAACCTTAACCCTAGGAAGGAAAATCAGCCTATGGTTCGGGATGGTCTCATGAGAATAGCAGCAGAGGCAGCCAAGTTGTGTCACTTCTGCAGCCCTCTTGGGATGCCTTGAACAGCTGCATGTGCCTGGAGCCCAGGGCTTCCTGGTTTTAAAAGTCCTAGGCCTAAGCCTAACAGTAACCCTAGGAAGGTAAATCAGCCGCGTATTAGGGTTCTTCCTAAGGGAAAAGCCGTGAAAGCAGCCATGTTGTGGCACTTCTGCACTCCCTTTGGGATGCCTTTGGCAGATGCAGTAAGCCTGGAACTCAGGGCTTCCTAGTTAAAAAAGTCCTAGCCCTAGGCCGAACCCCAACCCTAAGACGAGAAAGGCAAATCAGCCAGGAATTAGGCATGTCCCCAAGGAAAAAGCTGTGGAGGCAGGCATGTTGTGGTACTTTTGCGCTCTTCTTGGGTAGTCCTTCGCAGCTGCTGTGTTCTTGGAACTCAGGGCTTTCTGGTTAATAGAACCCTTACCCTAGGCGTAACTCAAACCTTAACCCTAGGAAGGAAAATCAGCCTATGGTTCGGGATGGTCTCATGGAAATATCAGTGGTGGCAGCCAAGTTGTGTCACTTTTGCGCTCCCCTTGGGATGCCTTTCGCAGCTGCAGTGTGCCTGGAGCCCAGGGCTTCCTGGTTTTAAAAGTCCTAGGCCTAAGCCTAACAGTAACCCTAGGAAGGTAAATCAGCCGCGTATTAGGGTTCTTCCTAAGGGAAAAGCCGTGAAAGCAGCCATGTTGTGGCACTTCTGCACTCCCTTTGGGATGCCTTTGGAAGATGCAGTAAGCCTGGAACTCAGGGCTTCCTAGTTAAAAAAATCCTAGCCCTAGGCCGAAGCCTAACCCTAACCCTAGGCAGATAAATCAGCCTAGGTATAGGGATGGTGCCAAGGAAAAAGCTGTGAAAGCTGCCATGTTGTTGCACTTTTGTACTCCCCTTGGGATGCCTTGAACAGCTGCAGTGAGCCTGGAACTAAGGGCTTCCTAGTTTTAGAAATCCTAGCCCTAGGCCTAAGGCTTACAGTAACCCTGGGAAGGGAAATCAGCCTGGTGTTAGGCTTCTTGCCAAGGAAAAAGCCGTGAAAGCAGCCATGTTGTGGCACTTTTGCACTCCCTTTTGGATGCCTTTCACAGCTCCAGTGTGCCTGGAACTCAGGGCTTCCTGATTTTAAAAGTCCTAGCCCTAGGCCGAACGCCAACCCTAAGACGAGAAAGGCAAATCAGCCAGGAATTAGGCATGTCCCCAAGGAAAAAGCTAGCGACGCAGGCACGTTGTGGTACTTTTGCGCTCTTCTTGGCTAGTCCTTCGCAGCTGCTGTGTTCTTGGAACTCAGGGCTTTCTGGTTAATAGAACCCTTACCCTAGGCGTAACTCAAACCTTAACCCTAGGAAGGAAAATCAGCCTATGGTTCGGGATGGTCTCATGGAAATATCAGTGGTGGCAGCCAAGTTGTGTCACTTTTGCGCTCCCCTTGGGATGCCTTTCGCAGCTGCAGTGTGCCTGGAGCCCAGGGCTTCCTGGTTTTAAAAGTCCTAGGCCTAAGCCTAACAGTAACCCTAGGAAGGTAAATCAGCCGCGTATTAGGGTTCTACCTAAGGGAAAAGCCGTGAAAGCAGCCATGTTGTGGCACTTCTGCACTCCCTTTGGGATGCCTTTGGCAGATGCAGTAAGCCTGGAACTCAGGGCTTCCTAGTTAAAAAAATCCTAGCCCTAGGCCGAACCCCAAGCCTAAGACGAGAAAGGCAAATCAGCCAGGAATTAGGCATGTCCCCAAGGAAAAAGCTGTGGAGGCAGGCATGTTGTGGTACTTTTGCGCTCTTCTTGGCTAGTCCTTCGCAGCTGCTGTGTTCTTGGAACTCAGGTCTTTCTGGTTAATAGACCTCTTACCCTAGGCGAAACTCAAACATTAACCCTAGGAAGGAAAATCAGCCTATGGTTCGGGATGGTCTCATGAGAATAGAAGCAGAGGCAGCCAAGTTGTGTCACTTCTGCGGCCCTCTTGGGATGCCTTTAACAGCTGCAGTGTGCCTGAAGCCCAGGGCTTCCTGGTTTTAAAAGTCCTAGGCCTAAGCCTAACAGTAACCCTAGGAAGGTAAATCAGCCGCGTATTAGGGTTCTTCCTAAGGGAAAAGCTGTGAAAGCAGCCATGTTGTGGCACTTTTGCACTCCCTTTGGGATGCCTTTGGCAGATGCAGTAAGCCTGGAACTCAGGGCTTCCTGGTTAAAAAACTCCAAGCCCTAGGCTGAACCCTAACCCTAACCCTAGGCAGATAAATCAGCCTAGGTATAGGGATGGTGCCAAGGAAAAAGCTGTGAAAGCTGCCATGTTGTTGCACTTTTGTACTCCCCTTGGGATGCCTTGAACAGCTGCAGTGTGCCCGGATCTAAGGGCTTCCTAGTTTTAAAAATCCTAGCCCTAGGCCTAAGCCTTACAGTAACCCTGGGAAGGGAAATCAGCCTGGTGTTAAGCTTCTTGCCAAGGAAAAAGTCGTGCAAGCAACCATGTTGTGGCACTTTTGCACTCCCTTTTGGATGCCTTTCACAGCTCCAGTGTGCCTGGAACTCAGGGCTTCCTGATTTTAAAAATCCTAGCCCTAGGCCGAACCCCAACCCTAAGACGAGAAAGGCAAATCAGCCAGGAATTAGGCATGTCCCCAAGGAAAAAGCTGTGGAGGCAGGCACGTTGTGGTACTTTTGCGCTCTTCTTGGGTAGTCCTTCGCAGCAGCTGTGTTCTTGGAACTCAGGGCTTTCTGGTTAATAGAACCCTTACCCGAGGCGTAACTCAAACCTTAACCCTAGGAAGGAAAATCAGCCTATGGATCGGGATGGTCTCATGAGAATAGCAGCAGAGGCAGCCAAGTTGTGTCACTTTTGCGCTCCCCTTGGGATGCCTTTCGCAGCTGCAGTGTGCCTGGAGCCCAGGGCTTCCTGGTTTTAAAGGTCCTAGGCCTAAGCCTAACAGTAACCCTAGGAAGGTAAATCAGCCGCGTATTAGGGTTCTTCCTAAGGGAAAAGCCGTGAAAGCAGCCATGTTGTGGGACTTCTGCACTCCCTTTGGGATGCTTTAGGCAGATGCAGTAAGCCTGGAACTCAGGGCTTCCTAGTTAAAAAAATCCTAGCCCTAGGCCGAACCCCAACCCTAAGACGAGAAAGGCAAATCAGCCAGGAATTAGGCATGTCCCCAAGGAAAAAGCTGTGGAGGCAGGCACGTTGTGGTACTTTTGCGCTCTTCTGGGGTAGTCCTTCGCAGCTGCTGTGTTCTTGGAACTCAGGGCTTTCTGGTTAATAGAACCCTTACTCTAGGCGTAACTCAAACCTTAACCCTAGGAAGGAAAATCAGCCTATGGTTCGGGATGGTCTCATGGAAATATCAGTGGTGGCAGCCAAGTTGTGTCACTTTTGCGCTCCCCTTGGGATGCCTTTCGCAGCTGCAGAGTGCCTGGAGCCCAGGGCTTCCTGGTTTTAAAAGTCCTAGGCCTAAGCCTAACAGTAACCCTAGGAAGGTAAATCAGCCGCGTATTAGGGTTCTTCCTAAGGGAAAAGCCGTGAAAGCAGCCATGTTGTGGCACTTCTGCACTCCCTTTGGGATGCCTTTGGCAGATGCAGTAAGCCTGGAACTCAGGGCTTCCTGATTAAAAAACTCCAAGACCTAGGCTGAAGCCTAACCCTAACCCTAGGCAGATAAATCAGCCTAGGTATAGGGATGGTGCCAAGGAAAAAGCTGTGAAAGCTGCCATGTTGTTGCACTTTTGTACTCCCCTTGGGATGCCTTGAACAGCTGCAGTGAGCCTGGAACTAAGGGCTTCCTAGTTTTAGAAATCCTAGCCCTAGGCTTAAGCCTTACAGTAACCCTGGGAAGGGAAATCAGCCTGGTGTTAGGCTTCTTGCCAAGGAAAAAGCCGTGAAAGCAGCCATGTTGTGGCACTTTTGCACTCCCTTTTGGATGCCTTTCACAGCTCCAGTGTGCCTGGAACTCAGGGCTTCCTGATTTTAAAAGTCCTAGCCCTAGGCCGAACCCCAACCCTAAGACGAGAAAGGCAAATCAGCCAGGAATTAGGCATGTCCCCAAGGAAAAAGCTGTGGAGGCAGGCACGTTGTGGTACTTTTGCGCTCTTCTTGGGTAGTCCTTCGCAGCTGCTGTGTTCTTGGAACTCAGGGCTTTCTGGTTAATAGAACCCTTACCCGAGGCGTAACTCAAACCTTAACCCTAGGAAGGAAAATCAGCCTATGGTTCGGGATGGTCTCCTGGAAATATCAGTGGGGGCAGCCAAGTTGTGTCACTTTTGCGCTCCCCTTGGGATGCCTTTCGCAGCTGCAGAGTGCCTGGAGCCCAGGGCTTCCTGGTTTTAAAAGTCCTAGGCCTAAGCCTAACAGTAACCCTAGGAAGGTAAATCAGCCGTGTATTAGGGTTCTTCCTAAGGGAAAAGCCGTGAAAGCAGCCATGTTTTGGCAGTTCTGCACTCCCTTTGGGATGCTTTAGGCAGATGCAGTAAGCCTGGAACTCAGGGCTTCCTAGTTAAAAAAATCCTAGCCCTAGGCCGAACCCCAAGCCTAAGACGAGAAAGGCAAATCAGCCAGGAATTAGGCATGTCCCCAAGGAAAAAGCTGTGGAGGCAGGCATGTTGTGGTACTTTTGCGCTCTTCTTGGCTAGTCCTTCGCAGCTGCTGTGTTCTTGGAACTCAGGGCTTTCTGGTTAATAGAACCCTTACCCTAGGCGTAACTCAAAGCTTAACCCTAGGAAGGAAAATCAGCCTATGGTTCGGGATGGTCTCATGGAAATATCAGTGGTGGCAGCCAAGTTGTGTCACTTTTGCGCTCCCCTTGGGATGCCTTTCGCAGCTGCAGAGTGCCTGGAGCCCAGGGCTTCCTGGTTTTAAAAGTCCTAGGCCTAAGCCTAACAGTAACCCTAGGAAGGTAAATCAGCCGCGTATTAGGGTTCTTCCTAAGGGAAAAGCCGTGAAAGCAGCCATGTTGTGGCACTTCTGCACTCCCTTTGGGATGCCTTTGGCAGATGCAGTAAGCCTGGAACTCAGGGCTTCCTGATTAAAAAACTCCAAGACCTAGGCTGAAGCCTAACCCTAACCCTAGGCAGATAAATAAGCCTAGGTATAGGGATGGTGCCAAGGAAAAAGCTGTGAAAGCTGCCATGTTGTTGCACTTTTGTACTCCCCTTGGGATGCCTTGAACAGCTGCAGTGAGCCTGGAACTAAGGGCTTCCAAGTTTTAGAAATCCTAGCCCTAGGCCTAAGCCTTACAGTAACCCTGGGAAGGGAAATCAGCCTGGTGTTAGGCTTCTTGCCAAGGAAAAAGCCGTGAAAGCAGCCATGTTGTGGCACTTTTGCACTCCGTTTTGGATGCCTTTCACAGCTCCAGTGTGCCTGGAACTCAGGGCTTCCTGATTTTAAAAGTCCTAGCCCTAGGCCGAACGCCAACCCTAAGACGAGAAAGGCAAATCAGCCAGGAATTAGGCATGTCCCCAAGGAAAAAGCTATCGACGCAGGCATGTTGTGGTACTTTTGCGCTCTTCTTGGCTAGTCATTCGCAGCTGCTGTGTTCTTGGAACTCAGGGCTTTCTGGTTAATAGAACCCTTACCCTAGGCGTAACTCAAACCTTAACCCTAGGAAGGAAAATCAGCCTATGGTTCGGGATGGTCTCATGAGAATAGCAGCAGAGGCAGCCAAGTTGTGTCACTTTTGCGCTCCCCTTGGGATGCCTTTTGCAGCTGCAGTGTGTTTGGAGCCCAGGGCTTCCTGGTTTTAAAAGTCCTAGGCCTAAGCCTAACAGTAACCCTAGGAAGGTAAATCAGCCGCGTATTAGGGTTCTTCCTAAGGGAAAAGCCGTGAAAGCAGCCATGTTGTGGCACTTCTGCACTCCCTTAGGGATGCCTTTGGCAGATGCAGTAAGCCTGGAACTCAGGGCTTCCTGGTTAAAAAACTCCAAGCCCTAGGCTGAAGCCTATCGCTATCCCCAGGAAGGAAAATCAGCCTAAGTATAGGGATCGTGCAACGTCTAGAACACGATGGGAGATGTTTTCTGTGCTGGCACGGTTTTTCCTCGCCAGACATAGTGGAAAAGCTTTTTGCAAAGATGTAGACGAGAAGAGACGCTAAAGACCAAGGTACGATGCTCTCCGGAGCTAAGAGCTTCTCCCGGGCGTCTTTCGGCAGAAGCCGCGCTAAGGAGTGCACAGTGAGCGGCACAATCGTCTTTGCGCGAAGAAGCCGCTTCTTCGCCTCCGGGAGCCGGAGAGAGCGGCACCTTCGGAAAGGTGAAGAAGGAAGCTGTACAACACTGGGATTGTGTGCGCAGCTTGCCAACTGCTAGAAAACAGTACCTTTGCACTCTCCTGACTTTTCCAATCACATGAACATTCGATTGGAAGCTGTTCTGGACAACTTTTCTTTCCTTCATGCCAAACACTCGGCACACCTCCGTGCAACGTCTAGAACACGATGGGAGATGTTTTCTGTGCTGGCACAGTTTTTCCTCGCCAGACATAGTGGAAAAGCTTTTTGCTAAGATGTAGACGAGAAGAGACGCTAAAGACGAAGGTACGATGCTCTCCGGAGCTAAGAGCTGCTCCCGGGCGTCTTTCGGCAGAAGCCGCGCTAAGGAGTGCACAGTGAGCGGCACAATCATCTTTGCGCGAAGAAGCCGCTTCTTCGCCTCCGGGAGCCGGAGAGAGCGGCACCTTCGGAAAGGTGAAGAAGGAAGCTGTACAACACTGGGATTGTGTGCGCAGCTTGCCAACTGCTAGAAAACAGTACCTTTGCACTCTCCTGACTTTTCCAATCACATGAACATTCGATTGGAAGCTGTTTTGGACAACTTTTCTTTCCTTCATGCCAAACACTCGGCACACCTCCGTGCAACGTCTAGAACACGATGGGAGATGTTTTCTGTGCTGGCACAGTTTTTCCTCGCCAGACATAGTAGAAAAGCTTTTTGCTAAGATGTAGACGAGAAGAGACGCTAAAGACGAAGGTACGATGCTCTCCGGGGCTAAGAGCCGCTCCCGGGCGTCTTTCGGCAGAAGCCGCGCTAAGGAGTGCACAGTGAGCGGCACAATCGTCTTTGCGCGAAGAAGCCGCTTCTTCGCCTCCGGGAGCCGGAGAGAGCGGCACCTTCGGAAAGGTGAAGAAGGAAGCTGTACAACACTGGGATTGTGTGCGCAGCTTGCCAACTGCTAGAAAACAGTACCTTTGCACTCTCCTGACTTTTCCAATCACATGAACATTCGATTGGAAGCTGTTTTGGACAACTTTTCTTTCCTTCATGCCAAACACTCGGCACACCTCCGTGCAACGTCTAGAACACGATGGGAGATGTTTTCTGTGCTGGCACAGTTTTTCCTCGCCAGACATAGTGGAAAAGCTTTTTGCTAAGATGTAGACGAGAAGAGACGCTAAAGACGAAGGTACGATGCTCTCCGGAGCTAAGAGCCGCTCCCGGGCGTCTTTCGGCAGAAGCCGCGCTAAGGAGTGCACAGTGAGCGGCACAATCGTCTTTGCACGAAGAAGCCGCTTCTTCGCCTCCGGGAGCCGGAGAGAGCGGCACCTTCGGAAAGGTGAAGAAGGAAGCTGTACAACACTGGGATTGTGTGCGCAGCTTGCCAACTGCTAGAAAACAGTACCTTTGCACTCTCCTGACTTTTCCAATCACATGAACATTCGATTGGAAGCTGTTTTGGACAACTTTTCTTTCCTTCATGCCAAACACTCGGCACACCTCCGTGCAACGTCTAGAACACGATGGGAGATGTTTTCTGTGCTGGCACAGTTTTTCCTCGCCAGACATAGTGGAAAAGCTTTTTGCTAAGATGTAGACGAGAAGAGACGCTAAAGACGAAGGTACGATGCTCTCCGGAGCTAAGAGCCGCTCCCGGGCGTCTTTCGGCAGAAGCCGCGCTAAGGAGTGCACAGTGAGCGGCACAATCGTCTTTGCGCGAAGAAGCCGCTTCTTCGCCTCCGGGAGCCGGAGAGAGCGGCACCTTCGGAAAGGTGAAGAAGGAAGCTGTACAACACTGGGATTGTGTGCGCAGCTTGCCAACTGCTAGAAAACAGTACCTTTGCACTCTCCTGACTTTTCCAATCACATGAACATTCGATTGGAAGCTGTTTTGGACAACTTTTCTTTCCTTCATGCCAAACACTCGGCACACCTCCGTGCAACGTCTAGAACACGATGGGAGATGTTTTCTGTGCTGGCACAGTTTTTCCTCGCCAGACATAGTGGAAAAGCTTTTTGCTAAGATGTAGACGGGAGGAGACGCTAAAGACGAAGGGACGATGCTCTCCGGAGCTAAGAGCCGCTCCCGGGCGTCTTTCGGCAGAAGCCGCGCTAAGGAGAGCACAGTGAGCGGCACAATCGTCTTTGCGCGAAGAAGCCGCTTCTTCGCCTCCGGGAGCCGGAGAGAGCGGCACCTTCGGAAAGGTGAAGAAGGAAGCTGTACAACACTGGGATTGTGTGCGCAGCTTGCCAACTGCTAGAAAACAGTACCTTTGCACTCTCCTGACTTTTCCAATCACATGAACATTCGATTGGAAGCTGTTTTGGACAACTTTTCTTTTCTTCATGCCAAACACTCGGCACACCTCCGTGCAACGTCTAGAACACGATGGGAGATGTTTTCTGTGCTTGCACAGTTTTTCCTCGCCAGACATAGTGGAAAAGCTTTTTGCTAAGATGTAGACGAGAAGAGACGCTAAAGACGAAGGTACGATGCTCTCCGGAGCTAAGAGCTTCTCCCGGGCGTCTTTCGGCAGAAGCCGCGCTAAGGAGTGCACAGTGAGCGGCACAATCGTCTTTGCACGAAGAAGCCGCTTCTTCGCCTCCGGGAGCCGGAGAGAGCGGCACCTTCGGAAAGGTGAAGAAGGAAGCTGTACAACACTGGGATTGTGTGCGCAGCTTGCCAACTGCTAGAAAACAGTACCTTTGCACTCTCCTGACTTTTCCAATCACATGAACATTCGATTGGAAGCTGTTTTGGACAACTTTTCTTTCCTTCATGCCAAACACTCGGCACACCTCCGTGCAACGTCTAGAACACGATGGGAGATGTTTTCTGTGCTGGCACAGTTTTTCCTCGCCAGACATAGTGGAAAAGCTTTTTGCTAAGATGTAGACGAGAAGAGACGCTAAAGACGAAGGTACGATGCTCTCCGGAGCTAAGAGCCGCTCCCGGGCGTCTTTCGGCAGAAGCCGCGCTAAGGAGTGCACAGTGAGCGGCACAATCGTCTTTGCGCGAAGAAGCCGCTTCTTCGCCTCCGGGAGCCGGAGAGAGCGGCACCTTCGGAAAGGTGAAGAAGGAAGCTGTACAACACTGGGATTGTGTGCGCAGCTTGCCAACTGCTAGAAAACAGTACCTTTGCACTCTCCTGACTTTTCCAATCACATGAACATTCGATTGGAAGCTGTTTTGGACAACTTTTCTTTCCTTCATGCCAAACACTCGGCACACCTCCGTGCAACGTCTAGAACACGATGGGAGATGTTTTCTGTGCTGGCACAGTTTTTCCTCGCCAGACATAGTGGAAAAGCTTTTTGCTAAGATGTAGACGGGAGGAGACGCTAAAGACGAAGGGACGATGCTCTCCGGAGCTAAGAGCCGCTCCCGGGCGTCTTTCGGCAGAAGCCGCGCTAAGGAGAGCACAGTGAGCGGCACAATCGTCTTTGCGCGAAGAAGCCGCTTCTTCGCCTCCGGGAGCCGGAGAGAGCGGCACCTTCGGAAAGGTGAAGAAGGAAGCTGTACAACACTGGGATTGTGTGCGCAGCTTGCCAACTGATAGAAAACAGTACCTTTGCACTCTCCTGACTTTTCCAATCACATGAACATTCGATTGGAAGCTGTTTTGGACAACTTTTCTTTTCTTCATGCCAAACACTCGGCACACCTCCGTGCAACGTCTAGAACACGATGGGAGATGTTTTCTGTGCTTGCACAGTTTTTCCTCGCCAGACATAGTGGAAAAGCTTTTTGCTAAGATGTAGACGAGAAGAGACGCTAAAGACGAAGGTACGATGCTCTCCGGAGCTAAGAGCTTCTCCCGGGCGTCTTTCGGCAGAAGCCGCGCTAAGGAGTGCACAGTGAGCGGCACAATCGTCTTTGCGCGAAGAAGCCGCTTCTTCGCCTCCGGGAGCCGGAGAGAGCGGCACCTTCGGAAAGGTGAAGAAGGAAGCTGTACAACACTGGGATTGTGTGCGCAGCTTGCCAACTGCTAGAAAACAGTACCTTTGCACTCTCCTGACTTTTCCAATCACATGAACATTCGATTGGAAGCTGTTTTGGACAACTTTTCTTTCCTTCATGCCAAACACTCGGCACACCTCCGTGCAACGTCTAGAACACGATGGGAGATGTTTTCTGTGCTGGCACAGTTTTTCCTCGCCAGACATAGTGGAAAAGCTTTTTGCTAAGATGTAGACGAGAAGAGACGCTAAAGACGAAGGTACGATGCTCTCCGGAGCTAAGAGCCGCTCCCGGGCGTCTTTCGGCAGAAGCCGCGCTAAGGAGTGCACAGTGAGCGGCACAATCGTCTTTGCGCGAAGAAGCCGCTTCTTCGCCTCCGGGAGCCGGAGAGAGCGGCACCTTCGGAAAGGTGAAGAAGGAAGCTGTACAACACTGGGATTGTGTGCGCAGCTTGCCAACTGCTAGAAAACAGTATCTTTGCACTCTCCTGACTTTTCCAATCACATGAACATTCGATTGGAAGCTGTTTTGGACAACTTTTCTTTCCTTCATGCCAAACACTCGGCACACCTCCGTGCAACGTCTAGAACACGATAGGAGATGTTTTCTGTGCTGGCACAATTTCTCCTCTCCAGACATAGTAGAAAAGCTTTTTGCTAAGATGTAGACGACAAGAGAGGCTAAGGACTGGATGTAAGCAAATTACACTCATCTTCAAAAAAGACATTTAGGAGGACTCGCAATCGTACAAACCAGCCAGCCTCTTTTTTATACCCAGGAAGTTGATGAAGCAGCTCTTCCTGGAAAACCTTGCCAGGCACATGAAAGACGACACAATAATGTAGTTAGCATGATTTTTCAGGGGCATTTCATGCTGAACATAACTTTAAACTCCTCTGATGAATTAACTTGACTGGTAGATGAAGGGAATATTATCTGCCTGGGCTTCAGGGAGGTTTTTGACATATCTCTACATGGCAGCACACATCCATATGGAAGCAATAGTGCAAAGGGGAGGGAATCAGTGTCTTTTCAGTGATGCTGAGTGAAAAGACAAGAGGCAGTGGGCACACACTGAAATACAGGAACATCAGGAAATGATTCTTTACTGTGAGGGTGAGTGAACCACGGCACAGACTGCCCAGAAAGATTGTGGAGCCTGGATCTTTGAAGACATTAAAAGTACACCCAGATAGAATCCTGGGCAAGAGGCTCTAGGTATCCTGGTTTAGGCAGGGGGGTTGGGCCTGGTTAGCCCCACCAACCCCTTCCACTCTCATTCATTCTGTGCTAGTGAATTCTCTTCAAGATGCATTTCAAGCACTGGCATGACAAAGTTCTGTGCAGACACAGATCCAAATGGACATGGCATCTAAGTTCCTTAAGCAGTCTTCAAGAAGAATGTAAACCTCTGGGGCAAGTGTCTCTTCCCTAACTGAATCCCTTTCATGGGAAAATTCCCAGCTCTAGAAAGATCTTCTGATACGCATGCTTAAGACTGACACTGGCTGAGCAAATTTCTCCCTATGTGTATCTAAGACCAGTTAGGATCTTCACCCAAAGTGCTGTCAACATAGTCACAGAATGGCTACTGTTAAGAAGTGACAACTTCCATCAGAATGGCAACCATTGGTCCACCAAATGGATGAATGGATGGGAATTATCTGCTTGGGTTAAAAACAAAAAGAAAGAGTTGGTCTTTACTTATCAATTTCATTGCAATATTGATAAGGGAAGAAAAAGACCTAAGTCCTTGACTTTCTTAACTGGAGGAAAGATTTTAAAAATTCCTTGTAAAAATGTATGATCACAATCAGACTATTGAAACCATTTGAGTTGGGAAAAAAGTTCCAAAATTGTCTAGAGAGTGGCAAAGAAGCCAAGAAAATAGGAAAGAAACAAAAAGAGGGCAAAAGAGTAAGCTTCAGTGTACAAGCTCGTTCTAGAAGTAGTCTGCCGGGGAAAGGAAGCCCCAGTTGAATTTCCAATGTATTCCTGAGCTTGATTCAGTAACTGGTCAATGTAAAAACCAATCCTTTTGTATAACTTCTTCCAGCAACAAAAACTCCAACAGGTTGACACTACCATCATGCCTGTTCCAGACATATTTCCAAGAGAAATGATGATTTTCTTGAAAACCTACTTGCATAAAAGTTGCAAGATGGTGGAGGGATTGCCACATCCTCCTTCCTCCATCTGGCTTGAAAGTAGATTTGATAAAATATGCAACAAAGCACATGATTTATAAGGTAGAGTGAAATGGATGATTTGGGAATTGATCTCTTGTTGATAGTAAACTTCACATCCACTCTGTGTGACCTTTCTAAAACAAAATGTGGAGCTGAGGCATGAATCTGCCACAACAATTGTAAAGCAAACATACACACTCCCCTTCACATGCCCCCCCTTCCACACACACCTAGGCACACACAGAGATCAGCATAGCAGATCATGAACACCTTGGAAAAGACTGAAATGCTAAACGCCTCTCTTGATGGGCAAAAGAGCTGGTGCAGTAATTCAAATGCCTGGTACAAAAATTCTGTTTCATATTTAGCTCCTATTTAAAACACAGCTTTTCATTTCATTCTATTTACAGAATATTTTCTTTTAATTTGTTTCTTTAAAATTACTTAGTTCTCACCTGTTGTATGTCTAGGAATATTTTCTTCCAAAAATAGAAAAAAATAGATGCTATCTTTTCAGCAGAAAACATTGGTTGATACAATTTTAAACCATCATGATATGGAAGAATTGTTCTGTCCCTCTCGAAGGTGGAAGAAGCATTTGGATCACAGATCATCTACAATGAAATACTTGACATGTTTAAGATGCTTTCAATCAATTTTGATCGTCAATTGCTTCTTCGTTGGAAACAGTCATTTTTCAGTGAAGGGAAAGTGTGTGTGGTATATCTACATGATGTGGTCAAACCCAGTTCCTACTAATGGCCAGGCTGAATTCCAGGAAATAACGTCCCGAATGATATTTTGCCGCCTTCTTTGGCACTTCATGAAATCTTACCATGATGAAGTGCTGAAACACAGAGATTTTCTCTTAGAGAGTGTCTCATGTTGTAACCCATCCCATGGATTTTATGCTGTAATTCTTATCTCTTTTAAAATTTGCTATCTTCTGTACAGTTTTCATGAACATTTCTGTTACAGTAGTGAATAGCACAGATAAATGTCATTTTGTACAACTTTGAATTTACCCCAAGAGCTGAGAGAAAACTTGCTCCTATACTTCAATCCCAGTTTCTTCTATAGTCCAACTTTGTTTCTCTACCATCAAGCTTCTCCTTTGTTGCTGCTCCAAGCCCCGTCCAAGCTGACCTTGAATACTTTCAGGGATGGGACACCCACAACTTCCCTGGGCAACCTGTTCCAGTGTTCCAGCACTCCCACAGTAAAAAAGGCCTTCCTTTCATCTAATATGTGTAGGAAATCATAAATCTAGGCATAGAAATTTGGAGTGCAAATTTGAAATTCTTTTGATTTGAAGCACATTTTATATGAATACTGACTTACAGATGACTAAAAGATGTTGATGGGCATTTGAGCTGACAAGTTTTGAAAAAGTGTACGGAAATTAACATTGAAACCACTAAAATTAAAAACTTCTTCCCATTTTCTTTCTCCTCTCCTATTCAAAATTGCAAATGTCAGATATCAGTGCTTCATGCAAACCTCTCAGATGCTCTCAGGGAAAAAGCATTTATTTCAGACTAAGTTGCGGTTGACGTAGAACACTGCCTTTAACAGCTGCAGTGTGCCTGGAATTCAGGGCTTCCTGTTTGAAAAAATCCTATCTCTAGGCTGAACCCTAACCCTAAGCCTAGGCAGATAAATCAGCCTGGGTATAGGGATGTTCCCAAGGAAAAAAGCACTGGAAGGAGCATGTTGAGGCAATTTTTGGCTGCCCTTGGGAAGCCTTTTGCAGCTGCACTGGGTCTGGAGCTCAGGGTTTACTGATTTAAAATCCCTTTCTCTTGGCGTGACCATAGGTGCAACTGGAGGCAAGTAAATCAGCCTAGGTTCAATGATGGTCCCAAGGAAAAAGCGCTGGAGGCAGCCATGTTGTGGCACTTTTCCCCTCCTCTTGGGTAGTCCTTGGCAGCTGCTGTGTTCTTGGAACTCAGGGCTTTCTGGTTAAAAAAACACTAACCCTAGGCGTAACTCTAACCCTCACCCTAGGAAGGAAAATTAGCCTATGGTTCGGGATGGACTCATGAGAATAGCAGCAGAGGCAGCCAAGTTGTGTCACTTCTGCGGCCCTCTTGGGATGCCTTTAACAGCTGCAGTGTGCCTGGAGCTAAGGGCTTCCTAGTTTTAAAAATCCTAGCACTAGGCCTAAGCCTTACAGTAACCCTAGGAAGATAAATCAGCCTGGTGTTAGGCTTCTTGCCAAGGAAAAAGCCGGGAAAGCAGCCATGTTGTGGCACTTTTGCACTCCCTTTGGGATGCCTTTCAAAGCTCCAGTATGCCTGGAACTCAGGGCTTCCTGATTTTAAAAATCCTAGCCCTAGGCCGAACCCCAACCCTAAGACGAGAAAGGCAAATCAGCCAGGAATTAGGCATGTCCCCAAGGAAAAAGCTGTGGAGGCAGGCATGTTGTGGTACTTTTGCGCTCTTCTTGGCTAGTCCTTCGCAGCTGCTGTGTTCTTGGAACTCAGGTCTTTCTGGTTAATAGAACCCTTACCCTAGGCGTAACTCAAACCTTAACCCTAGGAAGGAAAATCAGCCTATGGTTCGGGATGGTCTCATGGAAATATCAGTGGTGGCAGCCAAGTTGCGTCACTTTTGCGCTCCCCTTGGGATGCCTTTCGCAGCTGCAGAGTGCCTGGAGCCCAGGGCTTCCTGGTTTTAAAAGTCCTAGGCCTAAGCCTAACAGTAACCCTAGGAAGGTAAATCAGCCGCGTATTAGGGTTCTTCCTAAGGGAAAAGCCGTGAAAGCAGCCATGTTGTGGCACTTCTGCACTCCCTTTGGGATGCCTTTGGCAGATGCAGTAAGCCTGGAACTCAGGGCTTCCTAGTTAAAAATATCCTAGCCCTAGGCCGAACCCCAACCCTAAGACGAGAAAGGCAAATCAGCCAGGAATTAGGCATGTCCCCAAGGAAAAAGCTGTGGAGGCAGGCATGTTGTGGTACTTTTGCGCTCTTCTTGGGTAGTCCTTCGCAGCTGCTGTGTTCTTGGAACTCAGGGCTTTCTGGTTAATAGAACCCTTACCCTAGGCGTAACTCAAACCTTAACCCTAGGAAGGAAAATCAGCCTATGGATCGGGATGGTCTAGTGGAAATATCAGTGGTGGCAGCCAAGTTGCGTCACTTTTTCGCTCCCCTTGGGATGCCTTTCGCAGCTGCAGAGTGCCTGGAGCCCAGGGCTTCCTGGTTTTAAAAGTCCTAGGCCTAAGCCTAAGAGTAACCCTAGGAAGGTAAATCAGCCGCGTATTAGGGTTCTTCCTAAGGGAAAAGAATCCTGGGCAAGCCGTGAAAGCAGCCATGTTGTGGCACTTCTGCACTCCCTTTGGGATGCCTTTGGCAGATGCAGTAAGCCTGGAACTCAGGGCTTCCTAGTTAAAAAAATCCTAGCCCTAGGCCGAACCCCAAGCCTAAGACGAGAAAGGCAAATCAGCCAGGAATTAGGCATGTCCCCAAGGAAAAAGCTGTGGAGGCAGGCATGTTGTGGTACTTTTCCGCTCTTCTTGGGTAGTCCTTCGCAGCTGCTGTGTTCTTGGAACTCAGGGCTTTCTGGTTCATAGAACCCTAACCCCAGGCGTAACTCAAACCTTCACCCTAGGAAGGAAAATCAGCCTATGGTTCGGGATGGTCTCATAGAAATATCAGTGGTGGCAGCCAAGTTGTGTCACTTTTGCGCTCCCCTTGGGATGCCTTTAACAGCTGCAGTGTGCCTGGAGCCCAGGGCTTCCTGGTTTTAAAAGTCCTAGGCCTAAGCCTAACAGTAACCCTGGGAAGGGAAATCAGCCGCGTATTAGGGTTCTTCCTAAGGGTAAAGCCGTGAAAGCAGCCATGTTGTGGCACTTCTGCACTCCCTTTGGGATGCCTTTGGCAGATGCAGTAAGCCTGGAACTCAGGGCTTCCTAGTTAAAAAAATCCTAGCCCTAGGCCGAACCCCAACCCTAAGACGAGAAAGGCAAATCAGCCAGGAATTAGGCATGTCCCCAAGGAAAAAGCTGTGGAGGCAGGCATGTTGTGGTACTTTTGCGCTCTTCTTGGGTAGTCCTTCGCAGCTGCTGTGTTCTTGGAACTCAGGTCTTTCTGGTTAATAGAACCCTTACCCTAGGCGTAACTCAAACCTTAACCCTAGGAAGGAAAATCAGCCTATGGTTCGGGATGGTCTCATGGAAATATCAGTGGTGGCAGCCAAGTTGCGTCACTTTTGCGCTCCCCTTGGGATGCCTTTCGCAGCTGCAGAGTGCCTGGAGCCCAGGGCTTCCTGGTTTTAAAAGTCCTAGGCCTAAGCCTAACAGTAACCCTAGGAAGGTAAATCAGCCGCGTATTAGGGTTCTTCCTAAGGGAAAAGCCGTGAAAGCAGCCATGTTGTGGCACTTCTGCACTCCCTTTGGGATGCCTTTGGCAGATGCAGTAAGCCTGGAACTCAGGGCTTCCTAGTTAAAAATATCCTAGCCCTAGGCCGAACCCCAACCCTAAGACGAGAAAGGCAAATCAGCCAGGAATTAGGCATGTCCCCAAGGAAAAAGCTGTGGAGGCAGGCATGTTGTGGTACTTTTGCGCTCTTCTTGGGTAGTCCTTCGCAGCTGCTGTGTTCTTGGAACTCAGGGCTTTCTGGTTAATAGAACCCTTACCCTAGGCGTAACTCAAACCTTAACCCTAGGAAGGAAAATCAGCCTATGGATCGGGATGGTCTAGTGGAAATATCAGTGGTGGCAGCCAAGTTGCGTCACTTTTTCGCTCCCCTTGGGATGCCTTTCGCAGCTGCAGAGTGCCTGGAGCCCAGGGCTTCCTGGTTTTAAAAGTCCTAGGCCTAAGCCTAAGAGTAACCCTAGGAAGGTAAATCAGCCGCGTATTAGGGTTCTTCCTAAGGGAAAAGAATCCTGGGCAAGCCGTGAAAGCAGCCATGTTGTGGCACTTCTGCACTCCCTTTGGGATGCCTTTGGCAGATGCAGTAAGCCTGGAACTCAGGGCTTCCTAGTTAAAAAAATCCTAGCCCTAGGCCGAACCCCAAGCCTAAGACGAGAAAGGCAAATCAGCCAGGAATTAGGCATGTCCCCAAGGAAAAAGCTGTGGAGGCAGGCATGTTGTGGTACTTTTCCGCTCTTCTTGGGTAGTCCTTCGCAGCTGCTGTGTTCTTGGAACTCAGGGCTTTCTGGTTCATAGAACCCTAACCCCAGGCGTAACTCAAACCTTCACCCTAGGAAGGAAAATCAGCCTATGGTTCGGGATGGTCTCATAGAAATATCAGTGGTGGCAGCCAAGTTGTGTCACTTTTGCGCTCCCCTTGGGATGCCCTTAACAGCTGCAGTGTGCCTGGAGCCCAGGGCTTCCTGGTTTTAAAAGTCCTAGGCCTAAGCCTAACAGTAACCCTGGGAAGGGAAATCAGCCGCGTATTAGGGTTCTTCCTAAGGGTAAAGCCGTGAAAGCAGCCATGTTGTGGCACTTCTGCACTCCCTTTGGGATGCCTTTGGCAGATGCAGTAAGCCTGGAACTCAGGGCTTCCTAGTTAAAAAAATCCTAGCCCTACGCCGAACCCCAACCCTAAGACGAGAAAGGCAAATCAGCCAGGAATTAGGCATGTCCCCAAGGAAAAAGCTGTGGAGGCAGGCATGTTGTGGTACTTTTGCGCTCTTCTTGGGTAGTCCTTCGCAGCTGCTGTGTTCTTGGAACTCAGGTCTTTCTGGTTAATAGAACCCTTACCCTAGGCGTAACTCAAACCTTAACCCTAGGAAGGAAAATCAGCCTATGGATCGGGATGGTCTCATGGAAATATCAGTGGTGGCAGCCAAGTTGCGTCACTTTTGCGCTCCCCTTGGGATGCCTTTCGCAGCTGCAGAGTGCCTGGAGCCCAGGGCTTCCTGGTTTTAAAAGTCCTAGGCCTAAGCCTAACAGTAACCCTAGGAAGGTAAATCAGCCGCGTATTAGGGTTCTTCCTAAGGGTAAAGCCGTGAAAGCAGCCATGTTGTGGCACTTCTGCACTTCCTTTGGGATGCCTTTTGCAGATGAAGTAAGCCTGGAACTCAGGGCTTCCTAGTTAAAAAAATCCTAGCCCTAGGCCGAACCCCAACCCTAAGACGAGAAAGGCAAATCAGCCAGGAATTAGGCATGTCCCCAAGGAAAAAGCTGTGGAGGCAGGCATGTTGTGGTACTTTTGCGCTGTTCTTGGGAAGTCCTTCGCAGCTGCTGTGTTCTTGGAACTCAGGGCTTTCTGGTTAATAGAACCCTTACCCTAGGCGTAACTCAAACCTTAACCCTAGGAAGGAAAATCAGCCTATGGTTCGGGATGGTCTCATGGAAATATCAGTGGTGGCAGCCAAGTTGTGTCACTTTTGCGCTCCCCTTGGGATGCCTTTCGCAGCTGCAGTGTGCCTGGAGCCCAGGGCTTCCTGGTTTTAAAAGTCCTAGGCCTAAGCCTAACAGTAACACTAGGAAGGTAAATCAGCCGCGTATTAGGGTTCTTCCTAAGGGAAAAGCCGTGAAAGCAGCCATGTTGTGGCACTTTTGCACTCCCTTTGGGATGCCTTTGGCAGATGCAGTAAGCCTGGAACTCAGGGCTTCCGGGTTAAAATCTCCAAGCCCTAGGCTGAACCCTAACCCTAACCCTAGGCAGATAAATCAGCCTAGGTATAGGGATGGTGGCAAGGAAAAAGCTGTGAAAGCTGCCATGTTGTTGCACTTTTTTACTCCCCTTGGGATGCCTTGAACAGCTGCAGTGTGCCTGGATCTAAGGGCTTCCTAATTTTAAAAATCCTAGCCCTAGGCCTAAGCCTTACAGTAACCCTGGGAAGGGAAATCAGCCTGGTGTTAGGCTTCTTGCCAAGGAAAAAGCCGTGAAATCAGCCATGTTGTGGCACTTTTGCACTCCCTTTTGGATGCCTTTCACAGCTCCAGTGTGCCTGGAACTCAGGGCTTCCTGATTTTCAAAATCCTAGCCCTAGGCTGAACCCCAACCCTAAGACGAGAAAGGCAAATCAGCCAGGAATTAGGCATGTCCCCAAGGAAAAAGCTGTGGAGGCAGGCATGTTGTGGTACTTTTGCGCTCTTCTTGGGAAGTCCTTCGCAGCTGCTGTGTTCTTGGAACTCAGGGCTTTCTGGTTAATAGAACACATACCATAGGCATAACTCAAACCTTAAGCCTAGGAAGGAAAATCAGCCTATGGTTCGGGATGGTCTCATGGAAATATCAGTGGTGGCAGCCAAGTTGTGTCACTTTTGCGCTCCCCTTGGGATGCCTTTCGCAGCTGCAGTGTGCCTGGAGCCCAGGGCTTCCTGGTTTTAAAAGTCCTAGGCCTAAGCCTAACAGTAACCCTAGGAAGGTAAATCAGCTGGGTGTTAGGGTTCTTCCTAAGGGAAAAGCCGTCAAAGCAGCCATGTTGTGGCACTTTTGCACTCCCTTTGGGATGCCTTTGGCAGATGCAGTAAGCCTGGAACTCAGGGCTTCCTAGTTAAAAAAATCCTAGCCCTAGGCCGAACCCCAAGCCTAAGACGAGAAAGGCAAATCAGCCAGGAATTAGGCATGTCCCCAAGGAAAAAGCTGTGGCGGCAGGCATGTTGTGGTACTTTTGCGCTCTTCTTGGGAAGTCCTTCGCAGCTGCTCTGTTCTTGGAACTCAGGGCTTTCTGGTTAATAGAACCCTTACCCTAGGCGTAACTCAAACCTTAACCCTAGGAAGGAAAATCAGCCTATGGTTCGGGATGGTCTCATGGAAATATCAGTGGTGGCAGCCAAGTTGTGTCACTTTTGCGCTCCCCTTGGGATGCCTTTCGCAGCTGCAGTGTGCCTGGAGCCCAGGGCTTCCTGGTTTTAAAAGTCCTAGGCCTAAGCCTAACAGTAACCCTATGAAGGTAAATCAGCCGCGTATTAGGGTTCTTCCTAAGGGAAAAGCCGTGAAAGCAGCCATGTTGTGGCACTTTTGCACTCCCTTTTGGATGCCTTTCACAGCTCCAGTGTGCCTGGAACTCAGGGCTTCCTGATTTTAAAAGTCCTAGCCCTAGGCCGAACCCCAACCCTAAGACGAGAAAGGCAAATCAGCCAGGAATTAGGCATGTCCCCAAGGAAAAAGCTGTGGAGGCAGGCATGTTGTGGTACTTTTGCGCTCTTCTTGGGAAGTCCTTCGCAGCTGCTGTGTTCTTGGAACTCAGGGCTTTCTGGTTAATAGAACCCTTACCCTAGGCGTAACTCAAACCTTAACCCTAGGAAGGAAAATCAGCCTATGGTTCGGGATGGTCTCATGGAAATATCAGTGGTGGCAGCCAAGTTGTGTCACTTTTGCGCTCCCCTTGGGATGCCTTTCGCAGCTGCAGTGTGCCTGGAGCCCAGGGCTTCCTGGTTTTAAAAGTCCTAGGCCTAAGCCTAACAGTAACCCTAGGAAGGTAAATCAGACGGGTATTAGGGTTCTTCCTAAGGGAAAAGCCGTGAAAGCAGCCATGTTGTGGCACTTTTGCACTCCCTTTGGGATGCCTTTGGCAGATGCAGTAAGCCTGGAACTCAGGGCTTCCAGGTTAAAATCTCCAAGCCCTAGGCTGAACCCTAACCCTAACCCTAGGCAGATAAATCAGCCTACGTATAGGGATGGTGGCAAGGAAAAAGCTGTGAAAGCTGCCATGTTGTTGCACTTTTGTACTCCCCTTGGGATGCCTTGAACAGCTGCAGTGTGCCCGGATCTAAGGGCTTCCTAGTTTTAAAAATCCTAGCCCTAGGCCTAAGCCTTACAGTAACCCTGGGAAGGGAAATCAGCCTGGTGTTAAGCTTCTTGCCAAGGAAAAAGTCGTGCAAGCAACCATGTTGTGGCACTTTTGCACTCCCTTTTGGATGCCTTTCACAGCTCCAGTGTGCCTGGAACTCAGGGCTTCCTGATTTTAAAAATCCTAGCCCTAGGCCGAACCCCAACCCTAAGACGAGAAAGGCAAATCAGCCAGGAATTAGGCATGTCCCCAAGGAAAAAGCTGTGGAGGCAGGCACGTTGTGGTACTTTTGCGCTCTTCTTGGGTAGTCCTTCGCAGCAGCTGTGTTCTTGGAACTCAGGGCTTTCTGGTTAATAGAACCCTTACCCGAGGCGTAACTCAAACCTTAACCCTAGGAAGGAAAATCAGCCTATGGATCGGGATGGTCTCATGAGAATAGCAGCAGAGGCAGCCAAGTTGTGTCACTTCTGCAGCCCTCTTGGGATGCCTTGAACAGCTGCATGTGCCTGGAGCCCAGGGCTTCCTGGTTTTAAAGGTCCTAGGCCTAAGCCTAACAGTAACCCTAGGAAGGTAAATCAGCCGCGTATTAGGGTTCTTCCTAAGGGAAAAGCCGTGAAAGCAGCCATGTTGTGGGACTTCTGCACTCCCTTTGGGATGCTTTAGGCAGATGCAGTAAGCCTGGAACTCAGGGCTTCCTAGTTAAAAAAATCCTAGCCCTAGGCCGAACCCCAACCCTAAGACGAGAAAGGCAAATCAGCCAGGAATTAGGCATGTCCCCAAGGAAAAAGCTGTGGAGGCAGGCACGTTGTGGTACTTTTGCGCTCTTCTGGGGTAGTCCTTCGCAGCTGCTGTGTTCTTGGAACTCAGGGCTTTCTGGTTAATAGAACCCTTACTCTAGGCGTAACTCAAACCTTAACCCTAGGAAGGAAAATCAGCCTATGGTTCGGGATGGTCTCATGGAAATATCAGTGGTGGCAGCCAAGTTGTGTCACTTTTGCGCTCCCCTTGGGATGCCTTTCGCAGCTGCAGAGTGCCTGGAGCCCAGGGCTTCCTGGTTTTAAAAGTCCTAGGCCTAAGCCTAACAGTAACCCTAGGAAGGTAAATCAGCCGCGTATTAGGGTTCTTCCTAAGGGAAAAGCCGTGAAAGCAGCCATGTTGTGGCACTTCTGCACTCCCTTTGGGATGCCTTTGGCAGATGCAGTAAGCCTGGAACTCAGGGCTTCCTGATTAAAAAACTCCAAGACCTAGGCTGAAGCCTAACCCTAACCCTAGGCAGATAAATCAGCCTAGGTATAGGGATGGTGCCAAGGAAAAAGCTGTGAAAGCTGCCATGTTGTTGCACTTTTGTACTCCCCTTGGGATGCCTTGAACAGCTGCAGTGAGCCTGGAACTAAGGGCTTCCTAGTTTTAGAAATCCTAGCCCTAGGCTTAAGCCTTACAGTAACCCTGGGAAGGGAAATCAGCCTGGTGTTAGGCTTCTTGCCAAGGAAAAAGCCGTGAAAGCAGCCATGTTGTGGCACTTTTGCACTCCCTTTTGGATGCCTTTCACAGCTCCAGTGTGCCTGGAACTCAGGGCTTCCTGATTTTAAAAGTCCTAGCCCTAGGCCGAACCCCAACCCTAAGACGAGAAAGGCAAATCAGCCAGGAATTAGGCATGTCCCCAAGGAAAAAGCTGTGGAGGCAGGCACGTTGTGGTACTTTTGCGCTCTTCTTGGGTAGTCCTTCGCAGCTGCTGTGTTCTTGGAACTCAGGGCTTTCTGGTTAATAGAACCCTTACCCGAGGCGTAACTCAAACCTTAACCCTAGGAAGGAAAATCAGCCTATGGTTCGGGATGGTCTCCTGGAAATATCAGTGGCGGCAGCCAAGTTGTGTCACTTTTGCGCTCCCCTTGGGATGCCTTTCGCAGCTGCAGAGTGCCTGGAGCCCAGGGCTTCCTGGTTTTAAAAGTCCTAGGCCTAAGCCTAACAGTAACCCTAGGAAGGTAAATCAGCCGTGTATTAGGGTTCTTCCTAAGGGAAAAGCCGTGAAAGCAGCCATGTTTTGGCAGTTCTGCACTCCCTTTGGGATGCTTTAGGCAGATGCAGTAAGCCTGGAACTCAGGGCTTCCTAGTTAAAAAAATCCTAGCCCTAGGCCGAACCCCAACCCTAAGACGAGAAAGGCAAATCAGCCAGGAATTAGGCATGTCCCCAAGGAAAAAGCTGTGGAGGCAGGCATGTTGTGGTACTTTTGCGCTCTTCTTGGGTAGTCCTTCGCAGCTGCTGTGTTCTTGGAACTCAGGGCTTTCTGGTTAATAGAACCCTTACCCTAGGCGTAACTCAAAGCTTAACCCTAGGAAGGAAAATCAGCCTATGGTTCGGGATGGTCTCATGGAAATATCAGTGGTGGCAGCCAAGTTGTGTCACTTTTGCGCTCCCCTTGGGATGCCTTTCGCAGCTGCAGAGTGCCTGGAGCCCAGGGCTTCCTGGTTTTAAAAGTCCTAGGCCTAAGCCTAACAGTAACCCTAGGAAGGTAAATCAGCCGCGTATTAGGGTTCTTCCTAAGGGAAAAGCCGTGAAAGCAGCCATGTTGTGGCACTTCTGCACTCCCTTTGGGATGCCTTTGGCAGATGCAGTAAGCCTGGAACTCAGGGCTTCCTGATTAAAAAACTCCAAGACCTAGGCTGAAGCCTAACCCTAACCCTAGGCAGATAAATCAGCCTAGGTATAGGGATGGTGCCAAGGAAAAAGCTGTGAAAGCTGCCATGTTGTTGCACATTTGTACTCCCCTTGGGATGCCTTGAACAGCTGCAGTGAGCCTGGAACTAAGGGCTTCCAAGTTTTAGAAATCCTAGCCCTAGGCCTAAGCCTTACAGTAACCCTGGGAAGGGAAATCAGCCTGGTGTTAGGCTTCTTGCCAAGGAAAAAGCCGTGAAAGCAGCCATGTTGTGGCACTTTTGCACTCCGTTTTGGATGCCTTTCACAGCTCCAGTGTGCCTGGAACTCAGGGCTTCCTGATTTTAAAAGTCCTAGCCCTAGGCCGAACGCCAACCCTAAGACGAGAAAGGCAAATCAGCCAGGAATTAGGCATGTCCCCAAGGAAAAAGCTATCGACGCAGGCATGTTGTGGTACTTTTGCGCTCTTCTTGGCTAGTCATTCGCAGCTGCTGTGTTCTTGGAACTCAGGGCTTTCTGGTTAATAGAACCCTTACCCTAGGCGTAACTCAAACCTTAACCCTAGGAAGGAAAATCAGCCTATGGTTCAGGATGGTCTCATGAGAATAGCAGCAGAGGCAGCCAAGTTGTGTCACTTTTGCGCTCCCCTTGGGATGCCTTTTGCAGCTGCAGTGTGTTTGGAGCCCAGGGCTTCCTGGTTTTAAAAGTCCTAGGCCTAAGCCTAACAGTAACCCTAGGAAGGTAAATCAGCCGCGTATTAGGGTTCTTCCTAAGGGAAAAGCCGTGAAAGCAGCCATGTTGTGGCACTTCTGCACTCCCTTTGGGATGCCTTTGGCAGATGCAGTAAGCCTGGAACTCAGGGCTTCCTGGTTAAAAAACTCCAAGCCCTAGGCTGAAGCCTATCGCTATCCCCAGGAAGGAAAATCAGCCTAAGTATAGGGATCGTGCAACGTCTAGAACACGATGGGAGATGTTTTCTGTGCTGGCACGGTTTTTCCTCGCCAGACATAGTGGAAAAGCTTTTTGCAAAGATGTAGACGAGAAGAGACGCTAAAGACCAAGGTACGATGCTCTCCGGAGCTAAGAGCTTCTCCCGGGCGTCTTTCGGCAGAAGCCGCGCTAAGGAGTGCACAGTGAGCGGCACAATCGTCTTTGCGCGAAGAAGCCGCTTCTTCGCCTCCGGGAGCCGGAGAGAGCGGCACCTTCGGAAAGGTGAAGAAGGAAGCTGTACAACACTGGGATTGTGTGCGCAGCTTGCCAACTGCTAGAAAACAGTACCTTTGCACTCTCCTGACTTTTCCAATCACATGAACATTCGATTGGAAGCTGTTCTGGACAACTTTTCTTTCCTTCATGCCAAACACTCGGCACACCTCCGTGCAACGTCTAGAACACGATGGGAGATGTTTTCTGTGCTGGCACAGTTTTTCCTCGCCAGACATAGTGGAAAAGCTTTTTGCTAAGATGTAGACGAGAAGAGACGCTAAAGACGAAGGTACGATGCTCTCCGGAGCTAAGAGCTGCTCCCGGGCGTCTTTCGGCAGAAGCCGCGCTAAGGAGTGCACAGTGAGCGGCACAATCATCTTTGCGCGAAGAAGCCGCTTCTTCGCCTCCGGGAGCCGGAGAGAGCGGCACCTTCGGAAAGGTGAAGAAGGAAGCTGTACAACACTGGGATTGTGTGCGCAGCTTGCCAACTGCTAGAAAACAGTACCTTTGCACTCTCCTGACTTTTCCAATCACATGAACATTCGATTGGAAGCTGTTTTGGACAACTTTTCTTTCCTTCATGCCAAACACTCGGCACACCTCCGTGCAACGTCTAGAACACGATGGGAGATGTTTTCTGTGCTGGCACAGTTTTTCCTCGCCAGACATAGTAGAAAAGCTTTTTGCTAAGATGTAGACGAGAAGAGACGCTAAAGACGAAGGTACGATGCTCTCCGGGGCTAAGAGCTGCTCCCGGGCGTCTTTCGGCAGAAGCCGCGCTAAGGAGTGCACAGTGAGCGGCACAATCGTCTTTGCGCGAAGAAGCCGCTTCTTCGCCTCCGGGAGCCGGAGAGAGCGGCACCTTCGGAAAGGTGAAGAAGGAAGCTGTACAACACTGGGATTGTGTGCGCAGCTTGCCAACTGATAGAAAACAGTACCTTTGCACTCTCCTGACTTTTCCAATCACATGAACATTCGATTGGAAGCTGTTTTGGACAACTTTTCTTTCCTTCATGCCAAACACTCGGCACACCTCCGTGCAACGTCTAGAACACGATGGGAGATGTTTTCTGTGCTGGCACAGTTTTTCCTCGCCAGACATAGTGGAAAAGCTTTTTGCTAAGATGTAGACGAGAAGAGACGCTAAAGACGAAGGTACGATGCTCTCCGGAGCTAAGAGCCGCTCCCGGGCGTCTTTCGGCAGAAGCCGCGCTAAGGAGTGCACAGTGAGCGGCACAATCGTCTTTGCGCGAAGAAGCCGCTTCTTCGCCTCCGGGAGCCGGAGAGAGCGGCACCTTCGGAAAGGTGAAGAAGGAAGCTGTACAACACTGGGATTGTGTGCGCAGCTTGCCAACTGCTAGAAAACAGTACCTTTGCACTCTCCTGACTTTTCCAATCACATGAACATTCGATTGGAAGCTGTTTTGGACAACTTTTCTTTCCTTCATGCCAAACACTCGGCACACCTCCGTGCAACGTCTAGAACACGATGGGAGATGTTTTCTGTGCTGGCACAGTTTTTCCTCGCCAGACATAGTGGAAAAGCTTTTTGCTAAGATGTAGACGAGAAGAGACGCTAAAGACGAAGGTACGATGCTGTCCGGAGCTAAGAGCCGCTCCCGGGCGTCTTTCGGCAGAAGCCGCGCTAAGGAGTGCACAGTGAGCGGCACAATCGTCTTTGCGCGAAGAAGCCGCTTCTTCGCCTCCGGGAGCCGGAGAGAGCGGCACCTTCGGAAAGGTGAAGAAGGAAGCTGTACAACACTGGGATTGTGTGCGCAGCTTGCCAACTGCTAGAAAACAGTACCTTTGCACTCTCCTGACTTTTCCAATCACATGAACATTCGATTGGAAGCTGTTTTGGACAACTTTTCTTTTCTTCATGCCAAACACTCGGCACACCTCCGTGCAACGTCTAGAACACGATGGGAGATGTTTTCTGTGCTGGCACAGTTTTTCCTCGCCAGACATAGTGGAAAAGCTTTTTGCTAAGATGTAGACGGGAGGAGACGCTAAAGACGAAGGGACGATGCTCTCCGGAGCTAAGAGCCGCTCCCGGGCGTCTTTCGGCAGAAGCCGCGCTAAGGAGAGCACAGTGAGCGGCACAATCGTCTTTGCGCGAAGAAGCCGCTTCTTCGCCTCCGGGAGCCGGAGAGAGCGGCACCTTCGGAAAGGTGAAGAAGGAAGCTGTACAACACTGGGATTGTGTGCGCAGCTTGCCAACTGATAGAAAACAGTACCTTTGCACTCTCCTGACTTTTCCAATCACATGAACATTCGATTGGAAGCTGTTTTGGACAACTTTTCTTTTCTTCATGCCAAACACTCGGCACACCTCCGTGCAACGTCTAGAACACGATGGGAGATGTTTTCTGTGCTTGCACAGTTTTTCCTCGCCAGACATAGTGGAAAAGCTTTTTGCTAAGATGTAGACGAGAAGAGACGCTAAAGACGAAGGTACGATGCTCTCCGGAGCTAAGAGCCGCTCCCGGGCGTCTTTCGGCAGAAGCCGCGCTAAGGAGTGCACAGTGAGCGGCACAATCGTCTTTGCGCGAAGAAGCCGCTTCTTCGCCTCCGGGAGCCGGAGAGAGCGGCACCTTCGGAAAGGTGAAGAAGGAAGCTGTACAACACTGGGATTGTGTGCGCAGCTTGCCAACTGCTAGAAAACAGTATCTTTGCACTCTCCTGACTTTTCCAATCACATGAACATTCGATTGGAAGCTGTTTTGGACAACTTTTCTTTCCTTCATGCCAAACACTCGGCACACCTCCGTGCAACGTCTAGAACACGATAGGAGATGTTTTCTGTGCTGGCACAATTTCTCCTCTCCAGACATAGTAGAAAAGCTTTTTGCTAAGATGTAGACGACAAGAGAGGCTAAGGACTGGATGTAAGCAAATTACACTCATCTTCAAAAAAGACATTTAGGAGGACTCGCAATCGTACAAACCAGCCAGCCTCTTTTTTATACCCAGGAAGTTGATGAAGCAGCTCTTCCTGGAAAACCTTGCCAGGCACATGAAAGACGACACAATAATGTAGTTAGCATGATTTTTCAGGGGCATTTCATGCTGAACATAACTTTAAACTCCTCTGATGAATTAACTTGACTGGTAGATGAAGGGAATATTATCTGCCTGGGCTTCAGGGAGGTTTTTGACATATCTCTACATGGCAGCACACATCCATATGGAAGCAATAGTGCAAAGGGGAGGGAATCAGTGTCTTTTCAGTGATGCTGAGTGAAAAGACAAGAGGCAGTGGGCACACACTGAAATACAGGAACATCAGGAAATGATTCTTTACTGTGAGGGTGAGTGAACCACGGCACAGACTGCCCAGAAAGATTGTGGAGCCTGGATCTTTGAAGACATTAAAAGTACACCCAGATAGAATCCTGGGCAAGAGGCTCTAGGTATCCTGGTTTAGGCAGGGGGGTTGGGCCTGGTTAGCCCCACCAACCCCTTCCACTCTCATTCATTCTGTGCTAGTGAATTCTCTTCAAGATGCATTTCAAGCACTGGCATGACAAAGTTCTGTGCAGACACAGAT
Organism: Ammospiza maritima maritima; assembly: GCA_036010785.1. NCBI lineage: Eukaryota > Metazoa > Chordata > Aves > Passeriformes > Passerellidae > Ammospiza > Ammospiza maritima. Next base: position 360,741 of record JAYKTQ010000121.1, read on the forward strand.
CCAAATGGACATGGCATCTAAGTTCCTTAAGCAGTCTTCAAGAAGAATGTAAACCTCTGGGGCAAGTGTCTCTTCCCTAACTGAATCCCTTTCATGGGAAAATTCCCAGCTCTAGAAAGATCTTCTGATACGCATGCTTAAGACTGACACTGGCTGAGCAAATTTCTCCCTATGTGTATCTAAGACCAGTTAGGATCTTCACCCAAAGTGCTGTCAACATAGTCACAGAATGGCTACTGTTAAGAAGTGACAACTTCCATCAGAATGGCAACCATTGGTCCACCAAATGGATGAATGGATGGGAATTATCTGCTTGGGTTAAAAACAAAAAGAAAGAGTTGGTCTTTACTTATCAATTTCATTGCAATATTGATAAGGGAAGAAAAAGACCTAAGTCCTTGACTTTCTTAACTGGAGGAAAGATTTTAAAAATTCCTTGTAAAAATGTATGATCACAATCAGACTATTGAAACCATTTGAGTTGGGAAAAAAGTTCCAAAATTGTCTAGAGAGTGGCAAAGAAGCCAAGAAAATAGGAAAGAAACAAAAAGAGGGCAAAAGAGTAAGCTTCAGTGTACAAGCTCGTTCTAGAAGTAGTCTGCCGGGGAAAGGAAGCCCCAGTTGAATTTCCAATGTATTCCTGAGCTTGATTCAGTAACTGGTCAATGTAAAAACCAATCCTTTTGTATAACTTCTTCCAGCAACAAAAACTCCAACAGGTTGACACTACCATCATGCCTGTTCCAGACATATTTCCAAGAGAAATGATGATTTTCTTGAAAACCTACTTGCATAAAAGTTGCAAGATGGTGGAGGGATTGCCACATCCTCCTTCCTCCATCTGGCTTGAAAGTAGATTTGATAAAATATGCAACAAAGCACATGATTTATAAGGTAGAGTGAAATGGATGATTTGGGAATTGATCTCTTGTTGATAGTAAACTTCACATCCACTCTGTGTGACCTTTCTAAAACAAAATGTGGAGCTGAGGCATGAATCTGCCACAACAATTGTAAAGCAAACATACACACTCCCCTTCACATGCCCCCCCTTCCACACACACCTAGGCACACACAGAGATCAGCATAGCAGATCATGAACACCTTGGAAAAGACTGAAATGCTAAACGCCTCTCTTGATGGGCAAAAGAGCTGGTGCAGTAATTCAAATGCCTGGTACAAAAATTCTGTTTCATATTTAGCTCCTATTTAAAACACAGCTTTTCATTTCATTCTATTTACAGAATATTTTCTTTTAATTTGTTTCTTTAAAATTACTTAGTTCTCACCTGTTGTATGTCTAGGAATATTTTCTTCCAAAAATAGAAAAAAATAGATGCTATCTTTTCAGCAGAAAACATTGGTTGATACAATTTTAAACCATCATGATATGGAAGAATTGTTCTGTCCCTCTCGAAGGTGGAAGAAGCATTTGGATCACAGATCATCTACAATGAAATACTTGACATGTTTAAGATGCTTTCAATCAATTTTGATCGTCAATTGCTTCTTCGTTGGAAACAGTCATTTTTCAGTGAAGGGAAAGTGTGTGTGGTATATCTACATGATGTGGTCAAACCCAGTTCCTACTAATGGCCAGGCTGAATTCCAGGAAATAACGTCCCGAATGATATTTTGCCGCCTTCTTTGGCACTTCATGAAATCTTACCATGATGAAGTGCTGAAACACAGAGATTTTCTCTTAGAGAGTGTCTCATGTTGTAACCCATCCCATGGATTTTATGCTGTAATTCTTATCTCTTTTAAAATTTGCTATCTTCTGTACAGTTTTCATGAACATTTCTGTTACAGTAGTGAATAGCACAGATAAATGTCATTTTGTACAACTTTGAATTTACCCCAAGAGCTGAGAGAAAACTTGCTCCTATACTTCAATCCCAGTTTCTTCTATAGTCCAACTTTGTTTCTCTACCATCAAGCTTCTCCTTTGTTGCTGCTCCAAGCCCCGTCCAAGCTGACCTTGAATACTTTCAGGGATGGGACACCCACAACTTCCCTGGGCAACCTGTTCCAGTGTTCCAGCACTCCCACAGTAAAAAAGGCCTTCCTTTCATCTAATATGTGTAGGAAATCATAAATCTAGGCATAGAAATTTGGAGTGCAAATTTGAAATTCTTTTGATTTGAAGCACATTTTATATGAATACTGACTTACAGATGACTAAAAGATGTTGATGGGCATTTGAGCTGACAAGTTTTGAAAAAGTGTACGGAAATTAACATTGAAACCACTAAAATTAAAAACTTCTTCCCATTTTCTTTCTCCTCTCCTATTCAAAATTGCAAATGTCAGATATCAGTGCTTCATGCAAACCTCTCAGATGCTCTCAGGGAAAAAGCATTTATTTCAGACTAAGTTGCGGTTGACGTAGAACACTGCCTTTAACAGCTGCAGTGTGCCTGGAATTCAGGGCTTCCTGTTTGAAAAAATCCTATCTCTAGGCTGAACCCTAACCCTAAGCCTAGGCAGATAAATCAGCCTGGGTATAGGGATGTTCCCAAGGAAAAAAGCACTGGAAGGAGCATGTTGAGGCAATTTTTGGCTGCCCTTGGGAAGCCTTTTGCAGCTGCACTGGGTCTGGAGCTCAGGGTTTACTGATTTAAAATCCCTTTCTCTTGGCGTGACCATAGGTGCAACTGGAGGCAAGTAAATCAGCCTAGGTTCAATGATGGTCCCAAGGAAAAAGCGCTGGAGGCAGCCATGTTGTGGCACTTTTCCCCTCCTCTTGGGTAGTCCTTGGCAGCTGCTGTGTTCTTGGAACTCAGGGCTTTCTGGTTAAAAAAACACTAACCCTAGGCGTAACTCTAACCCTCACCCTAGGAAGGAAAATTAGCCTATGGTTCGGGATGGACTCATGAGAATAGCAGCAGAGGCAGCCAAGTTGTGTCACTTCTGCGGCCCTCTTGGGATGCCTTTAACAGCTGCAGTGTGCCTGGAGCTAAGGGCTTCCTAGTTTTAAAAATCCTAGCACTAGGCCTAAGCCTTACAGTAACCCTAGGAAGATAAATCAGCCTGGTGTTAGGCTTCTTGCCAAGGAAAAAGCCGGGAAAGCAGCCATGTTGTGGCACTTTTGCACTCCCTTTGGGATGCCTTTCAAAGCTCCAGTATGCCTGGAACTCAGGGCTTCCTGATTTTAAAAATCCTAGCCCTAGGCCGAACCCCAACCCTAAGACGAGAAAGGCAAATCAGCCAGGAATTAGGCATGTCCCCAAGGAAAAAGCTGTGGAGGCAGGCATGTTGTGGTACTTTTGCGCTCTTCTTGGCTAGTCCTTCGCAGCTGCTGTGTTCTTGGAACTCAGGTCTTTCTGGTTAATAGAACCCTTACCCTAGGCGTAACTCAAACCTTAACCCTAGGAAGGAAAATCAGCCTATGGTTCGGGATGGTCTCATGGAAATATCAGTGGTGGCAGCCAAGTTGCGTCACTTTTGCGCTCCCCTTGGGATGCCTTTCGCAGCTGCAGAGTGCCTGGAGCCCAGGGCTTCCTGGTTTTAAAAGTCCTAGGCCTAAGCCTAACAGTAACCCTAGGAAGGTAAATCAGCCGCGTATTAGGGTTCTTCCTAAGGGAAAAGCCGTGAAAGCAGCCATGTTGTGGCACTTCTGCACTCCCTTTGGGATGCCTTTGGCAGATGCAGTAAGCCTGGAACTCAGGGCTTCCTAGTTAAAAATATCCTAGCCCTAGGCCGAACCCCAACCCTAAGACGAGAAAGGCAAATCAGCCAGGAATTAGGCATGTCCCCAAGGAAAAAGCTGTGGAGGCAGGCATGTTGTGGTACTTTTGCGCTCTTCTTGGGTAGTCCTTCGCAGCTGCTGTGTTCTTGGAACTCAGGGCTTTCTGGTTAATAGAACCCTTACCCTAGGCGTAACTCAAACCTTAACCCTAGGAAGGAAAATCAGCCTATGGATCGGGATGGTCTAGTGGAAATATCAGTGGTGGCAGCCAAGTTGCGTCACTTTTTCGCTCCCCTTGGGATGCCTTTCGCAGCTGCAGAGTGCCTGGAGCCCAGGGCTTCCTGGTTTTAAAAGTCCTAGGCCTAAGCCTAAGAGTAACCCTAGGAAGGTAAATCAGCCGCGTATTAGGGTTCTTCCTAAGGGAAAAGAATCCTGGGCAAGCCGTGAAAGCAGCCATGTTGTGGCACTTCTGCACTCCCTTTGGGATGCCTTTGGCAGATGCAGTAAGCCTGGAACTCAGGGCTTCCTAGTTAAAAAAATCCTAGCCCTAGGCCGAACCCCAAGCCTAAGACGAGAAAGGCAAATCAGCCAGGAATTAGGCATGTCCCCAAGGAAAAAGCTGTGGAGGCAGGCATGTTGTGGTACTTTTCCGCTCTTCTTGGGTAGTCCTTCGCAGCTGCTGTGTTCTTGGAACTCAGGGCTTTCTGGTTCATAGAACCCTAACCCCAGGCGTAACTCAAACCTTCACCCTAGGAAGGAAAATCAGCCTATGGTTCGGGATGGTCTCATAGAAATATCAGTGGTGGCAGCCAAGTTGTGTCACTTTTGCGCTCCCCTTGGGATGCCTTTAACAGCTGCAGTGTGCCTGGAGCCCAGGGCTTCCTGGTTTTAAAAGTCCTAGGCCTAAGCCTAACAGTAACCCTGGGAAGGGAAATCAGCCGCGTATTAGGGTTCTTCCTAAGGGTAAAGCCGTGAAAGCAGCCATGTTGTGGCACTTCTGCACTCCCTTTGGGATGCCTTTGGCAGATGCAGTAAGCCTGGAACTCAGGGCTTCCTAGTTAAAAAAATCCTAGCCCTAGGCCGAACCCCAACCCTAAGACGAGAAAGGCAAATCAGCCAGGAATTAGGCATGTCCCCAAGGAAAAAGCTGTGGAGGCAGGCATGTTGTGGTACTTTTGCGCTCTTCTTGGGTAGTCCTTCGCAGCTGCTGTGTTCTTGGAACTCAGGTCTTTCTGGTTAATAGAACCCTTACCCTAGGCGTAACTCAAACCTTAACCCTAGGAAGGAAAATCAGCCTATGGTTCGGGATGGTCTCATGGAAATATCAGTGGTGGCAGCCAAGTTGCGTCACTTTTGCGCTCCCCTTGGGATGCCTTTCGCAGCTGCAGAGTGCCTGGAGCCCAGGGCTTCCTGGTTTTAAAAGTCCTAGGCCTAAGCCTAACAGTAACCCTAGGAAGGTAAATCAGCCGCGTATTAGGGTTCTTCCTAAGGGAAAAGCCGTGAAAGCAGCCATGTTGTGGCACTTCTGCACTCCCTTTGGGATGCCTTTGGCAGATGCAGTAAGCCTGGAACTCAGGGCTTCCTAGTTAAAAATATCCTAGCCCTAGGCCGAACCCCAACCCTAAGACGAGAAAGGCAAATCAGCCAGGAATTAGGCATGTCCCCAAGGAAAAAGCTGTGGAGGCAGGCATGTTGTGGTACTTTTGCGCTCTTCTTGGGTAGTCCTTCGCAGCTGCTGTGTTCTTGGAACTCAGGGCTTTCTGGTTAATAGAACCCTTACCCTAGGCGTAACTCAAACCTTAACCCTAGGAAGGAAAATCAGCCTATGGATCGGGATGGTCTAGTGGAAATATCAGTGGTGGCAGCCAAGTTGCGTCACTTTTTCGCTCCCCTTGGGATGCCTTTCGCAGCTGCAGAGTGCCTGGAGCCCAGGGCTTCCTGGTTTTAAAAGTCCTAGGCCTAAGCCTAAGAGTAACCCTAGGAAGGTAAATCAGCCGCGTATTAGGGTTCTTCCTAAGGGAAAAGAATCCTGGGCAAGCCGTGAAAGCAGCCATGTTGTGGCACTTCTGCACTCCCTTTGGGATGCCTTTGGCAGATGCAGTAAGCCTGGAACTCAGGGCTTCCTAGTTAAAAAAATCCTAGCCCTAGGCCGAACCCCAAGCCTAAGACGAGAAAGGCAAATCAGCCAGGAATTAGGCATGTCCCCAAGGAAAAAGCTGTGGAGGCAGGCATGTTGTGGTACTTTTCCGCTCTTCTTGGGTAGTCCTTCGCAGCTGCTGTGTTCTTGGAACTCAGGGCTTTCTGGTTCATAGAACCCTAACCCCAGGCGTAACTCAAACCTTCACCCTAGGAAGGAAAATCAGCCTATGGTTCGGGATGGTCTCATAGAAATATCAGTGGTGGCAGCCAAGTTGTGTCACTTTTGCGCTCCCCTTGGGATGCCCTTAACAGCTGCAGTGTGCCTGGAGCCCAGGGCTTCCTGGTTTTAAAAGTCCTAGGCCTAAGCCTAACAGTAACCCTGGGAAGGGAAATCAGCCGCGTATTAGGGTTCTTCCTAAGGGTAAAGCCGTGAAAGCAGCCATGTTGTGGCACTTCTGCACTCCCTTTGGGATGCCTTTGGCAGATGCAGTAAGCCTGGAACTCAGGGCTTCCTAGTTAAAAAAATCCTAGCCCTACGCCGAACCCCAACCCTAAGACGAGAAAGGCAAATCAGCCAGGAATTAGGCATGTCCCCAAGGAAAAAGCTGTGGAGGCAGGCATGTTGTGGTACTTTTGCGCTCTTCTTGGGTAGTCCTTCGCAGCTGCTGTGTTCTTGGAACTCAGGTCTTTCTGGTTAATAGAACCCTTACCCTAGGCGTAACTCAAACCTTAACCCTAGGAAGGAAAATCAGCCTATGGATCGGGATGGTCTCATGGAAATATCAGTGGTGGCAGCCAAGTTGCGTCACTTTTGCGCTCCCCTTGGGATGCCTTTCGCAGCTGCAGAGTGCCTGGAGCCCAGGGCTTCCTGGTTTTAAAAGTCCTAGGCCTAAGCCTAACAGTAACCCTAGGAAGGTAAATCAGCCGCGTATTAGGGTTCTTCCTAAGGGTAAAGCCGTGAAAGCAGCCATGTTGTGGCACTTCTGCACTTCCTTTGGGATGCCTTTTGCAGATGAAGTAAGCCTGGAACTCAGGGCTTCCTAGTTAAAAAAATCCTAGCCCTAGGCCGAACCCCAACCCTAAGACGAGAAAGGCAAATCAGCCAGGAATTAGGCATGTCCCCAAGGAAAAAGCTGTGGAGGCAGGCATGTTGTGGTACTTTTGCGCTGTTCTTGGGAAGTCCTTCGCAGCTGCTGTGTTCTTGGAACTCAGGGCTTTCTGGTTAATAGAACCCTTACCCTAGGCGTAACTCAAACCTTAACCCTAGGAAGGAAAATCAGCCTATGGTTCGGGATGGTCTCATGGAAATATCAGTGGTGGCAGCCAAGTTGTGTCACTTTTGCGCTCCCCTTGGGATGCCTTTCGCAGCTGCAGTGTGCCTGGAGCCCAGGGCTTCCTGGTTTTAAAAGTCCTAGGCCTAAGCCTAACAGTAACACTAGGAAGGTAAATCAGCCGCGTATTAGGGTTCTTCCTAAGGGAAAAGCCGTGAAAGCAGCCATGTTGTGGCACTTTTGCACTCCCTTTGGGATGCCTTTGGCAGATGCAGTAAGCCTGGAACTCAGGGCTTCCGGGTTAAAATCTCCAAGCCCTAGGCTGAACCCTAACCCTAACCCTAGGCAGATAAATCAGCCTAGGTATAGGGATGGTGGCAAGGAAAAAGCTGTGAAAGCTGCCATGTTGTTGCACTTTTTTACTCCCCTTGGGATGCCTTGAACAGCTGCAGTGTGCCTGGATCTAAGGGCTTCCTAATTTTAAAAATCCTAGCCCTAGGCCTAAGCCTTACAGTAACCCTGGGAAGGGAAATCAGCCTGGTGTTAAGCTTCTTGCCAAGGAAAAAGTCGTGCAAGCAACCATGTTGTGGCACTTTTGCACTCCCTTTTGGATGCCTTTCACAGCTCCAGTGTGCCTGGAACTCAGGGCTTCCTGATTTTAAAAATCCTAGCCCTAGGCCGAACCCCAACCCTAAGACGAGAAAGGCAAATCAGCCAGGAATTAGGCATGTCCCCAAGGAAAAAGCTGTGGAGGCAGGCACGTTGTGGTACTTTTGCGCTCTTCTTGGGTAGTCCTTCGCAGCAGCTGTGTTCTTGGAACTCAGGGCTTTCTGGTTAATAGAACCCTTACCCGAGGCGTAACTCAAACCTTAACCCTAGGAAGGAAAATCAGCCTATGGATCGGGATGGTCTCATGAGAATAGCAGCAGAGGCAGCCAAGTTGTGTCACTTCTGCAGCCCTCTTGGGATGCCTTGAACAGCTGCATGTGCCTGGAGCCCAGGGCTTCCTGGTTTTAAAGGTCCTAGGCCTAAGCCTAACAGTAACCCTAGGAAGGTAAATCAGCCGCGTATTAGGGTTCTTCCTAAGGGAAAAGCCGTGAAAGCAGCCATGTTGTGGGACTTCTGCACTCCCTTTGGGATGCTTTAGGCAGATGCAGTAAGCCTGGAACTCAGGGCTTCCTAGTTAAAAAAATCCTAGCCCTAGGCCGAACCCCAACCCTAAGACGAGAAAGGCAAATCAGCCAGGAATTAGGCATGTCCCCAAGGAAAAAGCTGTGGAGGCAGGCACGTTGTGGTACTTTTGCGCTCTTCTGGGGTAGTCCTTCGCAGCTGCTGTGTTCTTGGAACTCAGGGCTTTCTGGTTAATAGAACCCTTACTCTAGGCGTAACTCAAACCTTAACCCTAGGAAGGAAAATCAGCCTATGGTTCGGGATGGTCTCATGGAAATATCAGTGGTGGCAGCCAAGTTGTGTCACTTTTGCGCTCCCCTTGGGATGCCTTTCGCAGCTGCAGAGTGCCTGGAGCCCAGGGCTTCCTGGTTTTAAAAGTCCTAGGCCTAAGCCTAACAGTAACCCTAGGAAGGTAAATCAGCCGCGTATTAGGGTTCTTCCTAAGGGAAAAGCCGTGAAAGCAGCCATGTTGTGGCACTTCTGCACTCCCTTTGGGATGCCTTTGGCAGATGCAGTAAGCCTGGAACTCAGGGCTTCCTGATTAAAAAACTCCAAGACCTAGGCTGAAGCCTAACCCTAACCCTAGGCAGATAAATCAGCCTAGGTATAGGGATGGTGCCAAGGAAAAAGCTGTGAAAGCTGCCATGTTGTTGCACTTTTGTACTCCCCTTGGGATGCCTTGAACAGCTGCAGTGAGCCTGGAACTAAGGGCTTCCTAGTTTTAGAAATCCTAGCCCTAGGCTTAAGCCTTACAGTAACCCTGGGAAGGGAAATCAGCCTGGTGTTAGGCTTCTTGCCAAGGAAAAAGCCGTGAAAGCAGCCATGTTGTGGCACTTTTGCACTCCCTTTTGGATGCCTTTCACAGCTCCAGTGTGCCTGGAACTCAGGGCTTCCTGATTTTAAAAGTCCTAGCCCTAGGCCGAACCCCAACCCTAAGACGAGAAAGGCAAATCAGCCAGGAATTAGGCATGTCCCCAAGGAAAAAGCTGTGGAGGCAGGCACGTTGTGGTACTTTTGCGCTCTTCTTGGGTAGTCCTTCGCAGCTGCTGTGTTCTTGGAACTCAGGGCTTTCTGGTTAATAGAACCCTTACCCGAGGCGTAACTCAAACCTTAACCCTAGGAAGGAAAATCAGCCTATGGTTCGGGATGGTCTCCTGGAAATATCAGTGGCGGCAGCCAAGTTGTGTCACTTTTGCGCTCCCCTTGGGATGCCTTTCGCAGCTGCAGAGTGCCTGGAGCCCAGGGCTTCCTGGTTTTAAAAGTCCTAGGCCTAAGCCTAACAGTAACCCTAGGAAGGTAAATCAGCCGTGTATTAGGGTTCTTCCTAAGGGAAAAGCCGTGAAAGCAGCCATGTTTTGGCAGTTCTGCACTCCCTTTGGGATGCTTTAGGCAGATGCAGTAAGCCTGGAACTCAGGGCTTCCTAGTTAAAAAAATCCTAGCCCTAGGCCGAACCCCAACCCTAAGACGAGAAAGGCAAATCAGCCAGGAATTAGGCATGTCCCCAAGGAAAAAGCTGTGGAGGCAGGCATGTTGTGGTACTTTTGCGCTCTTCTTGGGTAGTCCTTCGCAGCTGCTGTGTTCTTGGAACTCAGGGCTTTCTGGTTAATAGAACCCTTACCCTAGGCGTAACTCAAAGCTTAACCCTAGGAAGGAAAATCAGCCTATGGTTCGGGATGGTCTCATGGAAATATCAGTGGTGGCAGCCAAGTTGTGTCACTTTTGCGCTCCCCTTGGGATGCCTTTCGCAGCTGCAGAGTGCCTGGAGCCCAGGGCTTCCTGGTTTTAAAAGTCCTAGGCCTAAGCCTAACAGTAACCCTAGGAAGGTAAATCAGCCGCGTATTAGGGTTCTTCCTAAGGGAAAAGCCGTGAAAGCAGCCATGTTGTGGCACTTCTGCACTCCCTTTGGGATGCCTTTGGCAGATGCAGTAAGCCTGGAACTCAGGGCTTCCTGATTAAAAAACTCCAAGACCTAGGCTGAAGCCTAACCCTAACCCTAGGCAGATAAATCAGCCTAGGTATAGGGATGGTGCCAAGGAAAAAGCTGTGAAAGCTGCCATGTTGTTGCACATTTGTACTCCCCTTGGGATGCCTTGAACAGCTGCAGTGAGCCTGGAACTAAGGGCTTCCAAGTTTTAGAAATCCTAGCCCTAGGCCTAAGCCTTACAGTAACCCTGGGAAGGGAAATCAGCCTGGTGTTAGGCTTCTTGCCAAGGAAAAAGCCGTGAAAGCAGCCATGTTGTGGCACTTTTGCACTCCGTTTTGGATGCCTTTCACAGCTCCAGTGTGCCTGGAACTCAGGGCTTCCTGATTTTAAAAGTCCTAGCCCTAGGCCGAACGCCAACCCTAAGACGAGAAGGCAAATCAGCCAGGAATTAGGCATGTCCCCAAGGAAAAAGCTATCGACGCAGGCATTGTGTGGTACTTTTGCGCTCTTCTTGGCTAGTCATTCGCAGCTGCTGTGTTCTTGGAACTCAGGGCTTTCTGGTTAATAGAACCCTTACCCTAGGCGTAACTCAAACCTTAACCCTAGGAAGGAAAATCAGCCTATGGTTCAGGATGGTCTCATGAGATAGCAGCAGAGGCAGCCAAGTTGTGTCACTTTTGCGCTCCCCTTGGGATGCCTTTTGCAGCTGCAGTGTGTTTGGAGCCCAGGGCTTCCTGGTTTTAAAAGTCCTAGGCCTAAGCCTAACAGTAACCCTAGGAAGGTTAATCAGCCGCGTATTAGGGTTCTTCCTAAGGGAAAAGCGTGAAAGCAGCCATGTTGTGGCACTTCTGCACTCCCTTTGGGATGCTTGAAGATGCAGTAAGCCTGGAACTCAGGGCTTCCTGGTTAAAAAACTCCAAGCCCTAGCGTGAAGCCTATCGCTATCCCAGGAAGGAAAATCAGCCTAAGTATAGGGATCGTGCAACGTCTAGAACACGATGGGAGATGTTTTCTGTGCTGGCACGGTTTTTTCCTCGCCAGACATAGTGGAAAAGCTTTTTGCAAAGATGTAGACGAGAAGAGACGCTAAAGACCAAGGTACGATGCCTCTCCGGAGCTAAGAGCTTCTCCCGGGCGTCTTTCGGCAGAAGCCGCGCTAAGGAGTGCACAGTGAGCGGCACAATCGTCTTTGCGCGAAGAAGCCGCTTCTTCGCCTCCGGGAGCCGGAGAGAGCGGACCTTCGGAAAGGTGAAGAAGGAAGCTGTACAACACTGGGATTGTGTGCGCAGCTTGCCACTGCTAGAAAACAGTACCTTTGCACTCTCCTGACTTTTCCAATCACATGAACATTCGATTGGAAGCTGTTCTGGACAACTTTTCTTTCCTTCATGCCAAACACTCGGCACACCTCGTGCAACGTCTAGAACACGATGGGAGATGTTTTCTGTGCTGGCACAGTTTTTCCTCGCCAGACATAGTGGAAAAGCTTTTTGCTAAGATGTAGACGAGAAGAGACGCTAAAGACGAAGGTACGATGCTCTCCGGAGCTAAGAGCTGCTCCCGGGCGTCTTTCGGCAGAAGCCGCGCTAAGGAGTGCACAGTGAGCGGCACAATCATCTTTGCGCGAAGAAGCCGCTTCTTCGCCTCCGGGAGCCGAGAGAGCGGCACCTTCGGAAAGGTGAAGAAGGAAGCTGTACAACACTGGGATTGTGTGCGCAGCTTGCCAACAGCTAGAAAACAGTACCTTTGCACTCTCCTGACTTTTCCAATCACATGAACATTCGATTGGAAGCTGTTTTGGACAACTTTTCTTCCTTCATGCCAAACACTCGGCACACCTCCGTGCAACGTCTAGAACACGATGGGAGATGTTTTCTGTGCTGGCACAGTTTTTCCTCGCCAGACATAGTAGAAAAGCTTTTTGCTAAGATGTAGACGAGAAGAGACGCTAAGACGAAGGTACGATGCTCTCCGGGGCTAAGAGCTGCTCCCGGCGGTCTTTCGGCAGAAGCCGCGCTAAGGAGTGCACAGTGAGCGGCACAATCGTCTTTGCGCGAAGAAGCCGCTTCTTCGCCTCCGGGAGCGGAGAGAGCGGCACCTTCGGAAAGGTGAAGAAGGAAGCTGTACAACACTGGGATTGTGTGCGCAGCTTGCCAACTGATAGAAAACAGTACCTTTGCACTCTCCTGACTTTTCCAATCACATGAACATTCGATTGGAAGCTGTTTTGGACAACTTTTCTTTCCTTCATGCCAAACACTCGGCACACCTCCGTGCAACGTCTAGAACACGATGGGAGATGTTTTCTGTGCTGGCACAGTTTTTCCTCGCCAGACATAGTGGAAAAGCTTTTTGCTAAGATGTAGACGAGAAGAGACGCTAAAGACGAAGGTACGATGCTCTCCGGAGCTAAGAGCCGCTCCCGGGCGTCTTTCGGCAGAAGCCGCGCTAAGGAGTGCACAGTGAGCGGCACAATCGTCTTTGCGCGAAGAAGCCGCTTCTTCGCCTCCGGGAGCCGGAGAGAGCGGCACCTTCGGAAAGGTGAAGAAGGAAGCTGTACACTGTACAACACTGGGATTGTGTGCGCAGCTTGCCAACTGCTAGAAAACAGTACCTTTGCACTCTCCTGACTTTTCCAATCACATGAACATTCGATTGGAAGCTGTTTTGGACAACTTTTCTTTCCTTCATGCCAAACACTCGGCACACCTCCGTGCAACGTCTAGAACACGATGGGAGATGTTTTCTGTGCTGGCACAGTTTTTCCTCGCCAGACATAGTGGAAAAGCTTTTTGCTAAGATGTAGACGAGAAGAGACGCTAAAGACGAAGGTACGATGCTGTCCGGAGCTAAGAGCCGCTCCCGGGCGTCTTTCGGCAGAAGCCGCGCTAAGGAGTGCACAGTGAGCGGCACAATCGTCTTTGCGCGAAGAAGCCGCTTCTTCGCCTCCGGGAGCCGGAGAGAGCGGCACCTTCGGAAAGGTGAAGAAGGAAGCTGTACAACACTGGGATTGTGTGCGCAGCTTGCCAACTGCTAGAAAACAGTACCTTTGCACTCTCCTGACTTTTCCAATCACATGAACATTCGATTGGAAGCTGTTTTGGACAACTTTTCTTTTCTTCATGCCAAACACTCGGCACACCTCCGTGCAACGTCTAGAACACGATGGGAGATGTTTTCTGTGCTGGCACAGTTTTTCCTCGCCAGACATAGTGGAAAAGCTTTTTGCTAAGATGTAGACGGGAGGAGACGCTAAAGACGAAGGGACGATGCTCTCCGGAGCTAAGAGCCGCTCCCGGGCGTCTTTCGGCAGAAGCCGCGCTAAGGAGAGCACAGTGAGCGGCACAATCGTCTTTGCGCGAAGAAGCCGCTTCTTCGCCTCCGGGAGCCGGAGAGAGCGGCACCTTCGGAAAGGTGAAGAAGGAAGCTGTACAACACTGGGATTGTGTGCGCAGCTTGCCAACTGATAGAAAACAGTACCTTTGCACTCTCCTGACTTTTCCAATCACATGAACATTCGATTGGAAGCTGTTTTGGACAACTTTTCTTTTCTTCATGCCAAACACTCGGCACACCTCCGTGCAACGTCTAGAACACGATGGGAGATGTTTTCTGTGCTTGCACAGTTTTTCCTCGCCAGACATAGTGGAAAAGCTTTTTGCTAAGATGTAGACGAGAAGAGACGCTAAAGACGAAGGTACGATGCTCTCCGGAGCTAAGAGCTTCTCCCGGGCGTCTTTCGGCAGAAGCCGCGCTAAGGAGTGCACAGTGAGCGGCACAATCGTCTTTGCGCGAAGAAGCCGCTTCTTCGCCTCCGGGAGCCGGAGAGAGCGGCACCTTCGGAAAGGTGAAGAAGGAAGCTGTACAACACTGGGATTGTGTGCGCAGCTTGCCAACTGCTAGAAAACAGTACCTTTGCACTCTCCTGACTTTTCCAATCACATGAACATTCGATTGGAAGCTGTTTTGGACAACTTTTCTTTCCTTCATGCCAAACACTCGGCACACCTCCGTGCAACGTCTAGAACACGATGGGAGATGTTTTCTGTGCTGGCACAGTTTTTCCTCGCCAGACATAGTGGAAAAGCTTTTTGCTAAGATGTAGACGAGAAGAGACGCTAAAGACGAAGGTACGATGCTCTCCGGAGCTAAGAGCCGCTCCCGGGCGTCTTTCGGCAGAAGCCGCGCTAAGGAGTGCACAGTGAGCGGCACAATCGTCTTTGCGCGAAGAAGCCGCTTCTTCGCCTCCGGGAGCCGGAGAGAGCGGCACCTTCGGAAAGGTGAAGAAGGAAGCTGTACAACACTGGGATTGTGTGCGCAGCTTGCCAACTGCTAGAAAACAGTATCTTTGCACTCTCCTGACTTTTCCAATCACATGAACATTCGATTGGAAGCTGTTTTGGACAACTTTTCTTTCCTTCATGCCAAACACTCGGCACACCTCCGTGCAACGTCTAGAACACGATAGGAGATGTTTTCTGTGCTGGCACAATTTCTCCTCTCCAGACATAGTAGAAAAGCTTTTTGCTAAGATGTAGACGACAAGAGAGGCTAAGGACTGGATGTAAGCAAATTACACTCATCTTCAAAAAAGACATTTAGGAGGACTCGCAATCGTACAAACCAGCCAGCCTCTTTTTTATACCCAGGAAGTTGATGAAGCAGCTCTTCCTGGAAAACCTTGCCAGGCACATGAAAGACGACACAATAATGTAGTTAGCATGATTTTTCAGGGGCATTTCATGCTGAACATAACTTTAAACTCCTCTGATGAATTAACTTGACTGGTAGATGAAGGGAATATTATCTGCCTGGGCTTCAGGGAGGTTTTTGACATATCTCTACATGGCAGCACACATCCATATGGAAGCAATAGTGCAAAGGGGAGGGAATCAGTGTCTTTTCAGTGATGCTGAGTGAAAAGACAAGAGGCAGTGGGCACACACTGAAATACAGGAACATCAGGAAATGATTCTTTACTGTGAGGGTGAGTGAACCACGGCACAGACTGCCCAGAAAGATTGTGGAGCCTGGATCTTTGAAGACATTAAAAGTACACCCAGATAGAATCCTGGGCAAGAGGCTCTAGGTATCCTGGTTTAGGCAGGGGGGTTGGGCCTGGTTAGCCCCACCAACCCCTTCCACTCTCATTCATTCTGTGCTAGTGAATTCTCTTCAAGATGCATTTCAAGCACTGGCATGACAAAGTTCTGTGCAGACACAGATCCAAATGGACATGGCATCTAAGTTCCTTAAGCAGTCTTCAAGAAGAATGTAAACCTCTGGGGCAAGTGTCTCTTCCCTAACTGAATCCCTTTCATGGGAAAATTCCCAGCTCTAGAAAGATCTTCTGATACGCATGCTTAAGACTGACACTGGCTGAGCAAATTTCTCCCTATGTGTATCTAAGACCAGTTAGGATCTTCACCCAAAGTGCTGTCAACATAGTCACAGAATGCCTACTGTTAAGAAGTGACAACTTCCATCAGAATGGCAACCATTGGTCCACCAAATGGATGAATGGATGGGAATTATCTGCTTGGGTTAAAAACAAAAAGAAAGAGTTGGTCTTTACTTATCAATTTCATTGCAATATTGATAAGGGAAGAAAAAGACCTAAGTCCTTGACTTTCTTAACTGGAGGAAAGATTTTAAAAATTCCTTGTAAAAATGTATGATCACAATCAGACTATTGAAACCATTTGAGTTGGGAAAAAAGTTCCAAAATTGTCTAGAGAGTGGCAAAGAAGCCAAGAAAATAGGAAAGAAACAAAAAGAGGGCAAAAGAGTAAGCTTCAGTGTACAAGCTCGTTCTAGAAGTAGTCTGCCGGGGAAAGGAAGCCCCAGTTGAATTTCCAATGTATTCCTGAGCTTGATTCAGTAACTGGTCAATGTAAAAACCAATCCTTTTGTATAACTTCTTCCAGCAACAAAAACTCCAACAGGTTGACACTACCATCATGCCTGTTCCAGACATATTTCCAAGAGAAATGATGATTTTCTTGAAAACCTACTTGCATAAAAGTTGCAAGATGGTGGAGGGATTGCCACATCCTCCTTCCTCCATCTGGCTTGAAAGTAGATTTGATAAAATATGCAACAAAGCACATGATTTATAAGGTAGAGTGAAATGGATGATTTGGGAATTGATCTCTTGTTGATAGTAAACTTCACATCCACTCTGTGTGACCTTTCTAAAACAAAATGTGGAGCTGAGGCATGAATCTGCCACAACAATTGTAAAGCAAACATACACACTCCCCTTCACATGCCCCCCCTTCCACACACACCTAGGCACACACAGAGATCAGCATAGCAGATCATGAACACCTTGGAAAAGACTGAAATGCTAAACGCCTCTCTTGATGGGCAAAAGAGCTGGTGCAGTAATTCAAATGCCTGGTACAAAAATTCTGTTTCATATTTAGCTCCTATTTAAAACACAGCTTTTCATTTCATTCTATTTACAGAATATTTTCTTTTAATTTGTTTCTTTAAAATTACTTAGTTCTCACCTGTTGTATGTCTAGGAATATTTTCTTCCAAAAATAGAAAAAAATAGATGCTATCTTTTCAGCAGAAAACATTGGTTGATACAATTTTAAACCATCATGATATGGAAGAATTGTTCTGTCCCTCTCGAAGGTGGAAGAAGCATTTGGATCACAGATCATCTACAATGAAATACTTGACATGTTTAAGATGCTTTCAATCAATTTTGATCGTCAATTGCTTCTTCGTTGGAAACAGTCATTTTTCAGTGAAGGGAAAGTGTGTGTGGTATATCTACATGATGTGGTCAAACCCAGTTCCTACTAATGGCCAGGCTGAATTCCAGGAAATAACGTCCCGAATGATATTTTGCCGCCTTCTTTGGCACTTCATGAAATCTTACCATGATGAAGTGCTGAAACACAGAGATTTTCTCTTAGAGAGTGTCTCATGTTGTAACCCATCCCATGGATTTTATGCTGTAATTCTTATCTCTTTTAAAATTTGCTATCTTCTGTACAGTTTTCATGAACATTTCTGTTACAGTAGTGAATAGCACAGATAAATGTCATTTTGTACAACTTTGAATTTACCCCAAGAGCTGAGAGAAAACTTGCTCCTATACTTCAATCCCAGTTTCTTCTATAGTCCAACTTTGTTTCTCTACCATCAAGCTTCTCCTTTGTTGCTGCTCCAAGCCCCGTCCAAGCTGACCTTGAATACTTTCAGGGATGGGACACCCACAACTTCCCTGGGCAACCTGTTCCAGTGTTCCAGCACTCCCACAGTAAAAAAGGCCTTCCTTTCATCTAATATGTGTAGGAAATCATAAATCTAGGCATAGAAATTTGGAGTGCAAATTTGAAATTCTTTTGATTTGAAGCACATTTTATATGAATACTGACTTACAGATGACTAAAAGATGTTGATGGGCATTTGAGCTGACAAGTTTTGAAAAAGTGTACGGAAATTAACATTGAAACCACTAAAATTAAAAACTTCTTCCCATTTTCTTTCTCCTCTCCTATTCAAAATTGCAAATGTCAGATATCAGTGCTTCATGCAAACCTCTCAGATGCTCTCAGGGAAAAAGCATTTATTTCAGACTAAGTTGCGGTTGACGTAGAACACTGCCTTTAACAGCTGCAGTGTGCCTGGAATTCAGGGCTTCCTGTTTGAAAAAATCCTATCTCTAGGCTGAACCCTAACCCTAAGCCTAGGCAGATAAATCAGCCTGGGTATAGGGATGTTCCCAAGGAAAAAAGCACTGGAAGGAGCATGTTGAGGCAATTTTTGGCTGCCCTTGGGAAGCCTTTTGCAGCTGCACTGGGTCTGGAGCTCAGGGTTTACTGATTTAAAATCCCTTTCTCTTGGCGTGACCATAGGTGCAACTGGAGGCAAGTAAATCAGCCTAGGTTCAATGATGGTCCCAAGGAAAAAGCGCTGGAGGCAGCCATGTTGTGGCACTTTTCCCCTCCTCTTGGGTAGTCCTTGGCAGCTGCTGTGTTCTTGGAACTCAGGGCTTTCTGGTTAAAAAAACACTAACCCTAGGCGTAACTCTAACCCTCACCCTAGGAAGGAAAATTAGCCTATGGTTCGGGATGGACTCATGAGAATAGCAGCAGAGGCAGCCAAGTTGTGTCACTTCTGCGGCCCTCTTGGGATGCCTTTAACAGCTGCAGTGTGCCTGGAGCTAAGGGCTTCCTAGTTTTAAAAATCCTAGCACTAGGCCTAAGCCTTACAGTAACCCTAGGAAGATAAATCAGCCTGGTGTTAGGCTTCTTGCCAAGGAAAAAGCCGGGAAAGCAGCCATGTTGTGGCACTTTTGCACTCCCTTTGGGATGCCTTTCAAAGCTCCAGTATGCCTGGAACTCAGGGCTTCCTGATTTTAAAAATCCTAGCCCTAGGCCGAACCCCAACCCTAAGACGAGAAAGGCAAATCAGCCAGGAATTAGGCATGTCCCCAAGGAAAAAGCTGTGGAGGCAGGCATGTTGTGGTACTTTTGCGCTCTTCTTGGCTAGTCCTTCGCAGCTGCTGTGTTCTTGGAACTCAGGTCTTTCTGGTTAATAGAACCCTTACCCTAGGCGTAACTCAAACCTTAACCCTAGGAAGGAAAATCAGCCTATGGTTCGGGATGGTCTCATGGAAATATCAGTGGTGGCAGCCAAGTTGCGTCACTTTTGCGCTCCCCTTGGGATGCCTTTCGCAGCTGCAGAGTGCCTGGAGCCCAGGGCTTCCTGGTTTTAAAAGTCCTAGGCCTAAGCCTAACAGTAACCCTAGGAAGGTAAATCAGCCGCGTATTAGGGTTCTTCCTAAGGGAAAAGCCGTGAAAGCAGCCATGTTGTGGCACTTCTGCACTCCCTTTGGGATGCCTTTGGCAGATGCAGTAAGCCTGGAACTCAGGGCTTCCTAGTTAAAAATATCCTAGCCCTAGGCCGAACCCCAACCCTAAGACGAGAAAGGCAAATCAGCCAGGAATTAGGCATGTCCCCAAGGAAAAAGCTGTGGAGGCAGGCATGTTGTGGTACTTTTGCGCTCTTCTTGGGTAGTCCTTCGCAGCTGCTGTGTTCTTGGAACTCAGGGCTTTCTGGTTAATAGAACCCTTACCCTAGGCGTAACTCAAACCTTAACCCTAGGAAGGAAAATCAGCCTATGGATCGGGATGGTCTAGTGGAAATATCAGTGGTGGCAGCCAAGTTGCGTCACTTTTTCGCTCCCCTTGGGATGCCTTTCGCAGCTGCAGAGTGCCTGGAGCCCAGGGCTTCCTGGTTTTAAAAGTCCTAGGCCTAAGCCTAACAGTAACCCTAGGAAGGTAAATCAGCCGCGTATTAGGGTTCTTCCTAAGGGAAAAGAATCCTGGGCAAGCCGTGAAAGCAGCCATGTTGTGGCACTTCTGCACTCCCTTTGGGATGCCTTTGGCAGATGCAGTAAGCCTGGAACTCAGGGCTTCCTAGTTAAAATATCCTAGCCCTAGGCCGAACCCCAAGCCTAAGACGAGAAAGGCAAATCAGCCAGGAATTAGGCATGTCCCCAAGGAAAAAGCTGTGGAGGCAGGCATGTTGTGGTACTTTTCCGCTCTTCTTGGGTAGTCCTTCGCAGCTGCTGTGTTCTTGGAACTCAGGGCTTTCTGGTTCATAGAACCCTAACCCCAGGCGTAACTCAAACCTTCACCCTAGGAAGGAAAATCAGCCTATGGTTCGGGATGGTCTCATAGAAATATCAGTGGTGGCAGCCAAGTTGTGTCACTTTTGCGCTCCCCTTGGGATGCCTTTAACAGCTGCAGTGTGCCTGGAGCCCAGGGCTTCCTGGTTTTAAAAGTCCTAGGCCTAAGCCTAACAGTAACCCTGGGAAGGGAAATCAGCCGCGTATTAGGGTTCTTCCTAAGGGTAAAGCCGTGAAAGCAGCCATGTTGTGGCACTTCTGCACTCCCTTTGGGATGCCTTTGGCAGATGCAGTAAGCCTGGAACTCAGGGCTTCCTAGTTAAAAAAATCCTAGCCCTAGGCCGAACCCCAACCCTAAGACGAGAAAGGCAAATCAGCCAGGAATTAGGCATGTCCCCAAGGAAAAAGCTGTGGAGGCAGGCATGTTGTGGTACTTTGCGCTCTTCTTGGGTAGTCCTTCGCAGCTGCTGTGTTCTTGGAACTCAGGTCTTTCTGGTTAATAGAACCCTTACCCTAGGCGTAACTCAAACCTTAACCCTAGGAAGGAAAATCAGCCTATGGATCGGGATGGTCTCATGGAAATATCAGTGGTGGCAGCCAAGTTGCGTCACTTTTGCGCTCCCCTTGGGATGCCTTTCGCAGCTGCAGAGTGCCTGGAGCCCAGGGCTTCCTGGTTTTAAAAGTCCTAGGCCTAAGCCTAACAGTAACCCTAGGAAGGTAAATCAGCCGCGTATTAGGGTTCTTCCTAAGGGTAAAGCCGTGAAAGCAGCCATGTTGTGGCACTTCTGCACTTCCTTTGGGATGCCTTTTGCAGATGAAGTAAGCCTGGAACTCAGGGCTTCCTAGTTAAAAAAATCCTAGCCCTAGGCCGAACCCCAACCCTAAGACGAGAAAGGCAAATCAGCCAGGAATTAGGCATGTCCCCAAGGAAAAAGCTGTGGAGGCAGGCATGTTGTGGTACTTTTGCGCTGTTCTTGGGAAGTCCTTCGCAGCTGCTGTGTTCTTGGAACTCAGGGCTTTCTGGTTAATAGAACCCTTACCCTAGGCGTAACTCAAACCTTAACCCTAGGAAGGAAAATCAGCCTATGGTTCGGGATGGTCTCATGGAAATATCAGTGGTGGCAGCCAAGTTGTGTCACTTTTGCGCTCCCCTTGGGATGCCTTTCGCAGCTGCAGTGTGCCTGGAGCCCAGGGCTTCCTGGTTTTAAAAGTCCTAGGCCTAAGCCTAACAGTAACACTAGGAAGGTAAATCAGCCGCGTATTAGGGTTCTTCCTAAGGGAAAAGCCGTGAAAGCAGCCATGTTGTGGCACTTTTGCACTCCCTTTGGGATGCCTTTGGCAGATGCAGTAAGCCTGGAACTCAGGGCTTCCGGGTTAAAATCTCCAAGCCCTAGGCTGAACCCTAACCCTAACCCTAGGCAGATAAATCAGCCTAGGTATAGGGATGGTGGCAAGGAAAAAGCTGTGAAAGCTGCCATGTTGTTGCACTTTTTTACTCCCCTTGGGATGCCTTGAACAGCTGCAGTGTGCCTGGATCTAAGGGCTTCCTAATTTTAAAAATCCTAGCCCTAGGCCTAAGCCTTACAGTAACCCTGGGAAGGGAAATCAGCCTGGTGTTAGGCTTCTTGCCAAGGAAAAAGCCGTGAAATCAGCCATGTTGTGGCACTTTTGCACTCCCTTTTGGATGCCTTTCACAGCTCCAGTGTGCCTGGAACTCAGGGCTTCCTGATTTTCAAAATCCTAGCCCTAGGCTGAACCCCAACCCTAAGACGAGAAAGGCAAATCAGCCAGGAATTTGGCATGTCCCCAAGGAAAAAGCTGTGGAGGCAGGCATGTTGTGGTACTTTTGCGCTCTTCTTGGGAAGTCCTTCGCAGCTGCTGTGTTCTTGGAACTCAGGGCTTTCTGGTTAATAGAACACATACCATAGGCATAACTCAAACCTTAAGCCTAGGAAGGAAAATCAGCCTATGGTTCGGGATGGTCTCATGGAAATATCAGTGGTGGCAGCCAAGTTGTGTCACTTTTGCGCTCCCCTTGGGATGCCTTTCGCAGCTGCAGTGTGCCTGGAGCCCAGGGCTTCCTGGTTTTAAAAGTCCTAGGCCTAAGCCTAACAGTAACCCTAGGAACGTAAATCAGCTGGGTGTTAGGGTTCTTCCTAAGGGAAAAGCCGTCAAAGCAGCCATGTTGTGGCACTTTTGCACTCCCTTTGGGATGCCTTTGGCAGATGCAGTAAGCCTGGAACTCAGGGCTTCCTAGTTAAAAAAATCCTAGCCCTAGGCCGAACCCCAAGCCTAAGACGAGAAAGGCAAATCAGCCAGGAATTAGGCATGTCCCCAAGGAAAAAGCTGTGGCGGCAGGCATGTTGTGGTACTTTTGCGCTCTTCTTGGGAAGTCCTTCGCAGCTGCTCTGTTCTTGGAACTCAGGGCTTTCTGGTTAATAGAACCCTTACCCTAGGCGTAACTCAAACCTTAACCCTAGGAAGGAAAATCAGCCTATGGTTCGGGATGGTCTCATGGAAATATCAGTGGTGGCAGCCAAGTTGTGTCACTTTTGCGCTCCCCTTGGGATGCCTTTCGCAGCTGCAGTGTGCCTGGAGCCCAGGGCTTCCTGGTTTTAAAAGTCCTAGGCCTAAGCCTAACAGTAACACTAGGAAGGTAAATCAGCCGCGTATTAGGGTTCTTCCTAAGGGAAAAGCCGTGAAAGCAGCCATGTTGTGGCACTTTTGCACTCCCTTTGGGATGCCTTTCACAGCTCCAGTGTGCCTGGAACTCAGGGCTTCCTGATTTTAAAAGTCCTAGCCCTAGGCCGAACCCCAACCCTAAGACGAGAAAGGCAAATCAGCCAGGAATTAGGCATGTCCCCAAGGAAAAAGCTGTGGAGGCAGGCATGTTGTGGTACTTTTGCGCTCTTCTTGGGAAGTCCTTCGCAGCTGCTGTGTTCTTGGAACTCAGGGCTTTCTGGTTAATAGAACCCTTACCCTAGGCGTAACTCAAACCTTAACCCTAGGAAGGAAAATCAGCCTATGGTTCGGGATGGTCTCATGGAAATATCAGTGGTGGCAGCCAAGTTGTGTCACTTTTGCGCTCCCCTTGGGATGCCTTTCGCAGCTGCAGTGTGCCTGGAGCCCAGGG
This sequence comes from Ammospiza maritima maritima, assembly GCA_036010785.1. Classification (NCBI taxonomy): domain Eukaryota; kingdom Metazoa; phylum Chordata; class Aves; order Passeriformes; family Passerellidae; genus Ammospiza; species Ammospiza maritima. Next base: position 383,725 of record JAYKTQ010000121.1, read on the forward strand.
CTTCCTGGTTTTAAAAGTCCTAGGCCTAAGCCTAACAGTAACCCTAGGAAGGTAAATCAGACGGGTATTAGGGTTCTTCCTAAGGGAAAAGCCGTGAAAGCAGCCATGTTGTGGCACTTTTGCACTCCCTTTGGGATGCCTTTGGCAGATGCAGTAAGCCTGGAACTCAGGGCTTCCGGGTTAAAATCTCCAAGCCCTAGGCTGAACCCTAACCCTAACCCTAGGCAGATAAATCAGCCTACGTATAGGGATGGTGGCAAGGAAAAAGCTGTGAAAGCTGCCATGTTGTTGCACTTTTTTACTCCCCTTGGGATGCCTTGAACAGCTGCAGTGTGCCTGGATCTAAGGGCTTCCTAGTTTTAAAAATCCTAGCCCTAGGCCTAAGCCTTACAGTAACCCTGGGAAGGGAAATCAGCCTGGTGTTAGGCTTCTTGCCAAGCAAAAAGCCGTGAAAGCAGCCATGTTGTGGCACTTTTGCACTCCCTTTTGGATGCCTTTCACAGCTCCAGTGTGCCTGGAACTCAGGGCTTCCTGATTTTCAAAATCCTAGCCCTAGGCTGAACCCCAACCCTAAGACGAGAAAGGCAAATCAGCCAGGAATTAGGCATGTCCCCAAGGAAAAAGCTGTGGAGGCAGGCATGTTGTGGTACTTTTGCGCTCTTCTTGGGAAGTCCTTCGCAGCTGCTGTGTTCTTGGAACTCAGGGCTTTCTGGTTAATAGAACACATACCATAGGCATAACTCAAACCTTAACCCTAGGAAGGAAAATCAGCCTATGGTTCGGGATGGTCTCATGGAAATATCAGTGGTGGCAGCCAAGTTGTGTCACTTTTGCGCTCCCCTTGGGATGCCTTTCGCAGCTGCAGTGTGCCTGGAGCCCAGGGCTTCCTGGTTTTAAAAGTCCTAGGCCTAAGCCTAACAGTAACCCTAGGAAGGTAAATCAGCTGGGTGTTAGGGTTCTTCCTAAGGGAAAAGCCGTCAAAGCAGCCATGTTGTGGCACTTTTGCACTCCCTTTGGGATGCCTTTGGCAGATGCAGTAAGCCTGGAACTCAGGGCTTCCTAGTTAAAAAAATCCTAGCCCTAGGCCGAACCCCAAGCCTAAGACGAGAAAGGCAAATCAGCCAGGAATTAGGCATGTCCCCAAGGAAAAAGCTGTGGCGGCAGGCATGTTGTGGTACTTTTGCGCTCTTCTTGGGAAGTCCTTCGCAGCTGCTCTGTTCTTGGAACTCAGGGCTTTCTGGTTAATAGAACCCTTACCCTAGGCGTAACTCAAACCTTAACCCTAGGAAGGAAAATCAGCCTATGGTTCGGGATGGTCTCATGGAAATATCAGTGGTGGCAGCCAAGTTGTGTCACTTTTGCGCTCCCCTTGGGATGCCTTTCGCAGCTGCAGTGTGCCTGGAGCCCAGGGCTTCCTGGTTTTAAAAGTCCTAGGCCTAAGCCTAACAGTAACACTAGGAAGGTAAATCAGCCGCGTATTAGGGTTCTTCCTAAGGGAAAAGCCGTGAAAGCAGCCATGTTGTGGCACTTTTGCACTCCCTTTGGGATGCCTTTGGCAGATGCAGTAAGCCTGGAACTCAGGGCTTCCGGGTTAAAATCTCCAAGCCCTAGGCTGAACCCTAACCCTAACCCTAGGCAGATAAATCAGCCTAGGTATAGGGATGGTGGCAAGGAAAAAGCTGTGAAAGCTGCCATGTTGTTGCACTTTTTTACTCCCCTTGGGATGCCTTGAACAGCTGCAGTGTGCCTGGATCTAAGGGCTTCCTAATTTTAAAAATCCTAGCCCTAGGCCTAAGCCTTACAGTAACCCTGGGAAGGGAAATCAGCCTGGTGTTAGGCTTCTTGCCAAGGAAAAAGCCGTGAAATCAGCCATGTTGTGGCACTTTTGCACTCCCTTTTGGATGCCTTTCACAGCTCCAGTGTGCCTGGAACTCAGGGCTTCCTGATTTTCAAAATCCTAGCCCTAGGCTGAACCCCAACCCTAAGACGAGAAAGGCAAATCAGCCAGGAATTTGGCATGTCCCCAAGGAAAAAGCTGTGGAGGCAGGCATGTTGTGGTACTTTTGCGCTCTTCTTGGGAAGTCCTTCGCAGCTGCTGTGTTCTTGGAACTCAGGGCTTTCTGGTTAATAGAACACATACCATAGGCATAACTCAAACCTTAAGCCTAGGAAGGAAAATCAGCCTATGGTTCGGGATGGTCTCATGGAAATATCAGTGGTGGCAGCCAAGTTGTGTCACTTTTGCGCTCCCCTTGGGATGCCTTTCGCAGCTGCAGTGTGCCTGGAGCCCAGGGCTTCCTGGTTTTAAAAGTCCTAGGCCTAAGCCTAACAGTAACCCTAGGAAGGTAAATCAGCTGGGTGTTAGGGTTCTTCCTAAGGGAAAAGCCGTCAAAGCAGCCATGTTGTGGCACTTTTGCACTCCCTTTGGGATGCCTTTGGCAGATGCAGTAAGCCTGGAACTCAGGGCTTCCTAGTTAAAAAAATCCTAGCCCTAGGCCGAACCCCAAGCCTAAGACGAGAAAGGCAAATCAGCCAGGAATTAGGCATGTCCCCAAGGAAAAAGCTGTGGCGGCAGGCATGTTGTGGTACTTTTGCGCTCTTCTTGGGAAGTCCTTCGCAGCTGCTCTGTTCTTGGAACTCAGGGCTTTCTGGTTAATAGAACCCTTACCCTAGGCGTAACTCAAACCTTAACCCTAGGAAGGAAAATCAGCCTATGGTTCGGGATGGTCTCATGGAAATATCAGTGGTGGCAGCCAAGTTGTGTCACTTTTGCGCTCCCCTTGGGATGCCTTTCGCAGCTGCAGTGTGCCTGGAGCCCAGGGCTTCCTGGTTTTAAAAGTCCTAGGCCTAAGCCTAACAGTAACCCTATGAAGGTAAATCAGCCGCGTATTAGGGTTCTTCCTAAGGGAAAAGCCGTGAAAGCAGCCATGTTGTGGCACTTTTGCACTCCCTTTTGGATGCCTTTCACAGCTCCAGTGTGCCTGGAACTCAGGGCTTCCTGATTTTAAAAGTCCTAGCCCTAGGCCGAACCCCAACCCTAAGACGAGAAAGGCAAATCAGCCAGGAATTAGGCATGTCCCCAAGGAAAAAGCTGTGGAGGCAGGCATGTTGTGGTACTTTTGCGCTCTTCTTGGGAAGTCCTTCGCAGCTGCTGTGTTCTTGGAACTCAGGGCTTTCTGGTTAATAGAACCCTTACCCTAGGCGTAACTCAAACCTTAACCCTAGGAAGGAAAATCAGCCTATGGTTCGGGATGGTCTCATGGAAATATCAGTGGTGGCAGCCAAGTTGTGTCACTTTTGCGCTCCCCTTGGGATGCCTTTCGCAGCTGCAGTGTGCCTGGAGCCCAGGGCTTCCTGGTTTTAAAAGTCCTAGGCCTAAGCCTAACAGTAACCCTAGGAAGGTAAATCAGACGGGTATTAGGGTTCTTCCTAAGGGAAAAGCCGTGAAAGCAGCCATGTTGTGGCACTTTTGCACTCCCTTTGGGATGCCTTTGGCAGATGCAGTAAGCCTGGAACTCAGGGCTTCCGGGTTAAAATCTCCAAGCCCTAGGCTGAACCCTAACCCTAACCCTAGGCAGATAAATCAGCCTACGTATAGGGATGGTGGCAAGGAAAAAGCTGTGAAAGCTGCCATGTTGTTGCACTTTTTTACTCCCCTTGGGATGCCTTGAACAGCTGCAGTGTGCCTGGATCTAAGGGCTTCCTAGTTTTAAAAATCCTAGCCCTAGGCCTAAGCCTTACAGTAACCCTGGGAAGGGAAATCAGCCTGGTGTTAGGCTTCTTGCCAAGCAAAAAGCCGTGAAAGCAGCCATGTTGTGGCACTTTTGCACTCCCTTTTGGATGCCTTTCACAGCTCCAGTGTGCCTGGAACTCAGGGCTTCCTGATTTTCAAAATCCTAGCCCTAGGCTGAACCCCAACCCTAAGACGAGAAAGGCAAATCAGCCAGGAATTAGGCATGTCCCCAAGGAAAAAGCTGTGGAGGCAGGCATGTTGTGGTACTTTTGCGCTCTTCTTGGGAAGTCCTTCGCAGCTGCTGTGTTCTTGGAACTCAGGGCTTTCTGGTTAATAGAACACATACCATAGGCATAACTCAAACCTTAACCCTAGGAAGGAAAATCAGCCTATGGTTCGGGATGGTCTCATGGAAATATCAGTGGTGGCAGCCAAGTTGTGTCACTTTTGCGCTCCCCTTGGGATGCCTTTCGCAGCTGCAGTGTGCCTGGAGCCCAGGGCTTCCTGGTTTTAAAAGTCCTAGGCCTAAGCCTAACAGTAACCCTAGGAAGGTAAATCAGCTGGGTGTTAGGGTTCTTCCTAAGGGAAAAGCCGTCAAAGCAGCCATGTTGTGGCACTTTTGCACTCCCTTTGGGATGCCTTTGGCAGATGCAGTAAGCCTGGAACTCAGGGCTTCCTAGTTAAAAAAATCCTAGCCCTAGGCCGAACCCCAAGCCTAAGACGAGAAAGGCAAATCAGCCAGGAATTAGGCATGTCCCCAAGGAAAAAGCTGTGGAGGCAGGCATGTTGTGGTACTTTTGCGCTCTTCTTGGGTAGTCCTTCGCAGATGCTGTGTTCTTGGAACTCAGGGCTTTCTGGATAATAGAACCCTTACCCGAGGCGTAACTCAAACCTTAACCCTAGGAAGGAAAATCAGCCTATGGATCGGGATGGTCTCATGAGAATAGAAGCAGAGGCAGCCAAGTTGTGTCACTTCTGCGGGCCTCTTGGTATTCCTTTAACAGCTGCATGTGCCTGGAGCCCAGGGCTTCCTGGTTTTAAAAGTCCTAGGCCTAAGCCTAACAGTAACCCTAGGAAGGTAAATCAGCCGCGTATTAGGGTTCTTCCTAAGGGAAAAGCCGTGAAAGCAGCCATGTTGTGGCACTTCTGCACTCCCTTTGGGATGCCTTTGGCAGATGCAGTAAGCCTGGAACTCAGGGCTTCCTAGTTAAAAAAATCCTAGCCCTAGGCCGAACCCCAACCCTAAGACGAGAAAGGCAAATCAGCCAGGAATTAGGCATGTCCCCAAGGAAAAAGCTGTGGAGGCAGGCATGTTGTGGTACTTTTGCGCTCTTCTTGGGTAGTCCTTCGCAGCTGCTGTGTTCTTGGAACTCAGGGCTTTCTGGTTAATAGAACACTTACCCCAGGCGTAACTCAAACCTTAACCCTAGGAAGGAAAATCAGCCTATGGTTCGGGATGGTCTCATGAGAATAGAAGCAGAGGCAGCCAAGTTGTGTCACTTCTGCGGCCCTCTTGGGATGCCTGTAACAGCTGCAGTGTGCCTGGAGCCCAGGGCTTCCTGGTTTTAAAAGTCCTAGGCCTAAGCCTAACAGTAACCCTAGGAAGGTAAATCAGCCGGTTATTAGGGTTCTTCCTAAGGGAAAAGCCGTGAAAGCAGCCATGTTGTGGCACTTCTGCACTCCCTTTGGGATGCCTTTGGCAGATGCAGTAAGCCTGGAACTCAGGGCTTCCTGGTTAAAAAACTCCAAGCCCTAGGCTGAACCCTTACCCTAACCCTAGGCAGATAAAACAGCCTAGGTATAGGGATGGTGCCAAGGAAAAAGCTGTGAAAGCTGCCATGATATTGCAGTTTTGTACTCCCCTTGGGATGCCTTTCGCTGCTGCAGTGTGCCTGGATCTAAGGGCTTCCTAGTTTTAACAATCCTAGCCCTAGGCCTTAGCCTTACAGTAACCCTGGGAAGGGAAATCAGCCTTGTGTTAAGCTTCTCTCCAAGGTAAAAGCCGTGAAAGCAACCATGTTGTGTCACTTTTGCACTCCCTTTTGGATGCCTTTCACAGCTCCAGTGTGCCTGGAACTCAGGGCTTCCTGATTTTAAAAATCCTAGCCCTAGGCCGAACCCCAACCCTAAGACGAGAAAGGCAAATCAGCCAGGAATTAGGCATGTCCCCAAGGAAAAAGCTGTGGAGGCAGGCATGTTGTCGTACTTTTGCGCTCTTCTTGGCTAGTCCTTCGCAGATGCTGTGTTCTTGGAACTCAGGGCTTTCTGGATAATAGAACCCTTACCCGAGGCGTAACTCAAACCTTAACCCTAGGAAGGAAAATCAGCCTATGGATCGGGATGGTCTCATGAGAATAGAAGCAGAGGCAGCCAAGTTGTGTCACTTCTGCGGGCCTCTTGGTATTCCTTTAACAGCTGCATGTGCCTGGAGCCCAGGGCTTCCTGGTTTTAAAAGTCCTAGGCCTAAGCCTAACAGTAACCCTAGGAAGGTAAATCAGCCGCGTATTAGGGTTCTTCCTAAGGGAAAAGCCGTGAAAGCAGCCATGTTGTGGCACTTCTGCACTCCCTTTGGGATGCCTTTGGCAGATGCAGTAAGCCTGGAACTCAGGGCTTCCTAGTTAAAAAAATCCTAGCCCTAGGCCGAACCCCAACCCTAAGACGAGAAAGGCAAATCAGCCAGGAATTAGGCATGTCCCCAAGGAAAAAGCTGTGGAGGCAGGCATGTTGTGGTACTTTTGCGCTCTTCTTGGGTAGTCCTTCGCAGCTGCTGTGTTCTTGGAACTCAGGGCTTTCTGGATAATAGAACCCTTACCCCAGGCGTAACTCAAACCTTAACCCTAGGAAGGAAAATCAGCCTATGGATCGGGAAGGTCTGATGAGAATAGCAGCAGAGGCAGCCAAGTTGTGTAACTTCTGCGGCCCTCTTGGTATTCCTTTAACAGCTGCATGTGCCTGGAGCCCAGGGCTTCCTGGTTTTAAAAGTCCTAGGCCTAAGCCTAACAGTAACCCTAGGAAGGTAAATCAGCCGCGTATTAGGGTTCTTCCTAAGGGAAAAGCCGTGAAAGCAGCCATGTTGTGGCACTTCTGCACTCCCTTTGGGATGCCTTTGGCAGATGCAGTAAGCCTGGAACTCAGGGCTTCCTAGTTAAAAAAATCCTAGCCCTAGGCCGAACCCCAACCCTAAGACGAGAAAGGCAAATCAGCCAGGAATTAGGCATGTCCCCAAGGAAAAAGCTGTGGAGGCAGGCATGTTGTGGTACTTTTGCGCTCTTCTTGGGTAGTCCTTCGCAGCTGCTGTGTTCTTGGAACTCAGGGCTTTCTGGTTAATAGAACACTTACCCCAGGCGTAACTCAAACCTTAACCCTAGGAAGGAAAATCAGCCTATGGTTCGGGATGGTCTCATGAGAATAGAAGCAGAGGCAGCCAAGTTGTGTCACTTCTGCGGCCCTCTTGGGATGCCTGTAACAGCTGCAGTGTGCCTGGAGCCCAGGGCTTCCTGGTTTTAAAAGTCCTAGGCCTAAGCCTAACAGTAACCCTAGGAAGGTAAATCAGCCGGTTATTAGGGTTCTTCCTAAGGGAAAAGCCGTGAAAGCAGCCATGTTGTGGCACTTCTGCACTCCCTTTGGGATGCCTTTGGCAGATGCAGTAAGCCTGGAACTCAGGGCTTCCTGGTTAAAAAACTCCAAGCCCTAGGCTGAACCCTTACCCTAACCCTAGGCAGATAAAACAGCCTAGGTATAGGGATGGTGCCAAGGAAAAAGCTGTGAAAGCTGCCATGATATTGCAGTTTTGTACTCCCCTTGGGATGCCTTTCGCTGCTGCAGTGTGCCTGGATCTAAGGGCTTCCTAGTTTTAAAAATCCTAGCCCTAGGCCTTAGCCTTACAGTAACCCTGGGAAGGGAAATCAGCCTTGTGTTAAGCTTCTTGCCAAGGAAAAAGCCGTGAAAGCAACCATGTTGTGGCACTTCTGCACTCCCTTTTGGATGCCTTTCACAGCTCCAGTGTGCCTGGAACTCAGGGCTTCCTAGTTAAAAAAATCCTAGCCCTAGGCCGAACCCCAACCCTAAGACGAGAAAGGCAAATCAGCCAGGAATTAGGCATGTCCCCAAGGAAAAAGCTGTGGAGGCAGGCATGTTGTGGTACTTTTGCGCTCTTCTTGGGTAGTCCTTCGCAGCTGCTGTGTTCTTGGAACTCAGGGCTTTCTGGATAATAGAACCCTTACCCCAGGCGTAACTCAAACCTTAACCCTAGGAAGGAAAATCAGCCTATGGATCGGGAAGGTCTGATGAGAATAGCAGCAGAGGCAGCCAAGTTGTGTAACTTCTGCGGCCCTCTTGGTATTCCTTTAACAGCTGCATGTGCCTGGAGCCCAGGGCTTCCTGGTTTTAAAAGTCCTAGGCCTAAGCCTAACAGTAACCCTAGGAAGGTAAATCAGCCGCGTATTAGGGTTCTTCCTAAGGGAAAAGCCGTGAAAGCAGCCATGTTGTGGCACTTTTGCACTCCCTTTGGGATGCCTTTGGCAGATGCAGTAAGCCTGGAACTCAGGGCTTCCTAGTTAAAAAAATCCTAGCCCTAGGCCGAACCCCAACCCTAAGACGAGAAAGGCAAATCAGCCAGGAATTAGGCATGTCCCCAAGGAAAAAGCTGTGGAGGCAGGCATGTTGTGGTACTTTTGCGCTCTTCTTGGGTAGTCCTTCGCAGCTGCTGTGTTCTTGGAACTCAGGTCTTTCTGGTTAATAGACCTCTTACCCTAGGCGAAACTCAAACCTTAACCCTAGGAAGGAAAATCAGCCTATGGTTCGGGATGGTCTCATGAGAATAGAAGCAGAGGCAGCCAAGTTGTGTCACTTCTGCGGCCCTCTTGGGATGCCTATAACAGCTGCAGTGTGCCTGAAGCCCAGGGCTTCCTGGTTTTAAAAGTCCTAGGTCTAAGCCTAACAGTAACCCTAGGAAGGTAAATCAGCCAGGTATTACGGTTCTTCCTAAGGGAAAAGCTGTGAAAGCAGCCATGTTGTGACACTTTTGCACTCCCTTTGGGATGCCTTTGGCAGATGCAGTAAGCCTGGAACTCAGGGCTTCCTGGTTAAAAAACTCCAAGCCCTAGGCTGAAGCCTAACCCTAACCCTAGGCAGATAAATAAGCCTAGGTATAGGGATAGTGCCAAGGAAAAAGCTGTGAAAGCTGCCATGTTGTTGCACTTTTTTACTCCCCTTGGGATGCCTTGAACAGATGCAGTGTGCCTGGATCTAAGGGCTTCCTAGTTTTAAAAATCCTAGCCCTAGGCCTAAGCCTTACAGTAACCCTGGGAAGGGAAATCAGCCTGGTGTTAGGCTTCTTGCCAAGGAAAAAGCCGTGAAAGCAACCATGTTGTGGCACTTTTGCACTCCCTTTTGGATGTCTTTCACAGCTCCAGTGTGCCTGGAACTCAGGGCTTCCTGATTTTAAAAGTCCTAGCCCTAGGCCGAACCCCAACCCTAAGACGAGAAAGGCAAATCAGCCAGGAATTAGGCATGTCCCCAAGGAAAAAGCTGTGGAGGCAGGCATGTTGTGGTACTTTTGCGCTCTTCTTGGGTAGTCCTTCGCAGCTGCTGTGTTCTTGGAACTCAGGGCTTTCTGGTTAATAGAACCCTTACCCTAGGCGTAACTCAAACCTTAAGCCTAGGAAGGAAAATCAGCCTAGGGTTCGGGATGGTCTCATGGAAATATCAGTGGTGGCAGCCAAGTTGTGTCACTTTTGCGCTCCCCTTGGGATGCCCTTCGCAGCTGCAGTGTGCCTGGAGCCCAGGGCTTCCTGGTTTTAAAAGTCCTAGGCCTAAGCCTAACAGTAACCCTAGGAAGGTAAATCAGCCGCGTATTAGGGTTCTTCCTAAGGGAAAAGCCGTGAAAGCAGCCATGTTGTGGCACTTCTGCACTCCCTTTGGGATGCCTTTGGCAGATGCTGTAAGCCTGGAAATCAGGGCTTCCTAGTTAAAAATATCCTAGCCCTAGGCCGAACCCCAACCCTATGACGAGAAAGGCAAATCAGCCAGGAATTAGGCATGTCCCCAAGGAAAAAGCTGTGGAGGCAGGCGTGTTGTGGTACTTTTGCGCTCTTCTTGGGTAGTCCTTCGCAGCTGCTGTGTTCTTGGAACTCAGGTCTTTCTGGTTAATAGACCTCTTACCCTAGGCGAAACTCAAACATTAACCCTAGGAAGGAAAATCAGCCTATGGTTCGGGATGGTCTCATGAGAATAGAAGCAGAGGCAGCCAAGTTGTGTCACTTCTGCGGCCCTCTTGGGATGCCTTTAACAGCTGCAGTGTGCCTGGAGCCCAGGGATTCCTGGTTTTAAAAGTCCTAGGCCTAAGCCTAACAGTAACCCTAGGAAGGTAAATCAGCCGGGTATTAGGGTTCTTCCTAAGGGAAAAGCCGTGAAAGCAGCCATGTTGTGGCACTTCTGCACTCCCTTTGGGATGCCTTTGGCAGATGCAGTAAGCCTGGAACTCAGGGCTTCCTGGTTAAAAAACTCCAAGCCCTAGGCTGAACCCTTACCCTAACCCTAGGCAGATAAAACAGCCTAGGTATAGGGATGGTGCCAAGGAAAAAGCTGTGAAAGCTGCCATGATGTTGCACTTTTGTACTCCCCTTGGGATGCCTTTCGCAGCTGCAGTGTGCCTGGATCTAAGGGCTTCCTAGTTTTAAAAATCCTAGCCCTAGGCCTAAGCCTTACAGTAACCCTGGGAAGGGAAATCAGCCTTGTGTTAAGCTTCTCTCCAAGGAAAAAGCCGTGAAAGCAACAATGTTGTGGCACTTTTGCACTCCCTTTTGGATGCCTTTCACAGCTCCAGTGTGCCTGGAACTCAGGGCTTCCTGATTTTAAAAATCCTAGCCCTAGGCCGAACCCCAACCCTAAGACGAGAAAGGCAAATCAGCCAGGAATTAGGCATGTCCCCAAGGAAAAAGCTGTGGAGGCAGGCATGTTGTGGTACTTTTGCGCTCTTCTTGGGTAGTCCTTCGCAGCTGCTGTGTTCTTGGAACTCAGGGCTTTCTGGATAATAGAACCCTTACCCCAGGCGTAACTCAAACCTTAACCCTAGGAAGGAAAATCAGCCTATGGATCGGGATGGTCTCATGAGAATAGCAGCAGAGGCAGCCAAGTTGTGTCACTTCTGCGGCCCTCTTGGGATGCCTTTCTCAGCTGCATGTGCCTGGAGCCCAGGGCTTCCTGGTTTTAAAAGTCCTAGGCCTAAGCCTAACAGTAACCCTAGGAAGGTAAATCAGCCGCGTATTAGGGTTCTTCCTAAGGGAAAAGCCGTGAAAGCAGCCATGTTGTGGCACTTCTGCACTCCCTTTGGGATGCCTTTGGCAGATGCAGTAAGCCTGGAACTCAGGGCTTCCTGGTTAAAAAACTCCAAACCCTAGGCTGAACCCTTACCCTAACCCTAGGCAGATAAAACAGCCTAGGTATAGGGATGGTGCCAAGGAAAAAGCTGTGAAAGCTGCCATGATGTTGCACTTTTGTACTCCCCTTGGGATGCCTTGAACAGCTGCAGTGTGCCTGGATCTAAGGGCTTCCTAGTTTTAAAAATCCTAGCCCTAGGCCTAAGCCTAACAGTAACCCTGGGAAGGGAAATCAGCCTGGTGTTAGGCTTCTTGCCAAGGAAAAAGCCGTGAAAGCAACCATGTTGTGGCACTTTTGCACTCCCTTTTGGATGTCTTTCACAGCTCCAGTGTGCCTGGAACTCAGGGCTTCCTGATTTTAAAAGTCCTAGCCCTAGGCCGAACCCCAACCCTAAGACGAGAAAGGCAAATCAGCCAGGAATTAGGCATGTCCCCAAGGAAAAAGCTGTGGAGGCAGGCATGTTGTGGTACTTTTGCGCTCTTCTTGGGTAGTCCTTCGCAGCTGCTGTGTTCTTGGAACTCAGGGCTTTCTGGTTAATAGAACCCTTACCCTAGGCGTAACTCAAACCTTAAGCCTAGGAAGGAAAATCGGCCTATGGTTCGGGATGGTCTCATGGAAATATCAGTGGTGGCAGCCAAGTTGTGTCACTTTTGCGCTCCCCTTGGGATGCCTTTCGCAGCTGCAGTGTGCCTGGAGCCCAGGGCTTCCTGGTTTTAAAAGTCCTAGGCCTAAGCCTAACAGTAACCCTAGGAAGGTAAATCAGCCGCGTATTAGGGTTCTTCCTAAGGGAAAAGCCGTGAAAGCAGCCATGTTGTGGCACTTCTGCACTCCCTTTGGGATGCCTTTGGCAGATGCAGTAAGCCTGGAAATCAGGGCTTCCTAGTTAAAAAAATCCTAGCCCTAGGCCGAACCCCAACCCTAAGACGAGAAAGGCAAATCAGCCAGGAATTAGGCATGTCCCCAAGGAAAAAGCTGTGGAGGCAGGCATGTTTTGGTACTTTTGCGCTCTTCTTGGCTAGTCCTTCGCAGCTGCTGTGTTCTTGGAACTCAGGTCTTTCTGGTTAATAGACCTCTTACCCTAGGCGAAACTCAAACATTAACCCTAGGAAGGAAAATCAGCCTATGGTTCGGGATGGTCTCATGAGAATAGAAGCAGAGGCAGCCAAGTTGTGTCACTTCTGCGGCCCTCTTGGGATGCCTTTAACAGCTGCAGTGTGCCTGAAGCCCAGGGCTTCCTGGTTTTAAAAGTCCTAGGTCTAAGCCTAACAGTAACCCTAGGAAGGTAAATCAGCCAGGTATTAGGGTTCTTCCTAAGGGAAAAGCTGTGAAAGCAGCCATGTTGTGACACTTTTGCACTCCCTTTGGGATGCCTTTGGCAGATGCAGTAAGCCTGGACCTCAGGGCTTCCTGGTTAAAAAACTCCAAGCCCTAGGCTGAAGCCTAACCCTAACCCTAGGCAGATAAATCAGCCTAGGTATAGGGATAGTGCCAAGGAAAAAGCTGTGAAAGCTGCCATGTTGTTGCACTTTTGTACTCCCCTTGGGATGCCTTGAACAGCTGCAGTGTGCCTGGATCTAAGGGCTTCCTAGTTTTAAAAATCCTAGCCCTAGGCCTAAGCCTAACAGTAACCCTGGGTAGGGAAATCAGCCTGGTGTTAGGCTTCTTGCCAAGGAAAAAGCCGTGAAAGCAACCATGTTGTGGCACTTTTGCACTCCCTTTTGGATGTCTTTCACAGCTCCAGTGTGCCTGGAACTCAGGGCTTCCTGATTTTAAAAGTCCTAGCCCTAGGCCGAACCCCAACCCTAAGACGAGAAAGGCAAATCAGCCAGGAATTAGGCATGTCCCCAAGGAAAAAGCTGTGGAGGCAGGCATGTTGTGGTACTTTTGCGCTCTTCTTGGGTAGTCCTTCGCAGCTGCTGTGTTCTTGGAACTCAGGGCTTTCTGGTTAATAGAACCCTTACCCTAGGCGTAACTCAAACCTTAACCCTAGGAAGGAAAATCAGCCTATGGTTCGGGATGGTCTCATGGAAATATCAGTGGTGGCAGCCAAGTTGTGTCACTTTTGCGCTCCCCTTGGGATGCCTTTCGCAGCTGCAGTGTGCCTGGAGCCCAGGGCTTCCTGGTTTTAAAAGTCCTAGGCCTAAGCCTAACAGTAACCCTAGGAAGGTAAATCAGCCGGGTATTAGGGTTCTTCCTAAGGGAAAAGCCGTGAAAGCAGCCATGTTGTGGCACTTCTGCACTCCCTTTGGGATGCCTTTGGCAGATGCAGTAAGCCTGGAACTCAGGGCTTCCTGGTTAAAAAACTCCAAGCCCTAGGCTGAAGCCTAACCCTAACCCTAGGCAGATAAATCAGCCTAGGTATAGGGATGGTGCCAAGGAAAAAGCTGTGAAAGCTGCCATGTTGTTGCACTTTTGTACTCCCCTTCGGATGCCTTGAACAGCTGCAGTGAGCCTGGAACTAAGGGCTTCCTAGTTTTAGAAATCCTAGCCCTAGGCCTTTGCCTTACAGTAACCCTGGGAAGGGAAATCAGCCTGGTGTTAGGCTTCTTGCCAAGGAAAAAGCCGTGAAAGCAGCCATGTTGTGGCACTTTTGCACTCCATTTTGGATGCCTTTCACAGCTCCAGTGTGCCTGGAACTCAGGGCTTCCTGATTTTAAAATCCTAGCCCTAGGCCGAACCCCAACCCTAAGACGAGAAAGGCAAATCAGCCAGGAATTAGGCATGTCCCCAAGGAAAAAGCTATCGACGCAGGCATGTTGTGGTACTTTTGCGCTCTTCTTGGGTAGTCCTTCGCAGCTGCTGTGTTCTTGGAACTCAGGGCTTTCTGGTTAATAGAACCCTTACCCTAGGCGTAACTCAAACCTTAACCCTAGGAAGGAAAATCAGCCTATGGTTCGGGATGGTCTCATGGAAATATCAGTGGTGGCAGCCAAGTTGTGTCACTTTTGCGCTCCCCTTGGGATGCCTTTCGCAGCTGCAGAGTGCCTGGAGCCCAGGGCTTCCTGGTTTTAAAAGTCCTAGGCCTAAGCCTAACAGTAACCCTAGGAAGGTAAATCAGCCGCGTATTAGGGTTCTTCCTAAGGGAAAAGCCGTGAAAGCAGCCATGTTGTGGCACTTCTGCACTCCCTTTGGGTTGCTTTTGGCAGATGAAGTAAGCCTGGAACTCAGGGCTTCCTAGTTAAAAAAATCCTAGCCCTAGGCCGAACCCCAACCCTAAGACGAGAAAGGCAAATCAGCCAGGAATTAGGCATGTCCCCAAGGAAAAAGCTGTGGAGGCAGGCATGTTGTGGTACTTTTGCGCTCTTCTGGGGTAGTCCTTCGCAGCTGCTGTGTTCTTGGAACTCAGGGCTTTCTGGTTAATAGAACCCTTACCCCAGGCGTACATCAAACCTTAACCCTAGGAAGGAAAATCAGCCTATGGTTCGGGATGGTCTCATGGAAATATCAGTGGTGGCAGCCAAGTTTTGTCACTTTTGCGCTCCCCTTGGGATGCCTTTCGCAGCTGCAGTGTGCCTGGAGCCCAGGGCTTCCTGGTTTTAAAAGTCTTAGGCCTAAGCCTAACAGTAACCCTAGGAAGGTAAATCAGCCGCGTATTAGGGTTCTTCCTAAGGGAAAAGCCGTGAAAGCAGCCATGTTGTGGCACTTCTGCACTCCCTTTGGGATGCCTTTGGCAGATGCAGTAAGCCTGGAACTCAGGGCTTCCTAGTTAAAAAAATCCTAGCCCTAGGCCGAACCCCAACCCTAAGACGAGAAAGGCAAATCAGCCAGGAATTAGGCATGTCCCCAAGGAAAAAGCTGTGGAGGCAGGCATGTTGTGGTACTTTTGCGCTCTTCTTGGGTAGTCCTTCGCAGCTGCTGTGTTCTTGGAACTCAGGTCTTTCTGGTTAATAGAACCCTTACCCTAGGCGTAACTCAAACCTTAACCCTAGGAAGGAAAATCAGCCTATGATTTGGGATGGTCTCATGGAAATATCAGTGGTGGCAGCCAAGTTGTGTCACTTTTGCGCTCCCCTTGGGATGCCTTTCGCAGCTGCAGAGTGCCTGGAGCCCAGGGCTTCCTGGTTTTAAAAGTCCTAGGCCTAAGCCTAACAGTAACCCTAGGAAGGTAAATCAGCCGCGTATTAGGGTTCTTCCTAAGGGAAAAGCCGTGAAAGCAGCCATGTTGTGGCACTTCTGCACTCCCTTTGGGATGCCTTTGGCAGATGCAGTAAGCCTGGAACTCAGGGCTTCCTAGTTAAAAAAATCCTAGCCCTAGGCCGAACCCCAACCCTAAGACGAGAAAGGCAAATCAGCCAGGAATTAGGCATGTCCCCAAGGAAAAAGCTATCGACGCAGGCATGTTGTGGTACTTTTGCGCTCTTCTTGGGTAGTCCTTCGCAGCTGCTGTGTTCTTGGAACTCAGGTCTTTCTGGTTAATAGACCTCTTACCCTAGGCGAAACTCAAACATTAACCCTAGGAAGGAAAATCAGCCTATGGTTCGGGATGGTCTCATGAGAATAGCAGCAGAGGCAGCCACGTTGTGTCACTTCTGCGGCCCTCTTGGGATGCCTTTCGCAGCTGCATGTGCCTGGAGCCCAGGGCTTCCTGGTTTTAAACGTCCTAGGCCTAAGCCTAACAGTAACCCTAGGAAGGTAAATCAGCCGGGTATTAGGGTTCTTCCTAAGGGAAAAGCCGTGAAAGCAGCCATGTTGTGGCACTTTTGCACTCCCTTTGGGATGCCTTTGGCAGATGCAGTAAGCCTGGAACTCGGGGTTTCCTGGTTAAAAAACTCCAAGCCCTAGGCTGAACCCTAACCCTAACCTTAGGCAGATAAATCAGCTTAGGTATAGGGATGGTGACAAGGAAAAAGCTGTGAAAGCTGCCATGTTGTTGCACTTTTGTACTCCCCTTGGGATGCCTTGAACAGCTGCAGTGTGCCTGGATCTAAGGGCTTCCTAGTTTTAAAAATCCTAGCCCTAGTCCTTAGCCTTACAGTAACCCTGGGAAGGGAAATCAGCCTGGTGTTAGGCTTCTTGCCAAGGAAAAAGCCGTGAAAGCAACCATGTTGTGGCACATTTGCACTCCCTTTTGGATGCCTTTCACAGCTCCAGTGTGCCTGGAACTCAGGGCTTCCTGGTTTTAAAAATCCTAGCCCTAGGCCGAACCCCAACCCTAAGACGAGAAAGGCAAATCAGCCAGGAATTAGGCATGTCCCCAAGGAAAAAGCTGTGGAGGCAGGCATGTTGTGGTACTTTTGCGCTCTTCTTGGCTAGTCCTTCGCAGCTGCTGTGTTCTTGGAACTCAGGGCTTTCTGGTTAATAGAACCCTTACCCCAGGCGTAACTCAAACCTTAACCCTAGGACGGAAAATCAGCTTATGGTTCGGGATGGTCTCATGGAAATATCAGTGGTGGCAGCCAAGTTGTGTCACTTTTGCGCTCCCCTTGGGATGCCTTTCGCAGCTGCAGAGTGCCTGGAGGCCAGGGCTTCCTGGTTTTAAAAGTCCTAGGCCTAAGCCTAACAGTAACCCTAGGAAGGGAAATCAGCCGCGTATTAGGGTTCTTCCTAAGGGAAAAGCCGTGAAAGCAGCCATGTTGTGGCACTTTTGCACTCCCTTTGGGATGCATTTGGCAGATGCAGTAAGCCTGGAACTCAGGGCTTCCTGGTTAAAAAACTCCAAGCCCTAGGCTGTACCCTAACCCTAACCCTAGGCAGATAAATCAGCCTAGGTATAGGGATGGTACCAAGGAAAAAGCTGTGAAAGCTGCCATGTTGTGGTACTTTAATACTCCCCTTGGGATGCCTTGAACAGCTGCAGTCTGCCTGGATCTAAGGGCTTCCTAGTTTTAAAAGTCCTAAGCCTAAGCCTAACAGTAAGCCTAGGAAGGTAAATCAGCCGCGTATTAGGGTTCTTCCTAAGGGGAAAGCCGTGAAAGCAGCCGTGTTTTTGCACTTCTGCACTCCCTTTGGGATGCCTTTGACAGATGAAGTAAGCCTGGAACTCAGGGCTTCCTAGTTAAAAAAATCCTAGCCCTAGGCCGAACCCCAACCCTAAGACGAGAAAGGCAAATCAGCCAGGAATTAGGCATGTCCCCAAGGAAAAAGCTGTGGAGGCAGGCACGTTGTGGTACTTTTGCGCTCTTCTTGGGTAGTCCTTCGCAGCTGCTGTGTTCTTGGAACTCAGGGCTTTCTGGTTAATAGAACCCTTACCCTAGGTGTAACTCAAACCTTAAGCCTAGGAAGGAAAATCGGCCTATGGTTCGGGATGGTCTCATGGAAATATCAGTGGTGGCAGCCAAGTTGTGTCACTTTTGCGCTCCCCTTGGGATGCCTTTCGCAGCTGCAGTGTGCCTGGAGCCCAGGGCTTCCTGGTTTTAAAAGTCCTAGGCCTAAGCCTAACAGTAACCCTAGGAAGGTAAATCAGCCGCGTATTAGGGTTCTTCCTAAGGGAAAAGCCGTGAAAGCAGCCATGTTGTGGCACTTCTGCACTCCCTTTGGGATGCTTTAGGCAGATGCAGTAAGCCTGGAGCTCAGGGCTTCCGAGTTAAAAAAATCCTAGCCCTAGGCCGAACCCCAACCCTAAGACGAGAAAGGCAAATCAGCCAGGAATTAGGCATGTCCCCAAGGAAAAAGCTGTGGAGGCAGGCATGTTGTGGTACTTTTGCGCTCTTCTTGGCTAGTCCTTCGCAGCTGCTGTGTTCTTGGAACTCAGGGCTTTCTGGTTAATAGAACCCTTACCCTAGGCGTAACTCAAACCTTAACCCTAGGAAGGAAAATCAGCCTATGGTTCGGGATGGTCTCATGGAAATATCAGTGGTGGCAGCCAAGTTGTGTCACTTTTGCGCTCCCCTTGGGATGCCTTGAACAGCTGCAGTGTGCCTGGAGCCCAGGGCTTCCTGGTTTTAAAAGTCCTAGGCCTAAGCCTAACAGTAACCCTAGGAAGGTAAATCAGCCGCGTATTAGGGTTCTTCCTAAGGGAAAAGCCGTGAAAGCAGCCATGTTGTGGCACTTCTGCACTCCCTTTGGGATGCCTTTGGCAGATGCAGTAAGCCTGGAACTCAGGGCTTCCTAGTTAAAAAAATCCTAGCCCTAGGCCGAACCCCAACCCTAAGACGAGAAAGGCAAATCAGCCAGGAATTAGGCATGTCCCCAAGGAAAAAGCTGTGGAGGCAGGCATGTTGTGGTACTTTTGCGCTCTTCTTGGGTAGTCCTTCGCAGCTGCTGTGTTCTTGGAACTCAGGGCTTTCTGGTTAATAGAACCCTTACCCTAGGCGTAACTCAAACCTTAACCCTAGGAAGGAAAATCAGCCTATGATTTGGGATGGTCTCATGGAAATATCAGTGGTGGCAGCCAAGTTGTGTCACTTTTGCGCTCCCCTTGGGATGCCTTTAACAGCTGCAGTGTGCCTGGAGCCCAGGGCTTCCTGGTTTTAAAAGTCCTAGGCCTAAGCCTAACAGTAACCCTAGGAAGGTAAATCAGCCGCGTATTAGGGTTTTTCCTAAGGGAAAAGCTGTGAAAGCAGCCATGTTGTGGCACTTTTGCACTCCCTTTGGGATGCCTTTGGCAGATGCAGTAAGCCTGGAACTCAGGGCGTCCAGGTTAAAATACTCCAAGCCCTAGGCTGAACCCTAACCCTAACCCTAGGCAGATAAATCAGCCTAGGTATAGGGATGGTGCCAAGGAAAAAGCTGTGAAAGCTGCCATGTTGTTGCACTTTTGTACTCCCCTTGGGATGCCTTGAACAGCTGCAGTGTGCCTGGATCTAAGGGCTTCCTAGTTTTAAAAATCCTAGCCCTAGGCCTAAGCCTTACAGTAACCCTGGGAAGGGAAATCAGCCTGGTGTTAAGCTTCTTGCCAAGGAAAAAGCCGTGAAAGCAACCATGTGGTGGCACTTCTGCACTCCCTTTTGGATGCCTTTCACAGCTCCAGTGTGCCTGGAACTCAGGGCTTCCTGATTTTAAAAATCCTAGCCCTAGGCCGAACCCCAACCCTAAGACGAGAAAGGCAAATCAGCCAGGAATTAGGCATGTCCCCAAGGAAAAAGCTGTGGAGGCAGGCATGTTGAGGTACTTTTGCGCTCTTCTTGGGTAGTCCTTCGCAGCTGCGGTGTTCTTGGAACTCAGGGCTTTCTGGTTAATAGAACCCTTACCCCAGGCGTAACTCAAACCTTAACCCTAGGAAGGAAAATCAGCCTATGGTTCGGGATGGTCTCATGAGAATAGCAGCAGAGGCAGCCAAGTTGTGTCACTTTTGCGCTCCCCTTGGGATGCCTTTCGCAGCTGCAGTGTGCCTGGAGCCCAGGGCTTCCTGGTTTTAAAAGTCTTAGGCCTAAGCCTAACAGTAACCCTAGGAAGGTAAATCAGCCGCGTATTAGGGTTCTTCCTAAGGGAAAAGCCGTGAAAGCAGCCATGTTGTGGCACTTCTGCACTCCCTTTGGGATGCCTTTGGCAGATGCAGTAAGCCTGGAACTCAGGGCTTCCTAGTTAAAAAAATCCTAGCCCTAGGCCGAACCCCAACCCTAAGACGAGAAAGGCAAATCAGCCAGGAATTAGGCATGTCCCCAAGGAAAAAGCTGTGGAGGCAGGCATGTTGTGGTACTTTTGCGCTCTTCTTGGGTAGTCCTTCGCAGCTGCTGTGTTCTTGGAACTCAGGTCTTTCTGGTTAATAGAACTCTTACCCTAGGCGTAACTCAAACCTTAACCCTAGGAAGGAAAATCAGCCTATGATTTGGGATGGTCTCATGGAAATATCAGTGGTGGCAGCCAAGTTGTGTCACTTTTGCGCTCCCCTTGGGATGCCTTTCGCAGCTGCAGAGTGCCTGGAGCCCAGGGCTTCCTGGTTTTAAAAGTCCTAGGCCTAAGCCTAACAGTAAGCCTAGGAAGGTAAATCAGCCGCGTATTAGGGTTCTTCCTAAGGGAAAAGCCGTGAAAGCAGCCATGTTGTGGCACTTCTGCACTCCCTTTGGGATGCCTTTGGCAGATGCAGTAAGCCTGGAACTCAGGGCTTCCTAGTTAAAAAAATCCTAGCCCTAGGCCGAACCCCAACCCTAAGACGAGAAAGGCAAATCAGCCAGGAATTAGGCATGTCCCCAAGGAAAAAGCTATCGACGCAGGCATGTTGTGGTACTTTTGCGCTCTTCTTGGGTAGTCCTTCGCAGCTGCTGTGTTCTTGGAACTCAGGTCTTTCTGGTTAATAGACCTCTTACCCTAGGCGAAACTCAAACATTAACCCTAGGAAGGAAAATCAGCCTATGGTTCGGGATGGTCTCATGAGAATAGCAGCAGAGGCAGCCACGTTGTGTCACTTCTGCGGCCCTCTTGGGATGCCTTTCGCAGCTGCATGTGCCTGGAGCCCAGGGCTTCCTGGTTTTAAACGTCCTAGGCCTAAGCCTAACAGTAACCCTAGGAAGGTAAATCAGCCGGGTATTAGGGTTCTTCCTAAGGGAAAAGCCGTGAAAGCAGCCATGTTGTGGCACTTTTGCACTCCCTTTGGGATGCCTTTGGCAGATGCAGTAAGCCTGGAACTCGGGGTTTCCTGGTTAAAAAACTCCAAGCCCTAGGCTGAACCCTAACCCTAACCTTAGGCAGATAAATCAGCCTAGGTATAGGGATGGTGACAAGGAAAAAGCTGTGAAAGCTGCCATGTTGTTGCACTTTTGTACTCCCCTTGGGATGCCTTGAACAGCTGCAGTGTGCCTGGATCTAAGGGCTTCCTAGTTTTAAAAATCCTAGCCCTAGTCCTTAGCCTTACAGTAACCCTGGGAAGGGAAATCAGCCTGGTGTTAGGCTTCTTGCCAAGGAAAAAGCCGTGAAAGCAACCATGTTGTGGCACATTTGCACTCCCTTTTGGATGCCTTTCACAGCTCCAGTGTGCCTGGAACTCAGGGCTTCCTGGTTTTAAAAATCCTAGCCCTAGGCCGAACCCCAACCCTAAGACGAGAAAGGCAAATCAGCCAGGAATTAGGCATGTCCCCAAGGAAAAAGCTGTGGAGGCAGGCATGTTGTGGTACTTTTGCGCTCTTCTTGGCTAGTCCTTCGCAGCTGCTGTGTTCTTGGAACTCAGGGCTTTCTGGTTAATAGAACCCTTACCCCAGGCGTAACTCAAACCTTAACCCTAGGACGGAAAATCAGCTTATGGTTCGGGATGGTCTCATGGAAATATCAGTGGTGGCAGCCAAGTTGTGTCACTTTTGCGCTCCCCTTGGGATGCCTTTCGCAGCTGCAGAGTGCCTGGAGGCCAGGGCTTCCTGGTTTTAAAAGTCCTAGGCCTAAGCCTAACAGTAACCCTAGGAAGGGAAATCAGCCGCGTATTAGGGTTCTTCCTAAGGGAAAAGCCGTGAAAGCAGCCATGTTGTGGCACTTTTGCACTCCCTTTGGGATGCATTTGGCAGATGCAGTAAGCCTGGAACTCAGGGCTTCCTGGTTAAAAAACTCCAAGCCCTAGGCTGTACCCTAACCCTAACCCTAGGCAGATAAATCAGCCTAGGTATAGGGATGGTGCCAAGGAAAAAGCTGTGAAAGCTGCCATGTTGTGGTACTTTAATACTCCCCTTGGGATGCCTTGAACAGCTGCAGTCTGCCTGGATCTAAGGGCTTCCTAGTTTTAAAAGTCCTAAGCCTAAGCCTAACAGTAAGCCTAGGAAGGTAAATCAGCCGCGTATTAGGGTTCTTCCTAAGGGGAAAGCCGTGAAAGCAGCCGTGTTTTTGCACTTCTGCACTCCCTTTGGGATGCCTTTGACAGATGAAGTAAGCCTGGAACTCAGGGCTTCCTAGTTAAAAAAATCCTAGCCCTAGGCCGAACCCCAACCCTAAGACGAGAAAGGCAAATCAGCCAGGAATTAGGCATGTCCCCAAGGAAAAAGCTGTGGAGGCAGGCACGTTGTGGTACTTTTGCGCTCTTCTTGGGTAGTCCTTCGCAGCTGCTGTGTTCTTGGAACTCAGGGCTTTCTGGTTAATAGAACCCTTACCCTAGGCGTAACTCAAACCTTAAGCCTAGGAAGGAAAATCAGCCTATGGTTCGGGATGGTCTCATGAAAATATCAGTGGTGGCAGCCAAGTTGTGTCACTTTTGCGCTCCCCTTGGGATGCCTTTCGCAGCTGCAGTGTGCCTGGAGCCCAGGGCTTCCTGGTTTTAAAAGTCCTAGGCCTAAGCCTAACAGTAACCCTAGGAAGGTAAATCAGCCGCGTATTAGGGTTCTTCCTAAGGGAAAAGCCGTGAAAGCAGCCATGTTGTGGCACTTCTGCACTCCCTTTGGGATGCTTTAGGCAGATGCAGTAAGCCTGGAGCTCAGGGCTTCCGAGTTAAAAAAATCCTAGCCCTAGGCCGAACCCCAACCCTAAGACGAGAAAGGCAAATCAGCCAGGAATTAGGCATGTCCCCAAGGAAAAAGCTGTGGAGGCAGGCATGTTGTGGTACTTTTGCGCTCTTCTTGGCTAGTCCTTCGCAGCTGCTGTGTTCTTGGAACTCAGGGCTTTCTGGTTAATAGAACCCTTACCCTAGGCGTAACTCAAACCTTAACCCTAGGAAGGAAAATCAGCCTATGGTTCGGGATGGTCTCATGGAAATATCAGTGGTGGCAGCCAAGTTGTGTCACTTTTGCGCTCCCCTTGGGATGCCTTGAACAGCTGCAGTGTGCCTGGAGCCCAGGGCTTCCTGGTTTTAAAAGTCCTAGGCCTAAGCCTAACAGTAACCCTAGGAAGGTAAATCAGCCGGTTATTAGGGTTCTTCCTAAGGGAAAAGCCGTGAAAGCAGCCATGTTGTGGCACTTCTGCACTCCCTTTGGGATGCCTTTGGCAGATGCAGTAAGCCTGGAACTCAGGGCTTCCTAGTTAAAAAAATCCTAGCCCTAGGCCGAACCCCAACCCTAAGACGAGAAAGGCAAATCAGCCAGGAATTAGGCATGTCCCCAAGGAAAAAGCTGTGGAGGCAGGCATGTTGTGGTACTTTTGCGCTCTTCTTGGGTAGTCCTTCGCAGCTGCTGTGTTCTTGGAACTCAGGGCTTTCTGGTTAATAGAACCCTTACCCTAGGCGTAACTCAAACCTTAACCCTAGGAAGGAAAATCAGCCTATGATTTGGGATGGTCTCATGGAAATATCAGTGGTGGCAGCCAAGTTGTGTCACTTTTGCGCTCCCCTTGGGATGCCTTTAACAGCTGCAGTGTGCCTGGAGCCCAGGGCTTCCTGGTTTTAAAAGTCCTAGGCCTAAGCCTAACAGTAACCCTAGGAAGGTAAATCAGCCGCGTATTAGGGTTTTTCCTAAGGGAAAAGCTGTGAAAGCAGCCATGTTGTGGCACTTTTGCACTCCCTTTGGGATGCCTTTGGCAGATGCAGTAAGCCTGGAACTCAGGGCGTCCAGGTTAAAATACTCCAAGCCCTAGGCTGAACCCTAACCCTAACCCTAGGCAGATAAATCAGCCTAGGTATAGGGATGGTGCCAAGGAAAAAGCTGTGAAAGCTGCCATGTTGTTGCACTTTTGTACTCCCCTTGGGATGCCTTGAACAGCTGCAGTGTGCCTGGATCTAAGGGCTTCCTAGTTTTAAAAATCCTAGCCCTAGGCCTAAGCCTTACAGTAACCCTGGGAAGGGAAATCAGCCTGGTGTTAAGCTTCTTGCCAAGGAAAAAGCCGTGAAAGCAACCATGTGGTGGCACTTCTGCACTCCCTTTTGGATGCCTTTCACAGCTCCAGTGTGCCTGGAACTCAGGGCTTCCTGATTTTAAAAATCCTAGCCCTAGGCCGAACCCCAACCCTAAGACGAGAAAGGCAAATCAGCCAGGAATTAGGCATGTCCCCAAGGAAAAAGCTGTGGAGGCAGGCATGTTGAGGTACTTTTGCGCTCTTCTTGGGTAGTCCTTCGCAGCTGCGGTGTTCTTGGAACTCAGGGCTTTCTGGTTAATAGAACCCTTACCCCAGGCGTAACTCAAACCTTAACCCTAGGTAGGAAAATCAGCCTATGATTTGGGATCGTCTCATGGAAATATCAGTGGTGGCAGCCAAGTTGTGTCACTTTTGCGCTCCCCTTGGGATGCCTTTCGCAGCTGCAGTGTGCCTGGAGCCCAGGGCTTCCTGGTTTTAAAAGTCCTAGGCCTAAGCCTAACAGTAACCCTAGGAAGGTAAATCAGCCGCGTATTAGGGTTCTTCCTAAGGGAAAAGCTGTGAAAGCAGCCATGTTGTGGCACTTTTGCACTCCCTTTGGGATGCCTTTGGCAGATGCAGTAAGCCTGGAACTCAGGGCTTCCGGGTTAAAATCTCCAAGCCCTAGGGTGAAGCCTAACCCTAACCCTAGGCAGATAAATCAGCCTAGGTATAGGATGGTGCCAAGGAAAAAACTGTGAAAGCTGCCATGTTGTTGCACTTTTGTACCCCCCTTGGGATGCCTTGAACTGCTGTATGTGCCTGGATCTAAGGGCTTCCTAGTTTTAAAAATCCTAGCCCTAGGCCTAAGCCTTACAGTAACCCTGGGAAGGGAAATCAGCCTGGTGTTAGGCTTCTTGCCAAGGAAAAAGCCGTGAAAGCAGCCATGTTGTGGCACTTCTGCACTCCCTTTTGGATGCCTTTCACAGCTCCAGTGTGCCTGGAACTCAGGGCTTCCTGATTTTTAAAATCCTAGCCCTAGGCCGAACCCCAACCCTAAGACGAGAAAGGCAAATCAGCCAGGAATTAGGCATGTCCCCAAGGAAAAAGCTGTGGAGGCAGGCATGTTGTGGTACTTTTGCGCTCTTCTTGGGTAGTCCTTCGCAGCTGCTGTGTTCTTGGAACTCACGGCTTTCTGGTTAATAGAACCCTTACCCCAGGCGTAAGTCAAACCTTAACCCTAGGAAGGAAAATCAGCCTATGGTTCGGGATGGTCTCATGAGAATAGCAGCAGAGGCAGCCAAGTTGTGTCACTTTTGCGCTCCCCTTGGGATGCCTTTCGCAGCTGCAGTGTGCCTGGAGCCCAGGGCTTCCTGGTTTTAAAAGTCCTAGGCCTAAGCCTAACAGTAACCCTAGGAAGGTAAATCAGCCGGGTATTAGGGTTCTTCCTAAGGGAAAAGCCGTGAAAGCAGCCATGTTGTGGCACTTCTGCACTCCCTTTTGGATGCCTTTGGCAGATGCAGTAAGCCTGGAACTCAGGGCTTCCTAGTAAAAAAAATCCTAGCCCTAGGCCGAACCCCAACCCTAAGACGAGAAAGGCAAATCAGCCAGGAATTAGGCATGTCCCCAAGGAAAAAGCTGTGGAGGCAGGCACGTTGTGGTACTTTTGCGCTCTTCTTGGGTAGTCCTTCGCAGCTGCTGTGTTCTTGGAACTCAGGTCTTTCTGGTTAATAGAACTCTTACCCTAGGCGTAACTCAAACCTTAACCCTAGGAAGGAAAATTAGCCTATGATTCAGGATGGTCTCATGAGAATAGAAGCAGAGGCAGCCAAGTTGCGTCGCTTCTGCGGCCCTCTTGGGATGCCTTTCGCAGCTGCAGTGTGCCTGGAGCCCAGGGCTTCCTGGTTTTAAAAGTCCTAGGCCTAAGCCTAACAGTAACCCTAGGAAGGTAAATCAGCCGCGTATTAGGGTTCTTCCTAAGGGAAAAGCCGTGAAAGCAGCCATGTTGTGGCACTTCTGCACTCCCTTTGGGATGCTTTTTGCAGATGAAGTAAGCCTGGAACTCAGGGCTTCCTAGTTAAAAAAATCCTAGCCCTAGGCCGAACCCCAACCCTAAGACGAGAAAGGCAATTCAGCCAGGAATTAGGCATGTCCCCAAGGAAAAAGCTGTGGAGGCAGGCATGTTGTGGTACTTTTGCGCTCTTCTTGGCTAGTCCTTCGCAGCTGCTGTGTTCTTGGAACTCAGGGCTTTCTGGTTAATAGAACCCTTACCCCAGGCGTAACTCAAACCTTAACCCTAGGAAGGAAAATCAGCCTATGGTTCGGGATGGTCTCATGAGAATAGCAGCAGAGGCAGCCAAGTTGTGTCACTTTTGCGCTCCCCTTGGGATGCCTTTCGCAGCTGCAGTGTGCCTGGAGCCCAGGGCTTCCTGGTTTTAAAAGTCCTAGGCCTAAGCCTAACAGTAACCCTAGGAAGGTAAATCAGCCGCGTATTAGGGTTCTTCCTAAGGGAAAAGCCGTGAAAGCAGCCATGTTGTGGCACTTCTGCACTCCCTTTGGGATGCCTTTGGCAGATGCAGTAAGCCTGGAACTCAGGGCTTCCTGGTTAAAAAACTCCAAGCCCTAGGCTGAACCCTAACCCTAACCCTAGGCAGATAAATCAGCCTAGGTATAGGGATGGTGCCAAGGAAAAAGCTGTGAAAGCTGCCATGTTGTTGCACTTTTGTACTCCCCTTGGGATGCCTTGAACAGCTGCAGTGTGCCTGGAGCTAAGGGCTTCCTAGTTTTAAAAATCCTAGCCCTAGGCGTAAGCCTAACAGTAACCAAGGGAAGGGAAATCACCCTGGTGTTAAGCTTCTTGTCAAGGAAAAAGCCGCGAAAGCAACCATGTTGTGGCACTTTTGCACTCCCTTTTGGATGCCTTTCACAGCTCCAGTGTGCCTGGAACTCAGGGCTTCCTGATTTTAAAAATCCTAGCCCTAGGCCGAACCCCAACCCTAAGACGAGAAAGGCAAATCAGCCAGGAATTAGGCATGTCCCCAAGGAAAAAGCTGTGGAGGCAGGCATGTTGTGGTACTTTTGCGCTCTTCTTGGGAAGTCCTTCGCAGCTGCTGTGTTCTTGGAACTCAGGGCTTTCTGGTTAATAGAACTCTTACCCTAGGCGTAACTCAAACCTTAACCCTAGGAAGGAAAATCAGCCTATGGTTCGGGATGGTCTCATGAGAATAGAAGCAGAGGCAGCCAAGTTGTGTCACTTCTGCAGCCCTCTTGGGATGCCTTTAACACCTGCATATGCCTGGAGCCCAGGGCTTCCTGGTTTTAAAAGTCCTAGGCCTAAGCCTAACAGTAACCCTAGGAAGGTAAATCAGCCGGGTATTAGGGTTCTTCCTAAGGGAAAAGCTGTGAAAGCAGCCATGTTGTGGCACTTTTGCACTCCCTTTGGGATGCCTTTGGCAGATGCAGTAAGCCTGGAACTCAGGGCTTCCGGGTTAAAATCTCCAAGCCCTAGGGTGAACCCTAACCCTAACCCTAGGCAGATAAATCAGCCTAGGTATAGGGATGGTGCCAAGGAAAAAGCTGTGAAAGCTGCCATGTTGTTGCACTTTTGTACTCCCCTTGGGATGCCTTGAACTGCTGCATGTGCCTGGAGCCCAGGGCTTCCTAGTTTTAAAAATCCTAGCCCTAGGCCTAAGCCTTACAGTAACCCTGGGAAGGTAAATCAGCCGCGTATTAGGGTTCTTCCTAAGGGAAAAGCCGTGAAAGCAGCCATGTTGTGGCACTTCTGCACTCCCTTTGGGATGCCTTTGGCAGATGCAGTAAGCCTGGAACTCAGGGCTTCCTAGTTAAAAAAATCCTAGCCCTAGCCCGAACCCCAACCCTAAGACGAGAAAGGCAAATCAGCCAGGAATTAGGCATGTCCCCAAGGAAAAAGCTGTGGAGGCAGGCACGTTGTGGTACTTTTGCGCTCTTCTTGGGTAGTCCTTCGCAGATGCTGTGTTCTTGGAACTCAGGTCTTTCTGGTTAATAGAACTCTTACCCTAGGCGTAACTCAAACCTTAACCCTAGGAAGGAAAATCAGCCTATGGTTCAGGATGGTCTCATGAGAATAGAAGCAGAGGCAGCCAAGTTGTGTCGCTTCTGCGGCCCTCTTGGGATGCCTTTCGCAGCTGCATGTGCCTGGAGCCCAGGGCTTCCTGGTTTTAAAAGTCCTAGGCCTAAGCCTAACAGTAACCCTAGGAAGGTAAATCAGCCGCGTATTAGGGTTCTTCCTAAGGGAAAAGCCGTGAAAGCAGCCATGTTGTGGCACTTTTGCACTCCCTTTGGGATGCTTTTTGCAGATGAAGTAAGCCTGGAACTCAGGGCTTCCTAGTTAAAAAAATCCTAGCCCTAGGCCGAACCCCAACCCTAAGACGAGAAAGGCAAATCAGCCAGGAATTAGGCATGTCCCCAAGGAAAAAGCTGTGGAGGCAGGCATGTTGTGGTACTTTTGCGCTCTTCTTGGGTAGTCCTTCGCAGCTGCTGTGTTCTTGGAACTCAGGGCTTTCTGTTTAATAGAACTCTTACCCTAGGCGTAACTCAAACCTTAACCCTAGGAAGGAAAATCAGCCTATGGTTCGGGATGGTCTCATGAGAATAGCAGCAGAGGCAGCCAAGTTGTGTCACTTTTGCGCTCCCCTTGGGATGCCTTTTGCAGCTGCAGTGTGCCTGGAGCCCAGGGCTTCCTGGTTTTAAAAGTCCTAGGCCTAAGCCTAACAGTAACCCTAGGAAGGTAAATCAGCCGCGTATTAGGGTTCTTCCTAAGGGAAAAGCCGTGAAAGCAGCCATGTTGTGGCACTTCTGCACTCCCTTTGGGATGCCTTTGGCAGATGCAGTAAGCCTGGAACTCAGGGCTTCCTAGTTAAAAATATCCTAGCCCTAGCCCGAACCCCAACCCTAAGACGAGAAAGGCAAATCAGCCAGGAATTAGGCATGTCCCCAAGGAAAAAGCTGTGGAGGCAGGCACGTTGTGGTACTTTTGCGCTCTTCTTGGGTAGTCCTTCGCAGATGCTGTGTTCTTGGAACTCAGGTCTTTCTGGTTAATAGAACTCTTACCCTAGGCGTCACTCAAACCTTAACCCTAGGTAGGAAAATCAGCCTATGGTTCAGGATGGTCTCATGAGAATAGAAGCAGAGGCAGCCAAGTTGTGTCGCTTCTGCGGCCCTCTTGGGATGCCTTTCGCAGCTGCATGTGCCTGGAGCCCAGGGCTTCCTGGTTTTAAAAGTCCTAGGCCTAAGCCTAACAGTAACCCTAGGAAGGTAAATCAGCCGCGTATTAGGGTTCTTCCTAAGGGAAAAGCCGTGAAAGCAGCCATGTTGTGGCACTTTTGCACTCCCTTTGGGATGCTTTTTGCAGATGAAGTAAGCCTGGAACTCAGGGCTTCCTAGTTAAAAAAATCCTAGCCCTAGGCCGAACCCCAACCCTAAGACGAGAAAGGCAATTCAGCCAGGAATTAGGCATGTCCCCAAGGAAAAAGCTGTGGAGGCAGGCATGTTGTGGTACTTTTGCGCTCTTCTTGGCTAGTCCTTCGCAGCTGCTGTGTTCTTGGAACTCAGGGCTTTCTGGTTAGTAGAACCCTTACCCCAGGCGTAACTCAAACCTTAACCCTAGGAAGGAAAATCAGCCTATGGTTCGGGATGGTCTCATGAGAATAGCAGCAGAGGCAGCCAAGTTGTGTCACTTTTGCGCTCCCCTTGGGATGCCTTTCGCAGCTGCAGTGTGCCTGGAGCCCAGGGCTTCCTGGTTTTAAAAGTCCTAGGCCTAAGCCTAACAGTAACCCTAGGAAGGTAAATCAGCCGCGTATTAGGGTTCTTCCTAAGGGAAAAGCCGTGAAAGCAGCCATGTTGTGGCACTTCTGCACTCCCTTTGGGATGCCTTTGGCAGATGCAGTAAGCCTGGAACTCAGGGCTTCCTGGTTAAAAAACTCCAAGCCCTAGGCTGAACCCTAACCCTAACCCTAGGCAGATAAATCAGCCTAGGTATAGGGATGGTGCCAAGGAAAAAGCTGTGAAAGCTGCCATGTTGTTGCACTTTTGTACTCCCCTTGGGATGCCTTGAACAGCTGCAGTGTGCCTGGAGCTAAGGGCTTCCTAGTTTTAAAAATCCTAGCCCTAGGCGTAAGCCTAACAGTAACCAAGGGAAGGGAAATCACCCTGGTGTTAAGCTTCTTGTCAAGGAAAAAGCCGCGAAAGCAACCATGTTGTGGCACTTTTGCACTCCCTTTTGGATGCCTTTCACAGCTCCAGTGTGCCTGGAACTCAGGGCTTCCTGATTTTAAAAATCCTAGCCCTAGGCCGAACCCCAACCCTAAGACGAGAAAGGCAAATCAGCCAGGAATTAGGCATGTCCCCAAGGAAAAAGCTGTGGAGGCAGGCATGTTGTGGTACTTTTGCGCTCTTCTTGGGAAGTCCTTCGCAGCTGCTGTGTTCTTGGAACTCAGGGCTTTCTGGTTAATAGAACTCTTACCCTAGGCGTAACTCAAACCTTAACCCTAGGAAGGAAAATCAGCCTATGGTTCGGGATGGTCTCATGAGAATAGAAGCAGAGGCAGCCAAGTTGTGTCACTTCTGCAGCCCTCTTGGGATGCCTTTAACACCTGCATATGCCTGGAGCCCAGGGCTTCCTGGTTTTAAAAGTCCTAGGCCTAAGCCTAACAGTAACCCTAGGAAGGTAAATCAGCCGGGTATTAGGGTTCTTCCTAAGGGAAAAGCTGTGAAAGCAGCCATGTTGTGGCACTTTTGCACTCCCTTTGGGATGCCTTTGGCAGATGCAGTAAGCCTGGAACTCAGGGCTTCCGGGTTAAAATCTCCAAGCCCTAGGGTGAACCCTAACCCTAACCCTAGGCAGATAAATCAGCCTAGGTATAGGGATGGTGCCAAGGAAAAAGCTGTGAAAGCTGCCATGTTGTTGCACTTTTGTACTCCCCTTGGGATGCCTTGAACTGCTGCATGTGCCTGGAGGCCAGGGCTTCCTAGTTTTAAAAATCCTAGCCCTAGGCCTAAGCCTTACAGTAACCCTGGGAAGGTAAATCATCCGCGTATTAGGGTTCTTCCTAAGGGAAAAGCCGTGAAAGCAGCCATGTTGTGGCACTTCTGCACTCCCTTTGGGATGCCTTTGGCAGATGCAGTAAGCCTGGAACTCAGGGCTTCCTAGTTAAAAAAATCCTAGCCCTAGCCCGAACCCCAACCCTAAGACGAGAAAGGCAAATCAGCCAGGAATTAGGCATGTCCCCAAGGAAAAAGCTGTGGAGGCAGGCACGTTGTGGTACTTTTGCGCTCTTCTTGGGTAGTCCTTCGCAGATGCTGTGTTCTTGGAACTCAGGTCTTTCTGGTTAATAGAACTCTTACCCTAGGCGTAACTCAAACCTTAACCCTAGGAAGGAAAATCAGCCTATGGTTCAGGATGGTCTCATGAGAATAGAAGCAGAGGCAGCCAAGTTGTGTCGCTTCTGCGGCCCTCTTGGGATGCCTTTCGCAGCTGCATGTGCCTGGAGCCCAGGGCTTCCTGGTTTTAAAAGTCCTAGGCCTAAGCCTAACAGTAACCCTAGGAAGGTAAATCAGCCGCGTATTAGGGTTCTTCCTAAGGGAAAAGCCGTGAAAGCAGCCATGTTGTGGCACTTTTGCACTCCCTTTGGGATGCTTTTTGCAGATGAAGTAAGCCTGGAACTCAGGGCTTCCTAGTTAAAAAAATCCTAGCCCTAGGCCGAACCCCAACCCTAAGACGAGAAAGGCAAATCAGCCAGGAATTAGGCATGTCCCCAAGGAAAAAGCTGTGGAGGCAGGCATGTTGTGGTACTTTTGCGCTCTTCTTGGGTAGTCCTTCGCAGCTGCTGTGTTCTTGGAACTCAGGGCTTTCTGGTTAATAGAACCCTTACCCCAGGCGTAACTCAAACCTTAACCCTAGGAAGGAAAATCAGCCTATGGTTCGGGATGGTCTCATGA
The DNA here is from genome assembly GCA_036010785.1 of Ammospiza maritima maritima. NCBI lineage: Eukaryota > Metazoa > Chordata > Aves > Passeriformes > Passerellidae > Ammospiza > Ammospiza maritima. The sequence continues at coordinate 415,367 of JAYKTQ010000121.1, forward strand.
GAATAGCAGCAGAGGCAGCCAAGTTGTGTCACTTTTGCGCTCCCCTTGGGATGCCTTTCGCAGCTGCAGTGTGCCTGGAGCCCAGGGCTTCCTGGTTTTAAAAGTCCTAGGCCTAAGCCTAACAGTAACCCTAGGAAGGTAAATCAGCCGCGTATTAGGGTTCTTCCTAAGGGAAAAGCCGTGAAAGCAGCCATGTTGTGGCACTTCTGCACTCCCTTTGGGATGCCTTTGGCAGATGCAGTAAGCCTGGAACTCAGGGCTTCCTAGTTAAAAATATCCTAGCCCTAGCCCGAACCCCAACCCTAAGACGAGAAAGGCAAATCAGCCAGGAATTAGGCATGTCCCCAAGGAAAAAGCTGTGGAGGCAGGCACGTTGTGGTACTTTTGCGCTCTTCTTGCGTAGTCCTTCGCAGATGCTGTGTTCTTGGAACTCAGGTCTTTCTGTTTAATAGAACTCTTACCCTAGGCGTAACTCAAACCTTAACCCTAGGAAGGAAAATCAGCCTATGGTTCGGGATGGTCTCATGAGAATAGCAGCAGAGGCAGCCAAGTTGTGTCACTTTTGCGCTCCCCTTGGGATGCCTTTTGCAGCTGCAGTGTGCCTGGAGCCCAGGGCTTCCTGGTTTTAAAAGTCCTAGGCCTAAGCCTAACAGTAACCCTAGGAAGGTAAATCAGCCGCGTATTAGGGTTCTTCCTAAGGGAAAAGCCGTGAAAGCAGCCATGTTGTGGCACTTCTGCACTCCCTTTGGGATGCCTTTGGCAGATGCAGTAAGCCTGGAACTCAGGGCTTCCTAGTTAAAAATATCCTAGCCCTAGCCCGAACCCCAACCCTAAGACGAGAAAGGCAAATCAGCCAGGAATTAGGCATGTCCCCAAGGAAAAAGCTGTGGAGGCAGGCACGTTGTGGTACTTTTGCGCTCTTCTTGGGTAGTCCTTCGCAGATGCTGTGTTCTTGGAACTCAGGTCTTTCTGGTTAATAGAACTCTTACCCTAGGCGTCACTCAAACCTTAACCCTAGGTAGGAAAATCAGCCTATGGTTCAGGATGGTCTCATGAGAATAGAAGCAGAGGCAGCCAAGTTGTGTCGCTTCTGCGGCCCTCTTGGGATGCCTTTCGCAGCTGCATGTGCCTGGAGCCCAGGGCTTCCTGGTTTTAAAAGTCCTAGGCCTAAGCCTAACAGTAACCCTAGGAAGGTAAATCAGCCGCGTATTAGGGTTCTTCCTAAGGGAAAAGCCGTGAAAGCAGCCATGTTGTGGCACTTTTGCACTCCCTTTGGGATGCTTTTTGCAGATGAAGTAAGCCTGGAACTCAGGGCTTCCTAGTTAAAAAAATCCTAGCCCTAGGCCGAACCCCAACCCTAAGACGAGAAAGGCAAATCAGCCAGGAATTAGGCATGTCCCCAAGGAAAAAGCTGTGGAGGCAGGCATGTTGTGGTACTTTTGCGCTCTTCTTGGCTAGTCCTTCGCAGCTGCTGTGTTCTTGGAACTCAGGGCTTTCTGGTTAATAGAACCCTTACCCCAGGCGTAACTCAAACCTTAACCCTAGGAAGGAAAATCAGCCTATGGTTCGGGATGGTCTCATGAGAATAGCAGCAGAGGCAGCCAAGTTGTGTCACTTTTGCGGTCCCCTTGGGATGCCTTTCGCAGCTGCAGTGTGCCTGGAGCCCAGGGCTTCCTGGTTTTAAAAGTCCTAGGCCTAAGCCTAACAGTAACCCTAGGAAGGTAAATCAGCCGCGTATTAGGGTTCTTCCTAAGGGAAAAGCCGTGAAAGCAGCCATGTTGTGGCACTTCTGCACTCCCTTTGGGATGCCTTTGGCAGATGCAGTAAGCCTGGAACTCAGGGCTTCCTAGTTAAAAATATCCTAGCCCTAGCCCGAACCCCAACCCTAAGACGAGAAAGGCAAATCAGCCAGGAATTAGGCATGTCCCCAAGGAAAAAGCTGTGGAGGCAGGCACGTTGTGGTACTTTTGCGCTCTTCTTGGGTAGTCCTTCGCAGATGCTGTGTTCTTGGAACTCAGGTCTTTCTGGTTAATAGAACTCTTACCCTAGGCGTAACTCAAACCTTAACCCTAGGAAGGAAAATCAGCCTATGGTTCAGGATGGTCTCATGAGAATAGAAGCAGAGGCAGCCAAGTTGTGTCGCTTCTGCGGCCCTCTTGGGATGCCTTTCGCAGCTGCATGTGCCTGGAGCCCAGGGCTTCCTGGTTTTAAAAGTCCTAGGCCTAAGCCTAACAGTAACCCTAGGAAGGTAAATCAGCCGCGTATTAGGGTTCTTCCTAAGGGAAAAGCCGTGAAAGCAGCCATGTTGTGGCACTTTTGCACTCCCTTTGGGATGCTTTTTGCAGATGAAGTAAGCCTGGAACTCAGGGCTTCCTAGTTAAAAAAATCCTAGCCCTAGGCCGAACCCCAACCCTAAGAGGAGAAAGGCAAATCAGCCAGGAATTAGGCATGTCCCCAAGGAAAAAGCTGTGGAGGCAGGCATGTTGTGGTACTTTTGCGCTCTTCTTGGGTAGTCCTTCGCAGCTGCTGTGTTCTTGGAACTCAGGGCTTTCTGGTTAATAGAACCCTTACCCCAGGCGTAACTCAAACCTTAACCCTAGGAAGGAAAATCAGCCTATGGTTCGGGATGGTCTCATGAGAATAGCAGCAGAGGCAGCCAAGTTGTGTCACTTTTGCGCTCCCCTTGGGATGCCTTTCGCAGCTGCAGTGTGCCTGGAGCCCAGGGCTTCCTGGTTTTAAAAGTCCTAGGCCTAAGCCTAACAGTAACCCTAGGAAGGTAAATCAGCCGCGTATTAGGGTTCTTCCTAAGGGAAAAGCCGTGAAAGCAGCCATGTTGTGGCACTTCTGCACTCCCTTTGGGATGCCTTTGGCAGATGCAGTAAGCCTGGAACTCAGGGCTTCCTAGTTAAAAATATCCTAGCCCTAGCCCGAACCCCAACCCTAAGACGAGAAAGGCAAATCAGCCAGGAATTAGGCATGTCCCCAAGGAAAAAGCTGTGGAGGCAGGCACGTTGTGGTACTTTTGCGCTCTTCTTGCGTAGTCCTTCGCAGATGCTGTGTTCTTGGAACTCAGGTCTTTCTGTTTAATAGAACTCTTACCCTAGGCGTAACTCAAACCTTAACCCTAGGTAGGAAAATCAGCCTATGGTTCAGGATGGTCTCATGAGAATAGAAGCAGAGGCAGCCAAGTTGTGTCGCTTCTGCGGCCCTCTTGGGATGCCTTTCGCAGCTGCATGTGCCTGGAGCCCAGGGCTTCCTGGTTTTAAAAGTCCTAGGCCTAAGCCTAACAGTAACCCTAGGAAGGTAAATCAGCCGCGTATTAGGGTTCTTCCTAAGGGAAAAGCCGTGAAAGCAGCCATGTTGTGGCACTTTTGCACTCCCTTTGGGATGCTTTTTGCAGATGAAGTAAGCCTGGAACTCAGGGCTTCCTAGTTAAAAAAATCCTAGCCCTAGGCCGAACCCCAACCCTAAGACGAGAAAGGCAAATCAGCCAGGAATTAGGCATGTCCCCAAGGAAAAAGCTGTGGAGGCAGGCATGTTGTGGTACTTTTGCGCTCTTCTTGGCTAGTCCTTCGCAGCTGCTGTGTTCTTGGAACTCAGGGCTTTCTGGTTAATAGAACCCTTACCCCAGGCGTAACTCAAACCTTAACCCTAGGAAGGAAAATCAGCCTATGGTTCGGGATGGTCTCATGAGAATAGCAGCAGAGGCAGCCAAGTTGTGTCACTTTTGCGCTCCCCTTGGGATGCCTTTCGCAGCTGCAGTGTGCCTGGAGCCCAGGGCTTCCTGGTTTTAAAAGTCCTAGGCCTAAGCCTAACAGTAACCCTAGGAAGGTAAATCAGCCGCGTATTAGGGTTCTTCCTAAGGGAAAAGCCGTGAAAGCAGCCATGTTGTGGCACTTCTGCACTCCCTTTGGGATGCCTTTGGCAGATGCAGTAAGCCTGGAACTCAGGGCTTCCTAGTTAAAAATATCCTAGCCCTAGCCCGAACCCCAACCCTAAGACGAGAAAGGCAAATCAGCCAGGAATTAGGCATGTCCCCAAGGAAAAAGCTGTGGAGGCAGGCACGTTGTGGTACTTTTGCGCTCTTCTTGGGTAGTCCTTCGCAGATGCTGTGTTCTTGGAACTCAGGTCTTTCTGGTTAATAGAACCCTTACCCTAGGCGTAACTCAAACCTTAACCCTAGGAAGGAAAATCAGCCTATGGTTCGGGATGGTCTCATGGAAATATCAGTGGTGGCAGCCAAGTTGCGTCACTTTTGCGCTCCCCTTGGGATGCCTTTCGCAGCTGCAGTGTGCCTGGAGCCTAGGGCTTCCTGGTTTTAAAAGTCCTAGGCCTAAGCCTAACAGTAACCCTAGGAAGGTAAATCAGCCGCGTATTAGGGTTCTTCCTAAGGGAAAAGCCGTGAAAGCAGCCATGTTGTGGCACTTCTGCACTCCCTTTGGGATGCCTTTGGCAGATGCAGTAAGCCTGGAACTCAGGGCTTCCTAGTTAAAAAAATCCTAGCCCTAGGCCGAACCCCAACCCTAAGACGAGAAAGGCAAATCAGCCAGGAATTAGGCATGTCCCCAAGGAAAAAGCTGTGGAGGCAGGCATGTTGTGGTACTTTTGCGCTCTTCTTGGGAAGTCCTTCGCAGCTGCTGTGTTCTTGGAACTCAGGGCTTTCTGGTTAATAGAACTCTTACCCTAGGCGTAACTCAAACCTTAACCCTAGGAAGGAAAATCAGCCTATGGTTCGGGATGGTCTCATGAGAATAGCAGCAGAGGCAGCCAAGTTGTGTCACTTTTGCGCTCCCCTTGGGATGCCTTTCGCAGCTGCAGTGTGCCTGGAGCTAAGGGCTTCCTAGTTTTAAAAATCCTAGCCCTAGGCCTAAGCCTAACAGTAACCAAGGGAAGGGAAATCAGCCTGGTGTTAAGCTTCTTGCCAAGGAAAATCCGCGAAAGCAACCATGTTGTTGCACTTTTGCACTCCCTTATGGATGCCTTTCACAGCTCCAGTGTGCCTGGAACTCAGGGCTTCCTGATTTTAAAAATCCTAGCCCTAGGCCGAACCCCAACCCTAAGAGGAGAAAGGCAAATCAGCCAGGAATTAGGCATGTCCCCAAGGAAAAAGCTGTGGAGGCAGGCATGTTGTGGTACTTTTGCGCTCTTCTTGGGTAGTCCTTCGCAGCTGCTGTGTTCTTGGAACTCAGGGCTTTCTGGTTAATAGAACCCTTACCCCAGGCGTAACTCAAACCTTAACCCTAGGAAGGAAAATCAGCCTATGGTTCGGGATGGTCTCATGAGAATAGCAGCAGAGGCAGCCAAGTTGTGTCACTTTTGCGCTCCCCTTGGGATGCCTTTTGCAGCTGCAGTGTGCCTGGAGCCCAGGGCTTCCTGGTTTTAAAAGTCCTAGGCCTAAGCCTAACAGTAACCCTAGGAAGGTAAATCAGCCGCGTATTAGGGTTCTTCCTAAGGGAAAAGCCGTGAAAGCAGCCATGTTGTGGCACTTCTGCACTCCCTTTGGGATGCCTTTGGCAGATGCAGTAAGCCTGGAACTCAGGGCTTCCTAGTTAAAAATATCCTAGCCCTAGCCCGAACCCCAACCCTAAGACGAGAAAGGCAAATCAGCCAGGAATTAGGCATGTCCCCAAGGAAAAAGCTGTGGAGGCAGGCACGTTGTGGTACTTTTGCGCTCTTCTTGGGTAGTCCTTCGCAGATGCTGTGTTCTTGGAACTCAGGTCTTTCTGGTTAATAGAACTCTTACCCTAGGCGTAACTCAAACCTTAACCCTAGGTAGGAAAATCAGCCTATGGTTCAGGATGGTCTCATGAGAATAGAAGCAGAGGCAGCCAAGTTGTGTCGCTTCTGCGGCCCTCTTGGGATGCCTTTCGCAGCTGCATGTGCCTGGAGCCCAGGGCTTCCTGGTTTTAAAAGTCCTAGGCCTAAGCCTAACAGTAACCCTAGGAAGGTAAATCAGCCGCGTATTAGGGTTCTTCCTAAGGGAAAAGCCGTGAAAGCAGCCATGTTGTGGCACTTTTGCACTCCCTTTGGGATGCTTTTTGCAGATGAAGTAAGCCTGGAACTCAGGGCTTCCTAGTTAAAAAAATCCTAGCCCTAGGCCGAACCCCAACCCTAAGACGAGAAAGGCAAATCAGCCAGGAATTAGGCATGTCCCCAAGGAAAAAGCTGTGGAGGCAGGCATGTTGTGGTACTTTTGCGCTCTTCTTGGGTAGTCCTTCGCAGCTGCTGTGTCCTTGGAACTCAGGGCTTTCTGGTTAATAGAACCCTTACCCCAGGCGTAACTCAAACCTTAACCCTAGGAAGGAAAATCAGCCTATGGTTCGGGATGGTCTCATGAGAATAGCAGCAGAGGCAGCCAAGTTGTGTCACTTTTGCGCTCCCCTTGGGATGCCTTTCGCAGCTGCAGTGTGCCTGGAGCCCAGGGCTTCCTGGTTTTAAAAGTCCTAGGCCTAAGCCTAACAGTAACCCTAGGAAGGTAAATCAGCCGCGTATTAGGGTTCTTCCTAAGGGAAAAGCCGTGAAAGCAGCCATGTTGTGGCACTTCTGCACTCCCTTTGGGATGCCTTTGGCAGATGCAGTAAGCCTGGAACTCAGGGCTTCCTAGTTAAAAATATCCTAGCCCTAGCCCGAACCCCAACCCTAAGACGAGAAAGGCAAATCAGCCAGGAATTAGGCATGTCCCCAAGGAAAAAGCTGTGGAGGCAGGCACGTTGTGGTACTTTTGCGCTCTTCTTGGGTAGTCCTTCGCAGATGCTGTGTTCTTGGAACTCAGGTCTTTCTGGTTAATAGAACTCTTACCCTAGGCGTAACTCAAACCTTAACCCTAGGAAGGAAAATCAGCCTATGGTTCAGGATGGTCTCATGAGAATAGAAGCAGAGGCAGCCAAGTTGCGTCGCTTCTGCGGCCCTCTTGGGATGCCTTTCGCAGCTGCATGTGCCTGGAGCCCAGGGCTTCCTGGTTTTAAAAGTCCTAGGCCTAAGCCTAACAGTAACCCTAGGAAGGTAAATCAGCCGCGTATTAGGGTTCTTCCTAAGGGAAAAGCCGTGAAAGCAGCCATGTTGTGGCACTTTTGCACTCCCTTTGGGATGCTTTTTGCAGATGAAGTAAGCCTGGAACTCAGGGCTTCCTAGTTAAAAAAATCCTAGCCCTAGGCCGAACCCCAACCCTAAGAGGAGAAAGGCAAATCAGCCAGGAATTAGGCATGTCCCCAAGGAAAAAGCTGTGGAGGCAGGCATGTTGTGGTACTTTTGCGCTCTTCTTGGGTAGTCCTTCGCAGCTGCTGTGTTCTTGGAACTCAGGGCTTTCTGGTTAATAGAACCCTTACCCCAGGCGTAACTCAAACCTTAACCCTAGGAAGGAAAATCAGCCTATGGTTCGGGATGGTCTCATGAGAATAGCAGCAGAGGCAGCCAAGTTGTGTCACTTTTGCGCTCCCCTTGGGATGCCTTTCGCAGCTGCAGTGTGCCTGGAGCCCAGGGCTTCCTGGTTTTAAAAGTCCTAGGCCTAAGCCTAACAGTAACCCTAGGAAGGTAAATCAGCCGCGTATTAGGGTTCTTCCTAAGGGAAAAGCCGTGAAAGCAGCCATGTTGTGGCACTTCTGCACTCCCTTTGGGATGCCTTTGGCAGATGCAGTAAGCCTGGAACTCAGGGCTTCCTAGTTAAAAATATCCTAGCCCTAGCCCGAACCCCAACCCTAAGACGAGAAAGGCAAATCAGCCAGGAATTAGGCATGTCCCCAAGGAAAAAGCTGTGGAGGCAGGCACGTTGTGGTACTTTTGCGCTCTTCTTGCGTAGTCCTTCGCAGATGCTGTGTTCTTGGAACTCAGGTCTTTCTGGTTAATAGAACTCTTACCCTAGGCGTAACTCAAACCTTAACCCTAGGAAGGAAAATCAGCCTATGGTTCAGGATGGTCTCATGAGAATAGAAGCAGAGGCAGCCAAGTTTTGTCGCTTCTGCAGCCCTCTTGGGATGCCTTTCGCAGCTGCATGTGCCTGGAGCCCAGGGCTTCCTGGTTTTAAAAGTCCTAGGCCTAAGCCTAACAGTAACCCTAGGAAGGTAAATCAGCCGTGTATTAGGGTTCTTCCTAAGGGAAAAGCCGTGAAAGCAGCCATGTTGTGGCACTTTTGCACTCCCTTTGGGATGCTTTTTGCAGATGAAGTAAGCCTGGAACTCAGGGCTTCCTAGTTAAAAAAATCCTAGCCCTAGGCCGAACCCCAACCCTAAGACGAGAAAGGCAAATCAGCCAGGAATTAGGCATGTCCCCAAGGAAAAAGCTGTGGAGGCAGGCATGTTGTGGTACTTTTGCGCTCTTCTTGGGTAGTCCTTCGCAGCTGCTGTGTTCTTGGAACTCAGGGCTTTCTGGTTAATAGAACCCTTACCCCAGGCGTAACTCAAACCTTAACCCTAGGAAGGAAAATCAGCCTATGGTTCGGGATGGTCTCATGAGAATAGCAGCAGAGGCAGCCAAGTTGTGTCACTTTTGCGCTCCCCTTGGGATGCCTTTCGCAGCTGCAGTGTGCCTGGAGCCCAGGGCTTCCTGGTTTTAAAAGTCCTAGGCCTAAGCCTAACAGTAACCCTAGGAAGGTAAATCAGCCGCGTATTAGGGTTCTTCCTAAGGGAAAAGCCGTGAAAGCAGCCATGTTGTGGCACTTCTGCACTCCCTTTGGGATGCCTTTGGCAGATGCAGTAAGCCTGGAACTCAGGGCTTCCTAGTTAAAAATATCCTAGCCCTAGCCCGAACCCCAACCCTAAGACGAGAAAGGCAAATCAGCCAGGAATTAGGCATGTCCCCAAGGAAAAAGCTGTGGAGGCAGGCACGTTGTGGTACTTTTGCGCTCTTCTTGGGTAGTCCTTCGCAGATGCTGTGTTCTTGGAACTCAGGTCTTTCTGGTTAATAGAACCCTTACCCTAGGCGTAACTCAAACCTTAACCCTAGGAAGGAAAATCAGCCTATGGTTCGGGATGGTCTCATGGAAATATCAGTGGTGGCAGCCAAGTTGCGTCACTTTTGCGCTCCCCTTGGGATGCCTTTCGCAGCTGCAGTGTGCCTGGAGCCTAGGGCTTCCTGGTTTTAAAAGTCCTAGGCCTAAGCCTAACAGTAACCAAGGGAAGGGAAATCAGCCGCGTATTAGGGTTCTTCCTAAGGGAAAAGCCGTGAAAGCAGCCATGTTGTGGCACTTCTGCACTCCCTTTGGGATGCCTTTGGCAGATGCAGTAAGCCTGGAACTCAGGGCTTCCTAGTTAAAAAAATCCTAGCCCTAGGCCGAACCCCAAGCCTAAGACGAGAAAGGCAAATCAGCCAGGAATTAGGCATGTCCCCAAGGAAAAAGCTGTGGAGGCAGGCATGTTGTGGTACTTTTGCGCTCTTCTTGGGAAGTCCTTCGCAGCTGCTGTGTTCTTGGAACTCAGGGCTTTCTGGTTAATAGAACTCTTACCCTAGGCGTAACTCAAACCTTAACCCTAGGAAGGAAAATCAGCCTATGGTTCGAGATGGTCTCATGAGAATAGAAGCAGAGGCAGCCAAGTTGTGTCACTTCTGCAGCCCTCTTGGGATGCCTTTAACAGCTGCATATGCCTGGAGCCCAGGGCTTCCTGGTTTTAAAAGTCCTAGGCCTAAGCCTAACAGTAACCCTAGGAAGGTAAATCAGCCGGGTATTAGGGTTCTTCCTAAGGGAAAAGCTGTGAAAGCAGCCATGTTGTGGCACTTTTGCACTCCCTTTGGGATGCCTTTGGCAGATGCAGTAAGCCTGGAACTCAGGGCTTCCGGGTTAAAATCTCCAAGCCCTAGGGTGAACCCTAACCCTAACCCTAGGCAGATAAATCAGCCTAGGTATAGGGATGGTGCCAAGGAAAAAGCTGTGAAAGCTGCCATGTTGTTGCACTTTTGTACTCCCCTTGGGATGCCTTGAACTGCTGCATGTGCCTGGAGCCCAGGGCTTCCTAGTTTTAAAAATCCTAGCCCTAGGCCTAAGCCTTACTGTAACCCTGGGAAGGGAAATCAGCCTGGTGTTAGGCTTCTTGCCAAGAAAAAGCCGTGAAAGCAGCCATGTTGTGGCACTTCTGCACTCCCTTTTGGATGCGTTTCACAGCTCCAGTGTGCCTGGAACTCAGGGCTTCCTGATTTTAAAAATCCTAGCCCTAGGCCGAACCCCAACCCTAAGACGAGAAAGGCAAATCAGCCAGGAATTAGGCATGTCCCCAAGGAAAAAGCTGTGGAGGCAGGCATGTTGTGGTACTTTTGCGCTCTTCTTGGGTAGTCCTTCGCAGCTGCTGTGTTCTTGGAACTCAGGGCTTTCTGGTTAATAGAACCCTTACCCCAGGCGTAACTCAAACCTTAACCCTAGGAAGGAAAATCAGCCTATGGTTCGGGATGGTCTCATGAGAATAGAAGCAGAGGCAGCCAAGTTGTGACGCTTCTGCGGCCCTCTTGGGATGCCTTTCGCAGCTGCAGTGTGCCTGGAGCCCAGGGCTTCCTGGTTTTAAAAGTCCTAGGCCTAAGCCTAACAGTAACCCTAGGAAGGTAAATCAGCCGCGTATTAGGGTTCTTCCTAAGGGAAAAGCCGTGAAAGCAGCCATGTTGTGGCACTTCTGCACTCCCTTTGGGATGCCTTTGGCAGATGCAGTAAGCCTGGAACTCAGGGCTTCCTAGTTAAAAATATCCTAGCCCTAGCCCGAACCCCAACCCTAAGACGAGAAAGGCAAATCAGCCAGGAATTAGGCATGTCCCCAAGGAAAAAGCTGTGGAGGCAGGCACGTTGTGGTACTTTTGCGCTCTTCTTGGGTAGTCCTTCGCAGCTGCTGTGTTCTTGGAACTCAGGTCTTTCTGGTTAATAGAACTCTTACCCTAGGCGTAACTCAAACCTTAACCCTAGGAAGGAAAATCAGCCTATGGTTCCGGATGGTCTCATGAGAATAGAAGCAGAGGCAGCCAAGTTGTGTCGCTTCTGCGGCCCTCTTGGGATGCCTTTCGCAGCTGCATGTGCCTGGAGCCCAGGGCTTCCTGGTTTTAAAAGTCCTAGGCCTAAGCCTAACAGTAACCCTAGGAAGGTAAATCAGCCGCGTATTAGGGTTCTTCCTAAGGGAAAAGCCGTGAAAGCAGCCATGTTGTGGCCTTATGCACTCCCTTTGGGATGCTTTTTGCAGATGAAGTAAGCCTGGAACTCAGGGCTTCCGGGTTAAAATCTCCAAGCCCTAGGGTGAACCCTAACCCTAACCCTAGGCAGATAAATCAGCCTAGGTATAGGGATGGTGCCAAGGAAAAAGCTGTGAAAGCTGCCATGTTGTTGCACTTTTGTACTCCCCTTGGGATGCCTTGAGCTGCTGCATGTGCCTGGAGCCCAGGGCTTCCTAGTTTTAAAAATCCTAGCCCTAGGCCTAAGCCTTACAGTAACCCTGGGAAGGGAAATCAGCCTGTTGTTAGGCTTCTTGCCAAGAAAAAGCCGTGAAAGCAGCCATGTTATGGCACTTCTGCACTCCCTTTTGGATGCCTTTCACAGCTCCAGTGTGCCTGGAACTCAGGGCTTCCTGATTTTAAAAATCCTAGCCCTAGGCCGAACCCCAACCCTAAGACGAGAAAGGCAAATCAGCCAGGAATTAGGCATGTCCCCAAGGAAAAAGCTGTGGAGGCAGGCATGTTGTGGTACTTTTGCGCTCTTCTTGGGTAGTCCTTCGCAGCTGCTGTGTTCTTGGAACTCAGGGCTTTCTGGTTAATAGAACCCTTACCCCAGGCGTAACTCAAACCTTAACCCTAGGAAGGAAAATCAGCCTATGGTTCGGGATGGTCTCATGAGAATAGCAGCAGAGGCAGCCAAGTTGTGTCACTTTTGCGCTCCCCTTGGGATGCCTTTCGCATCTGCAGTGTGCCTGGAGCCCAGGGCTTCCTGGTTTTAAAAGTCCTAGGCCTAAGCCTAACAGTAACCCTAGGAAGGTAAATCAGCCGCGTATTAGGGTTCTTCCTAAGGGAAAAGCCGTGAAAGCAGCCATGTTGTGGCACTTCTGCACTCCCTTTGGGATGCCTTTGGCAGATGCAGTAAGCCTGGAACTCAGGGCTTCCTAGTTAAAAATATCCTAGCCCTAGCCCGAACCCCAACCCTAAGACGAGAAAGGCAAATCAGCCAGGAATTAGGCATGTCCCCAAGGAAAAAGCTGTGGAGGCAGGCACGTTGTGGTACTTTTGCGCTCTTCTTGGGTAGTCCTTCGCAGATGCTGTGTTCTTGGAACTCAGGTCTTTCTGGTTAATAGAACTCTTACCCTAGGCGTAACTCAAACCTTAACCCTAGGAAGGAAAATCAGCCTATGGTTCCGGATGGTCTCATGAGAATAGAAGCAGAGGCAGCCAAGTTGTGTCGCTTCTGCGGCCCTCTTGGGATGCCTTTCGCAGCTGCATGTGCCTGGAGCCCAGGGCTTCCTGGTTTTAAAAGTCCTAGGCCTAAGCCTAACAGTAACCCTAGGAAGGTAAATCAGCCGCGTATTAGGGTTCTTCCTAAGGGAAAAGCCGTGAAAGCAGCCATGTTGTGGCACTTTTGCACTCCCTTTGGGATGCTTTTTGCAGATGAAGTAAGCCTGGAACTCAGGGCTTCCTAGTTAAAAAAATCCTAGCCCTAGGCCGAACCCCAACCCTAAGAGGAGAAAGGCAAATCAGCCAGGAATTAGGCATGTCCCCAAGGAAAAAGCTGTGGAGGCAGGCATGTTGTGGTACTTTTGCGCTCTTCTTGGGTAGTCCTTCGCAGCTGCTGTGTTCTTGGAACTCAGGGCTTTCTGGTTAATAGAACCCTTACCCCAGGCGTAACTCAAACCTTAACCCTAGGAAGGAAAATCAGCCTATGGTTCGGGATGGTCTCATGAGAATAGCAGCAGAGGCAGCCAAGTTGTGTCACTTTTGCGCTCCCCTTGGGATGCCTTTCGCAGCTGCAGTGTGCCTGGAGCCCAGGGCTTCCTGGTTTTAAAAGTCCTAGGCCTAAGCCTAACAGTAAGCCTAGGAAGGTAAATCAGCTGGGTATTAGGGTTCTTCCTAAGGGGAAAGCCGTGAAAGCAGCCATGTTGTGGCACTTCTGCACTCCCTTTGGGATGCCTTTGGCAGATGCAGTAAGCCTGGAACTCAGGGCTTCCTAGTTAAAAAAATCCTAGCCCTAGGCCAAACCCCAACCCTAAGACGAGAAAGGCAAATCAGCCAGGAATTAGGCATGTCCCCAAGGAAAAAGCTGTGGAGGCAGGCACGTTGTGGTACTTTTGCGCTCTTCTTGGGTAGTCCTTCGCAGCTGCTGTGTTCTTGGAACTCAGGGCTTTCTGGTTAATAGAACTCTTACCCTAGGCGTAACTCAAACCTTAACCCTAGGAAGGAAAATCAGCCTATGGTTCGGGATGGTCTCATGAGAATAGAAGCAGAGGCAGCCAAGTTGTGTCACTTCTGCAGCCCTCTTGGGATGCCTTTAACAGCTGCATATGCCTGGAGCCCAGGGCTTCCTGGTTTTAAAAGTCCTAGGCCTAAGCCTAACAGTAACCCTAGGAAGGTAAATCAGCCGGGTATTAGGGTTCTTCCTAAGGGAAAAGCTGTGAAAGCAGCCATGTTGTGGCACTTTTGCACTCCCTTTGGGATGCCTTTGGCAGATGCAGTAAGCCTGGAACTCAGGGCTTCCGGGTTAAAATCTCCAAGCCCTAGGCTGAAGCCTAACCCTAACCCTAGGCAGATAAGTCAGCCTAGGTATAGGGATGGTGCCAAGGAAAAAGCTGTGAAAGCTGCCATGTTGTTGCACTTTTGTACTCCCCTTGGGATGCCTTGAACTGCTGCATGTGCCTGGAGCCCAGGCCTTCCTAGTTTTAAAAATCCTAGCCCTAGGCCTAAGCCTTACAGTAACCCTGGGAAGGGAAATCAGCCTGGTGTTAGGCATCTTGCCAAGGAAAAAGCAGTGAAAGCAGCCATGTTGTGGCACTTCTGCACTCCCTTTGGGATGCTTTTTGCAGATGAAGTAAGCCTGGAACTCAGGGCTTCCTAGTTAAAAAAATCCTAGCCCTAGGCCGAACCCCAACCCTAAGACGAGAAAGGCAAATCAGCCAGGAATTAGGCATGTCCCCAAGGAAAAAGCTGTGGAGGCAGGCATGTTGTGGTACTTTTGCGCTCTTCTTGGGTAGTCCTTCGCAGCTGCTGTGTTCTTGGAACTCAGGGCTTTCTGGTTAATAGAACCCTTACCCCAGGTGTAACTCAAACCTTAAGCCTAGGAAGGAAAATCAGCCTATGGTTCGGGATGGTCTCATGAGAATAGCAGCAGAGGCAGCCAAGTTGTGTCACTTTTGCGCTCCCCTTGGGATGCCTTTCGCAGCTGCAGTGTGCCTGGAGCCCAGGGCTTCCTGGTTTTAAAAGTCCTAGGCCTAAGCCTAACAGTAACCCTAGGAAGGTAAATCAGCCGCGTATTAGGGTTCTTCCTAAGGGAAAAGCCGTGAAAGCAGCCATGTTGTGGCACTTCTGCACTCCCTTTGGGATGCCTTTGGCAGATGCAGTAAGCCTGGAACTCAGGGCTTCCTGGTTAAAAAACTCCAAGCCCTAGGCTGAACCCTAACCCTAACCCTAGGCAGATAAATCAGTCTAGGTATAGGGATGGTGCCAAGGAAAAAGCTGTGAAAGCTGCCATGTTGTTGCACTTTTGTACTCCCCTTGGGATGCCTTGAACAGCTGCAGTGTGCCTGGAGCTAAGGGCATCCTAGTTTTAAAAATCCTAGCCCTAGGCCTAAGCCTAACAGTAACCAAGGGAAGGGAAATCAGCCTGGTGTTAAGCTTCTTGCCAAGGAAAAAGCCGCGAAAGCAACCATGTTGTGGCACTTCTGCACTCCCTTTTGGATGCCTTTCACAGCTCCAGTGTGCCTGGAACTCAGGGCTTCCTGATTTTAAAAATCCTAGCCCTAGGCCGAACCCCAACCCTAAGACGAGAAAGGCAAATCAGCCAGGAATTAGGCATGTCCCCAAGGAAAAAGCTGTGGAGGCAGGCATGTTGTGGTACTTTTGCGCTCTTCTTGGGTAGTCCTTCGCAGCTGCTGTGTTCTTGGAACTCAGGGCTTTCTGGTTAATAGAACTCTTACCCTAGGCGTAACTCAAACCTTAACCCTAGGAAGGAAAATCAGCCTATGGTTCGGGATGGTCTCATGAGAATAGAAGCAGAGGCAGCCAAGTTGTGTCACTTCTGCAGCCCTCTTGGGATGCCTTTAACAGCTGCATGTGCCTGGAGCCCAGGGCTTCCTGGTTTTAAAAGTCCTAGGCCTAAGCCTAACAGTAACCCTAGGAAGGTAAATCAGCCGCGTATTAGGGTTCTTCCTAAGGGAAAAGCCGTGAAAGCAGCCATGTTGTGGCACTTTTGCACTCCCTTTGGGATGCTTTTTGCAGATGAAGTAAGCCTGGAACTCAGGGCTTCCTAGTTAAAAAAATCCTAGCCCTAGGCCGAACCCCAACCCTAAGACGAGAAAGGCAAATCAGCCAGGAATTAGGCATGTCCCCAAGGAAAAAGCTGTGGAGGCAGGCATGTTGTGGTACTTTTGTGCTCTTCTTGGGTAGTCCTTCGCAGCTGCTGTGTTCTTGGAACTCAGGGCTTTCTGGTTAATAGAACCCTTACCCCAGGCGTAACTCAAACCTTAACCCTAGGAAGGAAAATCAGCCTATGGTTCGGGATGGTCTCATGAGAATAGCAGCAGAGCCAGCCAAGTTGTGTCACTTTTGCGCTCCCCTTGGGATGCCTTTCGCAGCTGCAGTGTGCCTGGAGCTAAGGGCTTCCTAGTTTTAAAAATCCTAGCCCTAGGCCTAAGCCTAACAGTAACCAAGGGAAGGGAAATCAGCGTGGTGTTAAGCTTCTTGCCAAGGAAAAAGCCGCGAAAGCAACCATGTTGTGGCACTTTTGCACTCCCTTTTGGATGCCTTTCACAGCTCCAGTGTGCCTGGAACTCAGGGCTTCCTGATTTTAAAAATCCTAGCCCTAGGCCGAACCCCAACCCTAAGACGAGAAAGGCAAATCAGCCAGGAATTAGGCATGTCCCCAAGGAAAAAGCTGTGGAGGCAGGCATGTTGTGGTACTTTTGTGCTCTTCTTGGGTAGTCCTTCGCAGCTGCTGTGTTCTTGGAACTCAGGGCTTTCTGGTTAATAGAACCCTTACCCTAGGCGTAACTCAAACCTTAACCCTAGGAAGGAAAATCAGCCTATGGTTCGGGATGGTCTCATGAGAATAGCAGCAGAGGCAGCCAAGTTGTGTCACTTTTGCGCTCCCCTTGGGATGCCTTTCGCAGCTGCAGTGTGCCTGGAGCCCAGGGCTTCCTGGTTTTAAAAGTCCTAGGCCTAAGCCTAACAGTAAGCCTAGGAAGGTAAATCAGCTGGGTATTAGGGTTCTTCCTAAGGGAAAAGCCGTGAAAGCAGCCATGTTGTGGCACTTCTGCACTCCCTTTGGGATGCTTAAGGCAGATGCAGAAAGCCTGGAACTCAGGGCTTCCTAGTTAAAAAAATCCTAGCCCTAGGCCGAACCCCAAGCCTAAGACGAGAAAGGTAAATCAGCCAGGAATTAGGCATGTCCCCAAGGAAAAAGCTGTGGAGGCAGGCACGTTGTGGTACTTTTGCGCTCTTCTTGGGTAGTCCTTCGCAGCTGCTGTGTTCTCGGAACTCAGGGCTTTCTGGTTAATAGAACTCTTACCCTAGGCGTAACTCAAACCTTAACCCTAGGAAGGAAAATCAGCCTATGGTTCGGGATGGTCTCATGAGAATAGAAGCAGAGGCAGCCAAGTTGTGTCACTTCTGCAGCCCTCTTGGGATGCCTTTAACAGCTGCATATGCCTGGAGCCCAGGGCTTCCTGGTTTTAAAAGTCCTAGGCCTAAGCCTAACAGTAACCCTAGGAAGGTAAATCAGCCAGGTATTACGGTTCTTCCTAAGGGAAAAGCTGTGAAAGCAGCCATGTTGTGGCACTTTTGCACTCCCTTTGGGATGCCTTTGGCAGATGCAGTAAGCCTGGAACTCAGGGCTTCCGGGTTAAAATCTCCAAGCCCTAGGGTGAACCCTAACCCTAACCCTAGGCTGATAAATCAGCCTAGGTATAGGGATGGTGCCAAGGAAAAAGCTGTGAAAGCTGCCATGTTGTTGCACTTTTGTACTCCCCTTGGGATGCCTTGAACTGCTGCATGTGCCTGGAGCCCAAGGCTTCCAAGTTTTAAAAATCCTAGCCCTAGGCCTAAGCCTTACAGTAACCCTGGGAAGGGAAATCAGCCTGGTGTTAGGCTTCTTGCCAAGGAAAAAGCCGTGAAAGCAGCCATGTTGTGGCACTTCTGCACTCACTTTGGGATGCCTTTCACAGCTCCAGTGTGCCTGGAACTCAGGGCTTCCTGATTTTAAAAATCCTAGCCCTAGGCCGAACCCCAACCCTAAGACGAGAAAGGCAAATCAGCCAGGAATTAGGCATGTCCCCAAGGAAAAAGCTGTGGAGGCAGGCATGTTGTGGTACTTTTGCGCTCTTCTTGGCTAGTCCTTCGCAGCTGCTGTGTTCTTGGAACTCAGGGCTTTCTGGTTAATAGAACCCTTACCCCAGGCGTAACTCAAACCTTAACCCTAGGAAGGAAAATCAGCCTATGGTTCGGGATGGTCTCATGACAATAGCAGCAGAGCCAGCCAAGTTGTGTCACTTTTGCGCTCCCCTTGGGATGCCTTTCGCAGCTGCAGTGTGCCTGGAGCTAAGGGCTTCCTAGTTTTAAAAATCCTAGCCCTAGGCCTAAGCCTAACAGTAACCAAGGGAAGGGAAATCAGCCTGGTGTTAAGCTTCTTCCTAAGGGAAAAGCCGTGAAAGCAGCCATGTTGTGGCACTTTTGCACTCCCTTTTGGATGCCTTTCACAGCTCCAGTGTGCCTGGAACTCAGGGCTTCCTGATTTTAAAAATCCTAGCCCTAGGCCGAACCCCAACCCTAAGACGAGAAAGGCAAATCAGCCAGGAATTAGGCATGTCCCCAAGGAAAAAGCTGTGGAGGCAGGCATGTTGTGGTACTTTTGTGCTCTTCTTGGGTAGTCCTTCGCAGCTGCTGTGTTCTTGGAACTCAGGGCTTTCTGGTTAATAGAACCCTTACCCTAGGCGTAACTCAAACCTTAAGCCTAGGAAGGAAAATCAGCCTATGGTTCGGGATGGTCTCATGAGAATAGCAGCAGAGGCAGCCAAGTTGTGTCACTTTTGCGCTCCCCTTGGGATGCCTTTCGCAGCTGCAGTGTGCCTGGAGCCCAGGGCTTCCTGGTTTTAAAAGTCCTAGGCCTAAGCCTAACAGTAAGCCTAGGAAGGTAAATCAGCTGGGTATTAGGGTTCTTCCTAAGGGAAAAGCCGTGAAAGCAGCCATGTTGTGGCACTTCTGCACTCCCTTTGGGATGCTTAAGGCAGATGCAGTAAGCCTGGAACTCAGGGCTTCCTAGTTAAAAAAATCCTAGCCCTAGGCCGAACCCCAACACTAAGACGAGAAAGGTAAATCAGCCAGGAATTAGGCATGTCCCCAAGGAAAAAGCTGTGGAGGCAGGCACGTTGTGGTACTTTTGCGCTCTTCTTGGGTAGTCCTTCGCAGCTGCTGTGTTCTCGGAACTCAGGGCTTTCTGGTTAATAGAACTCTTACCCTAGGCGTAACTCAAACCTTAACCCTAGGAAGGAAAATCAGCCTATGGTTCGGGATGGTCTCATGAGAATAGAAGCAGAGGCAGCCAAGTTGTGTCACTTCTGCAGCCCTTTTGGGATGCCTTTAACAGCTGCATATGCCTGGAGCCCAGGGCTTCCTGGTTTTAAAAGTCCTAGGCCTAAGCCTAACAGTAACCCTAGGAAGGTAAATCAGCCAGGTATTAGGGTTCTTCCTAAGGGAAAAGCTGTGAAAGCAGCCATGTTGTGGCACTTTTGCACTCCCTTTGGGATGCCTTTGGCAGATGCAGTAAGCCTGGAACTCAGGGCTTCCGGGTTAAAATCTCCAAGCCCTAGGGTGAACCCTAACCCTAACCCTAGGCTGATAAATCAGCCTAGGTATAGGGATGGTGCCAAGGAAAAAGCTGTGAAAGCTGCCATGTTGTTGCACTTTTGTACTCCCCTTGGGATGCCTTGAACTGCTGCATGTGCCTGGAGCCCAAGGCTTCCTAGTTTTAAAAATCCTAGCCCTAGGCCTAAGCCTTACAGTAACCCTGGGAAGGGAAATCAGCCTGGTGTTAGGCTTCTTGCCAAGGAAAAAGCCGTGAAAGCAGCCATGTTGTGGCACTTCTGCACTCACTTTGGGATGCCTTTCACAGCTCCAGTGTGCCTGGAACTCAGGGCTTCCTGATTTTAAAAATCCTAGCCCTAGGCCGAACCCCAACCCTAAGACGAGAAAGGCAAATCAGCCAGGAATTAGGCATGTCCCCAAGGAAAAAGCTGTGGAGGCAGGCATGTTGTGGTACTTTTGCGCTCTTCTTGGCTAGTCCTTCGCAGCTGCTGTGTTCTTGGAACTCAGGGCTTTCTGGTTAATAGAACCCTTACCCCAGGCGTAACTCAAACCTTAACCCTAGGAAGGAAAATCAGCCTATGGTTCGGGATGGTCTCATGAGAATAGCAGCAGAGCCAGCCAAGTTGTGTCACTTTTGCGCTCCCCTTGGGATGCCTTTCGCAGCTGCAGTGTGCCTGGAGCTAAGGGCTTCCTAGTTTTAAAAATCCTAGCCCTAGGCCTAAGCCTAACAGTAACCAAGGGAAGGGAAATCAGCCTGGTGTTAAGCTTCTTCCTAAGGGAAAAGCCGTGAAAGCAGCCATGTTGTGGCACTTTTGCACTCCCTTTTGGATGCCTTTCACAGCTCCAGTGTGCCTGGAACTCAGGGCTTCCTGATTTTAAAAATCCTAGCCCTAGGCCGAACCCCAACCCTAAGACGAGAAAGGCAAATCAGCCAGGAATTAGGCATGTCCCCAAGGAAAAAGCTGTGGAGGCAGGCATGTTGTGGTACTTTTGTGCTCTTCTTGGGTAGTCCTTCGCAGCTGCTGTGTTCTTGGAACTCAGGGCTTTCTGGTTAATAGAACCCTTACCCTAGGCGTAACTCAAACCTTAAGCCTAGGAAGGAAAATCAGCCTATGGTTCGGGATGGTCTCATGAGAATAGCAGCAGAGGCAGCCAAGTTGTGTCACTTTTGCGCTCCCCTTGGGATGCCTTTCGCAGCTGCAGTGTGCCTGGAGCCCAGGGCTTCCTGGTTTTAAAAGTCCTAGGCCTAAGCCTAACAGTAACCCTAGGAAGGTAAATCAGCTGGGTATTAGGGTTCTTCCTAAGGGAAAAGCCGTGAAAGCAGCCATGTTGTGGCACTTCTGCACTCCCTTTGGGATGCTTAAGGCAGATGCAGTAAGCCTGGAACTCAGGGCTTCCTAGTTAAAAAAATCCTAGCCCTAGGCCGAACCCCAACCCTAAGACGAGAAAGGCAAATCAGCCAGGAATTAGGCATGTCCCCAAGGAAAAAGCTGTGGAGGCAGGCACGTTGTGGTACTTTTGCGCTCTTCTTGGGTAGTCCTTCGCAGCTGCTGTGTTCTCGGAACTCAGGGCTTTCTGGTTAATAGAACTCTTACCCTAGGCGTAACTCAAACCTTAACCCTAGGAAGGAAAATCAGCCTATGGTTCGGGATGGTCTCATGAGAATAGAAGCAGAGGCAGCCAAGTTGTGTCACTTCTGCAGCCCTCTTGGGATGCCTTTAACAGCTGCATATGCCTGGAGCCCAGGGCTTCCTGGTTTTAAAAGTCCTAGGCCTAAGCCTTACAGTAACCCTAGGAAGGTAAATCAGCCGGGTATTAGGGTTCTTCCTAAGGGAAAAGCTGTGAAAGCAGCCATGTTGTGGCACTTTTGCACTCCCTTTGGGATGCCTTTGGCAGATGCAGTAAGCCTGGAACTCAGGGCTTCCGGGTTAAAATCTCCAAGCCCTAGGGTGAACCCTAACCCTAACCCTAGGCAGATAAATCAGCCTAGGTATAGGGATGGTGCCAAGGAAAAAGCTGTGAAAGCTGCCATGTTGTTGCACTTTTGTACTCCCCTTGGGATGCCTTGAACTGCTGCATGTGCCTGGAGCCCAAGGCTTCCTAGTTTTAAAAATCCTAGCCCTAGGCCTAAGCCTTACAGTAACCCTGGGAAGGGAAATCAGCCTGGTGTTAGGCTTCTTGCCAAGGAAAAAGCCGTGAAAGCAGCCATGTTGTGGCACTTCTGCACACACTTTGGGATGCCTTTCACAGCTCCAGTGTGCCTGGAACTCAGGGCTTCCTGATTTTAAAAATCCTAGCCCTAGGCCGAACCCCAACCCTAAGACGAGAAAGGCAAATCAGCCAGGAATTAGGCATGTCCCCAAGGAAAAAGCTGTGGAGGCAGGCATGTTGTGGTACTTTTGCGCTCTTCTTGGCTAGTCCTTCGCAGCTGCTGTGTTCTTGGAACTCAGGGCTTTCTGGTTAATAGAACCCTTACCCCAGGCGTAACTCAAACCTTAACCCTAGGAAGGAAAATCAGCCTATGGTTCGGGATGGTCTCATGAGAATAGCAGCAGAGGCAGCCAAGTTTTGTGACTTTTGCGCTCCCCTTGGGATGCCTTTCGCAGCTGCAGTGTGCCTGGAGCCCAGGGCTTCCTGGTTTTAAAAGTCCTAGGCCTAAGCCTAACAGTAAGCCTAGGAAGGTAAATCAGCCGGGTATTAGGGTTCTTCCTAAGGGAAAAGCCGTGAAAGCAGCCATGTTGTGGCACTTCTGCACTCCCTTTGGGATGCCTTTGGCAGATGCAGTAAGCCTGGAACTCAGGGCTTCCTAGTTAAAAATATCCTAGCCCTAGGCCGAACCCCAACCCTAAGACGAGAAAGGCAAATCAGCCAGGAATTAGGCATGTCCCCAAGGAAAAAGCTGTGGAGGCAGGCACGTTGTGGTACTTTTGCGCTCTTCTTGGGTAGTCCTTCGCAGCTGCTGTGTTCTTGGAACTCAGGTCTTTCTGGTTAATAGAACTCTTACCCTAGGCGTAACTCAAACCTTAACCCTAGGAAGGAAAATCAGCCTATGGTTCAGGATGGTCTCATGAGAATAGAAGCAGAGGCAGCCAAGTTGTGTCGCTTCTGCGGCCCTCTTGGGATGCCTTTCGCAGCTGCATGTGCCTGGAGCCCAGGGCTTCCTGGTTTTAAAAGTCCTAGGCCTAAGCCTAACAGTAACCCTAGGAAGGTAAATCAGCCGCGTATTAGGGTTCTTCCTAAGGGAAAAGCCGTGAAAGCAGCCATGTTGTGGCACTTCTGCACTCCCTTTGGGATGCTTTTTGCAGATGTAGTAAGCCTGGAACTCAGGGCTTCCTAGTTAAAAAAATCCTAGCCCTAGGCCGAACCCCAACCCTAAGACGAGAAAGGCAAATCAGCCAGGAATTAGGCATGTCCCCAAGGAAAAAGCTGTGGAGGCAGGCATGTTGTGGTACTTTTGCGCTCTTCTTGGGAAGTCCTTCGCAGCTGCTGTGTTCTTGGAACTCAGGGCTTTCTGGTTAATAGAACCCTTACCCTAGGCGTAACTCAAACATTAACCCTAGGAAGGAAAATCAGCCTATGGTTCGGGATGGTCTCATGAGAATAGAAGCAGAGGCAGCCAAGTTGTGTCACTTCTGCAGCCCTCTTGGGATGCCTTTAACAGCTGCATATGCCTGGAGCCCAGGGCTTCCTGGTTTTAAAAGTCCTAGGCCTAAGCCTAACAGTAACCCTAGGAAGGTAAATCAGCCGGGTATTAGGGTTCTTCCTAAGGGAAAAGCTGTGAAAGCAGCCATGTTGTGGCACTTTTGCACTCCCTTTGGGATGCCTTTGGCAGATGCAGTAAGCCTGGAACTCAGGGCTTCCTGGTTAAAAAACTCCAAGCCCTAGGCTGAACCCTAACCCTAACCCTAGGCAGATAAATCAGCCTAGGTATTGGGATGGTGGGAAGGAAAATCTGTGAAAGCTGCCATGTTGTTGCACTTTTGTACTCCCCTTGGGATGCCTTGAACAGCTGCAGTGTGCCTGGAGCCCAGGGCTTCCTAGTTTTAAAAATCCTAGCCCTAGGCCTAAGCCTAACAGTAACCCTGGGAAGGGAAATAAGCCTGGTGTTAGGCTTCTTGCCAAGGAAAAAGCCGTGAAAGCAGCCATGTTGTGGCACTTCTGCACTCACTTTGGTCTGCCTTTCACAGCTCCAGTGTGCCTGGAACTCAGGGCTTCCTGATTTTAAAAATCCTAGCCCTAGGCCGAACCCCAACCCTAAGACGAGAAAGGCAAATCAGCCAGGAATTAGGCATGTCCCCAAGGAAAAAGCTGTGGAGGCAGGCATGTTGTGGTACTTTTGCGCTCTTCTTGGGAAGTCCTTCGCAGCTGCTGTGTTCTTGGAACTCAGGGCTTTCTGGTTAATAGAACCCTTACCCTAGGCGTAACTCAAACCTTAACCCTAGGAAGGAAAATCAGCCTATGGTTCGGGATGGTCTCATGGAAATATCAGTGGTGGCAGCCAAGCTGTGTAACTTTTGCGCTCCCCTTGGGATGCCTTTCGCAGCTGCAGTGTGCCTGGAGCCCAGGGCTTCCTGGTTTTAAAAGTCCTAGGCCTAAGCCTAACAGTAACCCTAGGAAGGTAAATCAGCTGGGTATTAGGGTTCTTCCTAAGGGAAAAGCCGTGAAACCAGCCATGTTGTGGCACTTCTGCACTCCCTTTGGGATGCCTTTGGCAGATGAAGTAAGCCTGGAACTCAGGGCTTCCTAGTTAAAAAAATCCTAGCCCTAGGCCGAACCCCAACCCTAAGACGAGAAAGGCAAATCAGCCAGGAATTAGGCATGTCCCCAAGGAAAAAGCTGTGGAGGCAGGCACGTTGTGGTACTTTTGCGCTCTTCTTGGGTAGTCCTTCGCAGCTGCTGTGTTCTTGGAACTCAGGGCTTTCTGGTTAATAGAACTCTTACCCTAGGCGTAACTCAAACCTTAACCCTAGGAAGGAAAATCAGCCTATGGTTCGGGATGGTCTCATGAGAATAGAAGGAGAGGCAGCCAAGTTGTGTCGCTTCTGCGGCCCTCTTGGGATGCCTTTCGCAGCTGCATGTGCCTGGAGCCCAGGGCTTCCTGGTTTTAAAAGTCCTAGGCCTAAGCCTAACAGTAACCCTAGGAAGGTAAATCAGCCGCGTATTAGGGTTCTTCCTAAGGGAAAAGCCGTGAAAGCAGCCATGTTGTGGCACTTCTGCACTCCCTTTGGGATGCTTTTTGCAGATGTAGTAAGCCTGGAACTCAGGGCTTCCTAGTTAAAAATATCCTAGCCCTAGCCCGAACCCCAACCCTAAGACGAGAAAGGCAAATCAGCCAGGAATTAGGCATGTCCCCAAGGAAAAAGCTGTGGAGGCAGGCATGTTGTGGTACTTTTGCGCTCTTCTTGGGTAGTCCTTCGCAGCTGCTGTGTTCTTGGAACTCAGGGCTTTCTGGTTAATAGAACCCTTACCCCAGGCGTAACTCAAACCTTAACCCTAGGAAGGAAAATCAGCCTATGGTTCGGGATGGTCTCATGAGAATAGCAGCAGAGGCAGCCAAGTTGTGTCACTTTTGCGCTCCCCTTGGGATGCCTTTCGCAGCTGCAGTGTGCCTGGAGCCCAGGGCTTCCTGGTTTTAAAAGTCCTAGGCCTAAGTCTAACAGTAACCCTAGGAAGGTAAATCAGCCGCGTATTAGGGTTCTTCCTAAGGGAAAAGCCGTGAAAGCAGCCATGTTGTGGCACTTCTGCACTCCCTTTGGGATGCCTTTGGCAGATGCAGTAAGCCTGGAACTCAGGGCTTCCTGGTTAAAAAACTCCAAGCCCTAGGCTGAACCCTAACCCTAACCCTAGGCAGATAAATCAGCCTAGGTATAGGGATGGTGCCAAGGAAAAAGCTGTGAAAGCTGCCATGTTGTTGCACTTTTGTTCTCCCCTTGGGATGCCTTGAACAGCTGCAGTGTGCCTGGAGCTAAGGGCTTCCTAGTTTTAAAAATCCTAGCCCTAGGACTAAGCCTAACAATAACCAAGGGAAGGGAAATCAGCCTGGTGTTAAGCTTCTTGCCAAGGAAAAAGCCGCGAAAGCAACCATGTTGTGGCACTTTTGCACTCCCTTTTGGATGCCTTTCACAGCTCCAGTGTGCCTGGAACTCAGGGCTTCCTGATTTTAAAAATCCTAGCCCTAGGCCGAACCCCAAACCTAAGACGAGAAAGGCAAATCAGCCAGGAATTAGGCATGTCCCCAAGGAAAAAGCTGTGGAGGCAGGCATGTTGTGGTACTTTTGCGCTCACTTTGGGATGCCTTTCACAGCTCCAGTGTGCCTGGAACTCAGGGCTTTCTGGTTAATAGAACCCTTACCCTAGGCGTAACTCAAACCTTCACCCTAGGAAGGAAAATCAGCCTATGGTTCGGGATGGTCTCATGGAAATATCAGTGGTGGCAGCCAAGTTGTGTCACTTTTGCGCTCCCCTTGGGATGCCTTTCGCAGCTGCAGTGTGCCTGGAGCCCAGGGCTTCCTGGTTTTAAAAGTCCTAGGCCTAAGCCTAACAGTAACCCTAGGAAGGTAAATCAGCTGGGTATTAGGGTTCTTCCTAAGGGAAAAGGCGTGAAACCAGCCATGTTGTGGCACTTCTGCACTCCCTTTGGGATGCCTTTGGCAGATGCAGTAAGCCTGGAACTCAGGGCTTCCTAGTTAAAAAAATCCTAGCCCTAGGCCGAACCCCAACCCTAAGACGAGAAAGGCAAATCAGCCAGGAATTAGGCATGTCCCCAAGGAAAAAGCTGAGGAGGCAGGCACGTTGTGGTACTTTTGCGCTCTTCTTGGGTAGTCCTTCGCAGCTGCTGTGTTCTTGGAACTCAGGGCTTTCTGGTTAATAGAACTCTTACCCTAGGCGTAACTCAAACCTTAACCCTAGGAAGGAAAATCAGCCTATGGTTCGGGATGGTCTCATGAGAATAGAAGCAGAGGCAGCCAAGTTGTGTCACTTCTGCAGCCCTCTTGGGATGCCTTTAACAGCTGCATATGCCTGGAGCCCAGGGCTTCCTGGTTTTAAAAGTCCTAGGCCTAAGCCTAACAGTAACCCTAGGAAGGTAAATCAGCCGGGTATTAGGGTTCTTCCTAAGGGAAAAGCTGTGAAAGCAGCCATGTTGTGGCACATTTGCACTCCCTTTGGGATGCCTTTGGCAGATGCAGTAAGCCTGGAACTCAGGGCTTCCTGGTTAAAAAACTCCAAGCCCTAGGCTGAACCCTAACCCTAACCCTAGGCAGATAAATCAGCCTAGGTATTGGGATGGTGGGAAGGAAAAAGCTGTGAAAGCTGCCATGTTGTTGCACTTTTGTACTCCCCTTGGGATGCCTTGAACAGCTGCAGTGTGCCTGGAGCCCAGGGCTTCCTAGTTTTAAAAATCCTAGCCCTAGGCCTAAGCCTAACAGTAACCCTGGGAAGGGAAATAAGCCTGGTGTTAGGCTTCTTGCCAAGGAAAAAGCCGTGAAAGCAACCATGTTGTGGCACTTTTGCACTCCCTTTTGGATGACTTTCACAGCTCCAGTGTGCCTGGAACTAAGGGCTTCCTGATTTTAAAAATCCTAGCCCTAGGCCGAACCCCAACCCTAAGACGAGAAAGGCAAATCAGCCAGGAATTAGGCATGTCCCCAAGGAAAAAGCTGTGGAGGCAGGCATGTTGTGGTACTTTTGCGCTCTTCTTGGGAAGTCCTTCGCAGCTGCTGTGTTCTTGGAACTCAGGGCTTTCTGGTTAATAGAACCCTTACCCTAGGCGTAACTCAAACCTTAAGCCTAGGAAGGAAAATCAGCCTATGGTTCGGGATGGTCTCATGGAAATATCAGTGGTGGCAGCCAAGTTGTGTCACTTTTGCGCTCCCCTTGGGATGCCTTTTGCAGCTGCAGTGTGCCTGGAGCCCAGGGCTTCCTGGTTTTAAAAGTCCTAGGCCTAAGCCTAACAGTAACCCTAGGAAGGTAAATCAGCTGGGTATTAGGGTTCTTCCTAAGGGAAAAGCCATGAAACCAGCCATGTTGTGGCACTTTTGCACTCCCTTTGGGATGCCTTTGGCAGATGCAGTAAGCCTGGAACTCAGGGCTTCCGGGTAAAAATCTCCAAGCCCTAAGCCGAACCCAAACCCTAACCCTAGGCAGATAAATCAGCCTAGGTATAGGGATGGTGCCAAGGAAAAAGCTGTGAAAGCTGCCATGTTGTTGCACTTTTGTACTCCCCTTGGGATGCCTTGAACAGCTGCAGTGTGCCTGGAGCTAAGGGCTTCCTAGTTTTAAAAATCCTAGCCCTAGGCCTAAGCCTTACAGTAACCCTGGGAAGGGAAATCAGCCTGGTGTTAGGCTTCTTGCCAAGGAAAAAGCCGTGAAAGCAGCCATGTTGTGGCATTTTTGCACTCCCTTTTGGATGCCTTTCACAGCTCAAGTGTGCCTGGAACTCAGGGCTTCCTGATTTTAAAATTCCTAGCCCTAGGCCGAACCCCAACCCTAAGACGAGAAAGGCAAATCAGCCAGGAATTAGGCATGTCCCCAAGGAAAAAGCTGTGGAGGCAGGCATGTTGTGGTACTTTTGCGCTCTTCTTGGGTAGTCCTTCGCAGCTGCTGTGTTCTTGGAACTCAGGGCTTTCTGGTTAATAGAACCCTTACCCTAGGCGTAACTCAAACCTTAACCCTAGGAAGGAAAATCAGCCTATGGTTCGGGATGGTCTCATGGAAATATCAGTGGTGGCAGCCAAGCTGTGTCACTTTTGCGCTCCCCTTGGGATGCCTTTTGCAGCTGCAGTGTGCCTGGAGCCCAGGGCTTCCTGGTTTTAAAAGTCCTAGGCCTAAGCCTAACAGTAACCCTAGGAAGGTAAATCAGCTGGGTATTAGGGTTCTTCCTAAGGGAAAAGCCGTGAAACCAGCCATGTTGTGGCACTTCTGCACTCCCTTTGGGATGCCTTTTGCAGATGAAGTAAGCCTGGAACTCAGGGCTTCCTAGTTAAAAAAATCCTAGCCCTAGGCCGAACCCCAACCCTAAGACGAGAAAGGCAAATCAGCCAGGAATTAGGCATGTCCCCAAGGAAAAAGCTGAGGAGGCAGGCACGTTGTGGTACTTTTGCGCTCTTCTTGGGTAGTCCTTGGCAGCTGCTGTGTTCTTCGAACTCAGGGCTTTCTGGATAATAGAACTCTTACCCTAGGCGTAACTCAAACCTTAACCCTAGGAAGGAAAATCAGCCTATGGTTCGGGATGGTCTCATGAGAATAGAAGCAGAGGCAGCCAAGTTGTGTCACTTCTGCAGCCCTCTTGGGATGCCTTTAACAGGTGCATATGCCTGGAGCCCAGGGCTTCCTGGTTTTAAAAGTCCTAGGCCTAAGCCTAACAGTAACCCTAGGAAGGTAAATCAGCCGGGTATTAGGGTTCTTCCTAAGGGAAAAGCTGTGAAAGCAGCCATGTTGTGGCACTTTTGCACTCCCTTTGGGATGCCTTTGGCAGATGCAGTAAGCCTGGAACTCAGGGCTTCCTAGTTAAAAAACTCCAAGCCCTAGGCTGAACCCTAACCCTAACCCTAGGCAGATAAATCAGCCTAGGTATTGGGATGGTGGGAAGGAAAAAGCTGTGAAAGCTGCCATGTTGTTGCACTTTTGTACTCCCCTTGGGATGCCTTGAACAGCTGCAGTGTGCCTGGAGCCCAGGGCTTCCTAGGTTTAAAAATCCTAGCCCTAGGCCTAAGCCTAACAGTAACCCTAGGAAGGGAAATAAGCCTGGTGTTAGGCTTCTTGCCAAGGAAAAAGCCGTGAAAGCAACCATGTTGTGGCACTTTTGCACTCCCTTTTGGATGCCTTTCACAGCTCCAGTGTGCCTGGAACTCAGGGCTTCCTGATTTTAAAAGTCCTAGCCCTAGGCCGAACCCCAACCCTAAGACGAGAAAGGCAAATCAGCCAGGAATTAGGCATGTCCCCAAGGAAAAAGCTGTGGAGGCAGGCATGTTGTGGTACTTTTGCGCTCTTCTTGGGTAGTTCTTCGCAGCTGCTGTGTTCTTGGAACTCAGGGCTTTCTGGTTAACAGAACCCTTACCCGAGGCGTAACTCAAACATTAACCCTAGGAAGGAAAATCAGCCTATGGTTCGGCATGGTCTCATGGAAATATCAGTGGTGGCAGCCAAGTTGTGTCACTTTTGCGCTCCCCTTGGGATGCCTTTCGCAGCTGCAGTGTGCCTGGAGCCCAGGGCTTCCTGGTTTTAAAAGTCCTAGGCCTAAGCCTAACAGTAACCCTAGGAAGGTAAATCAGCCGAGTATTAGGGTTCTTCCTAAGGGAAAAGCCGTGAAAGCAGCCATGTTGTGGCACTTTTGCACTCCCTTTGGGATGCCTTTGGCAGATGCAGTAAGCCTGGAACTCAGGGCTTCCGGGTAAAAATCTCCAAGGCCTAAGCTGAACCCTAACCCTAACCCTAGGCAGATAAATCAGCCTAGGTATAGGGATGGTGCCAAGGAAAAAGCTGTGAAAGCTGCCATGTTGTTGCACTTTTGTACTCCCCTTGGGATGCCTTGAACAGCTGCAGTGTGCCTGGAGCTAAGGGCTTCCTAGTTTTAAAAATCCTAGCCCTAGGCCTAAGCCTTACAGTAACCCTGGGAAGGGAAATCAGCCTGGTGTTAGGCTTCTTGCCAAGGAAAAAGCCGTGAAAGCAGCCATGTTGTGGCATTTTTGCACTCCCTTTTGGATGCCTTTCACAGCTCAAGTGTGCCTGGAACTCAGGGCTTCCTGATTTTAAAATTCCTAGCCCTAGGCCGAAACCCAACCCTAAGACGAGAAAGGCAAATCAGCCAGGAATTAGGCATGTCCCCAAGGAAAAAGCTGTGGAGGCAGGCACGTTGTGGTACTTTTGCGCTCTTCTTGGGTAGTCCTTCGCAGCTGCTGTGTTCTTAGAACTCAGGTCTTTCTGGTTAATAGAACTCTTACCCTAGGCGTAACTCAAACCTTAACCCTAGGAAGGAAAATCAGCCTATGGTTCAGGATGGTCTCATGAGAATAGAAGCAGAGGCAGCCAAGTTGTGACGCTTCTGCGGCCCTCTTGGGATGCCTTTCACAGCTGCATGTGCCTGGAGCCCAGGGCTTCCTGGTTTTAAAAGTCCTAGGCCTAAGCCTAACAGTAACCCTAGGAAGGTAAATCAGCCGCGTATTAGGGTTCCTCCTAAGGGAAAAGCCGTGAAAGCAGCCATGTTGTGGAACTTCTGCACTCCCTTTGGGATGCTTTTTGCAGATGAAGTAAGCCTGGAACTCAGGGCTTCCTAGTTAAAAATATCCTAGCCCTAGCCCGAACCCCAACCCTAAGACGAGAAAGGCAAATCAGCCAGGAATTAGGCATGTCCCCAAGGAAAAAGCTGTGGAGGCAGGCATGTTGTCGTACTTTTGCGCTCTTCTTGGCTAGTCCTTCGCAGCTGCTGTGTTCTTGGAACTCAGGGCTTTCTGGTTAATAGAACCCTTACCCTAGGCGTAACTCAAACCTTAACCCTAGGAAGGAAAATCAGCCTATGGTTCGGGATGGTCTCATGAGAATAGCAGCAGAGGCAGCCAAGTTGTGTCACTTTTGCGCTCCCCTTGGGATGCCTTTCGCAGCTGCAGTGTGCCTGGAGCCCAGGGCTTCCTGGTTTTAAAAGTCCTAGGCCTAAGCCTAACAGTAACCCTAGGAAGGTAAATCAGCCGGGTATTAGGGTTCTTCCTAAGGGAAAAGCCGTGAAACCAGCCATGTTGTGGCACTTTTGCACTCCCTTTGGGATGCCTTTGGCAGATGAAATAAGCCTGGAACTCAGGGCTTCCTAGTTAAAAAAATCCTAGCCCTAGGCCGAACCCCAACCCTAAGACGAGAAAGGCAAATCAGCCAGGAATTAGGCATGTCCCCAAGGAAAAAGCTGTGGAGGCAGGCACGTTGTGGTACTTTTGCGCTCTTCTTGAGTAGTCCTTCGCAGCTGCTGTGTTCTTGGAACTCAGGGCTTTCTGGTTAATAGAACCCTTACCCCAGGCGTAACTCAAACCTTAACCCTAGGAAGGAAAATCAGCCTATGGTTCGGGATGGTCTCATGGAAATATCAGTGGTGGCAGCCAAGTTGTGTCACTTTTGCGCTCCCCTTGGGATGCCTTGAACAGCTGCAGTGTGCCTGGAGCCCAGGGCTTCCTGGTTTTAAAAGTCCTAGGCCTAAGCCTAACAGTAACCCTAGGAAGGTAAATCAGCCGCGTATTAGGGTTCTTCCTAAGGGAAAAGCCATGAAAGCAGCCATGTTGTGGCACTTCTGCACTCCCTTTGGGATGCCTTTGGCAGATGCAGTAAGCCTGGAACTCAGGGCTTCCTAGTTAAAAAAATCCTAGCCCTAGGCCGAACCCCAACCCTAAGACGAGAAAGGCAAATCAGCCAGGAATTAGGCATGTCCCCAAGGAAAAAGCTGTGGAGGCAGGCACGTTGTCGTACTTTTGCGCTCTTCTTGGGTAGACCTTCGCAGATGCTGTGTTCTTGGAACTCAGGTCTTTCTGGTTAATAGAACTCTTACCCTAGGCGTAACTCAAACCTTAACCCTAGGAAGGAAAATCAGCCTATGGTTCAGGATGGTCTCATGAGAATAGAAGCAGAGGCAGCCAAGTTGTGACGCTTCTGCGGCCCTCTTGGGATGCCTTTCGCAGCTGCATGTGCCTGGAGCCCAGGGCTTCCTGGTTTTAAAAGTCCTAGGCCTAAGCCTAACAGTAACCCTAGGAAGGTAAATCAGCCGCGTACTAGGGTTCTTCCTAAGGGAAAAGCCGTGAAAGCAGCCATGTTGTGGAACTTCTGCACTCCCTTTGGGATGCTTTTTGCAGATGAAGTAAGCCTGGAACTCAGGGCTTCCTAGTTAAAAATATCCTAGCCCTAGGCCGAACCCCAACCCTAAGACGAGAAAGGCAAATCAGCCAGGAATTAGGCATGTCCCCAAGGAAAAAGCTGTGGAGGCAGGCATGTTGTGGTACTTTTGCGCTCTTCTTGGCTAGTCCTTCGCAGCTGCTGTGTTCTTGGAACTCAGGGCTTTCTGGTTAATAGAACCCTTACCCCAGGCGTAACTCAAACCTTAACCCTAGGAAGGAAAATCAGCCTATGGTTCAGGATGGTCTCATGAGAATAGAAGCAGAGGCAGCCAAGTTGTGTCACTTCTGCGGCCCTCTTGGGATGCCTTTCGCAGCTGCATGTGCCTGGAGCCCAGGGCTTCCTGGTTTTAAAAGTCCTAGGCCTAAGCCTAACAGTAACCCTAGGAAGGTAAATCAGCCGGGTATTAGGGTTCTTCCTAAGGGAAAAGCCGTGAAAGCAGCCATGTTGTGGCACTTCTGCACTCCCTTTGGGATGCTTTTTGCAGATGAAGTAAGCCTGGAACTCAGGGCTTCCTAGTTAAAAAAATCCTAGCCCTAGGCCGAACCCCAACCCTAAGACGAGAAAGGCAAATCAGCCAGGAATTAGGCATGTCCCCAAGGAAAAAGCTGTGGAGGCAGGCATGTTGTGGTACTTTTGCGCTCTTCTTGGGTAGTCCTTCGCAGCTGCTGTGTTCTTGGAACTCAGGGCTTTCTGGTTAATAGAACCCTTACCCCAGGCGTAACTCAAACCTTAACCCTAGGAAGGAAAATCAGCCTATGGTTCGGGATGGTCTCATGAGAATAGCAGCAGAGGCAGCCAAGTTGTGTCACTTCTGTGCTCCCCTTGGGATGCCTTTCGCAGCTGCAGTGTGCCTGGAGCCCAGGGCTTCCTGGTTTTAAAAGTCCTAGGCCTAAGCCTAACAGTAACCCTAGGAAGGTAAATCAGCCGCGTATTAGGGTTCTTCCTAAGGGAAAAGCCATGAAAGCAGCCATGTTGTGGCACTTCTGCACTCCCTTTGGGATGCCTTTGGCAGATGCAGTAAGCCTGGAACTCAGGGCTTCCTGGTTAAAAAACTCCAAGCCCTAGGCTGAAGCCTAACCCTAACCCTAGGCAGATAAATCAGCCTATGTATAGGGATGGTGCCAAGGAAAAAGCTGTGAAAGCGGCCATGTTGTTGCACTTTTGTACTCCCCTTGGGATGCCTTTCGCAGCTGCAGTGTGCCTGGAGCTAAGGGCTTCCTAGTTTTAAAAATCCTAGCCCTAGGCCTAAGCCTAACAGTAACCCTAGGAAGGTAAATCAGCCTGGTGTTAAGCTTCTTGCCAAGGAAAAAGCCGCGAAAGCAACCATGTTGTGGCACTTTTGCACTCCCTTTTGGATGCCTTTCACAGCTCCAGTGTGCCTGGAACTCAGGGCTTCCTGATTTTAAAAATCCTAGCCCTAGGCCGAACCCCAAACCTAAGACGAGAAAGGCAAATCAGCCAGGAATTAGGCATGTCCCCAAGGAAAAAGCTGTGGAGGCAGGCATGTTGTGGTACTTTTGCGCTCACTTTGGGATGCCTTTCACAGCTCCAGTGTGCCTGGAACTCAGGGCTTTCTGGTTAATAGAACCCTTACCCTAGGCGTAACTCAAACCTTCACCCTAGGAAGGAAAATCAGCCTATGGTTCGGGATGGTCTCATGGAAATATCAGTGGTGGCAGCCAAGATGTGTCACTTTTGCGCTCCCCTTGGGATGCCTTTCGCAGCTGCAGTGTGCCTGGAGCCCAGGGCTTCCTGGTTTTAAAAGTCCTAGGCCTAAGCCTAACAGTAACCCTAGGAAGGTAAATCAGCTGGGTATTAGGGTTCTTCCTAAGGGAAAAGGCGTGAAACCAGCCATGTTGTGGCACTTCTGCACTCCCTTTGGGATGCCTTTGGCAGATGCAGTAAGCCTGGAACTCAGGGCTTCCTAGTTAAAAAAATCCTAGCCCTAGGCCGAACCCCAACCCTAAGACGAGAAAGGCAAATCAGCCAGGAATTAGGCATGTCCCCAAGGAAAAAGCTGAGGAGGCAGGCACGTTGTGGTACTTTTGCGCTCTTCTTGGGTAGTCCTTCGCAGCTGCTGTGTTCTTGGAACTCAGGGCTTTCTGGTTAATAGAACTCTTACCCTAGGCGTAACTCAAACCTTAACCCTAGGAAGGAAAATCAGCCTATGGTTCGGGATGGTCTCATGAGAATAGAAGCAGAGGCAGCCAAGTTGTGTCACTTCTGCAGCCCTCTTGGGATGCCTTTAACAGCTGCATATGCCTGGAGCCCAGGGCTTCCTGGTTTTAAAAGTCCTAGGCCTAAGCCTAACAGTAACCCTAGGAAGGTAAATCAGCCGGGTATTAGGGTTCTTCCTAAGGGAAAAGCTGTGAAAGCAGCCATGTTGTGGCACATTTGCACTCCCTTTGGGATGCCTTTGGCAGATGCAGTAAGCCTGGAACTCAGGGCTTCCTGGTTAAAAAACTCCAAGCCCTAGGCTGAACCCTAACCCTAACCCTAGGCAGATAAATCAGCCTAGGTATTGGGATGGTGGGAAGGAAAAAGCTGTGAAAGCTGCCATGTTGTTGCACTTTTGTACTCCCCTTGGGATGCCTTGAACAGCTGCAGTGTGCCTGGAGCCCAGGGCTTCCTAGTTTTAAAAATCCTAGCCCTAGGCCTAAGCCTAACAGTAACCCTGGGAAGGGAAATAAGCCTGGTGTTAGGCTTCTTGCCAAGGAAAAAGCCGTGAAAGCAACCATGTTGTGGCACTTTTGCACTCCCTTTTGGATGACTTTCACAGCTCCAGTGTGCCTGGAACTAAGGGCTTCCTGATTTTAAAAATCCTAGCCCTAGGCCGAACCCCAACCCTAAGACGAGAAAGGCAAATCAGCCAGGAATTAGGCATGTCCCCAAGGAAAAAGCTGTGGAGGCAGGCATGTTGTGGTACTTTTGCGCTCTTCTTGGGAAGTCCTTCGCAGCTGCTGTGTTCTTGGAACTCAGGGCTTTCTGGTTAATAGAACCCTTACCCTAGGCGTAACTCAAACCTTAAGCCTAGGAAGGAAAATCAGCCTATGGTTCGGGATGGTCTCATGGAAATATCAGTGGTGGCAGCCAAGTTGTGTCACTTTTGCGCTCCCCTTGGGATGCCTTTTGCAGCTGCAGTGTGCCTGGAGCCCAGGGCTTCCTGGTTTTAAAAGTCCTAGGCCTAAGCCTAACAGTAACCCTAGGAAGGTAAATCAGCTGGGTATTAGGGTTCTTCCTAAGGGAAAAGCCATGAAACCAGCCATGTTGTGGCACTTTTGCACTCCCTTTGGGATGCCTTTGGCAGATGCAGTAAGCCTGGAACTCAGGGCTTCCGGGTAAAAATCTCCAAGCCCTAAGCCGAACCCTAACCCTAACCCTAGGCAGATAAATCAGCCTAGGTATAGGGATGGTGCCAAGGAAAAAGCTGTGAAAGCTGCCATGTTGTTGCACTTTTGTACTCCCCTTGGGATGCCTTGAACAGCTGCAGTGTGCCTGGAGCTAAGGGCTTCCTAGTTTTAAAAATCCTAGCCCTAGGCCTAAGCCTTACAGTAACCCTGGGAAGGGAAATCAGCCTGGTGTTAGGCTTCTTGCCAAGGAAAAAGCCGTGAAAGCAGCCATGTTGTGGCATTTTTGCACTCCCTTTTGGATGCCTTTCACAGCTCCAGTGTGCCTGGAACTCAGGGCTTCCTGATTTTAAAATTCCTAGCCCTAGGCCGAACCCCAACCCTAAGACGAGAAAGGCAAATCAGCCAGGAATTAGGCATGTCCCCAAGGAAAAAGCTGTGGAGGCAGGCATGTTGTGGTACTTTTGCGCTCTTCTTGGGTAGTCCTTCGCAGCTGCTGTGTTCTTGGAACTCAGGGCTTTCTGGTTAATAGAACCCTTACCCTAGGCGTAACTCAAACCTTAACCCTAGGAAGGAAAATCAGCCTATGGTTCGGGATGGTCTCATGGAAATATCAGTGGTGGCAGCCAAGCTGTGTCACTTTTGCGCTCCCCTTGGGATGCCTTTTGCAGCTGCAGTGTGCCTGGAGCCCAGGGCTTCCTGGTTTTAAAAGTCCTAGGCCTAAGCCTAACAGTAACCCTAGGAAGGTAAATCAGCTGGGTATTAGGGTTCTTCCTAAGGGAAAAGCCGTGAAACCAGCCATGTTGTGGCACTTCTGCACTCCCTTTGGGATGCCTTTTGCAGATGAAGTAAGCCTGGAACTCAGGGCTTCCTAGTTAAAAAAATCCTAGCCCTAGGCCGAACCCCAACCCTAAGACGAGAAAGGCAAATCAGCCAGGAATTAGGCATGTCCCCAAGGAAAAAGCTGAGGAGGCAGGCACGTTGTGGTACTTTTGCGCTCTTCTTGGGTAGTCCTTGGCAGCTGCTGTGTTCTTCGAACTCAGGGCTTTCTGGATAATAGAACTCTTACCCTAGGCGTAACTCAAACCTTAACCCTAGGAAGGAAAATCAGCCTATGGTTCGGGATGGTCTCATGAGAATAGAAGCAGAGGCAGCCAAGTTGTGTCACTTCTGCAGCCCTCTTGGGATGCCTTTAACAGCTGCATATGCCTGGAGCCCAGGGCTTCCTGGTTTTAAAAGTCCTAGGCCTAAGCCTAACAGTAACCCTAGGAAGGTAAATCAGCCGGGTATTAGGGTTCTTCCTAAGGGAAAAGCTGTGAAAGCAGCCATGTTGTGGCACTTTTGCACTCCCTTTGGGATGCCTTTGGCAGATGCAGTAAGCCTGGAACTCAGGGCTTCCTAGTTAAAAAACTCCAAGCCCTAGGCTGAACCCTAACCCTAACCCTAGGCAGATAAATCAGCCTAGGTATTGGGATGGTGGGAAGGAAAAAGCTGTGAAAGCTGCCATGTTGTTGCACTTTTGTACTCCCCTTGGGATGCCTTGAACAGCTGCAGTGTGCCTGGAGCCCAGGGCTTCCTAGGTTTAAAAATCCTAGCCCTAGGCCTAAGCCTAACAGTAACCCTAGGAAGGGAAATAAGCCTGGTGTTAGGCTTCTTGCCAAGGAAAAAGCCGTGAAAGCAACCATGTTGTGGCACTTTTGCACTCCCTTTTGGATGCCTTTCACAGCTCCAGTGTGCCTGGAACTCAGGGCTTCCTGATTTTAAAAGTCCTAGCCCTAGGCCGAACCCCAACCCTAAGACGAGAAAGGCAAATCAGCCAGGAATTAGGCATGTCCCCAAGGAAAAAGCTGTGGAGGCAGGCATGTTGTGGTACTTTTGCGCTCTTCTTGGGTAGTTCTTCGCAGCTGCTGTGTTCTTGGAACTCAGGGCTTTCTGGTTAACAGAACCCTTACCCGAGGCGTAACTCAAACATTAACCCTAGGAAGGAAAATCAGCCTATGGTTCGGCATGGTCTCATGGAAATATCAGTGGTGGCAGCCAAGTTGTGTCACTTTTGCGCTCCCCTTGGGATGCCTTTCGCAGCTGCAGTGTGCCTGGAGCCCAGGGCTTCCTGGTTTTAAAAGTCCTAGGCCTAAGCCTAACAGTAACCCTAGGAAGGTAAATCAGCCGAGTATTAGGGTTCTTCCTAAGGGAAAAGCCGTGAAAGCAGCCATGTTGTGGCACTTTTGCACTCCCTTTGGGATGCCTTTGGCAGATGCAGTAAGCCTGGAACTCAGGGCTTCCGGGTAAAAATCTCCAAGGCCTAAGCTGAACCCTAACCCTAACCCTAGGCAGATAAATCAGCCTAGGTATAGGGATGGTGCCAAGGAAAAAGCTGTGAAAGCTGCCATGTTGTTGCACTTTTGTACTCCCCTTGGGATGCCTTGAACAGCTGCAGTGTGCCATGAGCTAAGGGCTTCCTAGTTTTAAAAATCCTAGCCCTAGGCCTAAGCCTTACAGTAACCCTGGGAAGGGAAATCAGCCTGGTGTTAGGCTTCTTGCCAAGGAAAAAGCCGTGAAAGCAGCCATGTTGTGGCATTTTTGCACTCCCTTTTGGATGCCTTTCACAGCTCAAGTGTGCCTGGAACTCAGGGCTTCCTGATTTTAAAATTCCTAGCCCTAGGCCGAAACCCAACCCTAAGACGAGAAAGGCAAATCAGCCAGGAATTAGGCATGTCCCCAAGGAAAAAGCTGTGGAGGCAGGCACGTTGTGGTACTTTTGCGCTCTTCTTGGGTAGTCCTTCGCAGCTGCTGTGTTCTTAGAACTCAGGTCTTTCTGGTTAATAGAACTCTTACCCTAGGCGTAACTCAAACCTTAACCCTAGGAAGGAAAATCAGCCTATGGTTCAGGATGGTCTCATGAGAATAGAAGCAGAGGCAGCCAAGTTGTGACGCTTCTGCGGCCCTCTTGGGATGCCTTTCACAGCTGCATGTGCCTGGAGCCCAGGGCTTCCTGGTTTTAAAAGTCCTAGGCCTAAGCCTAACAGTAACCCTAGGAAGGTAAATCAGCCGCGTATTAGGGTTCTTCCTAAGGGAAAAGCCGTGAAAGCAGCCATGTTGTGGAACTTCTGCACTCCCTTTGGGATGCTTTTTGCAGATGAAGTAAGCCTGGAACTCAGGGCTTCCTAGTTAAAAATATCCTAGCCCTAGCCCGAACCCCAACCCTAAGACGAGAAAGGCAAATCAGCCAGGAATTAGGCATGTCCCCAAGGAAAAAGCTGTGGAGGCAGGCATGTTGTCGTACTTTTGCGCTCTTCTTGGCTAGTCCTTCGCAGCTGCTGTGTTCTTGGAACTCAGGGCTTTCTGGTTAATAGAACCCTTACCCTAGGCGTAACTCAAACCTTAACCCTAGGAAGGAAAATCAGCCTATGGTTCGGGATGGTCTCATGAGAATAGCAGCAGAGGCAGCCAAGTTGTGTCACTTTTGCGCTCCCCTTGGGATGCCTTTCGCAGCTGCAGTGTGCCTGGAGCCCAGGGCTTCCTGGTTTTAAAAGTCCTAGGCCTAAGCCTAACAGTAACCCTAGGAAGGTAAATCAGCCGGGTATTAGGGTTCTTCCTAAGGGAAAAGCCGTGAAACCAGCCATGTTGTGGCACTTTTGCACTCCCTTTGGGATGCCTTTGGCAGATGAAATAAGCCTGGAACTCAGGGCTTCCTAGTTAAAAAAATCCTAGCCCTAGGCCGAACCCCAACCCTAAGACGAGAAAGGCAAATCAGCCAGGAATTAGGCATGTCCCCAAGGAAAAAGCTGTGGAGGCAGGCACGTTGTGGTACTTTTGCGCTCTTCTTGAGTAGTCCTTCGCAGCTGCTGTGTTCTTGGAACTCAGGGCTTTCTGGTTAATAGAACCCTTACCCCAGGCGTAACTCAAACCTTAACCCTAGGAAGGAAAATCAGCCTATGGTTCGGGATGGTCTCATGGAAATATCAGTGGTGGCAGCCAAGTTGTGTCACTTTTGCGCTCCCCTTGGGATGCCTTGAACAGCTGCAGTGTGCCTGGAGCCCAGGGCTTCCTGGTTTTAAAAGTCCTAGGCCTAAGCCTAACAGTAACCCTAGGAAGGTAAATCAGCCGCGTATTAGGGTTCTTCCTAAGGGAAAAGCCATGAAAGCAGCCATGTTGTGGCACTTCTGCACTCCCTTTGGGATGCCTTTGGCAGATGCAGTAAGCCTGGAACTCAGGGCTTCCTAGTTAAAAAAATCCTAGCCCTAGGCCGAACCCCAACCCTAAGACGAGAAAGGCAAATCAGCCAGGAATTAGGCATGTCCCCAAGGAAAAAGCTGTGGAGGCAGGCACGTTGTCGTACTTTTGCGCTCTTCTTGGGTAGACCTTCGCAGATGCTGTGTTCTTGGAACTCAGGTCTTTCTGGTTAATAGAACTCTTACCCTAGGCGTAACTCAAACCTTAACCCTAGGAAGGAAAATCAGCCTATGGTTCAGGATGGTCTCATGAGAATAGAAGCAGAGGCAGCCAAGTTGTGACGCTTCTGCGGCCCTCTTGGGATGCCTTTCGCAGCTGCATGTGCCTGGAGCCCAGGGCTTCCTGGTTTTAAAAGTCCTAGGCCTAAGCCTAACAGTAACCCTAGGAAGGTAAATCAGCCGCGTACTAGGGTTCTTCCTAAGGGAAAAGCCGTGAAAGCAGCCATGTTGTGGAACTTCTGCACTCCCTTTGGGATGCTTTTTGCAGATGAAGTAAGCCTGGAACTCAGGGCTTCCTAGTTAAAAATATCCTAGCCCTAGGCCGAACCCCAACCCTAAGACGAGAAAGGCAAATCAGCCAGGAATTAGGCATGTCCCCAAGGAAAAAGCTGTGGAGGCAGGCATGTTGTGGTACTTTTGCGCTCTTCTTGGCTAGTCCTTCGCAGCTGCTGTGTTCTTGGAACTCAGGGCTTTCTGGTTAATAGAACCCTTACCCCAGGCGTAACTCAAACCTTAACCCTAGGAAGGAAAATCAGCCTATGGTTCAGGATGGTCTCATGAGAATAGAAGCAGAGGCAGCCAAGTTGTGTCACTTCTGCGGCCCTCTTGGGATGCCTTTCGCAGCTGCATGTGCCTGGAGCCCAGGGCTTCCTGGTTTTAAAAGTCCTAGGCCTAAGCCTAACAGTAACCCTAGGAAGGTAAATCAGCCGGGTATTAGGGTTCTTCCTAAGGGAAAAGCCGTGAAAGCAGCCATGTTGTGGCACTTCTGCACTCCCTTTGGGATGCTTTTTGCAGATGAAGTAAGCCTGGAACTCAGGGCTTCCTAGTTAAAAAAATCCTAGCCCTAGGCCGAACCCCAACCCTAAGACGAGAAAGGCAAATCAGCCAGGAATTAGGCATGTCCCCAAGGAAAAAGCTGTGGAGGCAGGCATGTTGTGGTACTTTTGCGCTCTTCTTGGGTAGTCCTTCGCAGCTGCTGTGTTCTTGGAACTCAGGGCTTTCTGGTTAATAGAACCCTTACCCCAGGCGTAACTCAAACCTTAACCCTAGGAAGGAAAATCAGCCTATGGTTCGGGATGGTCTCATGAGAATAGCAGCAGAGGCAGCCAAGTTGTGTCACTTCTGTGCTCCCCTTGGGATGCCTTTCGCAGCTGCAGTGTGCCTGGAGCCCAGGGCTTCCTGGTTTTAAAAGTCCTAGGCCTAAGCCTAACAGTAACCCTAGGAAGGTAAATCAGCCGCGTATTAGGGTTCTTCCTAAGGGAAAAGCCATGAAAGCAGCCATGTTGTGGCACTTCTGCACTCCCTTTGGGATGCCTTTGGCAGATGCAGTAAGGGTGGAACTCAGGGCTTCCTGGTTAAAAAACTCCAAGCCCTAGGCTGAAGCCTAACCCTAACCCTAGGCAGATAAATCAGCCTATGTATAGGGATGGTGCCAAGGAAAAAGCTGTGAAAGCGGCCATGTTGTTGCACTTTTGTACTCCCCTTGGGATGCCTTTCGCAGCTGCAGTGTGCCTGGAGCTAAGGGCTTCCTAGTTTTAAAAATCCTAGCCCTAGGCCTAAGCCTAACAGTAACCCTAGGAAGGTAAATCAGCCTGGTGTTAAGCTTCTTGCCAAGGAAAAAGCCGCGAAAGCAACCATGTTGTGGCACTTTTGCACTCCCTTTTGGATGCCTTTCACAGCTCCAGTGTGCCTGGAACTCAGGGCTTCCTGATTTTAAAAATCCTAGCCCTAGGCCGAACCCCAAACCTAAGACGAGAAAGGCAAATCAGCCAGGAATTAGGCATGTCCCCAAGGAAAAAGCTGTGGAGGCAGGCATGTTGTGGTACTTTTGCGCTCACTTTGGGATGCCTTTCACAGCTCCAGTGTGCCTGGAACTCAGGGCTTTCTGGTTAATAGAACCCTTACCCTAGGCGTAACTCAAACCTTCACCCTAGGAAGGAAAATCAGCCTATGGTTCGGCATGGTCTCATGGAAATATCAGTGGTGGCAGCCAAGTTGTGTCACTTTTGCGCTCCCCTTGGGATGCCTTTCGCAGCTGCAGTGTGCCTGGAGCCCAGGGCTTCCTGGTTTTAAAAGTCCTAGGCCTAAGCCTAACAGTAACCCTAGGAAGGTAAATCAGCCGAGTATTAGGGTTCTTCCTAAGGGAAAAGCCGTGAAAGCAGCCATGTTGTGGCACTTTTGCACTCCCTTTGGGATGCCTTTGGCAGATGCAGTAAGCCTGGAACTCAGGGCTTCCGGGTAAAAATCTCCAAGGCCTAAGCTGAACCCTAACCCTAACCCTAGGCAGATAAATCAGCCTAGGTATAGGGATGGTGCCAAGGAAAAAGCTGTGAAAGCTGCCATGTTGTTGCACTTTTGTACTCCCCTTGGGATGCCTTGAACAGCTGCAGTGTGCCTGGAGCTAAGGGCTTCCTAGTTTTAAAAATCCTAGCCCTAGGCCTAAGCCTTACAGTAACCCTGGGAAGGGAAATCAGCCTGGTGTTAGGCTTCTTGCCAAGGAAAAAGCCGTGAAAGCAGCCATGTTGTGGCATTTTTGCACTCCCTTTTGGATGCCTTTCACAGCTCAAGTGTGCCTGGAACTCAGGGCTTCCTGATTTTAAAATTCCTAGCCCTAGGCCGAAACCCAACCCTAAGACGAGAAAGGCAAATCAGCCAGGAATTAGGCATGTCCCCAAGGAAAAAGCTGTGGAGGCAGGCACGTTGTGGTACTTTTGCGCTCTTCTTGGGTAGTCCTTCGCAGCTGCTGTGTTCTTAGAACTCAGGTCTTTCTGGTTAATAGAACTCTTACCCTAGGCGTAACTCAAACCTTAACCCTAGGAAGGAAAATCAGCCTATGGTTCAGGATGGTCTCATGAGAATAGAAGCAGAGGCAGCCAAGTTGTGACGCTTCTGCGGCCCTCTTGGGATGCCTTTCACAGCTGCATGTGCCTGGAGCCCAGGGCTTCCTGGTTTTAAAAGTCCTAGGCCTAAGCCTAACAGTAACCCTAGGAAGGTAAATCAGCCGCGTATTAGGGTTCTTCCTAAGGGAAAAGCCGTGAAAGCAGCCATGTTGTGGAACTTCTGCACTCCCTTTGGGATGCTTTTTGCAGATGAAGTAAGCCTGGAACTCAGGGCTTCCTAGTTAAAAATATCCTAGCCCTAGCCCGAACCCCAACCCTAAGACGAGAAAGGCAAATCAGCCAGGAATTAGGCATGTCCCCAAGGAAAAAGCTGTGGAGGCAGGCATGTTGTCGTACTTTTGCGCTCTTCTTGGCTAGTCCTTCGCAGCTGCTGTGTTCTTGGAACTCAGGGCTTTCTGGTTAATAGAACCCTTACCCTAGGCGTAACTCAAACCTTAACCCTAGGAAGGAAAATCAGCCTATGGTTCGGGATGGTCTCATGAGAATAGCAGCAGAGG
This sequence comes from Ammospiza maritima maritima, assembly GCA_036010785.1. NCBI lineage: Eukaryota > Metazoa > Chordata > Aves > Passeriformes > Passerellidae > Ammospiza > Ammospiza maritima. The sequence goes on from JAYKTQ010000121.1 coordinate 458,380, forward strand.
CAGCCAAGTTGTGTCACTTTTGCGCTCCCCTTGGGATGCCTTTCGCAGCTGCAGTGTGCCTGGAGCCCAGGGCTTCCTGGTTTTAAAAGTCCTAGGCCTAAGCCTAACAGTAACCCTAGGAAGGTAAATCAGCCGGGTATTAGGGTTCTTCCTAAGGGAAAAGCCGTGAAACCAGCCATGTTGTGGCACTTTTGCACTCCCTTTGGGATGCCTTTGGCAGATGAAATAAGCCTGGAACTCAGGGCTTCCTAGTTAAAAAAATCCTAGCCCTAGGCCGAACCCCAACCCTAAGACGAGAAAGGCAAATCAGCCAGGAATTAGGCATGTCCCCAAGGAAAAAGCTGTGGAGGCAGGCACGTTGTGGTACTTTTGCGCTCTTCTTGAGTAGTCCTTCGCAGCTGCTGTGTTCTTGGAACTCAGGGCTTTCTGGTTAATAGAACCCTTACCCCAGGCGTAACTCAAACCTTAACCCTAGGAAGGAAAATCAGCCTATGGTTCGGGATGGTCTCATGGAAATATCAGTGGTGGCAGCCAAGTTGTGTCACTTTTGCGCTCCCCTTGGGATGCCTTGAACAGCTGCAGTGTGCCTGGAGCCCAGGGCTTCCTGGTTTTAAAAGTCCTAGGCCTAAGCCTAACAGTAACCCTAGGAAGGTAAATCAGCCGCGTATTAGGGTTCTTCCTAAGGGAAAAGCCATGAAAGCAGCCATGTTGTGGCACTTCTGCACTCCCTTTGGGATGCCTTTGGCAGATGCAGTAAGCCTGGAACTCAGGGCTTCCTAGTTAAAAAAATCCTAGCCCTAGGCCGAACCCCAACCCTAAGACGAGAAAGGCAAATCAGCCAGGAATTAGGCATGTCCCCAAGGAAAAAGCTGTGGAGGCAGGCACGTTGTCGTACTTTTGCGCTCTTCTTGGGTAGACCTTCGCAGATGCTGTGTTCTTGGAACTCAGGTCTTTCTGGTTAATAGAACTCTTACCCTAGGCGTAACTCAAACCTTAACCCTAGGAAGGAAAATCAGCCTATGGTTCAGGATGGTCTCATGAGAATAGAAGCAGAGGCAGCCAAGTTGTGACGCTTCTGCGGCCCTCTTGGGATGCCTTTCGCAGCTGCATGTGCCTGGAGCCCAGGGCTTCCTGGTTTTAAAAGTCCTAGGCCTAAGCCTAACAGTAACCCTAGGAAGGTAAATCAGCCGCGTACTAGGGTTCTTCCTAAGGGAAAAGCCGTGAAAGCAGCCATGTTGTGGAACTTCTGCACTCCCTTTGGGATGCTTTTTGCAGATGAAGTAAGCCTGGAACTCAGGGCTTCCTAGTTAAAAATATCCTAGCCCTAGGCCGAACCCCAACCCTAAGACGAGAAAGGCAAATCAGCCAGGAATTAGGCATGTCCCCAAGGAAAAAGCTGTGGAGGCAGGCATGTTGTGGTACTTTTGCGCTCTTCTTGGCTAGTCCTTCGCAGCTGCTGTGTTCTTGGAACTCAGGGCTTTCTGGTTAATAGAACCCTTACCCCAGGCGTAACTCAAACCTTAACCCTAGGAAGGAAAATCAGCCTATGGTTCAGGATGGTCTCATGAGAATAGAAGCAGAGGCAGCCAAGTTGTGTCACTTCTGCGGCCCTCTTGGGATGCCTTTCGCAGCTGCATGTGCCTGGAGCCCAGGGCTTCCTGGTTTTAAAAGTCCTAGGCCTAAGCCTAACAGTAACCCTAGGAAGGTAAATCAGCCGGGTATTAGGGTTCTTCCTAAGGGAAAAGCCGTGAAAGCAGCCATGTTGTGGCACTTCTGCACTCCCTTTGGGATGCTTTTTGCAGATGAAGTAAGCCTGGAACTCAGGGCTTCCTAGTTAAAAAAATCCTAGCCCTAGGCCGAACCCCAACCCTAAGACGAGAAAGGCAAATCAGCCAGGAATTAGGCATGTCCCCAAGGAAAAAGCTGTGGAGGCAGGCATGTTGTGGTACTTTTGCGCTCTTCTTGGGTAGTCCTTCGCAGCTGCTGTGTTCTTGGAACTCAGGGCTTTCTGGTTAATAGAACCCTTACCCCAGGCGTAACTCAAACCTTAACCCTAGGAAGGAAAATCAGCCTATGGTTCGGGATGGTCTCATGAGAATAGCAGCAGAGGCAGCCAAGTTGTGTCACTTCTGTGCTCCCCTTGGGATGCCTTTCGCAGCTGCAGTGTGCCTGGAGCCCAGGGCTTCCTGGTTTTAAAAGTCCTAGGCCTAAGCCTAACAGTAACCCTAGGAAGGTAAATCAGCCGCGTATTAGGGTTCTTCCTAAGGGAAAAGCCATGAAAGCAGCCATGTTGTGGCACTTCTGCACTCCCTTTGGGATGCCTTTGGCAGATGCAGTAAGGGTGGAACTCAGGGCTTCCTGGTTAAAAAACTCCAAGCCCTAGGCTGAAGCCTAACCCTAACCCTAGGCAGATAAATCAGCCTATGTATAGGGATGGTGCCAAGGAAAAAGCTGTGAAAGCGGCCATGTTGTTGCACTTTTGTACTCCCCTTGGGATGCCTTTCGCAGCTGCAGTGTGCCTGGAGCTAAGGGCTTCCTAGTTTTAAAAATCCTAGCCCTAGGCCTAAGCCTAACAGTAACCCTAGGAAGGTAAATCAGCCTGGTGTTAAGCTTCTTGCCAAGGAAAAAGCCGCGAAAGCAACCATGTTGTGGCACTTTTGCACTCCCTTTTGGATGCCTTTCACAGCTCCAGTGTGCCTGGAACTCAGGGCTTCCTGATTTTAAAAATCCTAGCCCTAGGCCGAACCCCAAACCTAAGACGAGAAAGGCAAATCAGCCAGGAATTAGGCATGTCCCCAAGGAAAAAGCTGTGGAGGCAGGCATGTTGTGGTACTTTTGCGCTCACTTTGGGATGCCTTTCACAGCTCCAGTGTGCCTGGAACTCAGGGCTTTCTGGTTAATAGAACCCTTACCCTAGGCGTAACTCAAACCTTCACCCTAGGAAGGAAAATCAGCCTATGGTTCGGGATGGTCTCATGGAAATATCAGTGGTGGCAGCCAAGTTGTGTCACTTTTGCGCTCCCCTTGGGATGCCTTTAACAGCTGCAGTGTGCCTGGAGCCCAGGGCTTCCTGGTTTTAAAAGTCCTAGGCCTAAGCCTAACAGTAACCCTAGGAAGGTAAATCAGCTGGGTATTAGGGTTCTTCCTAAGGGAAAAGGCGTGAAACCAGCCATGTTGTGGCACTTCTGCACTCCCTTTGGGATGCCTTTGGCAGATGCAGTAAGCCTGGAACTCAGGGCTTCCTAGTTAAAAAAATCCTAGCCCTAGGCCGAACCCCAACCCTAAGACGAGAAAGGCAAATCAGCCAGGAATTAGGCATGTCCCCAAGGAAAAAGCTGAGGAGGCAGGCACGTTGTGGTACTTTTGCGCTCTTCTTGGGTAGTCCTTCGCAGCTGCTGTGTTCTTGGAACTCAGGGCTTTCTGGTTAATAGAACTCTTACCCTAGGCGTAACTCAAACCTTAACCCTAGGAAGGAAAATCAGCCTATGGTTCGGGATGGTCTCATGAGAATAGAAGCAGAGGCAGCCAAGTTGTGTCACTTCTGCAGCCCTCTTGGGATGCCTTTAACAGCTGCATATGCCTGGAGCCCAGGGCTTCCTGGTTTTAAAAGTCCTAGGCCTAAGCCTAACAGTAACCCTAGGAAGGTAAATCAGCCGGGTATTAGGGTTCTTCCTAAGGGAAAAGCTGTGAAAGCAGCCATGTTGTGGCACATTTGCACTCCCTTTGGGATGCCTTTGGCAGATGCAGTAAGCCTGGAACTCAGGGCTTCCTGGTTAAAAAACTCCAAGCCCTAGGCTGAACCCTAACCCTAACCCTAGGCAGATAAATCAGCCTAGGTATTGGGATGGTGGGAAGGAAAAAGCTGTGAAAGCTGCCATGTTGTTGCACTTTTGTACTCCCCTTGGGATGCCTTGAACAGCTGCAGTGTGCCTGGAGCCCAGGGCTTCCTAGTTTTAAAAATCCTAGCCCTAGGCCTAAGCCTAACAGTAACCCTGGGAAGGGAAATAAGCCTGGTGTTAGGCTTCTTGCCAAGGAAAAAGCCGTGAAAGCAACCATGTTGTGGCACTTTTGCACTCCCTTTTGGATGACTTTCACAGCTCCAGTGTGCCTGGAACTAAGGGCTTCCTGATTTTAAAAATCCTAGCCCTAGGCCGAACCCCAACCCTAAGACGAGAAAGGCAAATCAGCCAGGAATTAGGCATGTCCCCAAGGAAAAAGCTGTGGAGGCAGGCATGTTGTGGTACTTTTGCGCTCTTCTTGGGAAGTCCTTCGCAGCTGCTGTGTTCTTGGAACTCAGGGCTTTCTGGTTAATAGAACCCTTACCCTAGGCGTAACTCAAACCTTAAGCCTAGGAAGGAAAATCAGCCTATGGTTCGGGATGGTCTCATGGAAATATCAGTGGTGGCAGCCAAGTTGTGTCACTTTTGCGCTCCCCTTGGGATGCCTTTTGCAGCTGCAGTGTGCCTGGAGCCCAGGGCTTCCTGGTTTTAAAAGTCCTAGGCCTAAGCCTAACAGTAACCCTAGGAAGGTAAATCAGCTGGGTATTAGGGTTCTTCCTAAGGGAAAAGCCATGAAACCAGCCATGTTGTGGCACTTTTGCACTCCCTTTGGGATGCCTTTGGCAGATGCAGTAAGCCTGGAACTCAGGGCTTCCGGGTAAAAATCTCCAAGCCCTAAGCCGAACCCTAACCCTAACCCTAGGCAGATAAATCAGCCTAGGTATAGGGATGGTGCCAAGGAAAAAGCTGTGAAAGCTGCCATGTTGTTGCACTTTTGTACTCCCCTTGGGATGCCTTGAACAGCTGCAGTGTGCCTGGAGCTAAGGGCTTCCTAGTTTTAAAAATCCTAGCCCTAGGCCTAAGCCTTACAGTAACCCTGGGAAGGGAAATCAGCCTGGTGTTAGGCTTCTTGCCAAGGAAAAAGCCGTGAAAGCAGCCATGTTGTGGCATTTTTGCACTCCCTTTTGGATGCCTTTCACAGCTCCAGTGTGCCTGGAACTCAGGGCTTCCTGATTTTAAAATTCCTAGCCCTAGGCCGAACCCCAACCCTAAGACGAGAAAGGCAAATCAGCCAGGAATTAGGCATGTCCCCAAGGAAAAAGCTGTGGAGGCAGGCATGTTGTGGTACTTTTGCGCTCTTCTTGGGTAGTCCTTCGCAGCTGCTGTGTTCTTGGAACTCAGGGCTTTCTGGTTAATAGAACCCTTACCCTAGGCGTAACTCAAACCTTAACCCTAGGAAGGAAAATCAGCCTATGGTTCGGGATGGTCTCATGGAAATATCAGTGGTGGCAGCCAAGCTGTGTCACTTTTGCGCTCCCCTTGGGATGCCTTTTGCAGCTGCAGTGTGCCTGGAGCCCAGGGCTTCCTGGTTTTAAAAGTCCTAGGCCTAAGCCTAACAGTAACCCTAGGAAGGTAAATCAGCTGGGTATTAGGGTTCTTCCTAAGGGAAAAGCCGTGAAACCAGCCATGTTGTGGCACTTCTGCACTCCCTTTGGGATGCCTTTTGCAGATGAAGTAAGCCTGGAACTCAGGGCTTCCTAGTTAAAAAAATCCTAGCCCTAGGCCGAACCCCAACCCTAAGACGAGAAAGGCAAATCAGCCAGGAATTAGGCATGTCCCCAAGGAAAAAGCTGAGGAGGCAGGCACGTTGTGGTACTTTTGCGCTCTTCTTGGGTAGTCCTTGGCAGCTGCTGTGTTCTTCGAACTCAGGGCTTTCTGGATAATAGAACTCTTACCCTAGGCGTAACTCAAACCTTAACCCTAGGAAGGAAAATCAGCCTATGGTTCGGGATGGTCTCATGAGAATAGAAGCAGAGGCAGCCAAGTTGTGTCACTTCTGCAGCCCTCTTGGGATGCCTTTAACAGCTGCATATGCCTGGAGCCCAGGGCTTCCTGGTTTTAAAAGTCCTAGGCCTAAGCCTAACAGTAACCCTAGGAAGGTAAATCAGCCGGGTATTAGGGTTCTTCCTAAGGGAAAAGCTGTGAAAGCAGCCATGTTGTGGCACTTTTGCACTCCCTTTGGGATGCCTTTGGCAGATGCAGTAAGCCTGGAACTCAGGGCTTCCTAGTTAAAAAACTCCAAGCCCTAGGCTGAACCCTAACCCTAACCCTAGGCAGATAAATCAGCCTAGGTATTGGGATGGTGGGAAGGAAAAAGCTGTGAAAGCTGCCATGTTGTTGCACTTTTGTACTCCCCTTGGGATGCCTTGAACAGCTGCAGTGTGCCTGGAGCCCAGGGCTTCCTAGGTTTAAAAATCCTAGCCCTAGGCCTAAGCCTAACAGTAACCCTAGGAAGGGAAATAAGCCTGGTGTTAGGCTTCTTGCCAAGGAAAAAGCCGTGAAAGCAACCATGTTGTGGCACTTTTGCACTCCCTTTTGGATGCCTTTCACAGCTCCAGTGTGCCTGGAACTCAGGGCTTCCTGATTTTAAAAGTCCTAGCCCTAGGCCGAACCCCAACCCTAAGACGAGAAAGGCAAATCAGCCAGGAATTAGGCATGTCCCCAAGGAAAAAGCTGTGGAGGCAGGCATGTTGTGGTACTTTTGCGCTCTTCTTGGGTAGTTCTTCGCAGCTGCTGTGTTCTTGGAACTCAGGGCTTTCTGGTTAACAGAACCCTTACCCGAGGCGTAACTCAAACATTAACCCTAGGAAGGAAAATCAGCCTATGGTTCGGCATGGTCTCATGGAAATATCAGTGGTGGCAGCCAAGTTGTGTCACTTTTGCGCTCCCCTTGGGATGCCTTTCGCAGCTGCAGTGTGCCTGGAGCCCAGGGCTTCCTGGTTTTAAAAGTCCTAGGCCTAAGCCTAACAGTAACCCTAGGAAGGTAAATCAGCCGAGTATTAGGGTTCTTCCTAAGGGAAAAGCCGTGAAAGCAGCCATGTTGTGGCACTTTTGCACTCCCTTTGGGATGCCTTTGGCAGATGCAGTAAGCCTGGAACTCAGGGCTTCCGGGTAAAAATCTCCAAGGCCTAAGCTGAACCCTAACCCTAACCCTAGGCAGATAAATCAGCCTAGGTATAGGGATGGTGCCAAGGAAAAAGCTGTGAAAGCTGCCATGTTGTTGCACTTTTGTACTCCCCTTGGGATGCCTTGAACAGCTGCAGTGTGCCTGGAGCTAAGGGCTTCCTAGTTTTAAAAATCCTAGCCCTAGGCCTAAGCCTTACAGTAACCCTGGGAAGGGAAATCAGCCTGGTGTTAGGCTTCTTGCCAAGGAAAAAGCCGTGAAAGCAGCCATGTTGTGGCATTTTTGCACTCCCTTTTGGATGCCTTTCACAGCTCAAGTGTGCCTGGAACTCAGGGCTTCCTGATTTTAAAATTCCTAGCCCTAGGCCGAAACCCAACCCTAAGACGAGAAAGGCAAATCAGCCAGGAATTAGGCATGTCCCCAAGGAAAAAGCTGTGGAGGCAGGCACGTTGTGGTACTTTTGCGCTCTTCTTGGGTAGTCCTTCGCAGCTGCTGTGTTCTTAGAACTCAGGTCTTTCTGGTTAATAGAACTCTTACCCTAGGCGTAACTCAAACCTTAACCCTAGGAAGGAAAATCAGCCTATGGTTCAGGATGGTCTCATGAGAATAGAAGCAGAGGCAGCCAAGTTGTGACGCTTCTGCGGCCCTCTTGGGATGCCTTTCACAGCTGCATGTGCCTGGAGCCCAGGGCTTCCTGGTTTTAAAAGTCCTAGGCCTAAGCCTAACAGTAACCCTAGGAAGGTAAATCAGCCGCGTATTAGGGTTCTTCCTAAGGGAAAAGCCGTGAAAGCAGCCATGTTGTGGAACTTCTGCACTCCCTTTGGGATGCTTTTTGCAGATGAAGTAAGCCTGGAACTCAGGGCTTCCTAGTTAAAAATATCCTAGCCCTAGCCCGAACCCCAACCCTAAGACGAGAAAGGCAAATCAGCCAGGAATTAGGCATGTCCCCAAGGAAAAAGCTGTGGAGGCAGGCATGTTGTCGTACTTTTGCGCTCTTCTTGGCTAGTCCTTCGCAGCTGCTGTGTTCTTGGAACTCAGGGCTTTCTGGTTAATAGAACCCTTACCCTAGGCGTAACTCAAACCTTAACCCTAGGAAGGAAAATCAGCCTATGGTTCGGGATGGTCTCATGAGAATAGCAGCAGAGGCAGCCAAGTTGTGTCACTTTTGCGCTCCCCTTGGGATGCCTTTCGCAGCTGCAGTGTGCCTGGAGCCCAGGGCTTCCTGGTTTTAAAAGTCCTAGGCCTAAGCCTAACAGTAACCCTAGGAAGGTAAATCAGCCGGGTATTAGGGTTCTTCCTAAGGGAAAAGCCGTGAAACCAGCCATGTTGTGGCACTTTTGCACTCCCTTTGGGATGCCTTTGGCAGATGAAATAAGCCTGGAACTCAGGGCTTCCTAGTTAAAAAAATCCTAGCCCTAGGCCGAACCCCAACCCTAAGACGAGAAAGGCAAATCAGCCAGGAATTAGGCATGTCCCCAAGGAAAAAGCTGTGGAGGCAGGCACGTTGTGGTACTTTTGCGCTCTTCTTGAGTAGTCCTTCGCAGCTGCTGTGTTCTTGGAACTCAGGGCTTTCTGGTTAATAGAACCCTTACCCCAGGCGTAACTCAAACCTTAACCCTAGGAAGGAAAATCAGCCTATGGTTCGGGATGGTCTCATGGAAATATCAGTGGTGGCAGCCAAGTTGTGTCACTTTTGCGCTCCCCTTGGGATGCCTTGAACAGCTGCAGTGTGCCTGGAGCCCAGGGCTTCCTGGTTTTAAAAGTCCTAGGCCTAAGCCTAACAGTAACCCTAGGAAGGTAAATCAGCCGCGTATTAGGGTTCTTCCTAAGGGAAAAGCCATGAAAGCAGCCATGTTGTGGCACTTCTGCACTCCCTTTGGGATGCCTTTGGCAGATGCAGTAAGCCTGGAACTCAGGGCTTCCTAGTTAAAAAAATCCTAGCCCTAGGCCGAACCCCAACCCTAAGACGAGAAAGGCAAATCAGCCAGGAATTAGGCATGTCCCCAAGGAAAAAGCTGTGGAGGCAGGCACGTTGTCGTACTTTTGCGCTCTTCTTGGGTAGACCTTCGCAGATGCTGTGTTCTTGGAACTCAGGTCTTTCTGGTTAATAGAACTCTTACCCTAGGCGTAACTCAAACCTTAACCCTAGGAAGGAAAATCAGCCTATGGTTCAGGATGGTCTCATGAGAATAGAAGCAGAGGCAGCCAAGTTGTGACGCTTCTGCGGCCCTCTTGGGATGCCTTTCGCAGCTGCATGTGCCTGGAGCCCAGGGCTTCCTGGTTTTAAAAGTCCTAGGCCTAAGCCTAACAGTAACCCTAGGAAGGTAAATCAGCCGCGTACTAGGGTTCTTCCTAAGGGAAAAGCCGTGAAAGCAGCCATGTTGTGGAACTTCTGCACTCCCTTTGGGATGCTTTTTGCAGATGAAGTAAGCCTGGAACTCAGGGCTTCCTAGTTAAAAATATCCTAGCCCTAGGCCGAACCCCAACCCTAAGACGAGAAAGGCAAATCAGCCAGGAATTAGGCATGTCCCCAAGGAAAAAGCTGTGGAGGCAGGCATGTTGTGGTACTTTTGCGCTCTTCTTGGCTAGTCCTTCGCAGCTGCTGTGTTCTTGGAACTCAGGGCTTTCTGGTTAATAGAACCCTTACCCCAGGCGTAACTCAAACCTTAACCCTAGGAAGGAAAATCAGCCTATGGTTCAGGATGGTCTCATGAGAATAGAAGCAGAGGCAGCCAAGTTGTGTCACTTCTGCGGCCCTCTTGGGATGCCTTTCGCAGCTGCATGTGCCTGGAGCCCAGGGCTTCCTGGTTTTAAAAGTCCTAGGCCTAAGCCTAACAGTAACCCTAGGAAGGTAAATCAGCCGGGTATTAGGGTTCTTCCTAAGGGAAAAGCCGTGAAAGCAGCCATGTTGTGGCACTTCTGCACTCCCTTTGGGATGCTTTTTGCAGATGAAGTAAGCCTGGAACTCAGGGCTTCCTAGTTAAAAAAATCCTAGCCCTAGGCCGAACCCCAACCCTAAGACGAGAAAGGCAAATCAGCCAGGAATTAGGCATGTCCCCAAGGAAAAAGCTGTGGAGGCAGGCATGTTGTGGTACTTTTGCGCTCTTCTTGGGTAGTCCTTCGCAGCTGCTGTGTTCTTGGAACTCAGGGCTTTCTGGTTAATAGAACCCTTACCCCAGGCGTAACTCAAACCTTAACCCTAGGAAGGAAAATCAGCCTATGGTTCGGGATGGTCTCATGAGAATAGCAGCAGAGGCAGCCAAGTTGTGTCACTTCTGTGCTCCCCTTGGGATGCCTTTCGCAGCTGCAGTGTGCCTGGAGCCCAGGGCTTCCTGGTTTTAAAAGTCCTAGGCCTAAGCCTAACAGTAACCCTAGGAAGGTAAATCAGCCGCGTATTAGGGTTCTTCCTAAGGGAAAAGCCATGAAAGCAGCCATGTTGTGGCACTTCTGCACTCCCTTTGGGATGCCTTTGGCAGATGCAGTAAGCCTGGAACTCAGGGCTTCCTGGTTAAAAAACTCCAAGCCCTAGGCTGAACCCTAACCCTAACCCTAGGCAGATAAATCAGCCTATGTATAGGGATGGTGCCAAGGAAAAAGCTGTGAAAGCGGCCATGTTGTTGCACTTTTGTACTCCCCTTGGGATGCCTTTCGCAGCTGCAGTGTGCCTGGAGCTAAGGGCTTCCTAGTTTTAAAAATCCTAGCCCTAGGCCTAAGCCTAACAGTAACCCTAGGAAGGTAAATCAGCCTGGTGTTAAGCTTCTTGCCAAGGAAAAAGCCGTGAAAGCAACCATGTTGTGGCACTTTTGCACTCCCTTTTGGATGCCTTTCACAGCTCCAGTGTGCCTGGAACTCAGGGCTTCCTAGTTAAAAATATCCTAGCCCTAGGCCGAACCCCAACCCTAAGACGAGAAAGGCAAATCAGCCAGGAATTAGGCATGTCCCCAAGGAAAAAGCTGTGGAGGCAGGCATGTTGTGGTACTTTTGCGCTCTTCTTGGGTAGTCCTTCGCAGCTGCTGTGTTCTTGGAACTCAGGGCTTTCTGGTTAATAGAACCCTTACCCTAGGCGTAAGTCAAACCTTAACCCTAGGAAGGAAAATCAGCCTATGGTTCAGGATGGTCTCATGAGAATAGAAGCAGAGGCAGCCAAGTTGTGTCACTTCTGCGGCCCTCTTGGGATGCCTTTCGCAGCTGCATGTGCCTGGAGCCCAGGGCTTCCTGGTTTTAAAAGTCCTAGGCCTAAGCCTAACAGTAACCCTAGGAAGGTAAATCAGCCGCGTATTAGGGTTCTTCCTAAGGGAAAAGCCGTGAAAGCAGCCATGTTGTGGCACTTCTGCACTCCCTTTGGGATGCTTTTTGCAGATGAAGTAAGCCTGGAACTCAGGGCTTCCTAGTTAAAAAAATCCTAGCCCTAGGCCGAACCCCAACCCTAAGACGAGAAAGGCAAATCAGCCAGGAATTAGGCATGTCCCCAAGGAAAAAGCTGTGGAGGCAGGCATGTTGTGGTACTTTTGCGCTCTTCTTGGGTAGTCCTTCGCAGCTGCTGTGTTCTTGGAACTCAGGGCTTTCTGGTTAATAGAACCCTTACCCCAGGCGTAACTCAAACCTTAACCCTAGGAAGGAAAATCAGCCTATGGTTCGGGATGGTCTCATGAGAATAGCAGCAGAGGCAGCCAAGTTGTGTCACTTTTGCGCTCCCCTTGGGATGCCTTTCGCAGCTGCAGTGTGCCTGGAGCCCAGGGCTTCCTGGTTTTAAAAGTCCTAGGCCTAAGCCTAACAGTAACCCTAGGAAGGTAAATCAGCCGCGTATTAGGGTTCTTCCTAAGGGAAAAGCCGTGAAAGCAGCCATGTTGTGGCACTTCTGCACTCCCTTTGGGATGCCTTTGGCAGATGCAGTAAGCCTGGAACTCAGGGCTTCCTAGTTAAAAAAATCCTAGCCCTAGGCCGAACCCCAACCCTAAGACGAGAAAGGCAAATCAGCCAGGAATTAGGCATGTCCCCAAGGAAAAAGCTGTGGAGGCAGGCATGTTGTGGTACTTTTGCGCTCTTCTTGGGAAGTCCTTCGCAGCTGCTGTGTTCTTGGAACTCAGGGCTTTCTGGTTAATAGAACTCTTACCCTAGACGTAACTCAAACCTTAACCCTAGGAAGGTAAATCAGCCTATGGTTCGAGATGGTCTCATGAGAATAGAAGCAGAGGCAGCCAAGTTGTGTCGCTTCTGCGGCCCTCTTGGGATGCCTTTCGCAGCTGCATGTGCCTGGAGCCCAGGGCTTCCTGGTTTTAAAAGTCCTAGGCCTAAGCCTAACAGTAACCCTAGGAAGGTAAATCAGCCGCGTATTAGGGTTCTTCCTAAGGGAAAAGCCGTGAAAGCAGCCATGTTGTGGCACTTCTGCACTCCCTTTGGGATGCTTTTTGCAGATGTAGTAAGCCTGGAACTCAGGGCTTCCTAGTTAAAAATATCCTAGCCCTAGCCCGAACCCCAACCCTAAGACGAGAAAGGCAAATCAGCCAGGAATTAGGCATGTCCCCAAGGAAAAAGCTGTGGAGGCAGGCATGTTGTGGTACTTTTGCGCTCTTCTTGGGTAGTCCTTCGCAGCTGCTGTGTTCTTGGAACTCAGGGCTTTCTGGTTAATAGAACCCTTACCCCAGGCGTAACTCAAACCTTAACCCTAGGAAGGAAAATCAGCCTATGGTTCGGGATGGTCTCATGAGAATAGCAGCAGAGGCAGCCAAGTTGTGTCACTTTTGCGCTCCCCTTGGGATGCCTTTCGCAGCTGCAGTGTGCCTGGAGCCCAGGGCTTCCTGGTTTTAAAAGTCCTAGGCCTAAGTCTAACAGTAACCCTAGGAAGGTAAATCAGCCGCGTATTAGGGTTCTTCCTAAGGGAAAAGCCGTGAAAGCAGCCATGTTGTGGCACTTCTGCACTCCCTTTGGGATGCCTTTGGCAGATGCAGTAAGCCTGGAACTCAGGGCTTCCTGGTTAAAAAACTCCAAGCCCTAGGCTGAACCCTAACCCTAACCCTAGGCAGATAAATCAGCCTAGGTATAGGGATGGTGCCAAGGAAAAAGCTGTGAAAGCTGCCATGTTGTTGCACTTTTGTACTCCCCTTGGGATGCCTTGAACAGCTGCAGTGTGCCTGGAGCTAAGGGCTTCCTAGTTTTAAAAATCCTAGCCCTAGGACTAAGCCTAACAGTAACCAAGGGAAGGGAAATCAGCCTGGTGTTAAGCTTCTTGCCAAGGAAAAAGCCGCGAAAGCAACCATGTTGTGGCACTTTTGCACTCCCTTTTGGATGCCTTTCACAGCTCCAGTGTGCCTGGAACTCAGGGCTTCCTGATTTTAAAAATCCTAGCCCTAGGCCGAACCCCAAACCTAAGACGAGAAAGGCAAATCAGCCAGGAATTAGGCATGTCCCCAAGGAAAAAGCTGTGGAGGCAGGCATGTTGTGGTACTTTTGCGCTCACTTTGGGATGCCTTTCACAGCTCCAGTGTGCCTGGAACTCAGGGCTTTCTGGTTAATAGAACCCTTACCCTAGGCGTAACTCAAACCTTCACCCTAGGAAGGAAAATCAGCCTATGGTTCGGGATGGTCTCATGGAAATATCAGTGGTGGCAGCCAAGTTGTGTCACTTTTGCGCTCCCCTTGGGATGCCTTTCGCAGCTGCAGTGTGCCTGGAGCCCAGGGCTTCCTGGTTTTAAAAGTCCTAGGCCTAAGCCTAACAGTAACCCTAGGAAGGTAAATCAGCTGGGTATTAGGGTTCTTCCTAAGGGAAAAGGCGTGAAACCAGCCATGTTGTGGCACTTCTGCACTCCCTTTGGGATGCCTTTGGCAGATGCAGTAAGCCTGGAACTCAGGGCTTCCTAGTTAAAAAAATCCTAGCCCTAGGCCGAACCCCAACCCTAAGACGAGAAAGGCAAATCAGCCAGGAATTAGGCATGTCCCCAAGGAAAAAGCTGAGGAGGCAGGCACGTTGTGGTACTTTTGCGCTCTTCTTGGGTAGTCCTTCGCAGCTGCTGTGTTCTTGGAACTCAGGGCTTTCTGGTTAATAGAACTCTTACCCTAGGCGTAACTCAAACCTTAACCCTAGGAAGGAAAATCAGCCTATGGTTCGGGATGGTCTCATGAGAATAGAAGCAGAGGCAGCCAAGTTGTGTCACTTCTGCAGCCCTCTTGGGATGCCTTTAACAGCTGCATATGCCTGGAGCCCAGGGCTTCCTGGTTTTAAAAGTCCTAGGCCTAAGCCTAACAGTAACCCTAGGAAGGTAAATCAGCCGCGTATTAGGGTTCTTCCTAAGGGAAAAGCTGTGAAAGCAGCCATGTTGTGGCACATTTGCACTCCCTTTGGGATGCCTTTGGCAGATGCAGTAAGCCTGGAACTCAGGGCTTCCTGGTTAAAAAACTCCAAGCCCTAGGCTGAACCCTAACCCTAACCCTAGGCAGATAAATCAGCCTAGGTATTGGGATGGTGGGAAGGAAAAAGCTGTGAAAGCTGCCATGTTGTTGCACTTTTGTACTCCCCTTGGGATGCCTTGAACAGCTGCAGTGTGCCTGGAGCCCAGGGCTTCCTAGTTTTAAAAATCCTAGCCCTAGGCCTAAGCCTAACAGTAACCCTGGGAAGGGAAATAAGCCTGGTGTTAGGCTTCTTGCCAAGGAAAAAGCCGTGAAAGCAACCATGTTGTGGCACTTTTGCACTCCCTTTTGGATGACTTTCACAGCTCCAGTGTGCCTGGAACTAAGGGCTTCCTGATTTTAAAAATCCTAGCCCTAGGCCGAACCCCAACCCTAAGACGAGAAAGGCAAATCAGCCAGGAATTAGGCATGTCCCCAAGGAAAAAGCTGTGGAGGCAGGCATGTTGTGGTACTTTTGCGCTCTTCTTGGGAAGTCCTTCGCAGCTGCTGTGTTCTTGGAACTCAGGGCTTTCTGGTTAATAGAACCCTTACCCTAGGCGTAACTCAAACCTTAAGCCTAGGAAGGAAAATCAGCCTATGGTTCGGGATGGTCTCATGGAAATATCAGTGGTGGCAGCCAAGTTGTGTCACTTTTGCGCTCCCCTTGGGATGCCTTTTGCAGCTGCAGTGTGCCTGGAGCCCAGGGCTTCCTGGTTTTAAAAGTCCTAGGCCTAAGCCTAACAGTAACCCTAGGAAGGTAAATCAGCCGCGTATTAGGGTTCTTCCTAAGGGAAAAGCCATGAAACCAGCCATGTTGTGGCACTTTTGCACTCCCTTTGGGATGCCTTTGGCAGATGCAGTAAGCCTGGAACTCAGGGCTTCCGGGTAAAAATCTCCAAGCCCTAAGCCGAACCCTAACCCTAACCCTAGGCAGATAAATCAGCCTAGGTATAGGGATGGTGCCAAGGAAAAAGCTGTGAAAGCTGCCATGTTGTTGCACTTTTGTACTCCCCTTGGGATGCCTTGAACAGCTGCAGTGTGCCTGGAGCTAAGGGCTTCCTAGTTTTAAAAATCCTAGCCCTAGGCCTAAGCCTTACAGTAACCCTGGGAAGGGAAATCAGCCTGGTGTTAGGCTTCTTGCCAAGGAAAAAGCCGTGAAAGCAGCCATGTTGTGGCATTTTTGCACTCCCTTTTGGATGCCTTTCACAGCTCCAGTGTGCCTGGAACTCAGGGCTTCCTGATTTTAAAAATCCTAGCCCTAGGCCGAACCCCAACCCTAAGACGAGAAAGGCAAATCAGCCAGGAATTAGGCATGTCCCCAAGGAAAAAGCTGTGGAGGCAGGCATGTTGTGGTACTTTTGCGCTCTTCTTGGGTAGTCCTTCGCAGCTGCTGTGTTCTTGGAACTCAGGGCTTTCTGGTTAATAGAACCCTTACCCTAGGCGTAACTCAAACCTTAACCCTAGGAAGGAAAATCAGCCTATGGTTCGGGATGGTCTCATGGAAATATCAGTGGTGGCAGCCAAGCTGTGTCACTTTTGCGCTCCCCTTGGGATGCCTTTTGCAGCTGCAGTGTGCCTGGAGCCCAGGGCTTCCTGGTTTTAAAAGTCCTAGGCCTAAGCCTAACAGTAACCCTAGGAAGGTAAATCAGCTGGGTATTAGGGTTCTTCCTAAGGGAAAAGCCGTGAAACCAGCCATGTTGTGGCACTTCTGCACTCCCTTTGGGATGCCTTTTGCAGATGAAGTAAGCCTGGAACTCAGGGCTTCCTAGTTAAAAAAATCCTAGCCCTAGGCCGAACCCCAACCCTAAGACGAGAAAGGCAAATCAGCCAGGAATTAGGCATGTCCCCAAGGAAAAAGCTGAGGAGGCAGGCACGTTGTGGTACTTTTGCGCTCTTCTTGGGTAGTCCTTGGCAGCTGCTGTGTTCTTGGAACTCAGGGCTTTCTGGATAATAGAACTCTTACCCTAGGCGTAACTCAAACCTTAACCCTAGGAAGGAAAATCAGCCTATGGTTCGGGATGGTCTCATGAGAATAGCAGCAGAGGCAGCCAAGTTGTGTCACTTTTGCGCTCCCCTTGGGATGCCTTTCGCAGCTGCAGTGTGCCTGGAGCCCAGGGCTTCCTGGTTTTAAAAGTCCTAGGCCTAAGCCTAACAGTAACCCTAGGAAGGTAAATCAGCCGCGTATTAGGGTTCTTCCTAAGGGAAAAGCCGTGAAAGCAGCCATGTTGTGGCACTTCTGCACTCCCTTTGGGATGCCTTTGGCAGATGCAGTAAGCCTGGAACTCAGGGCTTCCTAGTTAAAAATATCCTAGCCCTAGGCCGAACCCCAACCCTAAGACGAGAAAGGCAAATCAGCCAGGAATTAGGCATGTCCCCAAGGAAAAAGCTGTGGAGGCAGGCATGTTGTGGTACTTTTGCGCTCTTCTTGGGAAGTCCTTCGCAGCTGCTGTGTTCTTGGAACTCAGGGCTTTCTGGTTAATAGAACTCTTACCCTAGACGTAACTCAAACCTTAACCCTAGGAAGGTAAATCAGCCTATGGTTCGAGATGGTCTCATGAGAATAGAAGCAGAGGCAGCCAAGTTGTGTCGCTTCTGCGGCCCTCTTGGGATGCCTTGAACAGCTGCAGTGTGCCTGGAGCCCAGGGCTTCCTGGTTTTAAAAGTCCTAGGCCTAAGCCTAACAGTAACCCTAGGAAGGTAAATCAGCCGCGTATTAGGGTTCTTCCTAAGGGAAAAGCCGTGAAAGCAGCCATGTTGTGGCACTTCTGCACTCCCTTTGGGATGCTTTTTGCAGATGTAGTAAGCCTGGAACTCAGGGCTTCCTAGTTAAAAATATCCTAGCCCTAGCCCGAACCCCAACCCTAAGACGAGAAAGGCAAATCAGCCAGGAATTAGGCATGTCCCCAAGGAAAAAGCTGTGGAGGCAGGCATGTTGTGGTACTTTTGCGCTCTTCTTGGGTAGTCCTTCGCAGCTGCTGTGTTCTTGGAACTCAGGGCTTTCTGGTTAATAGAACCCTTACCCCAGGCGTAACTCAAACCTTAACCCTAGGAAGGAAAATCAGCCTATGGTTCGGGATGGTCTCATGAGAATAGCAGCAGAGGCAGCCAAGTTGTGTCACTTTTGCGCTCCCCTTGGGATGCCTTTCGCAGCTGCAGTGTGCCTGGAGCCCAGGGCTTCCTGGTTTTAAAAGTCCTAGGCCTAAGTCTAACAGTAACCCTAGGAAGGTAAATCAGCCGCGTATTAGGGTTCTTCCTAAGGGAAAAGCCGTGAAAGCAGCCATGTTGTGGCACTTCTGCACTCCCTTTGGGATGCCTTTGGCAGATGCAGTAAGCCTGGAACTCAGGGCTTCCTGGTTAAAAAACTCCAAGCCCTAGGCTGAACCCTAACCCTAACCCTAGGCAGATAAATCAGCCTAGGTATAGGGATGGTGCCAAGGAAAAAGCTGTGAAAGCTGCCATGTTGTTGCACTTTTGTACTCCCCTTGGGATGCCTTGAACAGCTGCAGTGTGCCTGGAGCCCAGGGCTTCCTAGTTTTAAAAATCCTAGCCCTAGGACTAAGCCTAACAGTAACCAAGGGAAGGGAAATCAGCCTGGTGTTAAGCTTCTTGCCAAGGAAAAAGCCGCGAAAGCAACCATGTTGTGGCACTTTTGCACTCCCTTTTGGATGCCTTTCACAGCTCCAGTGTGCCTGGAACTCAGGGCTTCCTGATTTTAAAAATCCTAGCCCTAGGCCGAACCCCAAACCTAAGACGAGAAAGGCAAATCAGCCAGGAATTAGGCATGTCCCCAAGGAAAAAGCTGTGGAGGCAGGCATGTTGTGGTACTTTTGCGCTCACTTTGGGATGCCTTTCACAGCTCCAGTGTGCCTGGAACTCAGGGCTTTCTGGTTAATAGAACCCTTACCCTAGGCGTAACTCAAACCTTCACCCTAGGAAGGAAAATCAGCCTATGGTTCGGGATGGTCTCATGGAAATATCAGTGGTGGCAGCCAAGTTGTGTCACTTTTGCGCTCCCCTTGGGATGCCTTTCGCAGCTGCAGTGTGCCTGGAGCCCAGGGCTTCCTGGTTTTAAAAGTCCTAGGCCTAAGCCTAACAGTAACCCTAGGAAGGTAAATCAGCTGGGTATTAGGGTTCTTCCTAAGGGAAAAGGCGTGAAACCAGCCATGTTGTGGCACTTCTGCACTCCCTTTGGGATGCCTTTGGCAGATGCAGTAAGCCTGGAACTCAGGGCTTCCTAGTTAAAAAAATCCTAGCCCTAGGCCGAACCCCAACCCTAAGACGAGAAAGGCAAATCAGCCAGGAATTAGGCATGTCCCCAAGGAAAAAGCTGAGGAGGCAGGCACGTTGTGGTACTTTTGCGCTCTTCTTGGGTAGTCCTTCGCAGCTGCTGTGTTCTTGGAACTCAGGGCTTTCTGGTTAATAGAACTCTTACCCTAGGCGTAACTCAAACCTTAACCCTAGGAAGGAAAATCAGCCTATGGTTCGGGATGGTCTCATGAGAATAGAAGCAGAGGCAGCCAAGTTGTGTCACTTCTGCAGCCCTCTTGGGATGCCTTTAACAGCTGCATATGCCTGGAGCCCAGGGCTTCCTGGTTTTAAAAGTCCTAGGCCTAAGCCTAACAGTAACCCTAGGAAGGTAAATCAGCCGGGTATTAGGGTTCTTCCTAAGGGAAAAGCTGTGAAAGCAGCCATGTTGTGGCACATTTGCACTCCCTTTGGGATGCCTTTGGCAGATGCAGTAAGCCTGGAACTCAGGGCTTCCTGGTTAAAAAACTCCAAGCCCTAGGCTGAACCCTAACCCTAACCCTAGGCAGACAAATCAGCCTAGGTATTGGGATGGTGGGAAGGAAAAAGCTGTGAAAGCTGCCATGTTGTTGCACTTTTGTACTCCCCTTGGGATGCCTTGAACAGCTGCAGTGTGCCTGGAGCCCAGGGCTTCCTAGTTTTAAAAATCCTAGCCCTAGGCCTAAGCCTAACAGTAACCCTGGGAAGGGAAATAAGCCTGGTGTTAGGCTTCTTGCCAAGGAAAAAGCCGTGAAAGCAACCATGTTGTGGCACTTTTGCACTCCCTTTTGGATGACTTTCACAGCTCCAGTGTGCCTGGAACTAAGGGCTTCCTGATTTTAAAAATCCTAGCCCTAGGCCGAACCCCAACCCTAAGACGAGAAAGGCAAATCAGCCAGGAATTAGGCATGTCCCCAAGGAAAAAGCTGTGGAGGCAGGCATGTTGTGGTACTTTTGCGCTCTTCTTGGGAAGTCCTTCGCAGCTGCTGTGTTCTTGGAACTCAGGGCTTTCTGGTTAATAGAACCCTTACCCTAGGCGTAACTCAAACCTTAAGCCTAGGAAGGAAAATCAGCCTATGGTTCGGGATGGTCTCATGGAAATATCAGTGGTGGCAGCCAAGTTGTGTCACTTTTGCGCTCCCCTTGGGATGCCTTTCGCAGCTGCAGTGTGCCTGGAGCCCAGGGCTTCCTGGTTTTAAAAGTCCTAGGCCTAAGCCTAACAGTAACCCTAGGAAGGTAAATCAGCTGGGTATTAGGGTTCTTCCTAAGGGAAAAGCCATGAAACCAGCCATGTTGTGGCACTTCTGCACTCCCTTTGGGATGCCTTTGGCAGATGCAGTAAGCCTGGAACTCAGGGCTTCCGGGTAAAAATCTCCAAGCCCTAAGCCGAACCCTAACCCTAACCCTAGGCAGATAAATCAGCCTAGGTATAGGGATGGTGCCAAGGAAAAAGCTGTGAAAGCTGCCATGTTGTTGCACTTTTGTACTCCCCTTGGGATGCCTTGAACAGCTGCAGTGTGCCTGGAGCTAAGGGCTTCCTAGTTTTAAAAATCCTAGCCCTAGGCCTAAGCCTTACAGTAACCCTGGGAAGGGAAATCAGCCTGGTGTTAGGCTTCTTGCCAAGGAAAAAGCCGTGAAAGCAGCCATGTTGTGGCATTTTTGCACTCCCTTTTGGATGCCTTTCACAGCTCCAGTGTGCCTGGAACTCAGGGCTTCCTGATTTTAAAATTCCTAGCCCTAGGCCGAACCCCAACCCTAAGACGAGAAAGGCAAATCAGCCAGGAATTAGGCATGTCCCCAAGGAAAAAGCTGTGGAGGCAGGCATGTTGTGGTACTTTTGCGCTCTTCTTGGGTAGTCCTTCGCAGCTGCTGTGTTCTTGGAACTCAGGGCTTTCTGGTTAATAGAACCCTTACCCTAGGCGTAACTCAAACCTTAACCCTAGGAAGGAAAATCAGCCTATGGTTCGGGATGGTCTCATGGAAATATCAGTGGTGGCAGCCAAGCTGTGTCACTTTTGCGCTCCCCTTGGGATGCCTTTTGCAGCTGCAGTGTGCCTGGAGCCCAGGGCTTCCTGGTTTTAAAAGTCCTAGGCCTAAGCCTAACAGTAACCCTAGGAAGGTAAATCAGCTGGGTATTAGGGTTCTTCCTAAGGGAAAAGCCGTGAAACCAGCCATGTTGTGGCACTTCTGCACTCCCTTTGGGATGCCTTTTGCAGATGAAGTAAGCCTGGAACTCAGGGCTTCCTAGTTAAAAAAATCCTAGCCCTAGGCCGAACCCCAACCCTAAGACGAGAAAGGCAAATCAGCCAGGAATTAGGCATGTCCCCAAGGAAAAAGCTGAGGAGGCAGGCACGTTGTGGTACTTTTGCGCTCTTCTTGGGTAGTCCTTGGCAGCTGCTGTGTTCTTCGAACTCAGGGCTTTCTGGATAATAGAACTCTTACCCTAGGCGTAACTCAAACCTTAACCCTAGGAAGGAAAATCAGCCTATGGTTCGGGATGGTCTCATGAGAATAGAAGCAGAGGCAGCCAAGTTGTGTCACTTCTGCAGCCCTCTTGGGATGCCTTTAACAGCTGCATATGCCTGGAGCCCAGGGCTTCCTGGTTTTAAAAGTCCTAGGCCTAAGCCTAACAGTAACCCTAGGAAGGTAAATCAGCCGGGTATTAGGGTTCTTCCTAAGGGAAAAGCTGTGAAAGCAGCCATGTTGTGGCACTTTTGCACTCCCTTTGGGATGCCTTTGGCAGATGCAGTAAGCCTGGAACTCAGGGCTTCCTAGTTAAAAAACTCCAAGCCCTAGGCTGAACCCTAACCCTAACCCTAGGCAGATAAATCAGCCTAGGTATTGGGATGGTGGGAAGGAAAAAGCTGTGAAAGCTGCCATGTTGTTGCACTTTTGTACTCCCCTTGGGATGCCTTGAACAGCTGCAGTGTGCCTGGAGCCCAGGGCTTCCTAGGTTTAAAAATCCTAGCCCTAGGCCTAAGCCTAACAGTAACCCTAGGAAGGGAAATAAGCCTGGTGTTAGGCTTCTTGCCAAGGAAAAAGCCGTGAAAGCAACCATGTTGTGGCACTTTTGCACTCCCTTTTGGATGCCTTTCACAGCTCCAGTGTGCCTGGAACTCAGGGCTTCCTGATTTTAAAAGTCCTAGCCCTAGGCCGAACCCCAACCCTAAGACGAGAAAGGCAAATCAGCCAGGAATTAGGCATGTCCCCAAGGAAAAAGCTGTGGAGGCAGGCATGTTGTGGTACTTTTGCGCTCTTCTTGGGTAGTTCTTCGCAGCTGCTGTGTTCTTGGAACTCAGGGCTTTCTGGTTAACAGAACCCTTACCCGAGGCGTAACTCAAACATTAACCCTAGGAAGGAAAATCAGCCTATGGTTCGGCATGGTCTCATGGAAATATCAGTGGTGGCAGCCAAGTTGTGTCACTTTTGCGCTCCCCTTGGGATGCCTTTCGCAGCTGCAGTGTGCCTGGAGCCCAGGGCTTCCTGGTTTTAAAAGTCCTAGGCCTAAGCCTAACAGTAACCCTAGGAAGGTAAATCAGCCGAGTATTAGGGTTCTTCCTAAGGGAAAAGCCGTGAAAGCAGCCATGTTGTGGCACTTTTGCACTCCCTTTGGGATGCCTTTGGCAGATGCAGTAAGCCTGGAACTCAGGGCTTCCGGGTAAAAATCTCCAAGGCCTAAGCTGAACCCTAACCCTAACCCTAGGCAGATAAATCAGCCTAGGTATAGGGATGGTGCCAAGGAAAAAGCTGTGAAAGCTGCCATGTTGTTGCACTTTTGTACTCCCCTTGGGATGCCTTGAACAGCTGCAGTGTGCCTGGAGCTAAGGGCTTCCTAGTTTTAAAAATCCTAGCCCTAGGCCTAAGCCTTACAGTAACCCTGGGAAGGGAAATCAGCCTGGTGTTAGGCTTCTTGCCAAGGAAAAAGCCGTGAAAGCAGCCATGTTGTGGCATTTTTGCACTCCCTTTTGGATGCCTTTCACAGCTCAAGTGTGCCTGGAACTCAGGGCTTCCTGATTTTAAAATTCCTAGCCCTAGGCCGAAACCCAACCCTAAGACGAGAAAGGCAAATCAGCCAGGAATTAGGCATGTCCCCAAGGAAAAAGCTGTGGAGGCAGGCACGTTGTGGTACTTTTGCGCTCTTCTTGGGTAGTCCTTCGCAGCTGCTGTGTTCTTAGAACTCAGGTCTTTCTGGTTAATAGAACTCTTACCCTAGGCGTAACTCAAACCTTAACCCTAGGAAGGAAAATCAGCCTATGGTTCAGGATGGTCTCATGAGAATAGAAGCAGAGGCAGCCAAGTTGTGACGCTTCTGCGGCCCTCTTGGGATGCCTTTCACAGCTGCATGTGCCTGGAGCCCAGGGCTTCCTGGTTTTAAAAGTCCTAGGCCTAAGCCTAACAGTAACCCTAGGAAGGTAAATCAGCCGCGTACTAGGGTTCTTCCTAAGGGAAAAGCCGTGAAAGCAGCCATGTTGTGGAACTTCTGCACTCCCTTTGGGATGCTTTTTGCAGATGAAGTAAGCCTGGAACTCAGGGCTTCCTAGTTAAAAATATCCTAGCCCTAGCCCGAACCCCAACCCTAAGACGAGAAAGGCAAATCAGCCAGGAATTAGGCATGTCCCCAAGGAAAAAGCTGTGGAGGCAGGCATGTTGTCGTACTTTTGCGCTCTTCTTGGCTAGTCCTTCGCAGCTGCTGTGTTCTTGGAACTCAGGGCTTTCTGGTTAATAGAACCCTTACCCTAGGCGTAACTCAAACCTTAACCCTAGGAAGGAAAATCAGCCTATGGTTCGGGATGGTCTCATGAGAATAGCAGCAGAGGCAGCCAAGTTGTGTCACTTTTGCGCTCCCCTTGGGATGCCTTTCGCAGCTGCAGTGTGCCTGGAGCCCAGGGCTTCCTGGTTTTAAAAGTCCTAGGCCTAAGCCTAACAGTAACCCTAGGAAGGTAAATCAGCCGGGTATTAGGGTTCTTCCTAAGGGAAAAGCCGTGAAACCAGCCATGTTGTGGCACTTTTGCACTCCCTTTGGGATGCCTTTGGCAGATGAAATAAGCCTGGAACTCAGGGCTTCCTAGTTAAAAAAATCCTAGCCCTAGGCCGAACCCCAACCCTAAGACGAGAAAGGCAAATCAGCCAGGAATTAGGCATGTCCCCAAGGAAAAAGCTGTGGAGGCAGGCACGTTGTGGTACTTTTGCGCTCTTCTTGAGTAGTCCTTCGCAGCTGCTGTGTTCTTGGAACTCAGGGCTTTCTGGTTAATAGAACCCTTACCCCAGGCGTAACTCAAACCTTAACCCTAGGAAGGAAAATCAGCCTATGGTTCGGGATGGTCTCATGGAAATATCAGTGGTGGCAGCCAAGTTGTGTCACTTTTGCGCTCCCCTTGGGATGCCTTGAACAGCTGCAGTGTGCCTGGAGCCCAGGGCTTCCTGGTTTTAAAAGTCCTAGGCCTAAGCCTAACAGTAACCCTAGGAAGGTAAATCAGCCGCGTATTAGGGTTCTTCCTAAGGGAAAAGCCATGAAAGCAGCCATGTTGTGGCACTTCTGCACTCCCTTTGGGATGCCTTTGGCAGATGCAGTAAGCCTGGAACTCAGGGCTTCCTAGTTAAAAAAATCCTAGCCCTAGGCCGAACCCCAACCCTAAGACGAGAAAGGCAAATCAGCCAGGAATTAGGCATGTCCCCAAGGAAAAAGCTGTGGAGGCAGGCACGTTGTCGTACTTTTGCGCTCTTCTTGGGTAGACCTTCGCAGATGCTGTTTTCTTGGAACTCAGGTCTTTCTGGTTAATAGAACTCTTACCCTAGGCGTAACTCAAACCTTAACCCTAGGAAGGAAAATCAGCCTATGGTTCAGGATGGTCTCATGAGAATAGAAGCAGAGGCAGCCAAGTTGTGACGCTTCTGCGGCCCTCTTGGGATGCCTTTCGCAGCTGCATGTGCCTGGAGCCCAGGGCTTCCTGGTTTTAAAAGTCCTAGGCCTAAGCCTAACAGTAACCCTAGGAAGGTAAATCAGCCGCGTACTAGGGTTCTTCCTAAGGGAAAAGCCGTGAAAGCAGCCATGTTGTGGAACTTCTGCACTCCCTTTGGGATGCTTTTTGCAGATGAAGTAAGCCTGGAACTCAGGGCTTCCTAGTTAAAAATATCCTAGCCCTAGGCCGAACCCCAACCCTAAGACGAGAAAGGCAAATCAGCCAGGAATTAGGCATGTCCCCAAGGAAAAAGCTGTGGAGGCAGGCACGTTGTGGTACTTTTGCGCTCTTCTTGGCTAGTCCTTCGCAGCTGCTGTGTTCTTGGAACTCAGGGCTTTCTGGTTAATAGAACCCTTACCCCAGGCGTAACTCAAACCTTAACCCTAGGAAGGAAAATCAGCCTATGGTTCAGGATGGTCTCATGAGAATAGAAGCAGAGGCAGCCAAGTTGTGTCACTTCTGCGGCCCTCTTGGGATGCCTTTCGCAGCTGCATGTGCCTGGAGCCCAGGGCTTCCTGGTTTTAAAAGTCCTAGGCCTAAGCCTAACAGTAACCCTAGGAAGGTAAATCAGCCGGGTATTAGGGTTCTTCCTAAGGGAAAAGCCGTGAAAGCAGCCATGTTGTGGCACTTCTGCACTCCCTTTGGGATGCTTTTTGCAGATGAAGTAAGCCTGGAACTCAGGGCTTCCTAGTTAAAAAAATCCTAGCCCTAGGCCGAACCCCAACCCTAAGACGAGAAAGGCAAATCAGCCAGGAATTAGGCATGTCCCCAAGGAAAAAGCTGTGGAGGCAGGCATGTTGTGGTACTTTTGCGCTCTTCTTGGGTAGTCCTTCGCAGCTGCTGTGTTCTTGGAACTCAGGGCTTTCTGGTTAATAGAACCCTTACCCCAGGCGTAACTCAAACCTTAACCCTAGGAAGGAAAATCAGCCTATGGTTCGGGATGGTCTCATGAGAATAGCAGCAGAGGCAGCCAAGTTGTGTCACTTCTGTGCTCCCCTTGGGATGCCTTTCGCAGCTGCAGTGTGCCTGGAGCCCAGGGCTTCCTGGTTTTAAAAGTCCTAGGCCTAAGCCTAACAGTAACCCTAGGAAGGTAAATCAGCCGCGTATTAGGGTTCTTCCTAAGGGAAAAGCCATGAAAGCAGCCATGTTGTGGCACTTCTGCACTCCCTTTGGGATGCCTTTGGCAGATGCAGTAAGCCTGGAACTCAGGGCTTCCTGGTTAAAAAACTCCAAGCCCTAGGCTGAAGCCTAACCCTAACCCTAGGCAGATAAATCAGCCTATGTATAGGGATGGTGCCAAGGAAAAAGCTGTGAAAGCGGCCATGTTGTTGCACTTTTGTACTCCCCTTGGGATGCCTTTCGCAGCTGCAGTGTGCCTGGAGCTAAGGGCTTCCTAGTTTTAAAAATCCTAGCCCTAGGCCTAAGCCTAACAGTAACCCTAGGAAGGTAAATCAGCCTGGTGTTAAGCTTCTTGCCAAGGAAAAAGCCGCGAAAGCAACCATGTTGTGGCACTTTTGCACTCCCTTTTGGATGCCTTTCACAGCTCCAGTGTGCCTGGAACTCAGGGCTTCCTAGTTAAAAATATCCTAGCCCTAGGCCGAACCCCAACCCTAAGACGAGAAAGGCAAATCAGCCAGGAATTAGGCATGTCCCCAAGGAAAAAGCTGTGGAGGCAGGCATGTTGTGGTACTTTTGCGCTCTTCTTGGGTAGTCCTTCGCAGCTGCTGTGTTCTTGGAACTCAGGGCTTTCTGGTTAATAGAACCCTTACCCTAGGCGTAAGTCAAACCTTAACCCTAGGAAGGAAAATCAGCCTATGGTTCAGGATGGTCTCATGAGAATAGAAGCAGAGGCAGCCAAGTTGTGTCACTTCTGCGGCCCTCTTGGGATGCCTTTCGCAGCTGCATGTGCCTGGAGCCCAGGGCTTCCTGGTTTTAAAAGTCCTAGGCCTAAGCCTAACAGTAACCCTAGGAAGGTAAATCAGCCGCGTATTAGGGTTCTTCCTAAGGGAAAAGCTGTGAAAGCAGCCATGTTGTGGCACTTCTGCACTCCCTTTGGGATGCTTTTTGCAGATGAAGTAAGCCTGGAACTCAGGGCTTCCTAGTTAAAAAAATCCTAGCCCTAGGCCGAACCCCAACCCTAAGACGAGAAAGGCAAATCAGCCAGGAATTAGGCATGTCCCCAAGGAAAAAGCTGTGGAGGCAGGCATGTTGTGGTACTTTTGCGCTCTTCTTGGGTAGTCCTTCGCAGCTGCTGTGTTCTTGGAACTCAGGGCTTTCTGGTTAATAGAACCCTTACCCCAGGCGTAACTCAAACCTTAACCCTAGGAAGGAAAATCAGCCTATGGTTCGGGATGGTCTCATGAGAATAGCAGCAGAGGCAGCCAAGTTGTGTCACTTTTGCGCTCCCCTTGGGATGCCTTTCGCAGCTGCAGTGTGCCTGGAGCCCAGGGCTTCCTGGTTTTAAAAGTCCTAGGCCTAAGCCTAACAGTAACCCTAGGAAGGTAAATCAGCCGCGTATTAGGGTTCTTCCTAAGGGAAAAGCCGTGAAAGCAGCCATGTTGTGGCACTTCTGCACTCCCTTTGGGATGCCTTTGGCAGATGCAGTAAGCCTGGAACTCAGGGCTTCCTGGTTAAAAAACTCCAAGCCCTAGGCTGAAGCCTAACCCTAACCCTAGGCAGATAAATCAGCCTAGGTATAGGGATGGTGCCAAGGAAAAAGCTGTGAAAGCTGCCATGTTGTTGCACTTTTGTACTCCCCTTGGGATGCCTTTCGCAGCTGCAGTGTGCCTGGAGCTAAGGGCTTCCTAGTTTTAAAAATCCTAGCCCTAGGCCTAAGCCTAACAGTAACCCTAGGAAAGTAAATCAGCCTGGTGTTAAGCTTCTTGCCAAGGAAAAAGCCGTGAAAGCAGCCATGTTGTGGCACTTTTGCACTCCCTTTGGGATGCCTTTGGCAGATGCAGTAAGCCTGGAACTCAGGGCTTCCTAGTTAAAAAAATCCTAGCCCTAGGCCGAACCCCAACCCTAAGACGAGAAAGGCAAATCAGCCAGGAATTAGGCATGTCCCCAAGGAAAAAGCTGTGGAGGCAGGCACGTTGTGGTACTTTTGCGCTCTTCTTGGGTAGTCCTTCGCAGCTGCTGTGTTCTTGGAACTCAGGGCTTTCTGGTTAATAGAACTCTTACCCTAGGCGTAACTCAAACCTTAACCCTAGGAAGGAAAATCAGCCTATGGTTCGGGATGGTCTCATGAGAATAGAAGCAGAGGCAGCCAAGTTGTGTCACTTTTGCGCTCCCCTTGGGATGCCTTTAACAGCTGCATATGCCTGGAGCCCAGGGCTTCCTGGTATTAAAAGTCCTAGGCCTAAGCCTAACAGTAACCCTAGGAAGGTAAATCAGCCGGGTATTAGGGTTCTTCCTAAGGGAAAAGCCGTGAAAGCAGCCATGTTGTGGCACTTCTGCACTCCCTTTGGGATGCCTTTGGCAGATGCAGTAAGCCTGGAACTCAGGGCTTCCTGGTTAAAAAACTCCAAGCCCTAGGCTGAACCCTAACCCTAACCCTAGGCAGATAAATCAGCCTAGGTATAGGGATGGTGCCAAGGAAAAAGCTGTGAAAGCGGCCATGTTGTTGCACTTTTGTACTCCCCTTGGGATGCCTTGAACAGCTGCAGTGTGCCTGGAGCTAAGGGCTTGCTAGTTTTAAAAATCCTAGCCCTAGGCCTAAGCCTAACAGTAACCAAGGGAAGGGAAATCAGCCTGGTGTTAAGCTTCTTGCCAAGGAAAAAGCCGTGAAAGCCACCATGTTGTGGCACTTTTGCACTCCCTTTTGGATGCCTTTCACAGCTCCAGTGTGCCTGGAACTCAGGGCTTCCTAGTTAAAAATATCCTAGCCCTAGGCCGAACCCCAACCCTAAGACGAGAAAGGCAAATCAGCCAGGAATTAGGCATGTCCCCAAGGAAAAAGCTGTGGAGGCAGGCATGTTGTGGTACTTTTGCGCTCTTCTTGGGTAGTCCTTCGCAGCTGCTGTGTTCTTGGAACTCAGGGCTTTCTGGTTAATAGAACCCTTACCCTAGGCGTAACTCAAACCTTAAGCCTAGGAAGGAAAATCAGCCTATGGTTCAGGATGGTCTCATGAGAATAGAAGCAGAGGCAGCCAAGTTGTGTCACTTCTGCGGCCCTCTTGGGATGCCTTTCGCAGCTGCATGTGCCTGGAGCCCAGGGCTTCCTGGTTTTAAAAGTCCTAGGCCTAAGCCTAACAGTAACCCTAGGAAGGAAATCAGCCGCGTATTAGGGTTCTTCCTAAGGGAAAAGCCGTGAAAGCAGCCATGTTGTGGCACTTCTGCACTCCCTTTGGGATGCCTTTGGCAGATGCAGTAAGCCTGGAACTCAGGGCTTCCTAGTTAAAAAAATCCTAGCCCTAGGCCGAACCCCAACCCTAAGACGAGAAAGGCAAATCAGCCAGGAATTAGGCATGTCCCCAAGGAAAAAGCTGTGGAGGCAGGCACGTTGTGGTACTTTTGCGCTCTTCTTGGGTAGTCCTTCGCAGCTGCTGTGTTCTTGGAACTCAGGGCTTTCTGGTTAATAGAACCCTTACCCTAGGCGTAACTCAAACCTTAACCCTAGGAAGGAAAATCAGCCTATGGTTCGGGATGGTCTCATGAGAATAGAAGCAGAGGCAGCCAAGTTGTGTCACTTCTGCGGCCCTCTTGGGATGCCTTTAACAGCTGCATGTGCCTGGAGCCCAGGGCTTCCTGGTTTTAAAAGTCCTAGGCCTAAGCCTAACAGTAACCCTAGGAAGGTAAATCAGCCGGGTATTAGGGTTCTTCCTAAGGGAAAAGCTGTGAAAGCAGCCATGTTGTGGCACTTTTGCACTCCCTTTGGGATGCCTTTGGCAGATGCAGTAAGCCTGGAACTCAGGGCTTCCTGGTTAAAAAACTCCAAGCCCTAGGCTGAACCCTAACCCTAACCCTAGGCAGATAAATCAGCCTAGGTATTGGGATGGTGGGAAGGAAAAAGCTGTGAAAGCTGCCATGTTGTTGCACTTTTGTACTCCCCTTGGGATGCCTTGAACAGCTGCAGTGTGCCTGGAGCCCAGGGCTTCCTAGGTTTAAAAACCCTAGCCCTAGGCCTAAGCCTAACAGTAACCCTAGGAAGGGAAATAAGCCTGGTGTTAGGCTTCTTGCCAAGGAAAAAGCCGTGAAAGCAGCCATGTTGTGGCACTTTTGCACTCCCTTTTGGATGCCTTTCACAGCTCCAGTGTGCCTGGAACTCAGGGCTTCCTGATTTTAAAAATCCTAGCCCTAGGCCGAACCCCAACCCTAAGACGAGAAAGGCAAATCAGCCAGGAATTAGGCATGTCCCCAAGGAAAAAGCTGTGGAGGCAGGCATGTTGTGGTACTTTTGCGCTCTTCTTGGGTAGTTCTTCGCAGCTGCTGTGTTCTTGGAACTCAGGGCTTTCTGGTTAACAGAACCCTTACCCGAGGCGTAACTCAAACATTAACCCTAGGAAGGAAAATCAGCCTATGGTTCGGCATGGTCTCATGGAAATATCAGTGGTGGCAGCCAAGTTGTGTCACTTTTGCGCTCCCCTTGGGATGCCTTTCGCAGCTGCAGTGTGCCTGGAGCCCAGGGCTTCCTGGTTTTAAAAGTCCTAGGCCTAAGCCTAACAGTAACCCTAGGAAGGTAAATCAGCCGAGTATTAGGGCTCTTCCTAAGGGAAAAGCCGTGAAAGCAGCCATGTTGTGGCACTTTTGCACTCCCTTTGGGATGCCTTTGGCAGATGCAGTAAGCCTGGAACTCAGGGCTTCCGGGTAAAAATCTCCAAGGCCTAAGCTGAACCCTAACCCTAACCCTAGGCAGATAAATCAGCCTAGGTATAGGGATGGTGCCAAGGAAAAAGCTGTGAAAGCTGCCATGTTGTTGCACTTTTGTACTCCCCTTGGGATGCCTTGAACAGCTGCAGTGTGCCTGGAGCTAAGGGCTTCCTAGTTTTAAAAATCCTAGCCCTAGGCCTAAGCCTTACAGTAACCCTGGGAAGGGAAATCAGCCTGGTGTTAGGCTTCTTGCCAAGGAAAAAGCCGTGAAAGCAGCCATGTTGTGGCATTTTTGCACTCCCTTTTGGATGCCTTTCACAGCTCAAGTGTGCCTGGAACTCAGGGCTTCCTGATTTTAAAATTCCTAGCCCTAGGCCGAAACCCAACCCTAAGACGAGAAAGGCAAATCAGCCAGGAATTAGGCATGTCCCCAAGGAAAAAGCTGTGGAGGCAGGCACGTTGTGGTACTTTTGCGCTCTTCTTGGGTAGTCCTTCGCAGCTGCTGTGTTCTTAGAACTCAGGTCTTTCTGGTTAATAGAACTCTTACCCTAGGCGTAACTCAAACCTTAACCCTAGGAAGGAAAATCAGCCTATGGTTCAGGATGGTCTCATGAGAATAGAAGCAGAGGCAGCCAAGTTGTGACGCTTCTGCGGCCCTCTTGGGATGCCTTTCACAGCTGCATGTGCCTGGAGCCCAGGGCTTCCTGGTTTTAAAAGTCCTAGGCCTAAGCCTAACAGTAACCCTAGGAAGGTAAATCAGCCGCGTATTAGGGTTCTTCCTAAGGGAAAAGCCGTGAAAGCAGCCATGTTGTGGAACTTCTGCACTCCCTTTGGGATGCTTTTTGCAGATGAAGTAAGCCTGGAACTCAGGGCTTCCTAGTTAAAAATATCCTAGCCCTAGGCCGAACCCCAACCCTAAGACGAGAAAGGCAAATCAGCCAGGAATTAGGCATGTCCCCAAGGAAAAAGCTGTGGAGGCAGGCATGTTGTGGTACTTTTGCGCTCTTCTTGGGTAGTCCTTCGCAGCTGCTGTGTTCTTGGAACTCAGGGCTTTCTGGTT
Source organism: Ammospiza maritima maritima (assembly GCA_036010785.1). Lineage (NCBI taxonomy): Eukaryota > Metazoa > Chordata > Aves > Passeriformes > Passerellidae > Ammospiza > Ammospiza maritima. The sequence continues at coordinate 489,837 of JAYKTQ010000121.1, forward strand.
AATAGAACCCTTACCCTAGGCGTAACTCAAACCTTCACCCTAGGAAGGAAAATCAGCCTATGGTTCGGGATGGTCTCATGAGAATAGCAGCAGAGGCAGCCAAGTTGTGTCACTTTTGCGCTCCCCTTGGGATGCCTTTCGCAGCTGCAGTGTGCCTGGAGCCCAGGGCTTCCTGGTTTTAAAAGTCCTAGGCCTAAGCCTAACAGTAACCCTAGGAAGGTAAATCAGCCGGGTATTAGGGTTCTTCCTAAGGGAAAAGCCGTGAAACCAGCCATGTTGTGGCACTTTTGCACTCCCTTTGGGATGCCTTTGGCAGATGAAATAAGCCTGGAACTCAGGGCTTCCTAGTTAAAAAAATCCTAGCCCTAGGCCGAACCCCAACCCTAAGACGAGAAAGGCAAATCAGCCAGGAATTAGGCATGTCCCCAAGGAAAAAGCTGTGGAGGCAGGCACGTTGTGGTACTTTTGCGCTCTTCTTGAGTAGTCCTTCGCAGCTGCTGTGTTCTTGGAACTCAGGGCTTTCTGGTTAATAGAACCCTTACCCCAGGCGTAACTCAAACCTTAACCCTAGGAAGGAAAATCAGCCTATGGTTCGGGATGGTCTCATGGAAATATCAGTGGTGGCAGCCAAGTTGTGTCACTTTTGCGCTCCCCTTGGGATGCCTTGAACAGCTGCAGTGTGCCTGGAGCCCAGGGCTTCCTGGTTTTAAAAGTCCTAGGCCTAAGCCTAACAGTAACCCTAGGAAGGTAAATCAGCCGCGTATTAGGGTTCTTCCTAAGGGAAAAGCCATGAAAGCAGCCATGTTGTGGCACTTCTGCACTCCCTTTGGGATGCCTTTGGCAGATGCAGTAAGCCTGGAACTCAGGGCTTCCTAGTTAAAAAAATCCTAGCCCTAGGCCGGACCCCAACCCTAAGACGAGAAAGGCAAATCAGCCAGGAATTAGGCATGTCCCCAAGGAAAAAGCTGTGGAGGCAGGCACGTTGTCGTACTTTTGCGCTCTTCTTGGGTTGACGTTCGCAGATGCTGTGTTCTTGGAACTCAGGTCTTTCTGGTTAATAGAACTCTTACCCTAGGCGTAACTCAAACCTTAACCCTAGGAAGGAAAATCAGCCTATGGTTCAGGATGGTCTCATGAGAATAGAAGCAGAGGCAGCCAAGTTGTGACGCTTCTGCGGCCCTCTTGGGATGCCTTTCGCAGCTGCATGTGCCTGGAGCCCAGGGCTTCCTGGTTTTAAAAGTCCTAGGCCTAAGCCTAACAGTAACCCTAGGAAGGTAAATCAGCCGCGTATTAGGGTTCTTCCTAAGGGAAAAGCCGTGAAAGCAGCCATGTTGTGGAACTTCTGCACTCCCTTTGGGATGCTTTTTGCAGATGAAGTAAGCCTGGAACTCAGGGCTTCCTAGTTAAAAATATCCTAGCCCTAGGCCGAACCCCAACCCTAAGACGAGAAAGGCAAATCAGCCAGGAATTAGGCATGTCCCCAAGGAAAAAGCTGTGGAGGCAGGCATGTTGTGGTACTTTTGCGCTCTTCTTGGCTAGTCCTTCGCAGCTGCTGTGTTCTTGGAACTCAGGGCTTTCTGGATAATAGAACCCTTACCCCAGGCGTAACTCAAACCTTAACCCTAGGAAGGAAAATCAGCCTATGGTTCAGGATGGTCTCATGAGAATAGAAGCAGAGGCAGCCAAGTTGTGTCACTTCTGCGGCCCTCTTGGGATGCCTTTCGCAGCTGCATGTGCCTGGAGCCCAGGGCTTCCTGGTTTTAAAAGTCCTAGGCCTAAGCCTAACAGTAACCCTAGGAAGGTAAATCAGCCGGGTATTAGGGTTCTTCCTAAGGGAAAAGCCGTGAAAGCAGCCCTGTTGTGGCACTTCTGCACTCCCTTTGGGATGCTTTTTGCACATGAAGTAAGCCTGGAACTCAGGGCTTCCTAGTTAAAAAAATCCTAGCCCTAGGCCGAACCCCAACCCTAAGACGAGAAAGGCAAATCAGCCAGGAATTAGGCATGTCCCCAAGGAAAAAGCTGTGGAGGCAGGCATGTTGTGGTACTTTTGCGCTCTTCTTGGGTAGTCCTTCGCAGCTGCTGTGTTCTTGGAACTCAGGGCTTTCTGGTTAATAGAACCCTTACCCCAGGCGTAACTCAAACCTTAACCCTAGGAAGGAAAATCAGCCTATGGTTCGGGATGGTCTCATGAGAATAGCAGCAGAGGCAGCCAAGTTGTGTCACTTCTGCGCTCCCCTTGGGATGCCTTTCGCAGCTGCAGTGTGCCTGGAGCCCAGGGCTTCCTGGTTTTAAAAGTCCTAGGCCTAAGCCTAACAGTAACCCTGGGAAGGTAAATCAGCCGCGTATTAGGGTTCTTCCTAAGGGAAAAGCCATGAAAGCAGCCATGTTGTGGCACTTCTGCACTCCCTTTGGGATGCCTTTGGCAGATGCAGTAAGCCTGGAACTCAGGGCTTCCTGGTTAAAAAACTCCAAGCCCTAGGCTGAAGCCTAACCCTAACCCTAGGCAGATAAATCAGCCTATGTATAGGGATGGTGCCAAGGAAAAAGCTGTGAAAGCTGCCATGTTGTTGCACTTTTGTACTCCCCTTGGGATGCCTTTCGCAGCTGCAGTGTGCCTGGAGCTAAGGGCTTCCTAGTTTTAAAAATCCTAGCCCTAGGCCTAAGCCTAACAGTAACCCTAGGAAGGTAAATCAGCCTGGTGTTAAGCTTCTTGCCAAGGAAAAAGCCGTGAAAGCAACCATGTTGTGGCACTTTTGCACTCCCTTTTGGATGCCTTTCACAGCTCCAGTGTGCCTGGAACTCAGGGCTTCCTAGTTAAAAATATCCTAGCCCTAGGCCGAACCCCAACCCTAAGACGAGAAAGGCAAATCAGCCAGGAATTAGGCATGTCCCCAAGGAAAAAGCTGTGGAGGCAGGCATGTTGTGGTACTTTTGCGCTCTTCTTGGGTAGTCCTTCGCAGCTGCTGTGTTCTTGGAACTCAGGGCTTTCTGGTTAATAGAACCCTTACCCTAGGCGTAAGTCAAACCTTAACCCTAGGAAGGAAAATCAGCCTATGGTTCAGGATGGTCTCATGAGAATAGAAGCAGAGGCAGCCAAGTTGTGTCACTTCTGCGGCCCTCTTGGGATGCCTTTCGCAGCTGCATGTGCCTGGAGCCCAGGGCTTCCTGGTTTTAAAAGTCCTAGGCCTAAGCCTAACAGTAACCCTAGGAAGGTAAATCAGCCGCGTATTAGGGTTCTTCCTAAGGGAAAAGCCGTGAAAGCAGCCATGTTGTGGCACTTCTGCACTCCCTTTGGGATGCTTTTTGCAGATGAAGTAAGCCTGGAACTCAGGGCTTCCTAGTTAAAAAAATCCTAGCCCTAGGCCGAACCCCAACCCTAAGACGAGAAAGGCAAATCAGCCAGGAATTAGGCATGTCCCCAAGGAAAAAGCTGTGGAGGCAGGCATGTTGTGGTACTTTTGCGCTCTTCTTGGGTAGTCCTTCGCAGCTGCTGTGTTCTTGGAACACAGGGCTTTCTGGTTAATAGAACCCTTACCCCAGGCGTAACTCAAACCTTAACCCTAGGAAGGAAAATCAGCCTATGGTTCGGGATGGTCTCATGAGAATAGCAGCAGAGGCAGCCAAGTTGTGTCACTGTTGCGCTCCCCTTGGGATGCCTTTTGCAGCTGCAGTGTGCATGGAGCCCAGGGCTTCCTGGTTTTAAAAGTCCTAGGCCTAAGCCTAACAGTAACCCTAGGAAGGTAAATCAGCCGCGTATTAGGGTTCTTCCTAAGGGAAAAGCCGTGAAAGCAGCCATGTTGTGGCACTTCTGCACTCCCTTTGGGATGCCTTTGGCAGATGCAGTAAGCCTGGAACTCAGGGCTTCCTGGTTAAAAAACTCCAAGCCCTAGGCTGAAGTCTAACCCTAACCCTAGGCAGATAAATCAGCCTAGGTATAGGGATGGTGCCAAGGAAAAAGCTGTGAAAGCTGCCATGTTGTTGCACTTTTGTACTCCCCTTGGGATGCCTTTCGCAGCTGCAGTGTGCCTGGAGCTAAGGGCTTCCTAGTTTTAAAAATCCTAGCCCTAGGCCTAAGCCTAACAGTAACCCTAGGAAAGTAAATCAGCCTGGTGTTAAGCTTCTTGCCAAGGAAAAAGCCGTGAAAGCAGCCATGTTGTGGCACTTTTGCACTCCCTTTGGGATGCCTTTGGCAGATGCAGTAAGCCTGGAACTCAGGGCTTCCTAGTTAAAAAAATCCTAGCCCTAGGCCGAACCCCAACCCTAAGACGAGAAAGGCAAATCAGCCAGGAATTAGGCATGTCCCCAAGGAAAAAGCTGTGGAGGCAGGCACGTTGTGGTACTTTTGCGCTCTTCTTGGGTAGTCCTTCGCAGCTGCTGTGTTCTTGGAACTCAGGGCTTTCTGGTTAATAGAACTCTTACCCTAGGCGTAACTCAAACCTTAACCCTAGGAAGGAAAATCAGCCTATGGTTCGGGATGGTCTCATGAGAATAGAAGCAGAGGCAGCCAAGTTGTGTCACTTTTGCGCTCCCCTTGGGATGCCTTTAACAGCTGCATATGCCTGGAGCCCAGGGCTTCCTGGTATTAAAAGTCCTAGGCCTAAGCCTAACAGTAACCCTAGGAAGGTAAATCAGCCGGGTATTAGGGTTCTTCCTAAGGGAAAAGCCGTGAAAGCAGCCATGTTGTGGCACTTCTGCACTCCCTTTGGGATGCCTTTGGCAGATGCAGTAAGCCTGGAACTCAGGGCTTCCTGGTTAAAAAACTCCAAGCCCTAGGCTGAACCCTAACCCTAACCCTAGGCAGATAAATCAGCCTAGGTATAGGGATGGTGCCAAGGAAAAAGCTGTGAAAGCGGCCATGTTGTTGCACTTTTGTACTCCCCTTGGGATGCCTTGAACAGCTGCAGTGTGCCTGGAGCTAAGGGCTTCATAGTTTTAAAAATCCTAGCCCTAGGCCTAAGCCTAACAGTAACCAAGGGAAGGGAAATCAGCCTGGTGTTAAGCTTCTTGCCAAGGAAAAAGCCGTGAAAGCCACCATGTTGTGGCACTTTTGCACTCCCTTTTGGATGCCTTTCACAGCTCCAGTGTGCCTGGAACTCAGGGCTTCCTAGTTAAAAATATCCTAGCCCTAGGCCGAACCCCAACCCTAAGACGAGAAAGGCAAATCAGCCAGGAATTAGGCATGTCCCCAAGGAAAAAGCTGTGGAGGCAGGCATGTTGTGGTACTTTTGCGCTCTTCTTGGGTAGTCCTTCGCAGCTGCTGTGTTCTTGGAACTCAGGGCTTTCTGGTTAATAGAACCCTTACCCTAGGCGTAACTCAAACCTTAAGCCTAGGAAGGAAAATCAGCCTATGGTTCAGGATGGTCTCATGAGAATAGAAGCAGAGGCAGCCAAGTTGTGTCACTTCTGCGGCCCTCTTGGGATGCCTTTCGCAGCTGCATGTGCCTGGAGCCCAGGGCTTCCTGGTTTTAAAAGTCCTAGGCCTAAGCCTAACAGTAACCCTAGGAAGGAAATCAGCCGCGTATTAGGGTTCTTCCTAAGGGAAAAGCCGTGAAAGCAGCCATGTTGTGGCACTTCTGCACTCCCTTTGGGATGCCTTTGGCAGATGCAGTAAGCCTGGAACTCAGGGCTTCCTAGTTAAAAAAATCCTAGCCCTAGGCCGAACCCCAACCCTAAGACGAGAAAGGCAAATCAGCCAGGAATTAGGCATGTCCCCAAGGAAAAAGCTGTGGAGGCAGGCACGTTGTGGTACTTTTGCGCTCTTCTTGGGTAGTCCTTCGCAGCTGCTGTGTTCTTGGAACTCAGGGCTTTCTGGTTAATAGAACCCTTACCCTAGGCGTAACTCAAACCTTAACCCTAGGAAGGAAAATCAGCCTATGGTTCGGGATGGTCTCATGAGAATAGAAGCAGAGGCAGCCAAGTTGTGTCACTTCTTCAGCCCTCTTGGGATGCCTTTAACAGCTGCATGTGCCTGGAGCCCAGGGCTTCCTGGTTTTAAAAGTCCTAGGCCTAAGCCTAACAGTAACCCTAGGAAGGTAAATCAGCCAGGTATTAGGGTTCTTCCTAAGGGAAAAGCTGTGAAAGCAGCCATGTTGTGGCACTTTTGCACTCCCTTTGGGATGCCTTTGGCAGATGCAGTAAGCCTGGAACTCAGGGCTTCCTGGTTAAAAAACTCCAAGCCCTAGGCTGAACCCTAACCCTAACCCTAGGCAGATAAATCAGCCTAGGTATAGGGATGGTGCCAAGGAAAAAGCTGTGAAAGCTGCCATGTTGTTGCACTTTTGTACTCCCCTTGGGATGCCTTGAACAGCTGCAGTGTGCCTGGAGCCCAGGGCTTCCTAGTTTTAAAAATCCTAGCCCTAGGCCTAAGCCTAACAGTAACCCTAGGAAGGGAAATAAGCCTGGAGTTAGGCTTCTTGCCAAGGAAAAAGCCGTGAAAGCAACCATGTTGTGGGACTTTTGCACTCCCTTTCGGATGACTTTCACAGCTCCAGTGTGCCTGGAACTCAGGGCTTCCTGATTTTAAAAATCCTAGCCCTAGGCCGAACCCCAACACTAAGACGAGAAAGGCAAATCAGCCAGGAATTAGGCATGTCCCCAAGGAAAAAGCTGTGGAGGCAGGCACGTTGTGGTACTTTTGCGCTCTTCTTGGCTAGTCCTTCGCAGCTGCTGTGTTCTTGGAACTCAGGGCTTTCTGGTTAATAGAACCCTTACCCTAGGCGTAACTCAAACCTTAACCCTAGGAAGGAAAATCAGCCTATGGTTCGGGATGGTCTCATGGAAATATCAGTGGTGGCAGCCAAGTTGTGTCACTTTTGCGCTCCCCTTGGGATGCCTTTCGCAGCTGCAGTGTGCCTGGAGCCCAGGGCTTCCTGGTTTTAAAAGTCCTAGACCTAAGCCTAACAGTAACCCTAGGAAGGTAAATCAGACGCGTATTAGGGTTCTTCCTAAGGGAAAAGCCGTGAAAGCAGCCATGTTGTGGCACTTCTGCACTCCCTTTGGGATGCCTTTGGCAGATGAAGTAAGCCTGGAACTCAGGGCTTCCTAGTTAAAAAAATCCTAGCCCTAGGCCGAACCCCAAGCCTAAGACGAGAAAGGCAAATCAGCCAGGAATTAGGCATGTCCCCAAGGAAAAAGCTGTGGAGGCAGGCACGTTGTGGTACTTTTGCGCTCTTCTTGGGTAGTCCTTCGCAGCTGCTGTGTTCTTGGAACTCAGAGCTTTCTGGTTAATAGAACTCTTACCCTAGGCGTAACTCAAACATTAACCCTAGGAAGGAAAATCAGCCTATGGTTCAGGATGGTCTCATGAGAATAGAAGCAGAGGCAGCCAAGTTGTGACGCTTCTGCGGCCCTCGTGGGATGCCTTTCGCAGCTGCATGTGCCTGGAGCCCAGGGCTTCCTGGTTTTAAAAGTCCTAGGCCTAAGCCTAACAGTAACCCTAGGAAGGTAAATCAGCCGCGTATTAGGGTTCTTCCTAAGGGAAAAGCCGTGATAGCAGCCATGTTGTGGCACTTCTGCACTCCCTTTGGGATGCTTTTTGCAGATGAAGTAAGCCTGGAACTCAGGGCTTCCTAGTTAAAAAAATCCTAGCCCTAGGCCGAACCCCAACCCTAAGATGAGAAAGGCAAATCAGCCAGGAATTAGGCATGTCCCCAAGGAAAAAGCTGTGGAGGCAGGCATGTTGTGGTACTTTTGCGCTCTTCTTGGGTAGTCCTTCGCAGCTGCTGTGTTCTTGGAACTCAGGGCTTTCTGGTTAATAGAACCCTTACCCGAGGCGTAACTCAAACATTAACCCTAGGAAGGAAAATCAGCCTATGGTTCAGGATGGTCTCATGAGAATAGAAGCAGAGGCAGCCAAGTTGTGTCACTTCTGCGGCCCTCTTGGGATGCCTTTCGCAGCTGCATGTGCCTGGAGCCCAGGGCTTCCTGGTTTTAAAAGTCCTAGGCCTAAGCCTAACAGTAACCCTAGGAAGGTAAATCAGCCGGGTATTAGGGTTCTTCCTAAGGGAAAAGCCGTGAAAGCAGCCATGTTGTGGCACTTCTGCACTCCCTTTGGGATGCTTTTTGCAGATGAAGTAAGCCTGGAACTCAGGGCTTCCTAGTTAAAAAAATCCTAGCCCTAGGCCGAACCCCAACCCTAAGACGAGAAAGGCAAATCAGCCAGGAATTAGGCATGTCCCCAAGGAAAAAGCTGTGGAGGCAGGCATGTTGTGGTACTTTTGCGCTCTTCTTGGGTAGTCCTTCGCAGCTGCTGTGTTCTTGGAACTCAGGGCTTTCTGGTTAATAGAACCCTTACCCCAGGCGTAACTCAAACCTTAAGCCTAGGAAGGAAAATCAGCCTATGGTTCGGGATGGTCTCATGAGAATAGCAGCAGAGGCAGCCAAGTTGTGTCACTTTTGCGCTCCCCTTGGGATGCCTTTCGCAGCTGCAGTGTGCCTGGAGCCCAGGGCTTCCTGGTTTTAAAAGTCCTAGGCCTAAGCCTAACAGTAACCCTAGGAAGGTAAATCAGCCGCGTATTAGGGTTCTTCCTAAGGGAAAAGCCGTGAAAGCAGCCATGTTGTGGCACTTCTGCACTCCCTTTGGGATGCCTTTGGCAGATGCAGTAAGCCTGGAACTCAGGGCTTCCTGGTTAAAAAACTCCAAGCCCTAGGCTGAAGCCTAACCCTAACCCTAGGCAGATAAATCAGCCTAGGTATAGGGATGGTGCCAAGGAAAAAGCTGTGAAAGCTGCCATGTTGTTGCACTTTTGTACTCCCCTTGGGATGCCTTTCGCAGCTGCAGTGTGCCTGGAGCTAAGGGCTTCCTAGTTTTAAAAATCCTAGCCCTAGGCCTAAGCCTAACAGTAACCCTAGGAAGGTAAATCAGCCTGGTGTTAAGCTTCTTGCCAAGGAAAAAGCCGTGAAAGCAGCCATGTTGTGGCACTTTTGCACTCCCTTTGGGATGCCTTTGGCAGATGCAGTAAGCCTGGAACTCAGGGCTTCCTAGTTAAAAAAATCCTAGCCCTAGGCCGAACCCCAACCCTAAGACGAGAAAGGCAAATCAGCCAGGAATTAGGCATGTCCCCAAGGAAAAAGCTGTGGAGGCAGGCACGTTGTGGTACTTTTGCGCTCTTCTTGGGTAGTCCTTCGCAGCTGCTGTGTTCTTGGAACTCAGGGCTTTCTGGTTAATAGAACTCTTACCCTAGGCGTAACTCAAACCTTAACCCTAGGAAGGAAAATCAGCCTATGGTTCGGGATGGTCTCATGAGAATAGAAGCAGAGGCAGCCAAGTTGTGTCACTTCTGCAGCCCTCTTGGGATGCCTTTAACAGCTGCATATGCCTGGAGCCCAGGGCTTCCTGGTTTTAAAAGTCCTAGGCCTAAGCCTAACAGTAACCCTAGGAAGGTAAATCAGCCGCGTATTAGGGTTCTTCCTAAGGGAAAAGCCGTGAAAGCAGCCATGTTGTGGCACTTCTGCACTCCCTTTGGGATGCCTTTGGCAGATGCAGTAAGCCTGGAACTCAGGGCTTCCTGGTTAAAAAACTCCAAGCCCTAGGCTGAACCCTAACCCTAACCCTAGGCAGATAAATCAGCCTAGGTATAGGGATGGTGCCAAGGAAAAAGCTGTGAAAGCTGCCATGTTGTTGCACTTTTGTACTCCCCTTGGGATGCCTTGAACAGCTGCAGTGTGCCTGGAGCTAAGGGCTTCATAGTTTTAAAAATCCTAGCCCTAGGCCTAAGCCTAACAGTAACCAAGGGAAGGGAAATCAGCCTGGTGTTAAGCTTCTTGCCAAGGAAAAAGCCGTGAAAGCAACCATGTTGTGGCACTTTTGCACTCCCTTTTGGATGCCTTTCACAGCTCCAGTGTGCCTGGAACTCAGGGCTTCCTAGTTAAAAATATCCTAGCCCTAGGCCGAACCCCAACCCTAAGACGAGAAAGGCAAATCAGCCAGGAATTAGGCATGTCCCCAAGGAAAAAGCTGTGGAGGCAGGCATGTTGTGGTACTTTTGCGCTCTTCTTGGGTAGTCCTTCGCAGCTGCTGTGTTCTTGGAACTCAGGGCTTTCTGGTTAATAGAACCCTTACCCTAGGCGTAACTCAAACCTTAACCCTAGGAAGGAAAATCAGCCTATGGTTCGGGATGGTCTCATGAGAATAGCAGCAGAGGCAGCCAAGTTGTGTCACTTTTGCGCTCCCCTTGGGATGCCTTTCGCAGCTGCAGTGTGCCTGGAGCCCAGGGCTTCCTGGTTTTAAAAGTCCTAGGCCTAAGCCTAACAGTAACCCTAGGAAGGGAAATCAGCCGCGTATTAGGGTTCTTCCTAAGGGAAAAGCCATGAAAGCAGCCATGTTGTGGCACTTCTGCACTCCCTTTGGGATGCCTTTGGCAGATGCAGTAAGCCTGGAACTCAGGGCTTCCTAGTTAAAAAAATCCTAGCCCTAGGCCGAACCCCAACCCTAAGACGAGAAAGGCAAATCAGCCAGGAATTAGGCATGTCCCCAAGGAAAAAGCTGTGGAGGCAGGCACGTTGTCGTACTTTTGCGCTCTTCTTGGGTAGACCTTCGCAGATGCTGTGTTCTTGGAACTCAGGTCTTTCTGGTTAATAGAACTCTTACCCTAGGCGTAACTCAAACCTTAACCCTAGGAAGGAAAATCAGCCTATGGTTCAGGATGGTCTCATGAGAATAGAAGCAGAGGCAGCCAAGTTGTGACGCTTCTGCGGCCCTCTTGGGATGCCTTTCGCAGCTGCATGTGCCTGGAGCCCAGGGCTTCCTGGTTTTAAAAGTCCTAGGCCTAAGCCTAACAGTAACCCTAGGAAGGTAAATCAGCCGCGTATTAGGGTTCTTCCTAAGGGAAAAGCCGTGAAAGCAGCCATGTTGTGGAACTTCTGCACTCCCTTTGGGATGCTTTTTGCAGATGAAGTAAGCCTGGAACTCAGGGCTTCCTAGTTAAAAATATCCTAGCCCTAGGCCAAACCCCAACCCTAAGACGAGAAAGGCAAATCAGCCAGGAATTAGGCATGTCCCCAAGGAAAAAGCTGTGGAGGCAGGCACGTTGTGGTACTTTTGCGCTCTTCTTGGCTAGTCCTTCGCAGCTGCTGTGTTCTTGGAACTCAGGGCTTTCTGGTTAATAGAACCCTTACCCCAGGCGTAACTCAAACCTTAACCCTAGGAAGGAAAATCAGCCTATGGTTCAGGATGGTCTCATGAGAATAGAAGCAGAGGCAGGCAAGTTGTGTCACTTCTGCGGCCCTCTTGGGATGCCTTTCGCAGCTGCATGTGCCTGGAGCCCAGGGCTTCCTGGTTTTAAAAGTCCTAGGCCTAAGCCTAACAGTAACCCTAGGAAGGTAAATCAGCCGGGTATTAGGGTTCTTCCTAAGGGAAAAGCCGTGAAAGCAGCCATGTTGTGGCACTTCTGCACTCCCTTTGGGATGCTTTTTGCAGATGAAGTAAGCCTGGAACTCAGGGCTTCCTAGTTAAAAAAATCCTAGCCCTAGGCCGAACCCCAACCCTAAGACGAGAAAGGCAAATCAGCCAGGAATTAGGCATGTCCCCAAGGAAAAAGCTGTGGAGGCAGGCATGTTGTGGTACTTTTGCGCTCTTCTTGGGTAGTCCTTCGCAGCTGCTGTGTTCTTGGAACTCAGGGCTTTCTGGTTAATAGAACCCTTACCCCAGGCGTAACTCAAACCTTAACCCTAGGAAGGAAAATCAGCCTATGGTTCGGGATGGTCTCATGAGAATAGCAGCAGAGGCAGCCAAGTTGTGTCACTTCTGCGCTCCCCTTGGGATGCCTTTCGCAGCTGCAGTGTGCCTGGAGCCCAGGGCTTCCTGGTTTTAAAAGTCCTAGGCCTAAGCCTAACAGTAACCCTGGGAAGGTAAATCAGCCGCGTATTAGGGTTCTTCCTAAGGGAAAAGCCATGAAAGCAGCCATGTTGTGGCACTTCTGCACTCCCTTTGGGATGCCTTTGGCAGATGCAGTAAGCCTGGAACTCAGGGCTTCCTGGTTAAAAAACTCCAAGCCCTAGGCTGAAGCCTAACCCTAACCCTAGGCAGATAAATCAGCCTATGTATAGGAATGGTGCCAAGGAAAAAGCTGTGAAAGCTGCCATGTTGTTGCACTTTTGTACTCCCCTTGGGATGCTCTTCGCAGCTGCAGTGTGCCTGGAGCTAAGGGCTTCCTAGTTTTAAAAATCCTAGCCCTAGGCCTAAGCCTAACAGTAACCCTAGGAAGGTAAATCAGCCTGGTGTTAAGCTTCTTGCCAAGGAAAAAGCCGTGAAAGCAACCATGTTGTGGCACTTTTGCACTCCCTTTTGGATGCCTTTCACAGCTCCAGTGTGCCTGGAACTCAGGGCTTCCTAGTTAAAAATATCCTAGCCCTAGGCCGAACCCCAACCCTAAGACGAGAAAGGCAAATCAGCCAGGAATTAGGCATGTCCCCAAGGAAAAAGCTGTGGAGGCAGGCATGTTGTGGTACTTTTGCGCTCTTCTTGGGTAGTCCTTCGCAGCTGCTGTGTTCTTGGAACTCAGGTCTTTCTGGTTAATAGACCTCTTACCCTAGGCGAAACTCAAACATTAACCCTAGGAAGGAAAATCAGCCTATGGTTCGGGATGGTCTCATGAGAATAGAAGCAGAGGCAGCCAAGATGTGTCATTTCTGCGGCCCTCTTGGGATGCCTTTAACAGCTGCAGTGTACCTGAAGCCCAGGGCTTCCTGGTTTTAAAAGTCCTAGGTCTAAGCCTAACAGTAACCCTAGGAAGGTAAATCAGCCAGGTATTAGGGTTCTTCCTAAGGGAAAAGCCGTGAAAGCAGCCATGTTGTGGCACTTTTGCACTCCCTTTGGGATGCCTTTGGCAGATGCAGTAAGCCTGGAACTCAGGGCTTCCTGGTTAAAAAACTCCAAGCCCTAGGCTGAAGCCTAACCCTAACCCTAGGCAGATAAATCAGCCTAGGTATAGGGATAGTGCCAAGGAAAAAGCTGTGAAAGCTGCCATGTTGTTGCACTTTTGTACTCCCCTTGGGATGCCTTGAACAGCTGCAGTGTGCCTGGATCTAAGGGCTTCCTAGTTTTAAAAATCCTAGCCCTAGGCCTAAGCCTAACAGTAACCCTGGGAAGGGAAATCAGCCTGGTGTTAAGCTTCTTGCCAAGGAAAAAGCCGTGAAAGCAACCATGTTGTGGCACTTTTGCACTCCCTTTGGGATGCCTTTCGCAGCTGCAGTGTGCCTGGAGCCCAGGGCTTCCTGGTTTTAAAAGTCCTAGGCCTAAGCCTAACAGTAACCCTAGGAAGGTAAATCAGCCGGGTATTAGGGTTCTTCCTAAGGGAAAAGCCGTGAAAGCAGCCATGTTGTGGCACTTCTGCACTCCCTTTGGGATGCCTTTGGCAGATGCAGTAAGCCTGGAACTCAGGGCTTCCTGGTTAAAAAACTCCAAGCCCTAGGCTGAACCCTAACCCTAACCCTAGGCAGATAAATCAGCCTAGGTATAGGGATGGTGCCAAGGAAAAAGCTGTGAAAGCTGCCATGTTGTTGCACTTTTGTACTCCCCTTGGGATGCCTTGAACAGCTGCAGTGTGCCTGGAGCTAAGGGCTTCATAGTTTTAAAAATCCTAGCCCTAGGCCTAAGCCTAACAGTAACCAAGGGAAGGGAAATCAGCCTGGTGTTAAGCTTCTTGCCAAGGAAAAAGCCGTGAAAGCAACCATGTTGTGGCACTTTTGCACTCCCTTTTGGATGCCTTTCACAGCTCCAGTGTGCCTGGAACTCAGGGCTTCCTAGTTAAAAATATCCTAGCCCTAGGCCGAACCCCAACCCTAAGACGAGAAAGGCAAATCAGCCAGGAATTAGGCATGTCCCCAAGGAAAAAGCTGTGGAGGCAGGCATGTTGTGGTACTTTTGCGCTCTTCTTGGGTAGTCCTTCGCAGCTGCTGTGTTCTTGGAACTCAGGGCTTTCTGGTTAATAGAACCCTTACCCTAGGCGTAACTCAAACCTTAACCCTAGGAAGGAAAATCAGCCTATGGTTCGGGATGGTCTCATGAGAATAGCAGCAGAGGCAGCCAAGTTGTGTCACTTTTGCGCTCCCCTTGGGATGCCTTTCGCAGCTGCAGTGTGCCTGGAGCCCAGGGCTTCCTGGTTTTAAAAGTCCTAGGCCTAAGCCTAACAGTAACCCTAGGAAGGTAAATCAGCCGCGTATTAGGGTTCTTCCTAAGGGAAAAGCCATGAAAGCAGCCATGTTGTGGCACTTCTGCACTCCCTTTGGGATGCCTTTGGCAGATGCAGTAAGCCTGGAACTCAGGGCTTCCTAGTTAAAAAAATCCTAGCCCTAGGCCGAACCCCAACCCTAAGACGAGAAAGGCAAATCAGCCAGGAATTAGGCATGTCCCCAAGGAAAAAGCTGTGGAGGCAGGCACGTTGTCGTACTTTTGCGCTCTTCTTGGGTAGACCTTCGCAGATGCTGTGTTCTTGGAACTCAGGTCTTTCTGGTTAATAGAACTCTTACCCTAGGCGTAACTCAAACCTTAACCCTAGGAAGGAAAATCAGCCTATGGTTCAGGATGGTCTCATGAGAATAGAAGCAGAGGCAGCCAAGTTGTGACGCTTCTGCGGCCCTCTTGGGATGCCTTTCGCAGCTGCATGTGCCTGGAGCCCAGGGCTTCCTGGTTTTAAAAGTCCTAGGCCTAAGCCTAACAGTAACCCTAGGAAGGTAAATCAGCCGCGTATTAGGGTTCTTCCTAAGGGAAAAGCCGTGAAAGCAGCCATGTTGTGGAACTTCTGCACTCCCTTTGGGATGCTTTTTGCAGATGAAGTAAGCCTGGAACTCAGGGCTTCCTAGTTAAAAATATCCTAGCCCTAGGCCAAACCCCAACCCTAAGACGAGAAAGGCAAATCAGCCAGGAATTAGGCATGTCCCCAAGGAAAAAGCTGTGGAGGCAGGCACGTTGTGGTACTTTTGCGCTCTTCTTGGCTAGTCCTTCGCAGCTGCTGTGTTCTTGGAACTCAGGGCTTTCTGGTTAATAGAACCCTTACCCCAGGCGTAACTCAAACCTTAACCCTAGGAAGGAAAATCAGCCTATGGTTCAGGATGGTCTCATGAGAATAGAAGCAGAGGCAGGCAAGTTGTGTCACTTCTGCGGCCCTCTTGGGATGCCTTTCGCAGCTGCATGTGCCTGGAGCCCAGGGCTTCCTGGTTTTAAAAGTCCTAGGCCTAAGCCTAACAGTAACCCTAGGAAGGTAAATCAGCCGGGTATTAGGGTTCTTCCTAAGGGAAAAGCCGTGAAAGCAGCCATGTTGTGGCACTTCTGCACTCCCTTTGGGATGCTTTTTGCAGATGAAGTAAGCCTGGAACTCAGGGCTTCCTAGTTAAAAAAATCCTAGCCCTAGGCCGAACCCCAACCCTAAGACGAGAAAGGCAAATCAGCCAGGAATTAGGCATGTCCCCAAGGAAAAAGCTGTGGAGGCAGGCATGTTGTGGTACTTTTGCGCTCTTCTTGGGTAGTCCTTCGCAGCTGCTGTGTTCTTGGAACTCAGGGCTTTCTGGTTAATAGAACCCTTACCCCAGGCGTAACTCAAACCTTAACCCTAGGAAGGAAAATCAGCCTATGGTTCGGGATGGTCTCATGAGAATAGCAGCAGAGGCAGCCAAGTTGTGTCACTTCTGCGCTCCCCTTGGGATGCCTTTCGCAGCTGCAGTGTGCCTGGAGCCCAGGGCTTCCTGGTTTTAAAAGTCCTAGGCCTAAGCCTAACAGTAACCCTGGGAAGGTAAATCAGCCGCGTATTAGGGTTCTTCCTAAGGGAAAAGCCATGAAAGCAGCCATGTTGTGGCACTTCTGCACTCCCTTTGGGATGCCTTTGGCAGATGCAGTAAGCCTGGAACTCAGGGCTTCCTGGTTAAAAAACTCCAAGCCCTAGGCTGAAGCCTAACCCTAACCCTAGGCAGATAAATCAGCCTATGTATAGGGATGGTGCCAAGGAAAAAGCTGTGAAAGCTGCCATGTTGTTGCACTTTTGTACTCCCCTTGGGATGCTCTTCGCAGCTGCAGTGTGCCTGGAGCTAAGGGCTTCCTAGTTTTAAAAATCCTAGCCCTAGGCCTAAGCCTAACAGTAACCCTAGGAAGGTAAATCAGCCTGGTGTTAAGCTTCTTGCCAAGGAAAAAGCCGTGAAAGCAACCATGTTGTGGCACTTTTGCACTCCCTTTTGGATGCCTTTCACAGCTCCAGTGTGCCTGGAACTCAGGGCTTCCTAGTTAAAAATATCCTAGCCCTAGGCCGAACCCCAACCCTAAGACGAGAAAGGCAAATCAGCCAGGAATTAGGCATGTCCCCAAGGAAAAAGCTGTGGAGGCAGGCATGTTGTGGTACTTTTGCGCTCTTCTTGGGTAGTCCTTCGCAGCTGCTGTGTTCTTGGAACTCAGGTCTTTCTGGTTAATAGACCTCTTACCCTAGGCGAAACTCAAACATTAACCCTAGGAAGGAAAATCAGCCTATGGTTCGGGATGGTCTCATGAGAATAGAAGCAGAGGCAGCCAAGATGTGTCATTTCTGCGGCCCTCTTGGGATGCCTTTAACAGCTGCAGTGTACCTGAAGCCCAGGGCTTCCTGGTTTTAAAAGTCCTAGGTCTAAGCCTAACAGTAACCCTAGGAAGGTAAATCAGCCAGGTATTAGGGTTCTTCCTAAGGGAAAAGCCATGAAAGCAGCCATGTTGTGGCACTTTTGCACTCCCTTTGGGATGCCTTTGGCAGATGCAGTAAGCCTGGAACTCAGGGCTTCCTGGTTAAAAAACTCCAAGCCCTAGGCTGAAGCCTAACCCTAACCCTAGGCAGATAAATCAGCCTAGGTATAGGGATAGTGCCAAGGAAAAAGCTGTGAAAGCTGCCATGTTGTTGCACTTTTGTACTCCCCTTGGGATGCCTTGAACAGCTGCAGTGTGCCTGGATCTAAGGGCTTCCTAGTTTTAAAAATCCTAGCCCTAGGCCTAAGCCTAACAGTAACCCTGGGAAGGGAAATCAGCCTGGTGTTAAGCTTCTTGCCAAGGAAAAAGCCGTGAAAGCAACCATGTTGTGGCACTTTTGCACTCCCTTTGGGATGCCTTTCACAGCTCCAGTGTGCCTGGAACTCAGGGCTTCCTAGTTAAAAAAATCCTAGCCCTAGGCCGAACCCCAACCCTAAGACGAGAAAGGCAAATCAGCCAGGAATTAGGCATGTCCCCAAGGAAAAAGCTGTGGAGGCAGGCATGTTGTGGTACTTTTCCGCTCTTCTTGGCTAGTCCTTCGCAGCTGCTGTGTTCTTGGAACTCACGGCTTTCTGGTTAATAGAACCCTTACCCTAGGCGTAACTCAAACCTTAACCCTAGGAAGGAAAATCAGCCTATGTTTTGAGATGGTCTCATGGAAATATCAGTGGTGGCAGCCAAGTTGTGTCACTTTTGCGCTCCCCTTGGGATGCCTTTCGCAGCTGCAGAGTGCCTGGAGCCCAGGGCTTCCTGGTTTTAAAAGTCCTAGGCCTAAGCCTAACAGTAACCCTAGGAAGGTAAATCAGCCGCGTATTAGGGTTCTTCCTAAGGGAAAAGCCGTGAAAGCAGCCATGTTGTGGCACTTCTGCACTCCCTTTGGGATGCCTTTGGCAGATGCAGTAAGCCTGTAACTCAGGGCTTCCTAGTTAAAAAAATCCTAGCCCTAGGCCGAACCCCAACCCTAAGACGAGAAAGGCAAATCAGCCAGGAATTAGGCATGTCCCCAAGGAAAAAGCTGTGGAGGCAGGCATGTTGTGGTACTTTTGCGCTCTTCTTGGGTAGTCCTTCGCAGCTGCTGTGTTCTTGGAACTAAGGTCTTTCTGGTTAATAGGCCTCTTACCCTAGGCGAAACTCAAACATTAACCATAGGAAGGAAAATCAGCCTATGGTTCGGGATGGTCTCATGAGAATAGAAGCAGAGGCAGCCAAGATGTGTCATTTCTGCGGCCCTCTTGGGATGCCTTTAACAGCTGCAGTGTGCCTGAAGCCCAGGGCTTCCTGATTTTAAAAGTCCTAGGTCTAAGCCTAACAGTAACCCTAGGAAGGTAAATCAGCCAGGTATTAGGGTTCTTCCTAAGGGAAAAGCCGTGAAAGCAGCCATGTTGTGGCACTTTTGCACACCCTTTGGGATGCCTTTGGCAGCTGCAGTAAGCCTGGAACTCAGGGCTTCCTGGTTAAAAAACTCCAAGCCCTAGGCTGAAGCCTAACCCTAACCCTAGGCAGATAAATCAGCCTAGGTATAGGGATGGTGCCAAGGAAAAAGCTGTGAAAGCTGCCATGTTGTTGCACTTTTGTACTCCCCTTGGGATGCCTTGAACAGCTGCAGTGTGCCTGGATCTAAGGGCTTCCTAGTTTTAAAAATCCTAGCCCAAGGCCTAAGCCTTACAGTACCCTGGGAAGGGAAATCAGCCTGGTGTTAAGCTTCTTGCCTAGGAAAAAGCCGTGAAAGCAACCATGTTGTGGCACTTTTGCACTCCCTTTTGGATGCCTTTCACAGCTCCAGTGTGCCTGGAACTCAGGGCTTCCTGATTTTAAAAATCCTAGCCCAAGGCCGAACCCCAACCCTAAGACGAGAAAGGCAAATCAGCCAGGAATTAGGCATGTCCCCAAGGAAAAAGCTGTGGAGGCAGGCATGTTGCGGTACTTTTGCGCTCTTCTTGGGTAGTCCTTCGCAGCTGCTGTGTTCTTGGAACTCAGGTCTTTCTGGTTAATAGACCTCTTACCATAGGCGAAACTCAAACATTAACCCTAGGAAGGAAAATCAGCCTATGGTTCGGGATGGTCTCATGAGAATAGAAGCAGAGGCAGCCAAGTTGTGTCACTTCTGCGGCCCTCTTGGGATGCCTTTAACAGCTGCAGTGTGCCTGGAGCCCAGGGCTTCCTGGTTTTAAAAGTCCTAGGCCTAAGCCTAACAGTAACCCTAGGAAGGTAAATCAGCCGGGTATTAGGGTTCTTCCTAAGGGAAAAGCCGTGAAAGCAGCCATGTTGTGGAACTTCTGCACTCCCTTTGGGATGCCTTTGGCAGATGCAGTAAGCCTGGAACTCAGGGCTTCCTAGTTAAAAAACTCCAAGCCCTAGGCTGAACCCTAACCCTAACCCTAGGCAGATAAATCAGCCTAGGTATAGGGATGGTGCCAAGGAAAAAGCTGTGAAAGCTGCCATGTTGTTGCACTTTTGTACTCCCCTTGGGATGCCTTGAACAGCTGCAGTGTGCCTGGATCTAAGGGCTTCCTAGTTTTAAAAATCCTAGCCCTAGGCCTAAGCCTAACAGTAACCAAGGGAAGGGAAATCAGCTTGGTGTTAGGCTTCTTGCCAAGGAAAAAGCCGTGAAAGCAACCATGTTGTGGCACTTTTGCACTCCCTTTTGGATGCCTTTCACAGCTCCAGTGTGCCTGGAACTCAGGGCTTCCTAGTTAAAAATATCCTAGCCCTAGGCCGAACCCCAACCCTAAGACGAGAAAGGCAAATCAGCCAGGAATTAGGCATGTCCCCAAGGAAAAAGCTATCGACGCAGGCATGTTGTGGTACTTTTGTGCTCTTCTTGGGTAGTCCTTCGCAGCTGCTGTGTTCTTGGAACTCAGGGCTTTCTGGTTAATAGAACCCTTACCCTAGGCGTAACTCAAACCTTAACCCTAGGAAGGAAAATCAGCCTATGGTTCGGGATGGTCTCATGGAAATATCAGTGGTGGCAGCCAAGTTGTGTCACTTTTGCGCTCCCCTTGGGATGCCTTTCGCAGCTGCAGTGTGCCTGGAGACCAGGGCTTCCTGGTTTTAAAAGTCCTAGGCCTAAGCCTAACAGTAACCCTAGGAAGGTAAATCAGCCGCGTATTAGGGTTCTTCCTAAGGGAAAAGCCGTGAAAGCAGCCATGTTGTGGCACTTCTGCACTCCCTTTGGGATGCCTTTGGCAGATGCAGTAAGCCTGGAACTCAGGGCTTCCTGGTTAAAAAACTCCAAGCCCTAGGCTGAACCCTAACCCTAACCCACGGCAGATAAATCAGCCTAGGTATAGGGAATTTGCCAAGGAAAAAGCTGTGAAAGCTGCCATGTTGTTGCACTTTTGTACTCCCCTTGGGATGACTTGAACAGCTGCAGTGTGCCTGGATCTAAGGGCTTCCTAGTTTTAAAAATCCTAGCCCTAGGCCTAAGCCTAACAGTAACCCTGGGAAGGGAAATCAGCCTGGTGTTAGGCTTCTTGCCAAGGAAAAAGCCGTGAAAGCAGCCATGTTGTGGCACTTTTGCACTCCCTTTTGGATGCCTTTCACAGCTCCAGTGTGCCTGGAACTCAGGGCTTCCTGATTTTAAAAATCCTAGCACTAGGCCGAACCCCAACCCTAAGACGAGAAAGGCAAATCAGCCAGGAATTAGGCATGTCCCCAAGGAAAAAGCTATCGACGCAGGCATGTTGTGGTACTTTTGCGCTCTTCTTGGCTAGTCCTTCGCAGCTGCTGTGTTCTTGGAACTCAGGGCTTTCTGGTTAATAGAACCCTTACCCTAGGCGTAACTCAAACCTTAACCCTAGGAAGGAAAATCAGCCTATGGTTCGGGATGGTCTCATGGAAATAGCAGCAGAGGCAGCCAAGTTGTGTCACTTTTGCGGCCCTCTTGGGATGCCTTTCGCAGCTGCAGAGTGCCTGGAGCCCAGGGCTTCCTGGTTTTAAAAGTCCTAGGCCTAAGCCTAACAGTAACCCTAGGAAGGTAAATCAGCCGCGTATTAGGGTTCTTCCTAAGGGAAAAGCCGTGAAAGCAGCCATGTTGTGGCACTTCTGCACTCCCTTTGGGATGCCTTTGGCAGATGCAGTAAGCCTGGAACTCAGGGCTTCCTAGTTAAAAAAATCCTAGCCCTAGGCCGAACCCCAAGCCTAAGACGAGAAAGGCAAATCAGCCAGGAATTAGGCATGTCCCCAAGGAAAAAGCTGTGGAGGCAGGCATGTTGTGGTACTTTTGCGCTCTTCTTGGCTAGTCCTTCGCAGCTGCTGTGTTCTTGGAACTCAGGGCTTTCTGGTTAATAGACCTCTTACCCTAGGCGAAACTCAAACATTAACCCTAGGAAGGAAAATCAGCCTATGGTTCGGGATGGTCTCATGAGAATAGAAGCAGAGGCAGCCAAGTTGTGTCACTTCTGCGGCCCTCTTGGGATGCCTTTCGCAGCTGCAGTGTGCCTGGAGCCCAGGGCTTCCTGGTTTTAAAAGTCCTAGGCCTAAGCCTAACAGTAACCCTAGGAAGGTAAATCAGCCGGGTATTAGGGTTCTTCCTAAGGGAAAAGCCGTGATAGCAGCCATGTTGTGGCACTTTTGCACACCCTTAGGGATGCCTTTGGCAGATGCAGTAAGCCTGGAACTCAGGGCTTCCTGGTTAAAAAACTCCAAGCCCTAGGCTGAAGCCTAACCCTAACCCTAGGCAGATAAATCAGCCTAGGTATAGGGATAGTGCCAAGGAAAAAGCTGTGAAAGCTGCCATGTTGCTGCACTTTTGTACTCCCCTTGGGATGCCTTGAACAGCTGCAGTGTGCCTGGATCTAAGGGCTTCCTAGTTTTAAAAATCCTAGCCCTAGGCCTAAGCCTAACAGTAACCCTGGGAAGGGAAATCAGCCTGGTGTTAGGCTTCTTGCCAAGGAAAAAGCCGTGAAAGCAACCATGTTGTGGCACTTTTGCACTCCCTTTTGGATGCCTTTCACAGCTCCAGTGTGCCTGGAACTCAGGGCTTCCTGATTTTAAAAATCCTAGCCCAAGGCCGAACCCCAACCCTAAGACGAGAAAGGCAAATCAGCCAGGAATTAGGCATGTCCCCAAGGAAAAAGCTGTGGAGGCAGGCATGTTGCGGTACTTTTGCGCTCTTCTTGGGTAGTCCTTCGCAGCTGCTGTGTTCTTGGAACTCAGGTCTTTCTGGTTAATAGACCTCTTACCATAGGCGAAACTCAAACATTAACCCTAGGAAGGAAAATCAGCCTATGGTTCGGGATGGTCTCATGAGAATAGAAGCAGAGGCAGCCAAGTTGTGTCACTTCTGCGGCCCTCTTGGGATGCCTTTAACAGCTGCAGTGTGCCTGGAGCCCAGGGCTTCCTGGTTTTAAAAGTCCTAGGCCTAAGCCTAACAGTAACCCTAGGAAGGTAAATCAGCCGGGTATTAGGGTTCTTCCTAAGGGAAAAGCCGTGAAAGCAGCCATGTTGTGGAACTTCTGCACTCCCTTTGGGATGCCTTTGGCAGATGCAGTAAGCCTGGAACTCAGGGCTTCCTAGTTAAAAAACTCCAAGCCCTAGGCTGAACCCTAACCCTAACCCTAGGCAGATAAATCAGCCTAGGTATAGGGATGGTGCCAAGGAAAAAGCTGTGAAAGCTGCCATGTTGTTGCACTTTTGTACTCCCCTTGGGATGCCTTGAACAGCTGCAGTGTGCCTGGATCTAAGGGCTTCCTAGTTTTAAAAATCCTAGCCCTAGGCCTAAGCCTAACAGTAACCAAGGGAAGGGAAATCAGCTTGGTGTTAGGCTTCTTGCCAAGGAAAAAGCCGTGAAAGCAACCATGTTGTGGCACTTTTGCACTCCCTTTTGGATGCCTTTCACAGCTCCAGTGTGCCTGGAACTCAGGGCTTCCTAGTTAAAAATATCCTAGCCCTAGGCCGAACCCCAACCCTAAGACGAGAAAGGCAAATCAGCCAGGAATTAGGCATGTCCCCAAGGAAAAAGCTATCGACGCAGGCATGTTGTGGTACTTTTGTGCTCTTCTTGGGTAGTCCTTCGCAGCTGCTGTGTTCTTGGAACTCAGGGCTTTCTGGTTAATAGAACCCTTACCCTAGGCGTAACTCAAACCTTAACCCTAGGAAGGAAAATCAGCCTATGGTTCGGGATGGTCTCATGGAAATATCAGTGGTGGCAGCCAAGTTGTGTCACTTTTGCGCTCCCCTTGGGATGCCTTTCGCAGCTGCAGTGTGCCTGGAGACCAGGGCTTCCTGGTTTTAAAAGTCCTAGGCCTAAGCCTAACAGTAACCCTAGGAAGGTAAATCAGCCGCGTATTAGGGTTCTTCCTAAGGGAAAAGCCGTGAAAGCAGCCATGTTGTGGCACTTCTGCACTCCCTTTGGGATGCCTTTGGCAGATGCAGTAAGCCTGGAACTCAGGGCTTCCTGGTTAAAAAACTCCAAGCCCTAGGCTGAACCCTAACCCTAACCCACGGCAGATAAATCAGCCTAGGTATAGGGAATTTGCCAAGGAAAAAGCTGTGAAAGCTGCCATGTTGTTGCACTTTTGTACTCCCCTTGGGATGACTTGAACAGCTGCAGTGTGCCTGGATCTAAGGGCTTCCTAG
The DNA here is from genome assembly GCA_036010785.1 of Ammospiza maritima maritima. NCBI lineage: Eukaryota > Metazoa > Chordata > Aves > Passeriformes > Passerellidae > Ammospiza > Ammospiza maritima. The sequence continues at coordinate 513,112 of JAYKTQ010000121.1, forward strand.
TTTTAAAAATCCTAGCCCTAGGCCTAAGCCTAACAGTAACCCTGGGAAGGGAAATCAGCCTGGTGTTAGGCTTCTTGCCAAGGAAAAAGCCGTGAAAGCAGCCATGTTGTGGCACTTTTGCACTCCCTTTTGGATGCCTTTCACAGCTCCAGTGTGCCTGGAACTCAGGGCTTCCTGATTTTAAAAATCCTAGCACTAGGCCGAACCCCAACCCTAAGACGAGAAAGGCAAATCAGCCAGGAATTAGGCATGTCCCCAAGGAAAAAGCTATCGACGCAGGCATGTTGTGGTACTTTTGCGCTCTTCTTGGCTAGTCCTTCGCAGCTGCTGTGTTCTTGGAACTCAGGGCTTTCTGGTTAATAGAACCCTTACCCTAGGCGTAACTCAAACCTTAACCCTAGGAAGGAAAATCAGCCTATGGTTCGGGATGGTCTCATGGAAATAGCAGCAGAGGCAGCCAAGTTGTGTCACTTTTGCGGCCCTCTTGGGATGCCTTTCGCAGCTGCAGAGTGCCTGGAGCCCAGGGCTTCCTGGTTTTAAAAGTCCTAGGCCTAAGCCTAACAGTAACCCTAGGAAGGTAAATCAGCCGCGTATTAGGGTTCTTCCTAAGGGAAAAGCCGTGAAAGCAGCCATGTTGTGGCACTTCTGCACTCCCTTTGGGATGCCTTTGGCAGATGCAGTAAGCCTGGAACTCAGGGCTTCCTAGTTAAAAAAATCCTAGCCCTAGGCCGAACCCCAAGCCTAAGACGAGAAAGGCAAATCAGCCAGGAATTAGGCATGTCCCCAAGGAAAAAGCTGTGGAGGCAGGCATGTTGTGGTACTTTTGCGCTCTTCTTGGCTAGTCCTTCGCAGCTGCTGTGTTCTTGGAACTCAGGGCTTTCTGGTTAATAGACCTCTTACCCTAGGCGAAACTCAAACATTAACCCTAGGAAGGAAAATCAGCCTATGGTTCGGGATGGTCTCATGAGAATAGAAGCAGAGGCAGCCAAGTTGTGTCACTTCTGCGGCCCTCTTGGGATGCCTTTCGCAGCTGCAGTGTGCCTGGAGCCCAGGGCTTCCTGGTTTTAAAAGTCCTAGGCCTAAGCCTAACAGTAACCCTAGGAAGGTAAATCAGCCGGGTATTAGGGTTCTTCCTAAGGGAAAAGCCGTGATAGCAGCCATGTTGTGGCACTTTTGCACACCCTTAGGGATGCCTTTGGCAGATGCAGTAAGCCTGGAACTCAGGGCTTCCTGGTTAAAAAACTCCAAGCCCTAGGCTGAAGCCTAACCCTAACCCTAGGCAGATAAATCAGCCTAGGTATAGGGATAGTGCCAAGGAAAAAGCTGTGAAAGCTGCCATGTTGCTGCACTTTTGTACTCCCCTTGGGATGCCTTGAACAGCTGCAGTGTGCCTGGATCTAAGGGCTTCCTAGTTTTAAAAATCCTAGCCCTAGGCCTAAGCCTAACAGTAACCCTGGGAAGGGAAATCAGCCTGGTGTTAGGCTTCTTGCCAAGGAAAAAGCCGTGAAAGCAACCATGTTGTGGCACTTTTGCACTCCCTTTTGGATGCCTTTCACAGCTCCAGTGTGCCTGGAACTCAGGGCTTCCTAGTTAAAAAAATCCTAGCCCTAGGCCGAACCCCAACCCTAAGACGAGAAAGGCAAATCAGCCAGGAATTAGACATGTCCCCAAGGAAAAAGCTGTGGAGGCAGGCATGTTGTGGTACTTTTCCGCTCTTCTTGGCTAGTCCTTCGCAGCTGCTGTGTTCTTGGAACTCACGGCTTTCTGGTTAATAGAACCCTTACCCTAGGCGTAACTCAAACCTTAACCCTAGGAAGGAAAATCAGCCTATGTTTTGAGATGGTCTCATGGAAATATCAGTGGTGGCAGCCAAGTTGTGTCACTTTTGCGCTCCCCTTGGGATGCCTTTCGCAGCTGCAGAGTGCCTGGAGCCCAGGGCTTCCTGGTTTTAAAAGTCCTAGGCCTAAGCCTAACAGTAACCCTAGGAAGGTAAATCAGCCGCGTATTAGGGTTCTTCCTAAGGGAAAAGCCGTGAAAGCAGCCATGTTGTGGCACTTCTGCACTCCCTTTGGGATGCCTTTGGCAGATGCAGTAAGCCTGGAATTCAGGGCTTCCTAGTTAAAAAAATCCTAGCCCTAGGCCGAACCCCAACCCTAAGACGAGAAAGGCAAATCAGCCAGGAATTAGGCATGTCCCCAAGGAAAAAGCTGTGGAGGCAGGCATGTTGTGGTACTTTTGCGCTCTTCTTGGCTAGTCCTTCGCAGCTGCTGTGTTCTTGGAACTCAGGTCTTTCTGGTTAATAGACCTCTTACCCTAGGCGAAACTCAAACATTAACCCTAGGAAGGAAAATCAGCCTATGGTTCGGGATGGTCTCATGAGAATAGAAGCAGAGGCAGCCAAGATGTGTCATTTCTGCGGCCCTCTTGGGATGCCTTTAACAGCTGCAGTGTACCTGAAGCCCAGGGCTTCCTGGTTTTAAAAGTCCTAGGTCTAAGCCTAACAGTAACCCTAGGAAGGTAAATCAGCCAGGTATTAGGGTTCTTCCTAAGGGAAAAGCCGTGATAGCAGCCATGTTGTGGCACTTTTGCACTCCCTTTGGGATGCCTTTGGCAGATGCAGTAAGCCTGGAACTCAGGGCTTCCTGGTATAAAAACTCCAAGCCCTAGGCTGAAGCCTAACCCTAACCCTAGGCAGATAAATCAGCCTAGGTATAGGGATAGTGCCAAGGAAAAAGCTGTGAAAGCTGCCATGTTGTTGCACTTTTGTACTCCCCTTGGGATGCCTTGAACAGCTGCAGTGTGCCTGGATCTAAGGGCTTCCTAGTTTTAAAAATCCTAGCCCTAGGCCTAAGCCTAACAGTAACCCTGGGAAGGGAAATCAGCCTGGTGTTAAGCTTCTTGCCAAGGAAAAAGCCGTGAAAGCAACCATGTTGTGGCACTTTTGCACTCCCTTTGGGATGCCTTTCACAGCTCCAGTGTGCCTGGAACTCAGGGCTTCCTAGTTAAAAAAATCCTAGCCCTAGGCCGAACCCCAACCCTAAGACGAGAAAGGCAAATCAGCCAGGAATTAGGCATGTCCCCAAGGAAAAAGCTGTGGAGGCAGGCATGTTGTGGTACTTTTCCGCTCTTCTTGGCTAGTCCTTCGCAGCTGCTGTGTTCTTGGAACTCACGGCTTTCTGGTTAATAGAACCCTTACCCTAGGCGTAACTCAAACCTTAACCCTAGGAAGGAAAATCAGCCTATGTTTTGAGATGGTCTCATGGAAATATCAGTGGTGGCAGCCAAGTTGTGTCACTTTTGCGCTCCCCTTGGGATGCCTTTCGCAGCTGCAGAGTGCCTGGAGCCCAGGGCTTCCTGGTTTTAAAAGTCCTAGGCCTAAGCCTAACAGTAACCCTAGGAAGGTAAATCAGCCGCGTATTAGGGTTCTTCCTAAGGGAAAAGCCGTGAAAGCAGCCATGTTGTGGCACTTCTGCACTCCCTTTGGGATGCCTTTGGCAGATGCAGTAAGCCTGGAACTCAGGGCTTCCTAGTTAAAAAAATCCTAGCCCTAGGCCGAACCCCAACCCTAAGACGAGAAAGGCAAATCAGCCAGGAATTAGGCATGTCCCCAAGGAAAAAGCTGTGGAGGCAGGCATGTTGTGGTACTTTTGCGCTCTTCTTGGCTAGTCCTTCGCAGCTGCTGTGTTCTTGGAACTAAGGTCTTTCTGGTTAATAGGCCTCTTACCCTAGGCGAAACTCAAACATTAACCATAGGAAGGAAAATCAGCCTATGGTTCGGGATGGTCTCATGAGAATAGAAGCAGAGGCAGCCAAGATGTGTCATTTCTGCGGCCCTCTTGGGATGCCTTTAACAGCTGCAGTGTGCCTGAAGCCCAGGGCTTCCTGATTTTAAAAGTCCTAGGTCTAAGCCTAACAGTAACCCTAGGAAGGTAAATCAGCCAGGTATTAGGGTTCTTCCTAAGGGAAAAGCCGTGAAAGCAGCCATGTTGTGGCACTTTTGCACACCCTTTGGGATGCCTTTGGCAGCTGCAGTAAGCCTGGAACTCAGGGCTTCCTGGTTAAAAAACTCCAAGCCCTAGGCTGAAGCCTAACCCTAACCCTAGGCAGATAAATCAGCCTAGGTATAGGGATGGTGCCAAGGAAAAAGCTGTGAAAGCTGCCATGTTGTTGCACTTTTGTACTCCCCTTGGGATGCCTTGAACAGCTGCAGTGTGCCTGGATCTAAGGGCTTCCTAGTTTTAAAAATCCTAGCCCAAGGCCTAAGCCTTACAGTAACCCTGGGAAGGGAAATCAGCCTGGTGTTAAGCTTCTTGCCAAGGAAAAAGCCGTGAAAGCAACCATGTTGTGGCACTTTTGCACTCCCTTTTGGATGCCTTTCACAGCTCCAGTGTGCCTGGAACTCAGGGCTTCCTGATTTTAAAAATCCTAGCCCAAGGCCGAACGCCAACCCTAAGACGAGAAAGGCAAATCAGCCAGGAATTAGGCATGTCCCCAAGGAAAAAGCTGTGGAGGCAGGCATGTTGCGGTACTTTTGCGCTCTTCTTGGGTAGTCCTTCGCAGCTGCTGTGTTCTTGGAACTCAGGTCTTTCTGGTTAATAGACCTCTTACCATAGGCGAAACTCAAACATTAACCCTAGGAAGGAAAATCAGCCTATGGTTCGGGATGGTCTCATGAGAATAGAAGCAGAGGCAGCCAAGTTGTGTCACTTCTGCGGCCCTCTTGGGATGCCTTTAACAGCTGCAGTGTGCCTGGAGCCCAGGGCTTCCTGGTTTTAAAAGTCCTAGGCCTAAGCCTAACAGTAACCCTAGGAAGGTAAATCAGCCGGGTATTAGGGTTCTTCCTAAGGGAAAAGCCATGAAAGCAGCCATGTTGTGGCACTTCTGCACTCCCTTTGGGATGCCTTTGGCAGATGCAGTAAGCCTGGAACTCAGGGCTTCCTGGTTAAAAAACTCCAAGCCCTAGGCTGAACCCTAACCCTAACCCTAGGCAGATAAATCAGCCTAGGTATAGGGATGGTGCCAAGGAAAAAGCTGTGAAAGCTGCCATGATGTTGCACTTTTGTACTCCCCTTGGGATGCCTTGAACAGCTGCAGTGTGCCTGGATCTAAGGGCTTCCTAGTTTTAAAAATCCTAGCCCAAGGCCTAAGCCTTACAGTAACCCTGGGAAGGGAAATCAGCCAGGTGTTAAGCTTCTTGCCAAGGAAAAAGCCGTGAAAGCAACCATGTTGTGGCACTTTTGCACTCCCTTTTGGATGTCTTTCACAGCTCCAGTGTGCCTGGAACTCAGGGCTTCCTGATTTTAAAAATCCTAGCCCTAGGCCGAACCCCAACCCTAAGACGAGAAAGGCAAATCAGCCAGGAATTAGGCATGTCCCCAAGGAAAAAGCTGTGGAGGCAGGCATGTTGTGGTACTTTTGCGCTCTTCTTGGGTAGTCCTTCGCAGCTGCTGTGTTCTTGGGACTCAGGGCTTTCTGGTTAATAGAACCCTTACCCTAGGCGTAACTCAAACCTTCACCCTAGGAAGGAAAATCAGCCTATGGTTCGGGATGGTCTCATGGAAATACCAGCAGAGGCAGCCAAGTTGTGTCACTTTTGCGGCCCTCTTGGGATGCCTTTCGCAGCTGCAGAGTGCCTGGAGACCAGGGCTTCCTGGTTTTAAAAGTCCTAGGCCTAAGCCTAACAGTAACCCTAGGAAGGTAAATCAGCCGCGTATTAGGGTTCTTCCTAAGGGAAAAGCCGTGAAAGCAGCCATGTTGTGGCACTTCTGCACTCCCTTTGGGATGCCTTTGGCAGATGCAGTAAGCCTGGAACTCAGGGCTTCCTGGTTAAAAAACTCCAAGCCCTAGGCTGAACCCTAACCCTAACCCTAGGCAGATAAATCAGCCTAGGTATAGGGATGGTGCCAAGGAAAAAGCTGTGAAAGCTGCCATGTTGTTGCACATTTGTACTCCCCTTGGGATGCCTTGAACAGCTGCAGTGTGCCTGGATCTAAGGGCTTCCTAGTTTTAAAAATCCTAGCCCAAGGCCTGAGCCTTACAGTAACCCTGGGAAGGGAAATCAGCCTGGTGTTAAGCTTCTTGCCAAGGAAAAAGCCGTGAAAGCAACCATGTTGTGGCACTTTTGCACTCCCTTTTGGATGCCTTTCACAGCTCCAGTGTGCCTGGAACTCAGGGCTTCCTGATTTTAAAAATCCTAGCCCTAGGCCGAACCCCAACCCTAAGACGAGAAAGGCAAATCAGCCAGGAATTAGGCATGTCCCCAAGGAAAAAGCTGTGGAGGCAGGCACGTTGTGGTACTTTTGCGCTCTTCTTGGGTAGTCCTTCGCAGCTGCTGTGTTCTTGGAGCTCAGGGCTTTCTGGTTAATAGAACCCTTACCCTAGGCGTAACTCAAACCTTGACCCTAGGAAGGAAAATCAGCCTATGGTTCGGGATGGTCTCATGGAAATAGCAGCAGAGGCAACCAAGTTGTGTAACTTTTGCGGCCCTCTTGGGATGCCTTTAACAGCTGCAGAGTGCCTGGAGCCCAGGGCTTCCTGGTTTTAAAAGTCCTAGGCCTAAGCCTAACAGTAACCCTAGGAAGGTAAATCAGCCGCGTATTAGGGTTCTTCCTAAGGGAAAAGCCGTGAAAGCAGCCATGTTGTGGCACTTCTGCACTCCCTTTGGGATGCCTTTGGCAGATGCAGTAAGCCTGGAACTCAGGGCTTCCTAGTTAAAAAAATCATAGCCCTAGGCCGAACCCCAACCCTAAGAAGAGAAAGGCAAATCAGCCAGGAATTAGACATGTCCCCAAGGAAAAAGCTGTGGAGGCAGGCATGTTGTGGTACTTTTGCGCTCTTCTTGGGTAGTCCTTCGCAGCTGCTGTGTTCTTGGAACTCAGGGCTTTCTGGTTAATAGAACCGTTACCCTAGGCGTAACTCAAACCTTCACCCTAGGAAGGAAAATCAGCCTATGGTTCGGGATGGTCTCATGAGAATAGAAGCAGAGGCAGCCAAGTTGTGTCACTTCTGCGGCCCTCTTGGGATGCCTTTAACAGCTGCATGTGCCTGGAGCCCAGGGCTTCCTGGTTTTAAAACTCCTAGGCCTAAGCCTAACAGTAACCCTAGGAAGGTAAATCAGCCGGGTATTAGGGTTCTTCCTAAGGGAAAAGCCGTGAAAGCAGCCATGTTGTGGCACTTCTGCACTCCCTTTGGGATGCCTTTGGCAGATGCAGTAAGCCTGGAACTCAGGGCTTCCTAGTTAAAAAACTCCAAGCCCTAGGCTGAACCCTAACCCTAACCCTAGGCAGATAAATCAGCCTAGGTATAGGGATGGTGCCAAGGAAAAAGCTGTGAAAGCTGCCATGTTGTTGCACTTTTGTACTCCCCTTGGGATGCCTTGAACAGCTGCAGTGTGCCTGGATCTAAGGGCTTCCTAGTTTTAAAAATCCTAGCCCAAGGCCTAAGCCTTACAGTAACCCTGGGAAGGGAAATCAGCCTGGTGTTAAGCTTCTTGCCAAGGAAAAAGCCGTGAAAGCAACCATGTTGTGGCACTTTTGCACTCCCTTTTGGATGCCTTTCACAGCTCCAGTGTGCCTGGAACTCAGGGCTTCCTGATTTTAAAAATCCTAGCCCTAGGCCGAACCCCAACCCTAAGACGAGAAAGGCAAATCAGCCAGGAATTAGGCATGTCCCCAAGGAAAAAGCTGTGGAGGCAGGCATGTTGTGGTACTTTTCCGCTCTTCTTGGCTAGTCCTTCGCAGCTGCTGTGTTCTTGGAACTCAGGGCTTTCTGGTTAATAGAACCCTTACCCTAGGCATAACTCAAACCTTAACCCTAGGAAGGAAAATCAGCCTATGGTTCGGGATGGTCTCATGGAAATAGCAGTGGTGGCAGCCAAGTTGTGTCACTTTTGCGCTCCCCTTGGGATGCCTTTAACAGCTGCATGTGCCTGGAGCCCAGGGCTTCCTGGTTTTAAAAGTCCTAGGCCTAAGCCTAACAGTAACCCTAGGAAGGTAAATCAGCCGCGTATTAGGGTTCTTCCTAAGGGAAAAGCCGTGAAAGCAGCCATGTTGTGGCACTTCTGCACTCCCTTTGGGATGCCTTTGGCAGATGCAGTAAGCCTGGAACTCAGGGCTTCCTAGTTAAAAAACGCCAAGCCCTAGGCTGAACCCTAACCCTAACCCTAGGCAGATAAATCAGCCTAGGTATAGGGATGGTGCCAAGGAAAAAGCTGTGAAAGCTGCCATGTTGTTGAACTTTTGTACTCCCCTTGGGATGCCTTGAACAGCTGCAGTGTTCCTGGATCTAAGGGCTTCCTAGTTTTAAAAATCCTAGCCCTAGGCCTAAGCCTAACAGTAACCCTGGGAAGGGAAATCAGCCTGGTGTTAAGCTTCTTGCCAAGGAAAAAGCCGTGAAAGCAACCATGTTGTGGCACTTTTGCACTCCCTTTTGGATGCCTTTCACAGCTCCAGTGTGCCTGGAACTCAGGGCTTCCTAGTTAAAAAAATCCTAGCCCTAGGCCGAACCCCAACCCTAAGACGAGAAAGGCAAATCAGCGAGGAATTAGGCATGTCCCCAAGGAAAAAGCTGTGGAGGCAGGCACGTTGTGGTACTTTTGCGCTCTTCTTGGGTAGTCCTTCGCAGCTGCTGTGTTCTTGGAACTGTGGGCTTTCTGGTTAATAGAACTCTTACCCTAGGCGTAACTCAAACCTTAACCCTAGGAAGGAAAATCAGCCTATGGTTCGGGATGGTCTCATGAGAATAGAAGCAGAGGCAGCCAAGTTGTGTCACTTCTGCAGCCCTCTTGGGATGCCTTTAACAGCTGCATGTGCCTGGAGCGCAGGGCTTCCTGGTTTTAAAAGTCCTAGGCCTAAGCCTAACAGTAACCCTAGGAAGGTAAATCAGCCGCGTATTAGGGTTCTTCCTAAGGGAAAAGCCGTGAAAGCAGCCATGTTGTGGCACTTTTGCACTCCCTTTGGGATGCTTTTGGCAGATGAAGTAAGCCTGGAACTCAGGGCTTCCTAGTTAAAAAAATCCTAGCCCTAGGCCGAACCCCAACCCTAAGACGAGAAAGGCAAATCAGCCAGGAATTAGGCATGTCCCCAAGGAAAAAGCTGTGGAGGCAGGCACGTTGTGGTACTTTTGCGCTCATCTTGGGTAGTCCTTCGCAGCTGCTGTGTTCTTGGAACTCAGGGCTTTCTGGTTAATAGAACTCTTACCCTAGGCGTAACTCAAACCTTAACCCTAGGAAGGAAATTCAGCCTATGGTTCGGGATGGTCTCATGGAAATATCAGTGGTGGCAGCCAAGTTGTGTCACTTTTGCGCTCCCCTTGGGATGCCTTTCGCAGCTGCAGAGTGCCTGGAGCCCAGGGCTTCCTGGTTTTAAAAGTCCTAGGCCTAAGCCTAACAGTAACCCTAGGAAGGTAAATCAGCCGCGTATTAGGGTTCTTCCTAAGGGAAAAGCCGTGATAGCAGCCATGTTGTGGCACTTTTGCACACCCTTTGGGATGCCTTTGGCAGATGCAGTAAGCCTGGAACTCAGGGCTTCCTAGTTAAAAAAATCCTAGCCCTAGGCCGAACCCCAACCCTAAGACGAGAAAGGCAAATCAGCCAGGAATTAGGCATGTCCCCAAGGAAAAAGCTGTGGAGGCAGGCATGTTGTGGTACTTTTGCCCTCTTCTTGGCTAGTCCTTCGCAGCTGCTGTGTTCTTGGAACTCAGGTCTTTCTGGTTAATAGACCTCTTACCCTAGGCGTAACTCAAACATTAACCCTAGGAGGGAAAATCAGCCTATGGTTCGGGATGGTCTCATGAGAATACAAGTAGAGGCAGCCAAGATGTGTCACTTCTGCGGCCCTCTTGGGATGCCTTTCGCAGCTGCAGTGTGCCTGAAGCCCAGGGCTTCCTGGTTTTAAAAGTCCTAGGTCTAAGCCTAACAGTAACCCTAGGAAGGTAAATCAGCCAGGTATTAGGGTTCTTCCTAAGGGAAAAGCTGTGAAAGCAGCCATGTTGTGGCACTTTTGCACTCCCTTTGGGATGCCTTTGGCAGATGCAGTAAGCCTGGAACTCAGGGCTTCCTGGTTAAAAAACTCCAAGCCCTAGGCTGAAGCCTAACCCTAACCCTAGGCAGATAAATCAGCCTAGGTATAGGGATAGTGCCAAGGAAAAAGCTGTGAAAGCTGCCATGTTGTTGCACTTTTGTACTCCCCTTGGGATGCCTTGAACAGCTGCAGTGTGCCTGGATCTAAGGGCTTCCTAGTTTTAAAAATCCTGGCCCTAGTCCTAAGCATAACAGTAACCCTGGCAAGGGAAATCAGCCTGGTGTTAAGCTTCTTGCCAAGGAAAAAGCCGTGAAACCAACCATGTTGTGGCACTTTTGCACTCCCTTTTGGATGTCTTTCACAGGTCCAGTGTGCCTGGAACTCAGGGCTTCCTGATTTTAAAAGTCCTAGCCCTAGGCCGAACCCCAACCCTAAGACGAGAAAGGCAAATCAGCCAGGAATTAGGCATGTCCCCAAGGAAAAAGCTGTGGAGGCAGGCATGTTGTGGTACTTTTGCGCTCTTCTTGGGTAGTCCTTCGCAGCTGCTGTGTTCTTGGAACTCAGGGCTTTCTGGTTAATAGAACCCTTACCCTAGGCGTAACTCAAACCTTAACCCTAGGAATGAAAATCAGCCTATGGTTCGGGATGGTCTCATGGAAATATCAGTGGTGGCAGCCAAGTTGTGTCACTTTTGCGCTCCCCTTGGGATGCCTTTCGCAGCTGCAGTGTGCCTGGAGCCCAGGGCTTCCTGGTTTTAAAAGTCCTAGGCCTAAGCCTAACAGTAACCCTAGGAAGGTAAATCAGCCGCGTATTAGGGTTCTTCCTAAGGGGAAAGCCGTGAAAGCAGCCATGTTGTGGCACTTCTGCACTCCCTTTGGGATGCCTTTGGCAGATGAAGTAAGCCTGGAACTCAGGGCTTCCTAGTTAAAAAAATCCTAGCCCTAGGCCGAACCCCAACCCTAAGACGAGAAAGGCAAATCAGCCAGGAATTAGGCATGTCCCCAAGGAAAAAGCGGTGGAGGCAGGCACGTTGTGGTACTTTTGCGCTCTTCTTGGGTAGTCCTTCGCAGCTGCTGTGTTCTTGGAACTGTGGGCTTTCTGGTTAATAGAACTCTTACCCTAGGCGTAACTCAAACCTTAACCCTAGGAAGGAAAATCAGCCTATGGTTCGGGATGGTCTCATGAGAATAGCAGCAGAGGCAGCCAAGTTGTGTCACTTCTGTGGCCCTCTTGGGATGCCTTTAACAGCTGCAGTGTGCCTGGAGCCCAGGGCTTCCTGGTTTTAAAAGTCCTAGGCCTAAGCCTAACAGTAACCCTAGGAAGGTAAATCAGCCGCGTATTAGGGTTCTTCCTAAGGGAAAAGCCGTGAAAGCAGCCATGTTGTGGCACTTTGGCACTCCCGTTGGGATACTTTTGGCAGATGAAGTAAGCCTGGAACTCAGGGCTTCCTAGTTAAAAAAATCCTAGCCCTAGGCCGAACCCCAACCCTAAGAGGAGAAAGGCAAATCAGCCAGGAATTAGGCATGTCCCCAAGGAAAAAGCTGTGGAGGCAGGCATGTTGTGGTACTTTTGCGCTCTTCTTGGGTAGTCCTTCGCAGCTGCTGTGTTCTTGGAACTCAGGGCTTTCTGGTTAATAGAACTCTTACCCTAGGCGTAACTCAAACCTTAACCCTAGGAAGGAAAATCAGCCTATGGTTCGGGATGGTCTCATGAGAATAGCAGCAGAGGCAGCCAAGTTGTGTCACTTCTGCGGCCCTCTTGGGATGCCTTTAACAGCTGCATGTGCCTGGAGCCCAGGGCTTCCTGGTTTTAAAAGTCCTAGGCCTAAGCCTAACAGTAACCCTAGGAAGGTAAATCAGCCGCGTATTAGGGTTCTTCCTAAGGGAAAAGCCGTGAAAGCAGCCATGTTGTGGCACTTTTGCACTCCCTTTGGGATGCTTTTGGCAGATGAAGTAAGCCTGGAACTCAGGGCTTCCTAGTTAAAAAAATGCTAGCCCTAGGCCGAACCCCAACCCTAAGACGAGAAAGGCAAATCAGCCAGGAATTAGGCATGTCCCCAAGCAAAAAGCTGTGGAGGCAGGCACGTTGTGGTACTTTTGCGCTCATCTTGGGTAGTCCTTCGCAGCTGCTGTGTTCTTGGAACTCAGGGCTTTCTGGTTAATAGAACCCTTACCCCAGGCGTAACTCAAACCTTAACCCTAGGAAGGAAAATCAGCCTATGTTTCGGGATGGTCTCATGAGAATAGCAGCAGAGGCAGCCAAGTTGTGTCACTTTTGCGCTCCCCTTGGGATGCCTTGAACAGCTGCAGTGTGCCTGGAGCCCAGGGCTTCCTGGTTTTAAAAGTCCTAGGCCTAAGCCTAACAGTAACCCTAGGAAGGTAAATCAGCCGCGTATTAGGGTTCTTCCTAAGGGAAAAGCCGTGAAAGCAGCCATGTTGTGGCACTTCTGCACTCCCTTTGGGATGCCTTTGGCAGATGCAGTAAGCCTGGAACTCAGGGCTTCCTAGTTAAAAATATCCTAGCCCTAGGCCGAACCCCAACCCTAAGACGAGAAAGGCAAATCAGCCAGGAATTAGGCATGTCCCCAAGGAAAAAGCGGTGGAGGCAGGCATGTTGTGGTACTTTTGCGCTCTTCTTGGGTAGTCCTTCGCAGCTGCTGTGTTCTTGGAACTCAGGGCTTTCTGGTTAATAGAACCCTTACCCTAGGCGTAACTCAAACCTTAACCCTAGGAAGGAAATTCAGCCTATGGTTCGGGATGGTCTCATGGAAATATCAGTGGTGGCAGCCAAGTTGTGTCACTTTTGCGCTCCCCTTGGGATGCCTTTCGCAGCTGCAGAGTGCCTGGAGCCCAGGGCTTCCTGGTTTTAAAAGTCCTAGGCCTAAGCCTAACAGTAACCCTAGGAAGGTAAATCAGCCGCGTATTAGGGTTCTTCCTAAGGGGAAAGCCGTGAAAGCAGCCATGTTGTGGCACTTCTGCACTCCCTTTGGGATGCCTTTGGCAGATGAAGTAAGCCTGGAACTCAGGGCTTCCTAGTTAAAAAAATCCTAGCCCTAGGCCGAACCCCAACCCTAAGACGAGAAAGGCAAATCAGCCAGGAATTAGGCATGTCCCCAAGGAAAAAGCTGTGGAGGCAGGCACGTTGTGGTACTTTTGCGCTCTTCTTGGGTAGTCCTTCGCAGCTGCTGTGTTCTTGGAACTGTGGTCTTTCTGGTTAATAGAACTCTTACCCTAGGCGTAACTCAAACCTTAACCCTAGGAAGGAAAATCAGCCTATGGTTCGGGATGGTCTCATGAGAATAGCAGCAGAGACAGCCAAGTTGTGTCACTTCTGTGGCCCTCTTGGGATGCCTTTAACAGCTGCAGTGTGCCTGGAGCCCAGGGCTTCCTGGTTTTAAAAGTCCTAGGCCTAAGCCTAACAGTAACCCTAGGAAGGTAAATCAGCCGCGTATTAGGGTTCTTCCTAAGGGAAAAGCCGTGAAAGCAGCCATGTTGTGGCACTTTGGCACTCCTATTGGGATGCCTTTGGCAGATGCAGTAAGCCTGGAACTCAGGGCTTCCTGGTTAAAAAACGCCAAGCCCTAGGCTGAACCCTAACCCTAACCCTAGGCAGATAAATCAGCCTAGGTATAGGGATGGTGCCAAGGAAAAAGCTGTGAAAGCTGCCATGTTGTTGAACTTTTGTACTCCCCTTGGGATGCCTTGAACAGCTGCAGTGTGCCTGGATCTAAGGGCTTCCTAGTTTTAAAAATCCTAGCCCTAGGCCTAAGCCTAACAGTAACCCTGGGAAGGGAAATCAGCCTGGTGTTAAGCTTCTTGCCAAGGAAAAAGCCGTGAAAGCAACCATGTTGTGGCACTTTTGCACTCCCTTTTGGATGCCTTTCACAGCTCCAGTGTGCCTGGAACTCAGGGCTTCCTAGTTAAAAAAATCCTAGCCCTAGGCCGAACCCCAACCCTAAGACGAGAAAGGCAAATCAGCCAGGAATTAGGCATGTCCCCAAGGAAAAAGCTGTGGAGGCAGGCATGTTGTGGTACTTTTGCGCTCTTCTTGGGTAGTCCTTCGCAGCTGCTGTGTTCTTGGAACTGTGGGCTTTCTGGTTAATAGAACTCTTACCCTAGGCGTAACTCAAACCTTAAGCCTAGGAAGGAACATCAGCCTATGGTTCGGGATGGTCTCATGAGAATAGAAGCAGAGGCAGCCAAGTTGTGTCACTTCTGCGGCCCTCTTGGGATGCCTTTAACAGCTGCATGTGCCTGGAGCCCAGGGCTTCCTGGTTTTAAAAGTCCTAGGCCTAAGCCTAACAGTAACCCTAGGAAGGTAAATCAGCCGCGTATTAGGGTTCTTCCTAAGGGAAAAGCCGTGAAAGCAGCCATGTTGTGGCACTTTTGCACTCCCTTTGGGATGCTTTTGGCAGATGAAGTAAGCCTGGAACTCAGGGCTTCCTAGTTAAAAAAATCCTAGCCCTAGGCCGAACCCCAACCCTAAGACGAGAAAGGCAAATCAGCCAGGAATTAGGCATGTCCCCAAGGAAAAAGCTGTGGAGGCAGGCACGTTGTGGTACTTTTGCGCTCATCTTGGGTAGTCCTTCGCAGCTGCTGTGTTCTTGGAACTCAGGGCTTTCTGGTTAATAGAACTCTTACCCTAGGCGTAACTCAAACCTTAACCCTAGGAAGGAAATTCAGCCTATGGTTCGGGATGGTCTCATGGAAATATCAGTGGTGGCAGCCAAGTTGTGTCACTTTTGCGCTCCCCTTGGGATGCCTTTCGCAGCTGCAGAGTGCCTGGAGCCCAGGGCTTCCTGGTTTTAAAAGTCCTAGGCCTAAGCCTAACAGTAACCCTAGGAAGGTAAATCAGCCGCGTATTAGGGTTCTTCCTAAGGGAAAAGCCGTGATAGCAGCCATGTTGTGGCACTTTTGCACACCCTTTGGGATGCCTTTGGCAGATGCAGTAAGCCTGGAACTCAGGGCTTCCTAGTTAAAAAAATCCTAGCCCTAGGCCGAACCCCAACCCTAAGACGAGAAAGGCAAATCAGCCAGGAATTAGGCATGTCCCCAAGGAAAAAGCTGTGGAGGCAGGCATGTTGTGGTACTTTTGCCCTCTTCTTGGCTAGTCCTTCGCAGCTGCTGTGTTCTTGGAACTCAGGTCTTTCTGGTTAATAGACCTCTTACCCTAGGCGTAACTCAAACATTAACCCTAGGAGGGAAAATCAGCCTATGGTTCGGGATGGTCTCATGAGAATACAAGTAGAGGCAGCCAAGATGTGTCACTTCTGCGGCCCTCTTGGGATGCCTTTCGCAGCTGCAGTGTGCCTGAAGCCCAGGGCTTCCTGGTTTTAAAAGTCCTAGGTCTAAGCCTAACAGTAACCCTAGGAAGGTAAATCAGCCAGGTATTAGGGTTCTTCCGAAGGGAAAAGCTGTGAAAGCAGCCATGTTGTGGCACTTTTGCACTCCCTTTGGGATGCCTTTGGCAGATGCAGTAAGCCTGGAACTCAGGGCTTCCTGGTTAAAAAACTCCAAGCCCTAGGCTGAAGCCTAACCCTAACCCTAGGCAGATAAATCAGCCTAGGTATAGGGATAGTGCCAAGGAAAAAGCTGTGAAAGCTGCCATGTTGTTGCACTTTTGTACTCCCCTTGGGATGCCTTGAACAGCTGCAGTGTGCCTGGATCTAAGGGCTTCCTAGTTTTAAAAATCCTGGCCCTAGTCCTAAGCATAACAGTAACCCTGGCAAGGGAAATCAGCCTGGTGTTAAGCTTCTTGCCAAGGAAAAAGCCGTGAAACCAACCATGTTGTGGCACTTTTGCACTCCCTTTTGGATGTCTTTCACAGGTCCAGTGTGCCTGGAACTCAGGGCTTCCTGATTTTAAAAGTCCTAGCCCTAGGCCGAACCCCAACCCTAAGACGAGAAAGGCAAATCAGCCAGGAATTAGGCATGTCCCCAAGGAAAAAGCTGTGGAGGCAGGCATGTTGTGGTACTTTTGCGCTCTTCTTGGGTAGTCCTTCGCAGCTGCTGTGTTCTTGGAACTCAGGGCTTTCTGGTTAATAGAACCCTTACCCTAGGCGTAACTCAAACCTTAACCCTAGGAATGAAAATCAGCCTATGGTTCGGGATGGTCTCATGGAAATATCAGTGGTGGCAGCCAAGTTGTGTCACTTTTGCGCTCCCCTTGGGATGCCTTTCGCAGCTGCAGTGTGCCTGGAGCCCAGGGCTTCCTGGTTTTAAAAGTCCTAGGCCTAAGCCTAACAGTAACCCTAGGAAGGTAAATCAGCCGCGTATTAGGGTTCTTCCTAAGGGGAAAGCCGTGAAAGCAGCCATGTTGTGGCACTACTGCACTCCCTTTGGGATGCCTTTGGCAGATGAAGTAAGCCTGGAACTCAGGGCTTCCTAGTTAAAAAAATCCTAGCCCTAGGCCGAACCCCAACCCTAAGACGAGAAAGGCAAATCAGCCAGGAATTAGGCATGTCCCCAAGGAAAAAGCTGTGGAGGCAGGCACGTTGTGGTACTTTTGCGCTCTTCTTGGGTAGTCCTTCGCAGCTGCTGTGTTCTTGGAACTGTGGGCTTTCTGGTTAATAGAACTCTTACCCTAGGCGTAACTCAAACCTTCACCCTAGGAAGGAAAATCAGCCTATGGTTCGGGATGGTCTCATGAGAATAGCAGCAGAGGCAGCCAAGTTGTGTCACTTCTGTGGCCCTCTTGGGATGCCTTTAACAGCTGCAGTGTGCCTGGAGCCCAGGGCTTCCTGGTTTTAAAAGTCCTAGGCCTAAGCCTAACAGTAACCCTAGGAAGGTAAATCAGCCGCGTATTAGGGTTCTTCCTAAGGGAAAAGCCGTGAAAGCAGCCATGTTGTGGCACTTTGGCACTCCCTTTGGGATACTTTTGGCAGATGAAGTAAGCCTGGAACTCAGGGCTTCCTAGTTAAAAAAATCCTAGCCCTAGGCCGAACCCCAACCCTAAGAGGAGAAAGGCAAATCAGCCAGGAATTAGGCATGTCCCCAAGGAAAAAGCTGTGGAGGCAGGCACGTTGTGGTACTTTTGCGCTCTTCTTGGGTAGTCCTTCGCAGCTGCTGTGTTCTTGGAACTCAGGGCTTTCTGGTTAATAGAACTCTTACCCTAGGCGTAACTCAAACCTTAACCCTAGGAAGGAAAATCAGCCTATGGTTCGGGATGGTCTCATGAGAATAGCAGCAGAGGCAGCCAAGTTGTGTCACTTCTGCGGCCCTCTTGGGATGCCTTTAACAGCTGCATGTGCCTGGAGCCCAGGGCTTCCTGGTTTTAAAAGTCCTAGGCCTAAGCCTAACAGTAACCCTAGGAAGGTAAATCAGCCGCGTATTAGGGTTCTTCCTAAGGGAAAAGCCGTGAAAGCAGCCATGTTGTGGCACTTTTGCACTCCCTTTGGGATGCTTTTGGCAGATGAAGTAAGCCTGGAACTCAGGGCTTCCTAGTTAAAAAAATGCTAGCCCTAGGCCGAACCCCAACCCTAAGACGAGAAAGGCAAATCAGCCAGGAATTAGGCATGTCCCCAAGCAAAAAGCTGTGGAGGCAGGCACGTTGTGGTACTTTTGCGCTCATCTTGGGTAGTCCTTCGCAGCTGCTGTGTTCTTGGAACTCAGGGCTTTCTGGTTAATAGAACCCTTACCCCAGGCGTAACTCAAACCTTAACCCTAGGAAGGAAAATCAGCCTATGTTTCGGGATGGTCTCATGAGAATAGCAGCAGAGGCAGCCAAGTTGTGTCACTTTTGCGCTCCCCTTGGGATGCCTTGAACAGCTGCAGTGTGCCTGGAGCCCAGGGCTTCCTGGTTTTAAAAGTCCTAGGCCTAAGCCTAACAGTAACCCTAGGAAGGTAAATCAGCCGCGTATTAGGGTTCTTCCTAAGGGAAAAGCCGTGAAAGCAGCCATGTTGTGGCACTTCTGCACTCCCTTTGGGATGCCTTTGGCAGATGCAGTAAGCCTGGAACTCAGGGCTTCCTAGTTAAAAAAATCCTAGCCCTAGGCCGAACCCCAACCCTAAGACGAGAAAGGCAAATCAGCCAGGAATTAGGCATGTCCCCAAGCAAAAAGCTGTGGAGGCAGGCACGTTGTGGTACTTTTGCGCTCATCTTGGGTAGTCCTTCGCAGCTGCTGTGTTCTTGGAACTCAGGGCTTTCTGGTTAATAGAACCGTTACCCTAGGCGTAACTCAAACCTTAACCCTAGGAAGGAAAATCAGCCTATGTTTCGGGATGGTCTCATGAGAATAGCAGCAGAGGCAGCCAAGTTGTGTCACTTTTGCGCTCCCCTTGGGATGCCTTGAACAGCTGCAGTGTGCCTGGAGCCCAGGGCTTCCTGGTTTTAAAAGTCCTAGGCCTAAGCCTAACAGTAACCCTAGGAAGGTAAATCAGCCGCGTATTAGGGTTCTTCCTAAGGGAAAAGCCGTGAAAGCAGCCATGTTGTGGCACTTCTGCACTCCCTTTGGGATGCCTTTGGCAGATGCAGTAAGCCTGGAACTCAGGGCTTCCTAGTTAAAAATATCCTAGCCCTAGGCCGAACCCCAACCCTAAGACGAGAAAGGCAAATCAGCCAGGAATTAGGCATGTCCCCAAGGAAAAAGCGGTGGAGGCAGGCATGTTGTGGTACTTTTGCGCTCTTCTTGGGTAGTCCTTCGCAGCTGCTGTGTTCTTGGAACTCAGGGCTTTCTGGTTAATAGAACCCTTACCCTAGGCGTAACTCAAACCTTAACCCTAGGAAGGAAATTCAGCCTATGGTTCGGGATGGTCTCATGGAAATATCAGTGGTGGCAGCCAAGTTGTGTCACTTTTGCGCTCCCCTTGGGATGCCTTTCGCAGCTGCAGAGTGCCTGGAGCCCAGGGCTTCCTGGTTTTAAAAGTCCTAGGCCTAAGCCTAACAGTAACCCTAGGAAGGTAAATCAGCCGCGTATTAGGGTTCTTCCTAAGGGGAAAGCCGTGAAAGCAGCCATGTTGTGGCACTTCTGCACTCCCTTTGGGATGCCTTTGGCAGATGAAGTAAGCCTGGAACTCAGGGCTTCCTAGTTAAAAAAATCCTAGCCCTAGGCCGAACCCCAACCCTAAGACGAGAAAGGCAAATCAGCCAGGAATTAGGCATGTCCCCAAGGAAAAAGCTGTGGAGGCAGGCACGTTGTGGTACTTTTGCGCTCTTCTTGGGTAGTCCTTCGTAGCTGCTGTGTTCTTGGAACTGTGGGCTTTCTGGTTAATAGAACTCTTACCCTAGGCGTAACTCAAACCTTAACCCTAGGAAGGAAAATCAGCCTATGGTTCGGGATGGTCTCATGAGAATAGCAGCAGAGACAGCCAAGTTGTGTCACTTCTGTGGCCCTCTTGGGATGCCTTTAACAGCTGCAGTGTGCCTGGAGCCCAGGGCTTCCTGGTTTTAAAAGTCCTAGGCCTAAGCCTAACAGTAACCCTAGGAAGGTAAATCAGCCGCGTATTAGGGTTCTTCCTAAGGGAAAAGCCGTGAAAGCAGCCATGTTGTGGCACTTTGGCACTCCTATTGGGATACTTTTGGCAGATGAAGTAAGCCTGGAACTCAGGGCTTCCTAGTTAAAAAAATCCTAGCCCTAGGCCGAACCCCAACCCTAAGACGAGAAAGGCAAATCAGCCAGGAATTAGGCATGTCCCCAAGGAAAAAGCTGTGGAGGCAGGCACGTTGTGGTACTTTTGCGCTCTTCTTGGGTAGTCCTTCGCAGCTGCTGTGTTCTTGGAACTCAGGGCTTTCTGGTTAATAGAACTCTTACCCTAGGCGTAACTCAAACCTTAACCCTAGGAAGGAAAATCAGCCTATGGTTCGGGATGGTCTCATGAGAATAGCAGCAGAGGCAGCCAAGTTGTGTCACTTTTGGGGCCCTCTTGGGATGCCTTTAACAGCTGCATGTGCCTGGAGCCCAGGGCTTCCTGGTTTTAAAAGTCCTAGGCCTAAGCCTAACAGTAACCCTAGGAAGGTAAATCAGCCGCGTATTAGGGTTCTTCCTAAGGGAAAAGCCGTGAAAGCAGCCATGTTGTGGCACTTCTGCACTCCCTTTGGGATGCCTTTGGCAGATGCAGTAAGCCTGGAACTCAGGGCTTCCTAGTTAAAAAAATCCTAGCCCTAGGCCGAACCCCAACCCTAAGACGAGAAAGGCAAATCAGCCAGGAATTAGGCATGTCCCCAAGGAAAAAGCTGTGGAGGCAGGCATGTTGTGGTACTTTTGCGCTCTTCTTGGGTAGTCCTTCGCAGCTGCTGTGTTCTTGGAACTCAGGGCTTTCTGGTTAATAGAACCCTTACCCTAGGCGTAACTCAAACCTTCACCCTAGGAAGGAAAATCAGCCCATGGTTCGGGATGGTCTCATGGAAATATCAGTGGTGGCAGCCAAGTTGTGTCACTTTTGCGCTCCCCTTGGGATGCCTTTCGCAGCTGCAGAGTGCCTGGAGCCCAGGGCTTCCTGGTTTTAAAAGTCCTAGGCCTAAGCCTAACAGTAACCCTAGGAAGGTAAATCAGCCGCGTATTTGGGTTCTTCCTAAGGGAAAAGCCGTGATAGCAGCCATGTTGTGGCACTTTTGCACACCCTTTGGGATGCCTTTGGCAGATGCAGTAAGCCTGGAACTCAGGGCTTCCTAGTTAAAAAAATCCTAGCCCTAGGCCGAACCCCAACCCTAAGACGAGAAAGGCAAATCAGCCAGGAATTAGGCATGTCCCCAAGGAAAAAGCTTTGGAGGCAGGCATGTTGTGGTACTTTTGCGCTCTTCTTGGCTAGTCCTTCGCAGCTGCTGTGTTCTTGGAACTCAGGTCTTTCTGGTTAATAGACCTCTTACCCTAGGCGTAACTCAAACATTAACCCTAGGAAGGAAAATCAGCCTATGATTCGGGATGGTCTCATGAGAATAGAAGTAGAGGCAGCCAAGATGTGTCACTTCTGCGGCCCTCTTGGGATGCCTTTAACAGCAGCAGTGTGCCTGAAGCCCAGGGCTTCCTGGTTTTAAAAGTCCTAGGTCTAAGCCTAACAGTAACCCTAGGAAGGTAAATCAGCCAGGTATAAGGGTTCTTCCTAAGGGAAAAGCTGTGAAAGCAGCCATGTTGTGGCACTTTTGCACTCCCTTTGGGATGCCTTTGGCAGATGCAGTAAGCCTGGAACTCAGGGCTTCCTGGTTAAAAAACTCCAAGCCCTAGGCTGAAGCCTAACCCTAACCCTAGGCAGATAAATCAGCCTAGGTATAGGGATAGTGCCAAGGAAAAAGCTGTGAAAGCTGCCATGTTGTTGCACTTTTGTACTCCCCTTGGGATGCCTTGAACAGCTGCAGTGTGCCTGGATCTAAGGGCTTCCTAGTTTTAAAAATCCTAGCCCTAGGCCTAAGCCTAACAGTAACCCTGGGAAGGGAAATCAGCCTGGTGTTAAGCTTCTTGCCAAGGAAAAAGCCGTGAAACCAACCATGTTGTGGCACTTTTGCACTCCCTTTTGGATGTCTTTCACAGCTCCAGTGTGCCTGGAACTCAGGGCTTCCTGATTTTAAAAGTCCTAGCCCTAGTCCGAACCCCAACCCTAAGACGAGAAAGGCAAATCAGCCAGGAATTAGGCATGTCCCCAAGGAAAAAGCTGTGGAGGCAGGCATGTTTTGGTACTTTTGCGCTCTTCTTGGCTAGTCCTTCGCAGCTGCTGTGTTCTTGGAACTCAGGGCTTTCTGGTTAATAGAACCCGTACCCTAGGCGTAACTCAAACCTTAACCCTAGGAAGGAAAATCAGCCTATGGTTCGGGATGGTCTCATGGAAATATCAGTGGTGGCAGCCAAGTTGTGTCACTTTTGCGCTCCCCTTGGGATGCCTTTCGCAGCTGCAGTGTGCCTGGAGCCCAGGGCTTCCTGGTTTTAAAAGTCCTAGGCCTAAGCCTAACAGTAACCCTAGGAAGGTAAATCAGCCGTGTATTAGGGTTCTTCCTAAGGGGAAAGCCGTGAAAGCAGCCATGTTGTGGCACTTCTGCACTCCCTTTGGGATGCCTTTGCAGATGAAGTAAGCCTGGAACTCAGGGCTTCCTAGTTAAAAAAATCCTAGCCCTAGGCCGAACCCCAACCCTAAGACGAGAAAGGCAAATCAGCCAGGAATTAGGCATGTCCCCAAGGAAAAAGCTGTGGAGGCAGGCACGTTGTGGTACTTTTGCGCTCTTCTTGGCTAGTCCTTCGCAGCTGCTGTGTTCTTGGAACTGTGGGCTTTCTGGTTAATAGAACTCTTACCCTAGGCGTAACTCAAACCTTAACCCTAGGAAGGAAAATCAGCCTATGGTTCGGGATGGTCTCATGGAAATATCAGTGGTGGCAGCCAAGTTGTGTCACTTTTGCGCTCCCCTTGGGATGCCTTTCGCAGCTGCAGTGTGCCTGGAGCCCAGGGCTTCCTGGTTTTAAAAGTCCTAGGCCTAAGCCTAACAGTAACCCTAGGAAGGTAAATCAGCCGCGTATTAGGGTTCTTCCTAAGGGGAAAGCCGTGAAAGCAGCCATGTTGTGGCACTTCTGCACTCCCTTTGGGATGCCTTTGGCAGATGAAGTAAGCCTGGAACTCAGGGCTTCCTAGTTAAAAATATCCTAGCCCTAGGCCGAACCCCAACCCTAAGACGAGAAAAGCAAATCAGCCAGGAATTAGGCATGTCCCCAAGGAAAAAGCTGTGGAGGCAGGCACGTTGTGGTACTTTTGCGCTCTTCTTGGGTAGTCCTTCGCAGCTGCTGTGTTCTTGGAACTCAGGGCTTTCTGGTTAATAGAACTCTTACCCTAGGCGTAACTCAAACCTTAACCCTAGGAAGGAAAATCAGCCTATGGTTCGGGATGGTCTCATGAGAATAGCAGCAGAGGCAGCCAAGTTGTGTCACTTTTGCGCTCGCCTTGGGATGCCTTGAACAGCTGCAGTGTGCCTGGAGCCCAGGGCTTCCTGGTTTTAAAAGTCCTAGGCCTAAGCCTAACAGTAACCCTAGGAAGGTAAATCAGCCGCGTATTAGGGTTCTTCCTAAGGGAAAAGCCGTGAAAGCAGCCATGTTGTGGCACTTCTGCACTCCCTTTGGGATGCCTTTGGCAGATGCAGTAAGCCTGGAACTCAGGGCTTCCTAGGTAAAAAAATCCTAGCCCTAGGCCGAACCCCAACCCTAAGACGAGAAAGGCAAATCAGCCAGGAATTAGGCATGTCCCCAAGGAAAAAGCTGTGGAGGCAGGCATGTTGTGGTACTTTTGCGCTCTTCTTGGGTAGTCCTTCGCAGCTGCTGTGTTCTTGGAACTCAGGGCTTTCTGGTTAATAGAACCCTTACCCCAGGCGTAACTCAAAACTTCACCCTAGGAAGGAAAATCAGCCTATAATTTGGGATGGTCTCATGGAAATATCAGTGGTGGCAGCCAAGTTGTGTCACTTTTGCGCTCCCCTTGGGATGCCTTTCGCAGCTGCAGTGTGCCTGGAGCCCAGGGCTTCCTGGTTTTAAAAGTCCTAGTCCTAAGCCTAACAGTAACCCTAGGAAGGTAAATCAGCCGCGTATTAGGGTTCTTCCTAAGGGAAAAGCCGTGAAAGCAGCCATGTTGTGGCACTTCTGCACTCCCTTTGGGATGCCTTTGGCAGATGCAGTAAGCCTGGAACTCAGGGCTTCCTGGTTAAAAAACTCCAAGCCCTAGGCTGAACCCTAACCCTAACCCTAGGCAGATAAATCAGCCTAGGTGTAGGGATGGTGCCAAGGAAAAAGCTGTGAAAGCTGCCATGTTGTTGCACTTTTGTACTCCCCTTGGGATGCCTTGAACAGCTGCAGTGTGCCTGGATCTAAGGGCTTTCTAGTTTTAAAAATCCTAGCCCAAGGCCTAAGCCTTACAGTAACCCTGGGAAGGGAAATCAGCCTGGTGTTAAGCTTCTTGCCAAGGAAAAAGCCGTGAAAGCAACCATGTTGTGGCACTTTTGCACTCCCTTTTGGATGTCTTTCACAGGTCCAGTGTGCCTGGAACTCAGGGCTTCCTGATTTTAAAAGTCCTAGCCCTAGGCCGAACCCCAACCCTAAGACGAGAAAGGCAAATCAGCCAGGAATTAGGCATGTCCCCAAGGAAAAAGCTGTGGAGGCAGGCATGTTTTGGTACTTTTGTGCTCTTCTTGGCTAGTCCTTCGCAGCTGCTGTGTTCTTGGAACTCAGGGCTTTCTGGTTAATAGAACCCTTACCCTAGGCGTAACTCAAACCTTAACCCTAGGAAGGAAAATCAGCCTATGGTTCGGGATGGTCTCATGGAAATATCAGTGGTGGCAGCCAAGTTGTGTCACTTCTGCGGCCCTCTTGGGATGCCTTTCGCAGCTGCAGTGTGCCTGGAGCCCAGGGCTTCCTGGTTTTAAAAGTCCTAGGCCTAAGCCTAACAGTAACCCTAGGAAGGTAAATCAGCCGCGTATTAGGGTTCTTCCTAAGGGGAAAGCCGTGAAAGCAGCCATGTTGTGGCACTTCTGCACTCCCTTTGGGATGCCTTTGGCAGATGAAGTAAGCCTGGAACTCAGGGCTTCCTAGTTAAAAATATCCTAGCCCTAGGCCGAACCCCAACCCTAAGACGAGAAAGGCAAATCAGCCAGGAATTAGGCATGTCCCCAAGGAAAAAGCTGTGGAGGCAGGCATGTTGTGGTACTTTTGCGCTCTTCTTGGGTAGTCCTTCGCAGCTGCTGTGTTCTTGGAACTCAGGGCTTTCTGGTTAATAGAACTCTTACCCTAGGCGTAACTCAAACCTTAACCCTAGGAAGGAAAATCAGCCTATGATTCTGGATGGTCTCATGAGAATAGCAGCAGAGGCAGCCAAGTTGTGTCACTTTTGCGCTCCCCTTGGGATGCCTTGAACAGCTGCAGTGTGCCTGGAGCCCAGGGCTTCCTGGTTTTAAAAGTCCTAGGCCTAAGCCTAACAGTAACCCTAGGAAGGTAAATCAGCCGCGTATTAGGGTTCTTCCTAAGGGAAAAGCCGTGAAAGCAGCCATGTTGTGGCACTTCTGCACTCCCTTTGGGATGCCTTTGGCAGATGCAGTAAGCCTGGAACTCAGGGCTTCCTAGTTAAAAAAATCCTAGCCCTAGGCCGAACCCCAACCCTAAGACGAGAAAGGCAAATCAGCCAGGAATTAGGCATGTCCCCAAGGAAAAAGCTGTGGAGGCAGGCATGTTGTGGTACTTTTGCGCTCTTCTTGGGTAGTCCTTCGCAGCTGCTGTGTTCTTGGAACTCAGGGCTTTCTGGTTAATAGAACCCTTACCCCAGGCGTAACTCAAACCTTCACCCTAGGAAGGAAAATCAGCCTATGATTTGGGATGGTCTCATGGAAATATCAGTGGTGGCAGCCAAGTTGTGTCACTTTTGCGCTCCCCTTGGGATGCCTTGAACAGCTGCAGTGTGCCTGGAGCCCAGGGCTTCCTGGTTTTAAAAGTCCTAGGCCTAAGCCTAACAGAAACCCTAGGAAGGTAAATCAGCCGCGTTTTAGGGTTCTTCCTAAGGGAAAAGCCGTGAAAGCAGCCATGTTGTGGCACTTCTGCACTCCCTTTGGGATGCCTTTGGCAGATGCAGTAAGCCTGGAACTCAGGGCTTCCTGGTTAAAAAACTCCAAGCCCTAGGCTGAACCCTAACCCTAACCCTAGGCAGATAAATCAGCCTAGGTGTAGGGATGGTGCCAAGGAAAAAGCTGTGAAAGCTGCCATGTTGTTGCACTTTTGTACTCCCCTTGGGATGCCTTGAACAGCTGCAGTGTGCCTGGATCTAAGGGCTTTCTAGTTTTAAAAATCCTAGCCCTAGGCCTAAGCCTTACAGTAACCCTGGGAAGGGAAATCAGCCTGGTGTTAAGCTTCTTGCCAAGGAAAAAGCCGTGAAAGCAGCCATGTTGTGGCACTTTTGCACTCCCTTTTGGATGCCTTTCACAGCTCAAGTGTGCCTGGAACTCAGGGCTTCCTGATTTTAAAAATCCTAGCCCTAGGCCGAACCCCAGCCCTAAGACGAGAAAGGCAAATCAGCCAGGAATTAGGCATGTCCCCAAGGAAAAAGCTGTGGAGGCAGGCATGTTGTGGTACTTTTGCGCTCTTCTTGGGTAGTCCTTCGCAGCTGCTGTGTTCTTGGAACTCAGGGCTTTCTGGTTAATAGAACCCTTACCCCAGGCGTAACTCAAACCTTAACCCTAGGAAGGAAAATCAGCCTATGGTTCGGGATGGTCTCATGAGAATAGCAGCAGAGGCAGCCAAGTTGTGTCACTTCTGCGGCCCTCTTGGGATGCCTTGAACAGCTGCAGTGTGCCTGGAGCCCAAGGCTTCCTGGTTTTAAAAGTCCTAGGCCTAAGCCTAACAGTAACCCTAGGAAGGTAAATCAGCCGCGTATTAGGGTTCTTCCTAAGGGAAAAGCCGTGAAAGCAGCCATGTTGTGGCACTTTTGCAGTCCCTTTGGGATGCTTTTGGCCGATGAAGTAAGCTTGGAACTCAGGGCTTCCTAGTTAAAAAAATCCTAGCCCTAGGCCGAACCCCAACCCTAAGACGAGAAAGGCAAATCAGCCAGGAATTAGGCATGTCCCCAAGGAAAAAGCTGTGGAGGCAGGCATGTTTTGGTACTTTTGCGCTCTTCTTGGCTAGTCCTTCGCAGCTGCTGTGTTCTTGGAACTCAGGGCTTTCTGGTTAATAGAACCCTTACCCCAGGCGTAACTCAAACCTTAACCCTAGGAAGGAAAATCAGCCTATGGTTCGGGATGGTCTCATGAGAATAGCAGCAGAGGCAGCCAAGTTGTGTCACTTCTGCGGCCCTCTTGGGATGCCGTTCGCAGCTGCAGTGTGCCTGGAGCCCAGGGCTTCCTGGTTTTAAAAGTCCTAGGCCTAAGCCTAACAGTAACCCTAGGAAGGTAAATCAGCCGCGTATTAGGGTTCTTCCTAAGGGAAAAGCCGTGAAAGCAGCCATGTTGTGGCACTTTTGCACTCCCTTTGGGATGCCTTTGGCAGATGCAGTAAGCCTGGAACTCAGGGCTTCCTAGTTAAAAAAATCCTAGCCCTAGGCCGAACCCCAACCCTAAGACGAGAAAGGCAAATCAGCCAGGAATTAGGCATGTCCCCAAGGAAAAAGCTGTGGAGGCAGGCATGTTGTGGTACTTTTGCGCTCTTCTTGGGTAGTCCTTCGCAGCTGCTGTGTTCTTGGAACTCAGGGCTTTCTGGTTAATAGAACCCTTACCCCAGGCGTAACTCAAACCTTCACCCTAGGAAGGAAAATCAGCCTATGATTTGGGATGGTCTCATGGAAATATCAGTGGTGGCAGCCAAGTTGTGTCACTTTTGCGCTCCCCTTGGGATGCCTTTCACAGCTGCAGTGTGCCTGGAGCCCAGGGCTTCCTGGTTTTAAAAGTCCTAGGCCTAAGCCTAACAGTAACCCTAGGAAGGTAAATCAGCCGCGTATTAGGGTTCTTCCTAAGGGAAAAGCCGTGAAAGCAGCCATGTTGTGGCACTTCTGCACTCCCTTTGGGATGCCTTTGGCAGATGCAGTAAGCCTGGAACTCAGGGCTTCCTGGTTAAAAAACTCCAAGCCCTAGGCTGAAGCCTAACCCTAACCCTAGGCAGATAAATCAGCCTAGGTATAGGGATGGTGCCAAGGAAAAAGCTGTGAAAGCTGCCATGTTGTTGCACTTTTGTACTCCCCTTGGGATGCCTTGAACAGCTGCAGTGTGCCTGGATCTAAGGGCTTTCTAGTTTTAAAAATCCTAGCCCAAGGCCTAAGCCTTACAGTAACCCTGGGAAGGGAAATCAGCCTGGTGTTAAGCTTCTTGCCAAGGAAAAAGCCGTGAAAGCAACCATGTTGTGGAACTTTTGAACTCCCTTTTGGATGCCTTTCACAGCTCCAGTGTGCCTGGAACTCAGGGCTTCCTGATTTTAAAAATCCTAGCCCTAGGCCGAACCCCAACCCTAAGACGAGAAAGGCAAATCAGCCAGGAATTAGGCATGTCCCCAAGGAAAAAGCTGTGGAGGCAGGCATGTTGTGGTACTTTTGCGCTCTTCTTGGCTAGTCCTTCGCAGCTGCTGTGTTCTTGGAACTCAGGGCTTTCTGGTTAATAGAACCCTTACCCCAGGCGTAACTCAAACCTTCACCCTAGGAAGGAAAATCAGCCTATGATTTGGGATGGTCTCATGGAAATATCAGTGGTGGCAGCCAAGTTGTGTCACTTTTGCGCTCCCCTTGGGATGCCTTTCGCAGCTGCAGTGTGCCTGGAGCCCAGGGCTTCCTGGTTTTAAAAGTCCTAGGCCTAAGCCTAACAGTAACCCTAGGAAGGTAAATCAGCCGCGTATTAGGGTTCTTCCTAAGGGAAAAGCGGTGAAAGCAGCCATGTTGTGGCACTTCTGCACTCCCTTTGGGATGCCTTTGGCAGATGCAGTAAGCCTGGAACTCAGGGCTTCCTGGTTAAAAAACTCCAAGCCCTAGGCTGAACCCTAACCCTAACCCTAGGCAGATAAATCAGCCTAGGTGTAGGGATGGTGCCAAGGAAAAAGCTGTGAAAGCTGCCATGTTGTTGCACTTTTGTACTCCCCTTGGGATGCCTTGAACAGCTGCAGTGTGCCTGGATCTAAGGGCTTTCTAGTTTTAAAAATCCTAGCCCAAGGCCTAAGCCTTACAGTAACCCTGGGAAGGGAAATCAGCCTGGTGTTAATCTTCTTGCCAAGGAAAAAGCCGTGAAAGCAACCATGTTGTGGCACTTTTGCACTCCCTTTTGGATGCCTTTCACAGCTCCAGTGTGCCTGGAACTCAGGGCTTCCTAGTTAAAAAAATCCTAGCCCTAGGCCGAACCCCAACCCTAAGACGAGAAAGGCAAATCAGCCAGGAATTAGGCATGTCCCCAAGGAAAAAGCTGTGGAGGCAGGCATGTTTTGGAACTTTTGCGCTCTTCTTGGCTAGTCCTTCGCAGCTGCTGTGTTCTTGGAAGTCAGGGCTTTCTGGTTAATAGAACCCTTACCCCAGGCGTAACTCAAACCTTAACCCTAGGAAGGAAAATCAGCCTATGGTTCGGGATGGTCTCATGAGAATAGCAGCAGAGGCAGCCAAGTTGTGTCACTTTTGCGCTCCCCTTGGGATGCCTTTCGCAGCTGCAGTGTGCCTGGAGCCCAGGGCTTCCTGGTTTTAAAAGTCCTAGGCCTAAGCCTAACAGTAACCCTAGGAAGGTAAATAAGCCGCGTATTAGGGTTCTTCCTAAGGGGAAAGCCGTGAAAGCAGCCATGTTGTGGCACTTCTGCACTCCCTTTGGGATGCCTTTGGCAGATGAAGTAAGCCTGGAACTCAGGGCTTCCTAGTTAAAAATATCCTAGCCCTAGGCCGAACCCCAACCCTAAGACGAGAAAGGCAAATCAGCCAGGAATTAGGCATGTCCCCAAGGAAAAAGCTGTGGAGGCAGGCATGTTGTGGTACTTTTGCGCTCTTCTTGGGTAGTCCTTCGCAGCTGCTGTGTTCTTGGAACTCAGGGCTTTCTGGTTAATAGAACCCTTACCCCAGGCGTAACTCAAACCTTAACCCTAGGAAGGAAAATCAGCCTATGGTTCGGGATGGTCTCATGAGAATAGCAGCAGAGGCAGCCAAGTTGTGTCACTTCTGCGGCCCTCTTGAGATGCCTTTAACAGCTGCATGTGCCTGGAGCCCAGGGCTTCCTGGTTTTAAAAGTCCTAGGCCTAAGCCTAACAGTAACCCTAGGAAGGTAAATCAGCTGCGTATTAGGGTTCTTCCTAAGGGAAAAGCCGTGAAAGCAGCCATGTTGTGGCACTTTTGCACTCCCTTTGGGATGCTTTAGGCCGATGAAGTAAGCCTGGAACTCAGGGCTTCCTAGTTAAAAATATCCTAGCCCTAGGCCGAACCCCAACCCTAAGACGAGAAAGGCAAATCAGCCAGGAATTAGGCATGTCCCCAAGGAAAAAGCTGTGGAGGCAGGCATGTTGTGGTACTTTTGCGCTCTTCTTGGGTAGTCCTTCGCAGCTGCTGTGTTCTTGGAACTCAGGGCTTTCTGGTTAATAGAACCCTTACCCCAGGCGTAACTCAAACCTTAACCCTAGGAAGGAAAATCAGCCTATGGTTCGGGATGGTCTCATGAGAATAGCAGCAGAGGCAGCCAAGTTGTGTCACTTTTGCGCTCCCCTTGGGATGCCTTTCACAGCTGCAGTGTGCCTGGAGCCCAGGGCTTCCTGGTTTTAAAAGTCCTAGGCCTAAGCCTAACAGTAACCCTAGGAAGGTAAATCAGCCGCGTATTAGGGTTCTTCCTAAGGGAAAAGCCGTGAAAGCAGCCATGTTGTGGCACTTCTGCACTCCCTTTGGGATGCCTTTGGCAGATGCAGTAAGCCTGGAACTCAGGGCTTCCTGGTTAAAAAACTCCAAGCCCTAGGCTGAACCCTAACCCTAACCCTAGGCAGATAAATCAGCCTAGGTGTAGGGATGGTGCCAAGGAAAAAGCTGTGAAAGCTGCCATGTTGTTGCACTTTTGTACTCCCCTTGGGATGCCTTGAACAGCTGCAGTGTGCCTGGATCTAAGGGCTTTCTAGTTTTAAAAATCCTAGCCCAAGGCCTAAGCCTTACAGTAACCCTGGGAAGGGAAATCAGCCTGGTGTTAATCTTCTTGCCAAGGAAAAAGCCGTGAAAGCAACCATGTTGTGGCACTTTTGCACTCCCTTTTGGATGCCTTTCACAGCTCCAGTGTGCCTGGAACTCAGGGCTTCCTAGTTAAAAAAATCCTAGCCCTAGGCCGAACCCCAACCCTAAGACGAGAAAGGCAAATCAGCCAGGAATTAGGCATGTCCCCAAGGAAAAAGCTCTGGAGGCAGGCATGTTTTGGAACTTTTGCGCTCTTCTTGGCTAGTCCTTCGCAGCTGCTGTGTTCTTGGAACTCAGGGCTTT
The DNA here is from genome assembly GCA_036010785.1 of Ammospiza maritima maritima. NCBI lineage: Eukaryota > Metazoa > Chordata > Aves > Passeriformes > Passerellidae > Ammospiza > Ammospiza maritima. The sequence continues at coordinate 543,967 of JAYKTQ010000121.1, forward strand.
CTGGTTAATAGAACCCTTACCCCAGGCGTAACTCAAACCTTAACCCTAGGAAGGAAAATCAGCCTATGGTTCGGGATGGTCTCATGAGAATAGCAGCAGAGGCAGCCAAGTTGTGTCACTTTTGCGCTCCCCTTGGGATGCCTTTCGCAGCTGCAGTGTGCCTGGAGCCCAGGGCTTCCTGGTTTTAAAAGTCCTAGGCCTAAGCCTAACAGTAACCCTAGGAAGGTAAATAAGCCGCGTATTAGGGTTCTTCCTAAGGGGAAAGCCGTGAAAGCAGCCATGTTGTGGCACTTCTGCACTCCCTTTGGGATGCCTTTGGCAGATGAAGTAAGCCTGGAACTCAGGGCTTCCTAGTTAAAAATATCCTAGCCCTAGGCCGAACCCCAACCCTAAGACGAGAAAGGCAAATCAGCCAGGAATTAGGCATGTCCCCAAGGAAAAAGCTGTGGAGGCAGGCATGTTGTGGTACTTTTGCGCTCTTCTTGGGTAGTCCTTCGCAGCTGCTGTGTTCTTGGAACTCAGGGCTTTCTGGTTAATAGAACCCTTACCCCAGGCGTAACTCAAACCTTAACCCTAGGAAGGAAAATCAGCCTATGGTTCGGGATGGTCTCATGAGAATAGCAGCAGAGGCAGCCAAGTTGTGTCACTTCTGCGGCCCTCTTGAGATGCCTTTAACAGCTGCATGTGCCTGGAGCCCAGGGCTTCCTGGTTTTAAAAGTCCTAGGCCTAAGCCTAACAGTAACCCTAGGAAGGTAAATCAGCTGCGTATTAGGGTTCTTCCTAAGGGAAAAGCCGTGAAAGCAGCCATGTTGTGGCACTTTTGCACTCCCTTTGGGATGCTTTAGGCCGATGAAGTAAGCCTGGAACTCAGGGCTTCCTAGTTAAAAATATCCTAGCCCTAGGCCGAACCCCAACCCTAAGACGAGAAAGGCAAATCAGCCAGGAATTAGGCATGTCCCCAAGGAAAAAGCTGTGGAGGCAGGCACGTTGTGGTACTTTTGCGCTCTTCTTGGGTAGTCCTTCGCAGCTGCTGTGTTCTTGGAACTCAGGGCTTTCTGGTTAATAGAACCCTTACCCCAGGCGTAACTCAAACCTTAACCCTAGGAAGGAAAATCAGCCTATGGTTCGGGATGGTCTCATGAGAATAGCAGCAGAGGCAGCCAAGTTGTGTCACTTTTGCGCTCCCCTTGGGATGCCTTTCACAGCTGCAGTGTGCCTGGAGCCCAGGGCTTCCTGGTTTTAAAAGTCCTAGGCCTAAGCCTAACAGTAACCCTAGGAAGGTAAATCAGCCGCGTATTAGGGTTCTTCCTAAGGGAAAAGCCGTGAAAGCAGCCATGTTGTGGCACTTCTGCACTCCCTTTGGGATGCCTTTGGCAGATGCAGTAAGCCTGGAACTCAGGGCTTCCTGGTTAAAAAACTCCAAGCCCTAGGCTGAACCCTAACCCTAACCCTAGGCAGATAAATCAGCCTAGGTATAGGGATGGTGCCAAGGAAAAAGCTGTGAAAGCTGCCATGTTGTTGCACTTTTGTACTCCCCTTGGGATGCCTTGAACCGCTGCAGTGTGCCTGGATCTAAGGGCTTTCTAGTTTTAAAAATCCTAGCCCAAGGCCTAAGCCTTACAGTAACCCTGGGAAGGGAAATCAGCCTGGTGTTAAGCTTATTGCCAAGGAAAAAGCCGTGAAAGCAACCATGTTGTGGCACTTTTGCACTCCCTTTTGGATGCCTTTCACAGCTCCAGTGTGCCTGGAACTCAGGGCTTCCTAGTTAAAAATATCCTAGCCCTAGGCCGAACCCCAACCCTAAGACGAGAAAGGCAAATCAGCCAGGAATTAGGCATGTCCCCAAGGAAAAAGCTGTGGAGGCAGGCATGTTGTGGTACTTTTGCGCTCTTCTTGGGTAGTCCTTCGCAGCTGCTGTGTTCTTGGAACTCAGGGCTTTCTGGTTAATAGAACCCTTACCCCAGGCGTAACTCAAACCTTAACCCTAGGAAGGAAAATCAACCTATGATTCGGGATGGTCTCATGAGAATAGCAGCAGAGGCAGCCAAGTTGTGTCACTTCTGCGGCCCTCTTGGGATGCCTTTAACAGCTGCATGTGCCTGGAGCCCAGGGCTTCCTGGTTTTAAAAGTCCTAGGCCTAAGCCTAACAGTAACCCTAGGAAGGTAAATCAGCTGCGTATTAGGGTTCTTCCTAAGGGAAAAGCCGTGAAAGCAGCCATGTTGTGGCACTTTTGCACTCCCTTTGGGATGCTTTTGGCCGATGAAGTAAGCCTGGAACTCAGGGCTTCCTAGTTAAAAATATCCTAGCCCTAGGCCGAACCCCAACCCTAAGACGAGAAAGGCAAATCAGCCAGGAATTAGGCATGTCCCCAAGGAAAAAGCTGTGGAGGCAGGCACGTTGTGGTACTTTTGCGCTCTTCTTGGGTAGTCCTTCGCAGCTGCTGTGTTCTTGGAACTCAGGGCTTTCTGGTTAATAGAACCCTTACCCCAGGCGTAACTCAAACCTTAACCCTAGGAAGGAAAATCAGCCTATGGTTCGGGATGGTCTCATGAGAATAGCAGCAGAGGCAGCCAAGTTGTGTCACTTTTGCGCTCCCCTTGGGATGCCTTTCGCAGCTGCAGTGTGCCTGGAGCCCAGGGCTTCCTGGTTTTAAAAGTCCTAGGCCTAAGCCTAACAGTAACCCTAGGAAGGTAAATCAGCCGCGTATTAGGGTTCTTCCTAAGGGGAAAGCCGTGAAAGCAGCCATGTTGTGGCACTTCTGCACTCCCTTTGGGATGCCTTTGGCAGATGAAGTAAGCCTGGAACTCAGGGCTTCCTAGTTAAAAAAATCCTAGCCCTAGGCCGAACCCCAACCCTAAGACGAGAAAGGCAAATCAGCCAGGAATTAGGCATGTCCCCAAGGAAAAAGCTGTGGAGGCAGGCATGTTGTGGTACTTTTGCGCTCTTCTTGGGTAGTCCTTCGCAGCTGCTGTGTTCTTGGAACTCAGGGCTTTCTGGTTAATAGAACCCTTACCCTAGGCGTAACTCAAACCTTAACCCTAGGAAGGAAAATCAGCCTATGGTTCGGGATGGTCTCATGAGAATAGCAGCAGAGGCAGCCAAGTTGTGTCACTTCTGCGGCCCTCTTGGGATGCCTTTAACAGCTGCATGTGCCTGGAGCCCAGGGCTTCCTGGTTTTAAAAGTCCTAGGCCTAAGCCTAACAGTAACCCTAGGAAGGTAAATCAGCTGCGTATTAGGGTTCTTCCTAAGGGAAAAGCCGTGAAAGCAACCATGTTGTGGCACTTTTGCACTCCCTTTGGGATGCTTTTGGCCGATGAAGTAAGCCTGGAACTCAGGGCTTCCTAGTTAAAAATATCCTAGCCCTAGGCCGAACCCCAACCCTAAGACGAGAAAGGCAAATCAGCCAGGAATTAGGCATGTCCCCAAGGAAAAAGCTGTGGAGGCAGGCACGTTGTGGTACTTTTGCGCTCTTCTTGGGTAGTCCTTCGCAGCTGCTGTGTTCTTGGAACTCAGGGCTTTCTGGTTAATAGAACCCTTACCCCAGGCGTAACTCAAACCTTAACCCTAGGAAGGAAAATCAGCCTATGGTTCGGGATGGTCTCATGAGAATAGCAGCAGAGGCAGCCAAGTTGTGTCACTTTTGCGCTCCCCTTGGGATGCCTTGAACAGCTGCAGTGTGCCTGGAGCCCAGGGCTTCCTGGTTTTAAAAGTCCTAGGCCTAAGCCTAACAGTAACCCTAGGAAGGTAAATCAGCCGCGTATTAGGGTTCTTCCTAAGGGAAAAGCCGTGAAAGCAGCCATGTTGTGGCACTTCTGCACTCCCTTTGGGATGCCTTTGGCAGATGCAGTAAGCCTGGAACTCAGGGCTTCCTGGTTAAAAAACTCCAAGCCCTAGGCTGAACCCTAACCCTAACCCTAGGCAGATAAATCAGCCTAGGTATAGGGATGGTGCCAAGGAAAAAGCTGTGAAAGCTGCCATGTTGTTGCACTTTTGTACTCCCCTTGGGATGCCTTGAACAGCTGCAGTGTGCCTGGATCTAAGGGCTTTCTAGTTTTAAAAATCCTAGCCCAAGGCCTAAGCCTTACAGTAACCCTGGGAAGGGAAATCAGACTGGTGTTAAGCTTCTTGCCAAGGAAAAAGCCGTGAAAGCAACCATGTTGTGGCACTTTTGCACTCCCTTTTGGATGCCTTTTACAGCTCCAGTGTGCCTGGAACTCAGGGCTTCCTAGTTAAAAAAATCCTAGCCCTAGGCCGAACCCCAACCCTAAGACGAGAAAGGCAAATCAGCCAGGAATTAGGCATGTCCCCAAGGAAAAAGCTGTGGAGGCAGGCATGTTGTGGTACTTTTGCGCTCTTCTTGGGTAGTCCTTCGCAGCTGCTGTGTTCTTGGAACTCAGGGCTTTCTGGTTAATAGAACCCTTACCCCAGGCGTAACTCAAACCTTAACCCTAGGAAGGAAAATCAGCCTATGGTTCGGGATGGTCTCATGAGAATAGCAGCAGAGGCAGCCAAGTTGTGTCACTTCTGCGGCCCTCTTGGGATGCCTTTAACAGCTGCATGTGCCTGGAGCCCAGGGCTTCCTGGTTTTAAAAGTCCTAGGCCTAAGCCTAACAGTAACCCTAGGAAGGTAAATCAGCTGCGTATTAGGGTTCTTCCTAAGGGAAAAGCCGTGAAAGCAGCCATGTTGTGGCACTTTTGCACTCCCTTTGGGATGCTTTTGGCCGATGAAGTAAGCCTGGAACTCAGGGCTTCCTAGTTAAAAATATCCTAGCCCTAGGCCGAACCCCAACCCTAAGACGAGAAAGGCAAATCAGCCAGGAATTAGGCATGTCCCCAAGGAAAAAGCTGTGGAGGCAGGCACGTTGTGGTACTTTTGCGCTCTTCTTGGGTAGTCCTTCGCAGCTGCTGTGTTCTTGGAACTCAGGGCTTTCTGGTTAATAGAACCCTTACCCCAGGCGTAACTCAAACCTTAACCCTAGGAAGGAAAATCAGCCTATGGTTCGGGATGGTCTCATGAGAATAGCAGCAGAGGCAGCCAAGTTGTGTCACTTTTGCGCTCCCCTTGGGATGCCTTTCGCAGCTGCAGTGTGCCTGGAGCCCAGGGCTTCCTGGTTTTAAAAGTCCTAGGCCTAAGCCTAACAGTAACCCTAGGAAGGTAAATCAGCCGCGTATTAGGGTTCTTCCTAAGGGAAAAGCCGTGAAAGCAGCCATGTTGTGGCACTTCTGCACTCCCTTTGGGATGCCTTTGGCAGATGCAGTAAGCCTGGAACTCAGGGCTTCCTGGTTAAAAAACTCCAAGCCCTAGGCTGAACCCTAACCCTAACCCTAGGCAGATAAATCAGCCTAGGTATAGGGATGGTGCCAAGGAAAAAGCTGTGAAAGCTGCCATGTTGTTGCACTTTTGTACTCCCCTTGGGATGCCTTGAACAGCTGCAGTGTGCCTGGATCTAAGGGCTTTCTAGTTTTAAAAATCCTAGCCCAAGGCCTAAGCCTTACAGTAACCCTGGGAAGGGAAATCAGCCTGGTGTTAAGCTTCTTGCCAAGGAAAAAGCCGTGAAAGCAACCATGTTGTGGCACTTTTGCACTCCCTTTTGGATGCCTTTCACAGCTCCAGTGTGCCTGGAACTCAGGGCTTCCTAGTTAAAAAAATCCTAGCCCTAGGCCGAACCCCAACCCTAAGACGAGAAAGGCAAATCAGCCAGGAATTAGGCATGTCCCCAAGGAAAAAGCTGTGGAGGCAGGCATGTTGTGGTACTTTTGCGCTCTTCTTGGGTAGTCCTTCGCAGCTGCTGTGTTCTTGGAACTCAGGGCTTTCTGGTTAATAGAACCCTTACCCCAGGCGTAACTCAAACCTTAACCCTAGGAAGGAAAATCAGCCTATGGTTCGGGATGGTCTCATGAGAATAGCAGCAGAGGCAGCCAAGTTGTGTCACTTCCGCGGCCCTCTTGGGATGCCTTGAACAGCTGCAGTGTGCCTGGAGCCCAGGGCTTCCTGGTTTTAAAAGTCCTCGGCCTAAGCCTAACAGTAACCCTAGGAAGGTAAATCAGCCGCGTATAAGGGTTCTTCCTAAGGGAAAAGCCGTGAAAGCAGCCATGTTGTGGGACTTTTGCACTCCCTTTGGTTTGCTTTTGGCCGATGAAGTAAGCCTGGAACTCAGGGCTTCCTAGTTAAAAAAATCCTAGCCCTAGGCCGAACCCCAACCCTAAGACGAGAAAGGCAAATCAGCCAGGAATTAGGCATGTCCCCAAGGAAAAAGCTGTGGAGGCAGGCACGTTGTGGTACTTTTGCGCTCTTCTTGGCTAGTCCTTCGCAGCTGCTGTGTTCTTGGAACTCAGGGCTTTCTGGTTAATAGAACCCTTACCCCAGGCGTAACTCAAACCTTAACCCTAGGAAGGAAAATCAGCCTATGGTTCGGGATGGTCTCATGAGAATAGCAGCAGAGGCAGCCAAGTTGTGTCACTTTTGCGCTCCCCTTGGGATGCCTTGAACAGCTGCAGTGTGCCTGGAGCCCAGGGCTTCCTGGTTTAAAAGTCCTAGGCCTAAGCCTAACAGTAACCCTAGGAAGGTAAATCAGCCGCGTATTAGGGTTCTTCCTAAGGGAAAAGCTGTGAAAGCAGCCATGTTGTGGCACTTCTGCACTCCCTTTGGGATGCCTTTGGCAGATGCAGTAAGCCTGGAACTCAGGGCTTCCTGGTATAAAAACTCCAAGCCCTAGGCTGAACCCTAACCCTAACCCTAGGCAGATAAATCAGCCTAGGTATAGGGATGGTGCCAAGGACAAGGCTGTGAAAGCTGCCATGTTGTTGCACTTTTGTACTCCCCTTGGGATGCCTTGAACAGCTGCAGTGTGCCTGGAGCCCAGGGCTTCCTGGTTTTAAAAGTCCTAGGCCTAAGCCTAACAGTAACCCTAGGAAGGTAAATCAGCCGCGTATTAGGGTTCTTCCTAAGGGAAAAGCCGTGAAAGCAGCCATGTTGTGGCACTTTTGCACTCCCTTTGGGATGCTTTTGGCCGATGAAGTAAGCCTGGAACTCAGGGCTTCCTAGTTAAAAATATCCTAGCCCTAGTCCGAACCCCAACCCTAAGACGAGAAAGGCAAATCAGCCAGGAATTAGGCATGTCCCCAAGGAAAAAGCTGTGGAGGCAGGCACGTTGTGGTACTTTTGCGCTCTTCTTGGCTAGTCCTTCGCAGCTGCTGTGTTCTTGGAACTCAGGGCTTTCTGGTTAATAGAACCCTTACCCTAGGCGTAACTCAAACCTTCACCCTAGGAAGGAAAATCAGCCTATGATTTGGGATGGTCTCATGGAAATATCAGTGGTGGCAGCCAAGTTGTGTCACTTTTGCGCTCCCCTTGGGATGCCTTTAACAGCTGCAGTGTGCCTGGAGCCCAGGGCTTCCTGGTTTTAAAAGTCCTAGGCCTAAGCCTAACAGTAACCCTAGGAAGGTAAATCAGCCGCGTATTAGGGTTCTTCCTAAGGGAAAAGTCGTGAAAGCAGCCATGTTGTGGCACTTCTGCACTCCCTTTGGGATGCCTTTGGCAGATGCATTAAGCCTGGAACTCAGGGCTTCCTAGTTAAAAATATCCTAGCCCTAGGCCGAACCCCAACCCTAAGACGAGAAAGGCAAATCAGCCAGGAATTAGGCATGTCCCCAAGGAAAAAGCTGTGGAGGCAGGCATGTTGTGGTACTTTTGCGCTCTTCTTGGGTAGTCCTTCGCAGCTGCTGTGTTCTTGGAACTCAGGTCTTTCTGGTTAATAGACCTCTTACCCTAGGTGAAACTCAAACATTAACCCTAGGAGGGAAAATCAGCCTGTGGTTCGGGATGGTCTCATGAGAATAGAAGCAGAGGCAGCCAAGTTGTGTCACTTCTGCGGCCCTCTTGGGATGCCTTTAACAGCTGCAGTGTGCCTGGAGCCCAGGGCTTCCTGGTTTTAAAAGTCCTAGGTCTAAGCCTAACAGTAACCCTAGGAAGGTAAATCTGGCGGGTATTAGGGTTCTTCCTAAGGGAAAAGCTGTGAAAGCAGCCATGTTGTGGCACTTTTGCACTCCCTTTGGGATGCCTTTGGCAGATGCAGTAAGCCTGGAACTCAGGGCTTCCTGGTTAAAAAACTCCAAGCCCTAGGCTGAACCCTCACCCTAACCCTAGGCAGATAAATCAGCCTAGGTATAGGGATGGTGCCAAGGACAAAGCTGTGAAAGCTGACATGTTGTTGCACTTTTGTACTCCCCTTGGGATGCCTTGAACAGCTGCAGTGTGCCTGGAGCCCAGGGATTCCTAGTTTTAAAAATCCTAGCCCTAGGCCTAAGCCTTACAGTAACCCTAGGAAGGGAAATCAGCCTGGTGTTAAGCTTCTTGCCAAGGAAAAAGCCGTGAAAGCAACCATGTTGTGGCACTTTTGCACTCCCTTTTGGATGTCTTTCACAGCTCCAGTGTGCCTGGAACTCAGGGCTTCCTGATTTTAAAAGTCCTAGCCCTAGGCCGAACCCCAACCCTAAGACGAGAAAGGCAAATCAGCCAGGAATTAGGCATGTCCCCAAGGAAAAAGCTGTGGAGGCAGGCACGTTGTGGTACTTTTGCGCTCTTCTTGGGTAGTCCTTCGCAGCTGCTGTGTTCTTGGAACTCAGGGCTTTCTGGTTAATAGAACCCTAACCCCAGGCGTAACTCAAACCTTAACCCTAGGAAGGAAAATCAGCCTATGGTTTGGGATGGTCTCATGAGAATAGCAGCAGAGGCAGCCAAGTTGTGTCACTTCTGCGGCCCTCTTGGGATGCCTTTCGCAGCTGCATGTGCCTGGAGCCCAGGGCTTCCTGGTTTTAAAAGTCCTAGGCCTAAGCCTAACAGTAACCCTAGGAAGGTAAATCAGCCGCGTATTAGGGTTCTTCCTAAGGGAAAAGCCGTGAAAGCAGCCATGTTGTGGCACTTCTGCACTCCCTTTGGGATGCTTTTGGCAGATGAAGTAAGCCTGGAACTCAGGGCTTCCTAGTTAAAAAAATCCTAGCCCTAGGCCGAACCCCAACCCTAAGACGAGAAAGGCAAATCAGCCAGGAATTAGGCATGTCCCCAAGGAAAAAGCTGTGGAGGCAGGCATGTTGTGGTACTTTTGCGCTCTTCTTGGGTAGTCCTTCGCAGCTGCTGTGTTCTTGGAACTCAGGGCTTTCTGGTTAATAGAACCCTTACCCTAGGCGTAACTCAAACCTTAAGCCTAGGAAGGAAAATCAGCCTATGGTTCGGGATGGTCTCATGGAAATATCAGTGGTGGCAGCCAAGTTGTGTCACTTCTGCGGCCCTCTTGGGATGCCTTTCGCAGCTGCAGAGTGCCTGGAGACCAGGGCGTCCTGGTTTTAAAAGTCCTAGGCCTAAGCCTAACAGTAACCCTAAGAAGGTAAATCAGCCGCGTATTAGGGTTCTTCCTAAGGGAAAAGCCATGAAAGCAGCCATGTTGTGGCACTTCTGCACTCCCTTTGGGATGCCTTTGGCAGATGCAGTAAGCCTGGAACTCAGGGCTTCCTGGTTAAAAAACTCCAAGACCTAGGCTGAAGCCTAACCCTAACCCTTGGCAGATAAATCAGCCTAGGTATAGGGATGGTGCCAAGGAAAAAGCTGTGAAAGCTGCCATGTTGTTGCACTTTTGTACTCCCCTTGGGATGCCTTGAACAGCTGCAGTGTGCTGGAACTAAGGGCTTCTAGTTTAAAAATCCTAGCCAAAGGCCTAAGCCTAACAGTAACCCTAGGAAGGTAAATCAGCCTGGTGTTAATCTTCTTGCCAAGGAAAAAGCCGTGAAAGCAGCCATGTTGTGGCACTTCTGCACTCCCTTTGGGATGCCTTTGGCAGATGCAGTAAGCCTGGAACTCAGGGCTTCCTAGTTAAAAAAATCCTAGCCCTAGGCCGAACCCCAAGCCTAAGACGAGAAAGGCAAATCAGCCAGGAATTAGGCATGTCCCCAAGGAAAAAGCTGTGGAGGCAGGCACGTTGTGGTACTTTTGCGCTCTTCTTGGGTAGTCCTTCGCAGCTGCTGTGTTCTTGGAACTCAGGTCTTTCTGCTTAATAGACCTCTTACCCTAGGCTAAACTCAAACATTAACCCAAGGAAGGAAAATCAGCCTATGGTTCAGGATGGTCTCATGAGAATAGAAGCAGAGGCAGCCAAGTTGTGTCACTTCTGCGGCCCTCTTGGGATGCCTTTAACAGCTGCAGTGTGCCTGGATCTAAGGGCTTCCTAGTTTTAAAAATCCTAGCCCTAGGCCTAAGCCTAACAGTAACCCTGGGAAGGGAAATCAGCCTGGTGTTAGGCTTCTTGCCAAGGAAAAAGCCGTGAAAGCAGCCATGTTGTGGCACTTCTGCACTCCCTTTTGGATGCCTTTCACAGCTCCAGTGTGCCTGGAACTCAGGGCTTCCTGATTTTAAAAGTCCTAGCCCTAGGCCGAACCCCAACCCTAAGACGAGAAAGGCAAATCAGCCAGGAATTAGGCATGTCCCCAAGGAAAAAGCTGTGAAAGCTGCCATGTTGTTGCACTTTTGTACTCCCCTTGGGATGCCTTGAACAGCTGCAGTGTGCCTGGATCTAAGGGCTTTCTAGTTTTAAAAATCCTAGCCCTAGGCCTAAGCCTTACAGTAACCCTGGGAAGGGAAATCAGCCTGGTGTTAAGCTTCTTGCCAAGGAAAAAGCCGTGAAAGCAACCATGTTGTGGCACTTTTGCACTCCCTTTTGGATGCCTTTCACAGCTCCAGTGTGCCTGGAACTCAGGGCTTCCTAGTTAAAAAAATCCTAGCCCTAGGCCGAACCCCAACCCTAAGACGAGAAAGGCAAATCAGCCAGGAATTAGGCATGTCCCCAAGGAAAAAGCTGTGGAGGCAGGCATGTTGTGGTACTTTTGCGCTCTTCTTGGGTAGTCCTTCGCAGCTGCTGTGTTCTTGGAACTCAGGGCTTTCTGGTTAATAGAACCCTTACCCTAGGCGTAACTCAAACCTTAACCCTAGGAAGGAAAATCAGCCTATGGTTCGGGATGGTCTCATGGAAATATCAGTGGTGGCAGCCAAGTTGTGTCACTTTTGCGCTCCCCTTGGGATGCCTTGAACAGCTGCAGTGTGCCTGGAGCCCAGGGCTTCCTGGTTTTAAAAGTCCTAGGCCTAAGCCTAACAGTAACCCTAGGAAGGTAAATCAGCCGTGTATTAGGGTTCTTCCTAAGGGAAAAGCCGTGAAAGCAGCCATGTTGTGGCACTTTGGCACTCCCTTTGGGATACTTTTGGCAGATGAAGTAAGCCTGGAACTCAGGGCTTCCTAGTTAAAAAAATCCTAGCCCTAGGCCGAACCCCAACCCTAAGAGGAGAAAGGCAAATCAGCCAGGAATTAGGCATGTCCCCAAGGAAAAAGCTGTGGAGGCAGGCACGTTGTGGTACTTTTGCGCTCTTCTTGGGTAGTCCTTCGCAGCTGCTGTGTTCTTGGAACTCAGGGCTTTCTGGTTAATAGAACTCTTACCCTAGGCGTAACTCAAACCTTAACCCTAGGAAGGAAAATCAGCCTATGGTTCGGGATGGTCTCATGAGAATAGCAGCAGAGGCAGCCAAGTTGTGTCACTTCTGCGGCCCTCTTGGGATGCCTTTAACAGCTGCATGTGCCTGGAGCCCAGGGCTTCCTGGTTTTAAAAGTCCTAGGCCTAAGCCTAACAGTAACCCTAGGAAGGTAAATCAGCCGCGTATTAGGGTTCTTCCTAAGGGAAAAGCTGTGAAAGCAGCCATGTTGTGGCACTTTTGCACTCCCTTTGGGATGCTTTTGGCAGATGAAGTAAGCCTGGAACTCAGGGCTTCCTAGTTAAAAAAATCCTAGCCCTAGGCCGAACCCCAACCCTAAGACGAGAAAGGCAAATCAGCCAGGAATTAGGCATGTCCCCAAGGAAAAAGCTGTGGAGGCAGGCATGTTGTGGTACTTTTGCGCTCTTCTTGGCTAGTCCTTCGCCGCTGCTGTGTTCTTGGAACTCAGGGCTTTCTGGTTAATAGAACCCTTACCCTAGGCGTAACTCAAACCTTAAGCCTAGGAAGGAAAATCAGCCTATGATTCGGGATGGTCTCATGGAAATATCAGTGGTGGCAGCCAAGTTGTGTCACTTTTGCGCTCCCCTTGGGATGCCTTTCGCAGCTGCAGTGTGCCTGGAGCCCAGGGCTTCCTGGTTTTAAAAGTCCTAGGCCTAAGCCTAACAGTAACCCTAGGAAGGTAAATCAGCCGCGTATTAGGGTTCTTCCTAAGGGAAAAGCCGTGAAAGCAGCCATGTTGTGGCACTTTTGCACTCCCTTTGGGATGCTTTTGGCAGATGAAGTAAGCCTGGAACTCAGGGCTTCCTAGTTAAAAAAATCCTAGCCCTAGGCCGAACCCCAACCCTAAGACGAGAAAGGCAAATCAGCCAGGAATTAGGCATGTCCCCAAGGAAAAAGCTGTGGAGGCAGGCATGTTGTGGTACTTTTGCGCTCTTCTTGGCTAGTCCTTCGCAGCTGCTGTGTTCTTGGAACTCAGGGCTTTCTGGTTAATAGAACCCTTACCCTAGGCGTAACTCAAACCTTAACCCTAGGAAGGAAAATCAGCCTATGGTTCGGGATGGTCTCATGGAAATATCAGTGGTGGCAGCCAAGTTGTGTCACTTTTGCGCTCCCCTTGGGATGCCTTTCGCAGCTGCAGTGTGCCTGGAGCCCAGGGCTTCCTGGTTTTAAAAGTCCTAGGCCTAAGCCTAACAGTAACCCTAGGAAGGTAAATCAGCCGCGTATTAGGGTTCTTCCTAAGGGGAATGCCGTGAAATGAGCCATGTTGTGGCACTTCTGCACTCCCTTTGGGATGCCTTTGGCAGATGAAGTAAGCCTGGAACTCAGGGCTTCCTAGTTAAAAAAATCCTAGCCCTAGGCCGAACCCCAACCCTAAGACGAGAAAGGCAAATCAGCCAGGAATTAGGCATGTCCCCAAGGAAAAAGCTGTGGAGGCAGGCATGTTGTGGTACTTTTGCACTCTTCTTGGCTAGTCCTTCGCCGCTGCTGTGTTCTTGGAACTCAGGGCTTTCTGGTTAATAGAACCCTTACCCTAGGCGTAACTCAAACCTTAACCCTAGGAAGGAAAATCAGCCTATGGTTCGGGATGGTCTCATGGAAATATCAGTGGTGGCAGCCAAGTTGTGTCACTTTTGCGCTCCCCTTGGGATGCCTTTCGCAGCTGCAGTGTGCCTGGAGCCCAGGGCTTCCTGGTTTTTAAAGTCCTAGGCCTAAGCCTAACAGTAACCCTAGGAAGGTAAATCAGCCGCGTATTAGGGTTCTTCCTAAGGGAAAAGCCGTGATAGCAGCCATGTTGTGGCACTTTTGCACACCCTTTGGGATGCCTTTGGCAGATGCAGTAAGCCTGGAACTCAGGGCTTCCTAGTTAAAAAAATCCTAGCCCTAGGCCGAACCCCAACCCTAAGACGAGAAAGGCAAATCAGCCAGGAATTAGGCATGTTCCCATGGAAAAAGCTGTGGAGGCAGGCATGTTGTGGTACTTTTGCGCTCTTCTTGGCTAGTCCTTCGCAGCTGCTGTGTTCTTGGAACTCAGGTCGTTCTGGTTAATAGACCTCTTACCCTAGGCGAAACTCAAACATTAACCCTAGGAAGGAAAATCAGCCTATGGTTCGGGATGGTCTCATGAGAATAGAAGCAGAGGCAGCCAAGATGTGACACTTCTGCGGCCCTCTTGGGATGCCTTTAACAGCTGCAGTGTGCCTGAAGCCCAGGGCTTCCTGGTTTTAAAAGTCCTAGGCCTAAGCCTAACAGTAACCCTAGGAAGGTAAATCAGCCAGGTATTAGGGTTCTTCCTAAGGGAAAAGCTGTGAAAGCAGCCATGTTGTGGCACTTTTGCACTCCCTTTGGGATGCCTTTGGCAGATGCAGTAAGCCTGGAACTCAGGGCTTCCTGGTTAAAAAACTCCAAGACCTAGGCTGAACCCTAACCCTAACCCTAGGCAGATAAATCAGCCTAGGTATAGGGATGGTGCCAAGGAAAAAGCTGTGAAAGCTGCCATGTTGTTGCACTTTTGTACTCCCCTTGGGATGCCTTGAACAGCTGCAGTGTGCCTGGATCTAAGGGCTTCCTAGTTTTAAAAATCCTAGCCCTAGGCCTAAGCCTAACAGTAACCCTGGCAAGGGAAATCAGCCTGGTGTTAAGCTTCTTGCCAAGGAAAAAGCCGTGAAAGCAACCATGTTGTGGCACTTTTGCACTCCCTTTTGGATGTCTTTCACAGCTCCAGTGTGCCTGGAACTCAGGGCTTCCTGATTTTAAAAGTCCTAGCCCTAGGCCGAACCCCAACCCTAAGACGAGAAAGGCAAATCAGCCAGGAATTAGGCATGTCCCCAAGGAAAAAGCTGTGGAGGCAGGCATGTTTTGGTACTTTTGCGCTCTTCTTGGCTAGTCCTTCGCAGCTGCTGTGTTCTTGGAACTCAGGGCTTTCTGGTTAATAGAACCCTTACCCTAGGCGTAACTCAAACCTTAACCCTAGGAAGGAAAATCAGCCTATGGTTCGGGATGGTCTCATGGAAATATCAGTGGTGGCAGCCAAGTTGTGTCACTTTTGCGCTCCCCTTGGGATGCCTTTCGCAGCTGCAGGGTGCCTGGAGACCAGGGCTTCCTGGTTTTAAAAGTCCTAGGCCTAAGCCTAACAGTAACCCTAGGAAGGTAAATCAGCCGCTTATTAGGGTTCTTCCTAAGGGAAAAGCCGTGAAAGCAGCCATGTTGTGGCACTTTTGCACTCCCTTTGGGATGCTTTTGGCAGATGAAGTAAGCCTGGAACTCAGGGCTTCCTAGTTAAAAAAATCCTAGCCCTAGGCCGAACCCCAACCCTAAGACGAGAAAGGCAAATCAGCCAGGAATTAGGCATGTCCCCAAGGAAAAAGCTGTGGAGGCAGGCACATTGTGGTACTTTTGCGCTCTTCTTGGGTAGTCCTTCGCAGCTGCTGTGTTCTTGGAACTCAGGGCTTTCTGGTTAATAGAACCCTTTCCCCAGGCGTAACTCAAACCTTAACCCTAGGAAGGAAAATCAGCCTATGGTTCGGGATGGTCTCATGAGAATAGCAGCAGAGGCAGCCAAGTTGTGTCACTTTTGCGCTCCCCTTGGGATGCCTTTCGCAGCTGCAGTGTGCCTGGAGCCCAGGGCTTCCTGGTTTTAAAAGTCCTAGGCCTAAGCCTAACAGTAACCCTAGGAAGGTAAATCAGCCGCGTATTAGGGTTCTTCCTAAGGGAAAAGCCGTGAAAGCAGCCATGTTGTGGCACTTCTGCACTCCCTTTGGGATGCCTTTGGCAGATGCAGTAAGCCTGGAACTCAGGGCTTCCTAGTTAAAAAAATCCTAGCCCTAGGCCGAACCCCAACCCTAAGACGAGAAAGGCAAATCAGCCAGGAATTAGGCATGTCCCCAAGGAAAAAGCTGTGGAGGCAGGCATGTTGTGGTACTTTTGCGCTCTTCTTGGCTAGTCCTTCGCAGCTGCTGTGTTCTTGGAACTCAGGGCTTTCTGGTTAATAGAACCCTTACCCTAGGCGTAACTCAAACCTTAACCCTAGGAAGGAAAATCAGCCTGTGGTTCGGGATGGTCTCATGAGAATAGCAGCAGAGGCAGCCAAGTTGTGTCACTTTTGCGCTCCCCTTGGGATGCCTTTCGCAGCTGCAGTGTGCTTGGAGCCCAGGGCTTCCTGGTTTTAAAAGTCCTAGGCCTAAGCCTAACAGTAACCCTAGGAAGGTAAATCAGCCGCGTATTAGGGTTCTTCCTAAGGGAAAAGCCATGAAAGCAGCCATGTTGTGGCACTTCTGCACTCCCTTTGGGATGCCTTTGGCAGATGCAGTAAGCCTGGAACTCAGGGCTTCCTGGTTAAAAAACTCCAAGCCCTAGGCTGAAGCCTAACCCTAACCCTAGGCAGATAAATCAGCCTAGGTATAGGGATGGTGCCAAGGAAAAAGCTGTGAAAGCTGCCATGTTGTTGCACTTTTGTACTCCCCTTGGGATGCCTTGAACAGCTGCAGTGTGCCTGGATCTAAGGGCTTCCTAGTTTTAAAAATCCTAGCCCTAGGCCTAAGCCTTACAGTAACCCTGGGAAGGGAAATCAGCCTGGTGTTAAGCTTCTTGCCAAGGAAAAAGCCGTGAAAGCAACCATGTTGTGGCACTTTTGCACTCCCTTTTGGATGTCTTTGGCAGATGAAGTAAGCCTGGAACTCAGGGCTTCCTAGTTAAAAAAATCCTAGCCCTAGGCCGAACCCCAACCCTAAGACGAGAAAGGCAAATCAGCCAGGAATTAGGCATGTCCCCAAGGAAAAAGCTGTGGAGGCAGGCACGTTGTGGTACTTTTGCGCTCTTCTTGGGTAGTCCTTCGCAGCTGCTGTGTTCTTGGAACTCAGGGCTTTCTGGTTAATACAACCCTTACCCCAGGCGTAACTCAAACCTTAACCCTAGGAAGGAAAATCAGCCTATGGTTCGGGATGGTCTCATGAGAATAGCAGCAGAGGCAGCCAAGTTGTGTCACTTCTGCGGCCCGCTTGGGATGCCTTGAACAGCTGCAGTGTGCCTGGAGCCCAGGGCTTCCTGGTTTTAAAAGTCCTAGGCCTAAGCCTAACAGTAACCCTAGGAAGGTAAATCAGCCGCGTATTAGGGTTCTTCCTAAGGGAAAAGCCGTGAAAGCAGCCATGTTGTGGCACTTTTGCACTCCCTTTGGGATGCCTTTGGCCGATGAAGTAAGCCTGGAACTCAGGGCTTCCTAGTTAAAAAAATCCTAGCCCTAGGCCGAACCCCAACCCTAAGACGAGAAAGGCAAATCAGCCAGGAATTAGGCATGTCCCCAAGGAAAAAGCTGTGGAGGCAGGCATGTTGTGGTACTTTTGCGCTCTTCTTGGGTAGTCCTTCGCAGCTGCTGTGTTCTTGGAACTCAGGGCTTTCTGGTTAATAGAACCCTTACCCCAGGCGTAACTCAAACCTTAACCCTAGGAAGGAAAATCAGCCTATGGTTCGGGATGGTCTCATGAGAATAGCAGCAGAGGCAGCCAAGTTGTGTCACTTTTGCGCTCCCCTTGGGATGCCTTTCGCAGCTGCAGTGTGCCTGGAGCCCAGGGCTTCCTGGTTTTAATAGTCCTAGGCCTAAGCCTTACAGTAACCCTAGGAAGGTAAATCAGCTGGGTATTAGGGTTCTTCCTAAGGAGAAAGCCGTGAAAGCAGCCATGTTGTGGCACTTCTGCACTCACGTTGGGATTCCTTTGGCAGATGAAGTAAGCCTGGAACTCAGGGCTTCCTAGTTAAAAAAATCCTAGCCCTAGGCCGAACCCCAACCCTAAGACGAGAAAGGCAAATCAGCCAGGAATTAGGCATGTCCCCAAGGAAAAAGCTGTGGAGGCAGGCACGTTGTGGTACTTTTGCGCTCTTCTTGGCTAGTCCTTCGCAGCTGCTGTGTTCTTGGAACTCAGGGCTTTCTGGTTAATAAAACTCTTACCCTAGGCTAAACTCAAACATTAACCCAAGGAAGGAAAATCAGCCTATGGTTCAGGATGGTCTCATGGGAATAGAAGCAGAGGCAGCCAAGTTGTGTCACTTCTGCGGCCCTCTTGGGATGCCTTTAACAGCTGTAGTGTGCCTGGATCTAAGGGCTTCCTAGTTTTAAAAATCCTAGCCCTAGGCCTAAGCCTAACAGTAACCCTGGGAAGGGAAATCAGCCTGGTGTTAGGCTTCTTGCCAAGGAAAAAGCCGTGAAAGCAGCCATGTTGTGGCACTTTTGCACTCCCTTTTGGATGCCTTTCACAGCTCCAGTGTGCCTGGAACTCAGGGCTTCCTGATTTTAAAAGTCCTAGCCCTAGGCCGAACCCCAACCCTAAGACGAGAAAGGCAAATCAGCCAGGAATTAGGCATGTCCCCAAGGAAAAAGCTGTGGAGGCAGGCATGTTGTGGTACTTTTGCGCTCTTCTTGGGTAGTCCTTCGCAGCTGCTGTGTTCTTGGAACTCAGGGCTTTCTGGTTAATAGAACCCTTACCCTAGGCGTAACTCAAACCTTAACCCTAGGAAGGAAAATCAGCCTATGGTTCGGGATGGTCTCATGGAAATATCAGTGGTGGCAGCCAAGTTGTGTCACTTTTGCGCTCCCCTTGGGATGCCTTTCGCAGCTGCAGTGTGCCTGGAGCCCAGGGCTTCCTGGTTTTAAAAGTCCTAGGCCTAAGCCTAACAGTAACCCTAGGAAGGTAAATCAGCTGGGTATTAGGGTTCTTCTTAAGGGGAAGGCCGTGAAAGCAGCCATGTTGTGGCACTTCTGCACTCCCTTTCGGATGCCTTTGGCAGATGCAGTAAGCCTGGAACTCAGGGCTTCCTAGTTAAAAAAATCCTAACCCTAACCCTAACCCTAACCCTAACCCTAACCCTAACCCTAACCCAAACCCTAACCCTAACCCTAACCCTAACCCTAACCCTAACCCTAACCCTAACCCTAACCCTAACCCTAACCCTAGGCCGAACCCCAACCCTAAGACGAGAAAGGCAAATCAGCCAGGAATTAGGCATGTCCCCAAGGAAAAAGCTGTGGAGGCAGGCACGTTGTGGTACTTTTGCGCTCTTCTTGGGTAGTCCTTCGCAGCTGCTGTGTTCTTGGAACTCAGGGCTTTCTGGTTAATAGAACTCTTACCCTAGGCGTAACTCAAACCTTAACCCTAGGAAGGAAAATCAGCCTATGGTTCGGGATGGTCTCATGAGAATAGCAGCAGAGGCAGCCAAGTTGTGTCACTTCTGCGGCCCTCTTGGGATGCCTTTAACAGCTGCATGTGCCTGGAGCCCAGGGCTTCCTGGTTTTAAAAGTCCTAGGCCTAAGCCTAACAGTAACCCTAGGAAGGTAAATCAGCCGCGTATTAGGGTTCTTCCTAAGGGGAAAGCCGTGAAATGAGCCATGTTGTGGCACTTCTGCACTCCCTTTGGGATGCCTTTGGCAGATGAAGTAAGCCTGGAACTCAGGGCTTCCTAGTTAAAAAAATCCTAGCCCTAGGCCGAACCCCAACCCTAAGACGAGAAAGGCAAATCAGCCAGGAATTAGGCATGTCCCCAAGGAAAAAGCTGTGGAGGCAGGCAAGTTGTGGTACTTTTGCGCTCTTCTTGGGTAGTCCTTCGCAGCTGCTGTGTTCTTGGAACTCAGGGCTTTCTGGTTAATAGAACCCTTACCCTAGGCGTAACTCAAACCTTAACCCTAGGAAGGAAAATCAGCCTATGGTTCGGGATGGTCTCATGAGAATAGCAGCAGAGGCAGCCAAGTTGTGTCACTTCTGCGGCCCGCTTGGGATGCCTTGAACAGCTGCAGTGTGCCTGGAGCCCAGGGCTTCCTGGTTTTAAAAGTCCTAGGCCTAAGCCTAACAGTAACCCTAGGAAGGTAAATCAGCCGCGTATTAGGGTTCTTCCTAAGGGAAAAGCCGTGAAAGCAGCCATGTTGTGGCACTTTTGCACTCCCTTTGGGATGCCTTTGGCCGATGAAGTAAGCCTGGAACTCAGGGCTTCCTAGTTAAAAAAATCCTAGCCCTAGGCCGAACCCCAACCCTAAGACGAGAAAGGCAAATCAGCCAGGAATTAGGCATGTCCCCAAGGAAAAAGCTGTGGAGGCAGGCATGTTGTGGTACTTTTGCGCTCTTCTTGGGTAGTCCTTCGCAGCTGCTGTGTTCTTGGAACTCAGGGCTTTCTGGTTAATAGAACCCTTACCCCAGGCGTAACTCAAACCTTAACCCTAGGAAGGAAAATCAGCCTATGGTTCGGGATGGTCTCATGAGAATAGCAGCAGAGGCAGCCAAGTTGTGTCACTTTTGCGCTCCCCTTGGGATGCCTTGAACAGCTGCAGTGTGCCTGGAGCCCAGGGCTTCCTGGTTTTAATAGTCCTAGGCCTAAGCCTTACAGTAACCCTAGGAAGGTAAATCAGCTGGGTATTAGGGTTCTTCCTAAGGAGAAAGCCGTGAAAGCAGCCATGTTGTGGCACTTCTGCACTCACTTTGGGATTCCTTTGGCAGATGAAGTAAGCCTGGAACTCAGGGCTTCCTAGTTAAAAAAATCCTAGCCCTAGGCCGAACCCCAACCCTAAGACGAGAAAGGCAAATCAGCCAGGAATTAGGCATGTCCCCAAGGAAAAAGCTGTGGAGGCAGGCACGTTGTGGTACTTTTGCGCTCTTCTTGGGTAGTCCTTCGCAGCTGCTGTGTTCTTGGAACTCAGGGCTTTCTGGTTAATAGAACTCTTACCCTAGGCTAAACTCAAACATTAACCCAAGGAAGGAAAATCAGCCTATGGTTCAGGATGGTCTCATGAGAATAGAAGCAGAGGCAGCCAAGTTGTGTCACTTCTGCGGCCCTCTTGGGATGCCTTTAACAGCTGCAGTGTGCCTGGATCTAAGGGCTTCCTAGTTTTAAAAATCCTAGCCCTAGGCCTAAGCCTAACAGTAACCCTGGGAAGGGAAATCAGCCTGGTGTTAGGCTTCTTGCCAAGGAAAAAGCCGTGAAAGCAGCCATGTTGTGGCACTTTTGCACTCCCTTTTGGATGCCTTTCACAGCTCCAGTGTGCCTGGAACTCAGGGCTTCCTGATTTTAAAAGTCCTAGCCCTAGGCCGAACCCCAACCCTAAGACGAGAAAGGCAAATCAGCCAGGAATTAGGCATGTCCCCAAGGAAAAAGCTGTGGAGGCAGGGATGTTGTGGTACTTTTGCGCTCTTCTTGGGTAGTCCTTCGCAGCTGCTGTGTTCTTGGAACTCAGGGCTTTCTGGTTAATAGAACCCTTACCCTAGGCGTAACTCAAACCTTAACCCTAGGAAGGAAAATCAGCCTATGGTTCGGGATGGTCTCATGGAAATATCAGTGGTGGCAGCCAAGTTGTGTCACTTTTGCGCTCCCCTTGGGATGCCTTTCGCAGCTGCAGTGTGCCTGGAGCCCAGGGCTTCCTGGTTTTAAAAGTCCTAGGCCTAAGCCTAACAGTAACCCTAGGAAGGTAAATCAGCCGCGTATTAGGGTTCTTCCTAAGGGGAAAGCCGTGAAATGAGCCATGTTGTGGCACTTCTGCACTCCCTTTGGGATGCCTTTGGCAGATGAAGTAAGCCTGGAACTCAGGGCTTCCTAGTTAAAAAAATCCTAGCCCTAGGCCGAACCCCAACCCTAAGACGAGAAAGGCAAATCAGCCAGGAATTAGGCATGTCCCCAAGGAAAAAGCTGTGGAGGCAGGCACGTTGTGGTACTTTTGCGCTCTTCTTGGGTAGTCCTTCGCAGCTGCTGTGTTCTTGGAACTCAGGGCTTTCTGGTTAATAGAACTCTTACCCTAGGCGTAACTCAAACCTTAACCCTAGGAAGGAAAATCAGCCAATGGTTCGGCATGGTCTCATGAGAATAGCAGCAGAGGCAGCCAAGTTGTGTCACTTCTGCGGCCCTCTTGGGATGCCTTTAACAGCTGCATGTGCCTGGAGCCCAGGGCTTCCTGGTTTTAAAAGTCCTAGGCCTAAGCCTAACAGTAACCCTAGGAAGGTAAATCAGCCGCGTATTAGGGTTCTTCCTAAGGGAAAAGCTGTGAAAGCAGCCATGTTGTGGCACTTTTGCACTCCCTTTGGGATGCTTTTGGCAGATGAAGTAAGCCTGGAACTCAGGGCTTCCTAGTTAAAAAAATCCTAGCCCTAGGCCGAACCCCAACCCTAAGACGAGAAAGGCAAATCAGCCAGGAATTAGGCATGTCCCCAAGGAAAAAGCTGTGGAGGCAGGCATGTTGTGGTACTTTTGCGCTCTTCTTGGCTAGTCCTTCGCCGCTGCTGTGTTCTTGGAACTCAGGGCTTTCTGGTTAATAGAACCCTTACCCTAGGCGTAACTCAAACCTTAAGCCTAGGAAGGAAAATCAGCCTATGGTTCGGGATGGTCTCATGGAAATATCAGTGGTGGCAGCCAAGTTGTGTCACTTTTGCGCTCCCCTTGGGATGCCTTTCGCAGCTGCAGTGTGCCTGGAGCCCAGGGCTTCCTGGTTTTAAAAGTCCTAGGCCTAAGCCTAACAGTAACCCTAGGAAGGTAAATCAGCCGCGTATTAGGGTTCTTCCTAAGGGAAAAGCCATGAAATGAGCCATGTTGTGGCACTTCTGCACTCCCTTTGGGATGCTTTTGGCAGATGCAGTAAGCCTGGAACTCAGGGCTTCCTAGTTAAAAAAATCCTAGCCCTAGGCCGAACCCCAAGCCTAAGACGAGAAAGGCAAATCAGCCAGGAATTAGGCATGTCCCCAAGGAAAAAGCTGTGGAGGCAGGCATGTTGTGGTACTTTTGCGCACTTCTTGGGTAGTCCTTCGCAGCTGCTGTGTTCTTGGAACTCAGGGCTTTCTGGTTAATAGAACCCTTACCCTAGGCGTAACTCAAACCTTAAGCCTAGGAAGGAAAATCAGCCTATGGTTCGGGATGGTCTCATGGAAATATCAGTGGTGGCAGCCAAGTTGTGTCACTTTTGCGCTCCCCTTGGGATGCCTTTCGCAGCTGCAGTGTGCCTGGAGCCCAGGGCTTCCTGGTTTTAAAAGTCCTAGGCCTAAGCCTAACAGTAACCCTAGGAAGGTAAATCAGCCGCGTATTAGGGTTCTTCCTAAGGGGAAAGCCGTGAAATGAGCCATGTTGTGGCACTTCTGCACTCCCTTTGGGATGCCTTTGGCAGATGAAGTAAGCCTGGAACTCAGGGCTTCCTAGTTAAAAAAATCCTAGCCCTAGGCCGAACCCCAACCCTAAGACGAGAAAGGCAAATCAGCCAGGAATTAGGCATGTCCCCAAGGAAAAAGCTGTGGAGGCAGGCATGTTGTGGTACTTTTGCACTCTTCTTGGCTAGTCCTTCGCCGCTGCTGTGTTCTTGGAACTCAGGGCTTTCTGGTTAATAGAACCCTTACCCTAGGCGTAACTCAAACCTTAACCCTAGGAAGGAAAATCAGCCTATGGTTCGGGATGGTCTCATGGAAATATCAGTGGTGGCAGCCAAGTTGTGTCACTTTTACGCTCCCCTTGGGATGCCTTTCGCAGCTGCAGTGTGCCTGGAGCCCAGGGCTTCCTGGTTTTAAAAGTCCTAGGCCTAAGCCTAACAGTAACCCTAGGAAGGTAAATCAGCCGCGTATTAGGGTTCTTCCTAAGGGAAAAGCCGTGATAGCAGCCATGTTGTGGCACTTTTGCACACCCTTTGGGATGCCTTTGGCAGATGCAGTAAGCCTGGAACTCAGGGCTTCCTAGTTAAAAAAATCCTAGCCCTAGGCCGAACCCCAACCCTAAGACGAGAAAGGCAAATCAGCCAGGAATTAGGCATGTTCCCATGGAAAAAGCTGTGGAGGCAGGCATGTTGTGGTACTTTTGCGCTCTTCTTGGCTAGTCCTTCGCAGCTGCTGTGTTCTTGGAACTCAGGTCTTTCTGGTTAATAGACCTCTTACCCTAGGCGTAACTCAAACATTAACCCTAGGAAGGAAAATCAGCCTATGGTTCGGGATGGTCTCATGAGAATAGAAGCAGAGGCATCCAAGATGTGTCACTTCTGCGGCCCTCTTGGGATGCCTTTAACAGCTGCAGTGTGCCTGAAGCCCAGGGCTTCCTGGTTTTAAAAGTCCTAGGCCTAAGCCTAACAGTAACCCTAGGAAGGTAAATCAGCCAGGTATTAGGGTTCTTCCTAAGGGAAAAGCTGTGAAAGCAGCCATGTTGTGGCACTTCTGCACTCCCTTTGGGATGCCTTTGGCAGAATGAGTAAGCCTGGAACTCAGGGCTTCCTGGTTAAAAAACTCCAAGCCCTAGGCTGAAGCCTAACCCTAACCCTAGGCAGATAAATCAGCCTAGGTATAGGGATGGTGCCAAGGAAAAAGCTGTGAAAGCTGCCATGTTGTTGCACTTTTGTACTCCCCTTGGGATGCCTTGAACAGCTGCAGTGTGCCTGGATCTAAGGGCTTCCTAGTTTTAAAAATCCTAGCCCTAGGCCTAAGCCTAACAGTAACCCTGGCAAGGGAAATCAGCATGGTGTTAAGCTTCTTGCCAAGGAAAAAGCCGTGAAAGCAACCATGTTGTGGCACTTTTGCACTCCCTTTTGGATGTCTTTCACAGCTCCAGTGTGCCTGGAACTCAGGGCTTCCTGATTTTAAAAGTCCTAGCCCTAGGCCGAACCCCAACCCTAAGACGAGAAAGGCAAATCAGCCAGGAATTAGGCATGTCCCCAAGGAAAAAGCTGTGGAGGCAGGCACGTTGTGGTACTTTTGCGCTCTTCTTGGGTAGTCCTTCGCAGCTGCTGTGTTCTTGGAACTCAGGGCTTTCTGGTTAATAGAACTCTTACCCTAGGCGTAACTCAAACCTTAACCCTAGGAAGGAAAATCAGCCTATGGTTCGGGATGGTCTCATGAGAATAGCAGCAGAGGCAGCCAAGTTGTGTCACTTTTGCGCTCCCCTTGGGATGCCTTTCGCAGCTGCAGGGTGCCTGGAGACCAGGGCTTCCTGGTTTTAAAAGTCCTAGGCCTAAGCCTAACAGTAACCCTAGGAAGGTAAATCAGCCGCGTATTAGGGTTCTTCCTAAGGGAAAAGCCGTGAAAGCAGCCATGTTGTGGCACTTTTGCACTCCCTTTGGGATGCTTTTGGCAGATGAAGTAAGCCTGGAACTCAGGGCTTCCTAGTTAAAAAAATCCTAGCCCTAGGCCGAACCCCAACCCTAAGACGAGAAAGGCAAATCAGCCAGGAATTAGGCATGTCCCCAAGGAAAAAGCTGTGGAGGCAGGCACATTGTGGTACTTTTGCGCTCTTCTTGGCTAGTCCTTCGCAGCTGCTGTGTTCTTGGAACTCAGGGCTTTCTGGTTAATAGAACCCTTACCCTAGGCGTAACTCAAACCTTAACCCTAGGAAGGAAAATCAGCCTATGGTTCGGGATGGTCTCATGAGAATAGCAGCAGAGGCAGCCAAGTTGTGTCACTTTTGCGCTCCCCTTGGGATGCCTTTCGCAGCTGCAGTGTGCCTGGAGCCCAGGGCTTCCTGGTTTTAAAAGTCCTAGGCCTAAGCCTAACAGTAACCCTAGGAAGGTAAATCAGCCGCGTATTAGGGTTCTTCCTAAGGGAAAAGCCGTGAAAGCAGCCATGTTGTGGCACTTCTGCACTCCCTTTGGGATGCCTTTGGCAGATGCAGTAAGCCTGGAACTCAGGGCTTCCTAGTTAAAAAAATCCTAGCCCTAGGCCGAACCCCAACCCTAAGACGAGAAAGGCAAATCAGCCAGGAATTAGGCATGTCCCCAAGGAAAAAGCTGTGGAGGCAGGCATGTTGTGGTACTTTTGCGCTCTTCTTGGCTAGTCCTTCGCAGCTGCTGTGTTCTTGGAACTCAGGGCTTTCTGGTTAATAGAACCCTTACCCTAGGCGTAACTCAAACCTTAACCCTAGGAAGGAAAATCAGCCTATGGTTCGGGATGGTCTCATGAGAATAGCAGCAGAGGCAGCAAAGTTGTGTCACTTTTGCGCTCCCCTTGGGATGCCTTTCGCAGCTGCAGTGTGCTTGGAGCCCAGGGCTTCCTGGTTTTAAAAGTCCTAGGCCTAAGCCTAACAGTAACCCTAGGAAGGTAAATCAGCCGCGTATTAGGGTTCTTCCTAAGGGAAAAGCCATGAAAGCAGCCATGTTGTGGCACTTCTGCACTCCCTTTGGGATGCCTTTGGCAGATGCAGTAAGCCTGGAACTCAGGGCTTCCTGGTTAAAAAACTCCAAGCCCTAGGCTGAACCCTAACCCTAACCCTAGGCAGATAAATCAGCCTAGGTATAGGGATGGTGCCAAGGAAAAAGCTGTGAAAGCTGCCATGTTGTTGCACTTTTGTACTCCCCTTGGGATGCCTTGAACAGCTGCAGTGTGCCTGGATCTAAGGGCTTCCTAGTTTTAAAAATCCTAGCCCTAGGCCTAAGCCTTACAGTAACCCTGGGAAGGGAAATCAGCCTGGTGTTAAGCTTCTTGCCAAGGAAAAAGCCGTGAAAGCAACCATGTTGTGGCACTTTTGCACTCCCTTTTGGATGTCTTTGGCAGATGAAGTAAGCCTGGAACTCAGGGCTTCCTAGTTAAAAAAATCCTAGCCCTAGGCCGAACCCCAACCCTAAGACGAGAAAGGCAAATCAGCCAGGAATTAGGCATGTCCCCAAGGAAAAAGCTGTGGAGGCAGGCACGTTGTGGTACTTTTGCGCTCTTCTTGGGTAGTCCTTCGCAGCTGCTGTGTTCTTGGAACTCAGGGCTTTCTGGTTAATAGAACCGTTACCCCAGGCGTAACTCAAACCTTAACCCTAGGAAGGAAAATCAGCCTATGGTTCGGGATGGTCTCATGAGAATAGCAGCAGAGGCAGCCAAGTTGTGTCACTTCTGCGGCCCGCTTGGGATGCCTTTCGCAGCTGCAGTGTGCCTGGAGCCCAGGGCTTCCTGGTTTTAAAAGTCCTAGGCCTAAGCCTAACAGTAACCCTAGGAAGGTAAATCAGCCGCGTATTAGGGTTCTTCCTAAGGGAAAAGCCGTGAAAGCAGCCATGTTGTGGCAATTTTGCACTCCCTTTGGGATGCCTTTGGCTGATGAAGTAAGCCTGGAACTCAGGGCTTCCTAGTTAAAAATATCCTAGCCCTAGGCCGAACCCCAACCCTAAGACGAGAAAGGCAAATCAGCCAGGAATTAGGCATGTCCCCAAGGAAAAAGCTGTGGAGGCAGGCATGTTGTGGTACTTTTGCGCTCTTCTTGGCTAGTCCTTCGCAGCTGCTGTGTTCTTGGAACTCAGGGCTTTCTGGTTAATAGAACCCTTACCCCAGGCGTAACTCAAACCTTAACCCTAGGAAGGAAAATCAGCCTATGGTTCGGGATGGTCTCATGAGAATAGCAGCAGAGGCAGCCAAGTTGTGTCACTTTTGCGCTCCCCTTGGGATGCCTTGAACAGCTGCAGTGTGCCTGGAGCCCAGGGCTTCATGGTTTTAATAGTCCTAGGCCTAAGCCTTACAGCAACCCTAGGATGGTAAATCATCTGGGTATTAGGGTTCTTCCTAAGGAGAAAGCCGTGAAAGCAGCCATGTTGTGGCACTTCTGCACTCACTTTGGGATTCCTTTGGCAGATGAAGTAAGACTGGAACTCAGGGCTTCCTAGTTAAAAAAATCCTAGCCCTAGGCCGAACCCCAACCCTAAGACGAGAAAGGCAAATCAGCCAGGAATTAGGCATGTCCCCAAGGAAAAAGCTGTGGAGGCAGGCACGTTGTGGTACTTTTGCGCTCTTCTTGGGTAGTCCTTCGCAGCTGCTGTGTTCTTGGAACTCAGGGCTTTCTGGTTAATAGAACTCTTACCCTAGGCGTAACTCAAACCTTAGCCCTAGGAAGGAAAATCAGCCTATGGTTCGGGATGGTCTCATGGAACTATCAGTGGTGGCAGCCAAGTTGTGTCACTTCTGCGGCCCTCTTGGGATGCCTTTAACAGCTGCAGTGTGCCTGAAGTCCAGGGCTTCCTGGTTTTAAAAGTCCTAGGTCTAAGGCTAACAGTAACCCTAGGAAGGTAAATCAGCCGCGTATTAGGGTTCTTCCTAAGGGAAAAGCCGTGAAAGCAGCCATGTTTTGGCACTTTTGCACTCCCTTTGGGATGCCTTTGGCAGATGCAGTAAGCCTGGAACTCAGGGCTTCCTGGTTAAAAAACTCCAAGCCCTAGGCTGAAGCCTAACCCTAACCCTAGGCAGATAAATCAGCCTAGGTATAGGGATGGTGCCAAGGAAAAAGCTGTGAAAGCTGCCATGTTGTTGCACTTTTGTACTCCCCTTGGGATGCCTTGAACAGCTGCAGTGTGCCTGGATCTAAGGGCTTCCTAGTTTTAAAAATCCTAGCCCTAGGCCTAAGCCTAACATTAACCCTGCCAAGGGAAATCACCCTGGTGTTAAGCTTCTTGCCAAGGAAAAAGCCGTGAAAGCAACCATTTTGTGGCACTTTTGCACTCCCTTTTGGATGTCTTTCACAGCTCCAGTGTGCCTGGAACTCAGGGCTTCCTGATTTTAAAAGTCCTAGCCCTAGGCCGAACCCCAACCCTAAGACGAGAAAGGCAAATCAGCCAGGAATTAGGCATGTCCCCAAGGAAAAAGCTGTGGAGGCAGGCATGTTGTGGTACTTTTGCGCTCTTCTTGGGTAGTCCTTCGCAGCTGCTGTGTTCTTGGAACTCAGGGCTTTCTGGTTAATAGAACCCTTACCCTAGGCGTAACTCAAACCTTAACCCTAGGAAGGAAAATCAGCCTATGGTTCGGGATGGTCTCATGGAAATATCAGTGGTGGCAGCCAAGTTGTGTCACTTTTGCGCTCCCCTTGGGATGCCTTTCGCAGCTGCAGTGTGCCTGGAGCCCAGGGCTTCCTGGTTTTAAAAGTCCTAGGCCTAAG
The DNA here is from genome assembly GCA_036010785.1 of Ammospiza maritima maritima. Taxonomy (NCBI): domain Eukaryota; kingdom Metazoa; phylum Chordata; class Aves; order Passeriformes; family Passerellidae; genus Ammospiza; species Ammospiza maritima. Next base: position 572,317 of record JAYKTQ010000121.1, read on the forward strand.
CCTAACAGTAACCCTAGGAAGGTAAATCAGCCGCGTATTAGGGTTCTTCCTAAGGGAAAAGCCGTGAAAGCAGCCATGTTGTGGCACTTCGGCACTCCCTTTGGGATGACTTTGGCAGATGAAGTAAGCCTGGAACTCAGGGCTTCCTAGTTAAAAAAATCCTAGCCCTAGGCCGAACCCCAACCCTAAGACGAGAAAGGCAAATCAGCCAGGAATTAGGCATGTCCCCAAGGAAAAAGCTGTGGAGGCAGGCACGTTGTGGTACTTTTGCGCTCTTCTTGGGTAGTCCTTCGCAGCTGCTGTGTTCTTGGAACTCAGGGCTTTCTGGTTAATAGAACTCTTACCCTAGGCGTAACTCAAACCTTAACCCTAGGAAGGAAAATCAGCCTATGGTTCGGGATGGTCTCATGAGAATAGCAGCAGAGGCAGCCAAGTTGTGTCAATTCTGCGGCCCTCTTGGGATGCCTTTAACAGCTGCATGTGCCTGGAGCCCAGGGCTTCCTGGTTTTAAAAGTCCTAGGCCTAAGCCTAACAGTAACCCTAGGAAGGTAAATCAGCCGCGTATTAGGGTTCTTCCTAAGGGAAAAGCCGTGAAAGCAGCCATGTTGTGGCACTTTTGCACTCCCTTTGGGATGCTTTTGGCAGATGAAGTAAGCCTGGAACTCAGGGCTTCCTAGTTAAAAAAATCCTAGCCCTAGGCCGAACCCCAAGCCTAAGACGAGAAAGGCAAATCAGCCAGGAATTAGGCATGTCCCCAAGGAAAAAGCTGTGGAGGCAGGCACGTTGTGGTACTTTTGCGCTCTTCTTGGGTAGTCCTTCGCAGCTGCTGTGTTCTTGGAACTCAGGGCTTTCTGGTTAATAGAACCCTTACCCCAGGCGTAACTCAAACCTTAACCCTAGGAAGGAAAATCAGCCTATGGTTCGGGATGGTCTCATGGAAATATCAGTGGTGGCAGCCAAGTTGTGTCACTTTTGCGCTCCCCTTGGGATGCCTTTCGCAGCTGCAGTGTGCCTGGAGCCCAGGGCTTCCTGGTTTTAAAAGTCCTAGGCCTAAGCCTAACAGTAACCCTAGGAATGTAAATCAGCCGCGTATTAGGGTTCTTCCTAAGGGAAAAGCCGTGAAAGCAGCCATGTTGTGGCACTTCTGCACTCCCTTTGGGATGCCTTTGGCAGATGCAGTAAGCCTGGAACTCAGGGCTTCCTAGTTAAAAAAATCCTAGCCCTAGGCCGAACCCCAACCCTAAGACGAGAAAGGCAAATCAGCCAGGAATTAGGCATGTCCCCAAGGAAAAAGCTGTGGAGGCAGGCATGTTGTGGTACTTTTGCGCACTTCTTGGGTAGTCCTTCACAGCTGCTGTGTTCTTGGAACTCAGGTCTTTCTGGTTAATAGAACCCTTACCCTAGGCGTAACTCAAACCTTAACCCTAGGAAGGAAAATCAGCCTATGGTTCGGGATGGTCTCATGGAAATATCAGTGGTGGCAGCCAAGTTGTGTCACTTTTGCGCTCCCCTTGGGATGCCTTTCGCAGCTGCAGAGTGCCTGGAGCCCAGGGCGTCCTGGTTTTAAAAGTCCTAGGCCTAAGCCTAACAGTAACCCTAGGAAGGTAAATCAGCCGCGTATTAGGGTTCTTCCTAAGGGAAAAGCCGTGAAAGCAGCCATGTTGTGGCACTTCTGCACTCCCTTTGGGATGCCTTTGGCAGATGCAGTAAGCCTGGAACTCAGGGCTTCCTGGTTAAAAAACTCCAAGACCTAGGCTGAAGCCTAACCCTAACCCTAGGCAGATAAATCAGCCTAGGTATAGGGATGGTGCCAAGGAAAAAGCTGTGAAAGCTGCCATGTTGTTGCACTTTTGTACTCCCCTTGGGATGCCTTTCGCAGCTGCAGTGTGCCTGGAACTAAGGGCTTCCTAGTTTTAAAAATCCTAGCCCAAGGCCTAAGCCTAACAGTAACCCTGGGAAGGGAAATCAGCCTGGTGTGAGGCTTCTTGCCAAGGAAAAAGCCGTGAAAGCAACCATGTTGTGGCACTTTTGCACTCCCTTTTGGATGCCTTTCACAGCTCCAGTGTGCCTGGAACTCAGGGCTTCCTGATTTTAAAAATCCTAGCCCTAGGCCGAACCCCAACCCTAAGACGAGAAAGGCAAATCAGCCAGGAATTAGGCATGTCCCCAAGGAAAAAGCTGTGGAGGCAGGCACGTTGTGGTACTTTTGCGCTCATCTTGGGTAGTCCTTCGCAGCTGCTGTGTTCTTGGAACTCAGGGCTTTCTGGTTAATAGAACCCTTACCCCAGGCGTAACTCAAACCTTAACCCTAGGAAGGAAAATCAGCCTATGGTTCGGGATGGTCTCATGAGAATAGCAGCAGAGGCAGCCAAGTTGTGTCACTTCTGCGGCCCGCTTGGGATGCCTTGAACAGCTGCAGTGTGCCTGGAGCCCAGGGCTTCCTGGTTTTAAAAGTCCTAGGCCTAAGCCTAACAGTAACCCTAGGAAGGTAAATCAGCCGCGTATTAGGGTTCTTCCTAAGGGAAAAGCCGTGAAAGCAGCCATGTTGTGGCACTTTTGCACTCCCTTTGGGATGCTTTTGGCCGATGAAGTAAGCCTGGAACTCAGGGCTTCCTAGTTAAAAAAATCCTAGCCCTAGGCCGAACCCCAACCCTAAGACGAGAAAGGCAAATCAGCCAGGAATTAGGCATGTCCCCAAGGAAAAAGCTGTGGAGGCAGGCATGTTGTGGTACTTTTGCGCTCTTCTTGGCTAGTCCTTCGCAGCTGCTGTGTTCTTGGAACTCAGGGCTTTCTGGTTAATAGAACCCTTACCCCAGGCGTAACTCAAACCTTAACCCTAGGAAGGAAAATCAGCCTATGGTTCGGGATGGTCTCATGAGAATAGCAGCAGAGGCAGCCAAGTTGTGTCACTTTTGCGCTCCCCTTGGGATGCCTTTCGCAGCTGCAGTGTGCCTGGAGCCCAGGGCTTCCTGGTTTTAAAAGTCCTAGGCCTAAGCCTAACAGTAACCCTAGGAAGGTAAATCAGCCGCGTATTAGGGTTCTTCCTAAGGGAAAAGCCGTGAAAGCAGCCATGTTGTGGCACTTCTGCACTCCCTTTGGGATGCCTTTGGCAGATGCAGTAAGCCTGGAACTCAGGGCTTCCTGATTTTAAAAATCCTAGCCCTAGGCCGAACCCCAAGCCTAAGACGAGAAAGGCAAATCAGCCAGGAATTAGGCATGTCCCCAAGGAAAAAGCTGTGGAGGCAGGCACGTTGTGGTACTTTTGCGCTCTTCTTGGCTAGTCCTTCGCAGCTGCTGTGTTCTTGGAACTCAGGGCTTTCTGGTTAATAGAACCCTTACCCTAGGCGTAACTCAAACCTTAACCCTAGGAAGGAAAATCAGCCTATGATTTGGGATGGTCTCATGGAAATATCAGTGGTGGCAGCCAAGTTGTGTCACTTTTGCGCTCCCCTTGGGATGCCTTTAACAGCTGCAGTGTGCCTGGAGCCCAGGGCTTCCTGGTTTTAAAAGTCCTAGGCCTAAGCCTAACAGTTACCCTAGGAAGGTAAATCAGCCGCGTATTAGGGTTCTTCCTAAGGGAAAAGCCGTGAAAGAAGCCATGTTGTGGCACTTCTGCACTCCCTTTGGGATGCCTTTGGCAGATGCAGTAAGCCTGGAACTCAGGGCTTCCTAGTTAAAAATATCCTAGCCCTAGGCCGAACCCCAACCCTAAGACGAGAAAGGCAAATCAGCCAGGAATTAGGCATGTCCCCAAGGAAAAAGCTGTGGAGGCAGGCATGTTGTGGTACTTTTGCGCTCTTCTTGGGTAGTCCTTCGCAGCTGCTGTGTTCTTGGAACTCAGGTCTTTCTGGTTAATAGACCTCTTACCCTAGGTGAAACTCAAACATTAACCCTAGGAATGAAAATCAGCCTGTGGTTCGGGATGGTCTCATGAGAATAGAAGCAGAGGCAGCCAAGTTGTGTCACTTCTGCGGCCCTCTTGGGATGCCTTTAACAGCTGCAGTGTGCCTGGAGCCCAGGGTTTCCTGGTTTTAAAAGTCCTAGGCCTAAGCCTAACAGTAACCCTAGGAAGGTAAATCAGCCGGGTATTAGGGTTCTTCCTAAGGGAAAAGCTGTGAAAGCAGCCATGTTGTGGCACTTCTGCACTCCCTTTGGGATGCCTTTGGCAGATGCAGTAAGCCTGGAACTCAGGGCTTCCTGGTTAAAAAACTCCAAGCCCTAGGCTGAACCCTAACCCTAACCCTAGGCAGATAAATCAGCCTAGGTATAGGGATGGTGCCAAGGAAAAAGCTGTGAAAGCTTCCATGTTGTTGCACTTTTGTACTCCCCTTGGGATGCCTTGAACAGCTGCAGTGTGCCTGGATCTAAGGGCTTCCTAGTTTTAAAAATCCTAGCCCTAGGCCTAAGCCTTACAGTAACCCTGGGAAGGGAAATCAGCCTGGTGTTAAGCTTCTTGCCAAGGAAAAAGCCGTGAAAGCAACCATGTTGTGGCACTTTTGCACTCCCTTTTGGATGCCTTTCACAGCTCCAGTGTGCCTGGAACTCAGGGCTTCCTGATTTTAAAAATCCTAGCCCTAGGCCGAACCCCAACCCTAAGACGAGAAAGGCAAATCAGCCAGGAATTAGGCATGTCCCCAAGGAAAAAGCTGTGGAGGCAGGCACGTTGTGGTACTTTTGCGCTCTTCTTGGGTAGTCCTTCGCAGCTGCTGTGTTCTTGGAACTCAGGGCTTTCTGGTTAATAGAACCCTTACCCCAGGCGTAACTCAAACCTTCACCCTGGAAGGAAAATCAGCCTATGGTTCGGGATGGTCTCATGGAAATATCAGTGGTGGCAGCCAAGTTGTGTCAGTTTTGCGCTCCCCTTGGGATGCCTTTCGCAGCTGCAGTGTGCCTGGATCTAAGGGCTTCCTAGTTTTAAAAATCCTAGGCCTAAGCCTAACAGTAACCCTAGGAAGGTAAATCAGCCGCGTATTAGGGTTCTTCCTAAGGGGAAAGCCGTGAAAGCAGCCATGTTGTGGCACTTCTGCACTCCCTTTGGGATGCCTTTGGCAGATGAAGTAAGCCTGGAACTCAGGGCTTCCTAGTTAAAAAAATCCTAGCCCTAGGCCGAACCCCAACCCTAAGACGAGAAAGGCAAATCAGCCAGGAATTAGGCATGTCCCCAAGGAAAAAGCTGTGGAGGCAGGCACGTTGTGGTACTTTTGCGCTCTTCTTGGCTAGTCCTTCGCAGCTGCTGTGTTCTTGGAACTCAGGGCTTTCTGGTTAATAGAACTCTTACCCTAGGCGTAACTCAAACATTAACCCTAGGAAGGAAAATCAGCCTATGGTTCAGGATGGTCTCATGAGAATAGCAGCAGAGGCAGCCAAGTTGTGTCACTTCTGCGGCCCTCTTGGGATGCCTTTAACAGCTGCATGTGCCTGGAGCCCAGGGCTTCCTGGTTTTAAAAGTCCTAGGCCTAAGCCTAACAGTTACCCTAGGAAGGTAAATCAGCCGCGTATTAGGGTTCTTCCTAAGGGAAAAGCCGTGAAAGCAGCCATGTTTTGGCACTTTTGCACTCCCTTTGGGATGCTTTTGGCAGATGAAGTAAGCCTGGAACTCAGGGCTTCCTAGTTAAAAAAATCCTAGCCCTAGGCCGAACCCCAACCCTAAGACGAGAAAGGCAAATCAGCCAGGAATTAGGCATGTCCCCAAGGAAAAAGCTGTGGAGGCAGGCATGTTGTGGTACTTTTGCGCTCTTCTTGGCTAGTCCTTCGCCGCTGCTGTGTTCTTGGAACTCAGGGCTTTCTGGTTAATAGAACCCTTACCCTAGGCCTAACTCAAACCTTAACCCTAGGAAGGAAAATCAGCCTATGGTTCGGGATGGTCTCATGAGAATAGAAGCAGAGGCAGCCAAGATGTGTCACTTCTGCGGCCCTCTTGGGATGCCTTTAACAGCTGCAGTGTGCCTGAAGCCCAGGGCTTCCTGGTTTTAAAAGTCCTAGGCCTAAGCCTAACAGTAACCCTAGGAAGGTAAATCAGCCAGGTATTAGGGTTCTTCCTAAGGGAAAAGCTGTGAAAGCAGCCATGTTGTGGCACTTTTGCACTCCCTTTGGGATGCCTTTGGCAGATGCAGTAAGCCTGGAACTCAGGGCTTCCTGGTTAAAAAACTCCAAGCCCTAGGCTGAAGCCTAACCCTAACCCTAGGCAGATAAATCAGCCTAGGTATAGGGATGGTGCCAAGGAAAAAGCTGTTAAAGCTGCCATGTTGTTGCACTTTTGTACTCCCCTTGGGATGCCTTGAACAGCTGCAGTGTGCCTGGATCTAAGGGCTTCCTAGTTTTAAAAATCCTAGCCCTAGGCCTAAGCCTAACTGTAACCCTGCCAAGGGAAATCAGCCTGGTGTTAAGCTTCTTGCCAAGGAAAAAGCCGTGAAAGCAACCATTTTGTGGCACTTTTGCACTCCCTTTTGGATGTCTTTCACAGCTCCAGTGTGCCTGGAACTCAGGGCTTCCTGATTTTAAAAGTCCTAGCCCTAGGCCGAACCCCAACCCTAAGACGAGAAAGGCAAATCAGCCAGGAATTAGGCATGTCCCCAAGGAAAAAGCTGTGGAGGCAGGCATGTTTTGGTACTTTTGCGCTCTTCTTGGCTAGTCCTTCGCAGCTGCTGTGTTCTTGGAACTCAGGGCTTTCTGGTTAATAGAACCCTTACCCTAGGCGTAACTCAAACCTTAACCCTAGGAAGGAAAATCAGCCTATGGTTCGGGATGGTCTCATGGAAATATCAGTGGTGGCAGCCAAGTTGTGTCACTTTTGCGCTCCCCTTGGGATGCCTTTCGCAGCTGCAGTGTGCCTGGAGCCCAGGGCTTCCTGGTTTCAAAAGTCCTAGGCCTAAGCCTAACAGTAACCCTAGGAAGGTAAATCAGCCGCGTATTAGGGTTCTTCCTAAGGGGAAAGCCGTGAAAGCAGCCATGTTGTGGCACTTCGGCACTCCCTTTGGGATGACTTTGGCAGATGAAGTAAGCCTGGAACTCAGGGCTTCCTAGTTAAAAAAATCCTAGCCCTAGGCCGAACCCCAACCATAAGACGAGAAAGGCAAATCAGCCAGGAATTAGGCATGTCCCCAAGGAAAAAGCTGTGGAGGCAGGCACGTTGTGGTACTTTTGCGCTCTTCTTGGGTAGTCCTTCGCAGCTGCTGTGTTCTTGGAACTCAGGGCTTTCTGGTTAATAGAACTCTTACCCTAGGCGTAACTCAAACCTTAACCCTAGGAAGGAAAATCAGCCTATGGTTCGGGATGGTCTCATGAGAATAGCAGCAGAGGCAGCCAAGTTGTGTCACTTCTGCGGCCCTCTTGGGATGCCTTTAACAGCTGCATGTGCCTGGAGCCCAGGGCTTCCTGGTTTTAAAAGTCCTAGGCCTAAGCCTAACAGTAACCCTAGGAAGGTAAATCAGCCGCGTATTAGGGTTCTTCCTAAGGGAAAAGCCGTGAAAGCAGCCATGTTGTGGCACTTTTGCACTCCCTTTGGGATGCTTTTGGCAGATGAAGTAAGCCTGGAACTCAGGGCTTCCTAGTTAAAAAAATCCTAGCCCTAGGCCGAACCCCAAGCCTAAGACGAGAAAGGCAAATCAGCCAGGAATTAGGCATGTCCCCAAGGAAAAAGCTGTGGAGGCAGGCACGTTGTGGTACTTTTGCGCTCTTCTTGGGTAGTCCTTCGCAGCTGCTGTGTTCTTGGAACTCAGGGCTTTCTGGTTAATAGAACCCTTACCCCAGGCGTAACTCAAACCTTAACCCTAGGAAGGAAAATCAGCCTATGGTTCGGGATGGTCTCATGAGAATAGCAGCAGAGGCAGCCAAGTTGTGTCACTTTTGCGCTCCCCTTGGGATGCCTTTCGCAGCTGCAGTGTGCCTGGAGCCCAGGGCTTCCTGGTTTTAAAAGTCCTAGGCCTAAGCCTAACAGTAACCCTAGGAAGGTAAATCAGCCGCGTATTAGGGTTCTTCCTAAGGGAAAAGCCGTGAAAGCAGCCATGTTGTGGCACTTCTGCACTCCCTTTGGGATGCCTTTGGCAGATGCAGTAAGCCTGGAACTCAGGGCTTCCTAGTTAAAAAAATCCTAGCCCTAGGCCGAACCCCAACCCTAAGACGAGAAAGGCAAATCAGCCAGGAATTAGGCATGTCCCCAAGGAAAAAGCTGTGGAGGCAGGCATGTTGTGGTACTTTTGCGCACTTCTTGGGTAGTCCTTCACAGCTGCTGTGTTCTTGGAACTCAGGGCTTTCTGGTTAATAGAACCCTTACCCTAGGCGTAACTCAAACCTTAACCCTAGGAAGGAAAATGAGCCTATGGTTCGGGATGGTCTCATGAGAATAGCAGCAGAGGCAGCCAAGTTGTGTCACTTTTGCGCTCCCCTTGGGATGCCTTTCGCAGCTGCAGTGTGCCTGGAGCCCAGGGCTTCCTGGTTTTAAAAGTCCTAGGCCTAAGCCTAACAGTAACCCTAGGAAGGTAAATCAACCGCGTATTAGGGTTCTTCCTAAGGGAAAAGCCATGAAAGCAGCCATGTTGTGGCACTTCTGCACTCCCTTTGGGATGCCTTTGGCAGATGCAGTAAGCCTGGAACTCAGGGCTTCCTGGTTAAAAAACTCCAAGCCCTAGGCTGAAGCCTAACCCTAACCCTAGGCAGATAAATCAGCCTAGGTATAGGGATGGTGCCAAGGAAAAAGCTGTGAAAGCTGCCATGTTGTTGCACTTTTGTACTCCCCTTGGGATGCCTTGAACAGCTGCAGTGTGCCTGGATCTAAGGGCTTTCTAGTTTTAAAAATCCTAGCCCTAGGCCTAAGCCTTACAGAAACCCTGGGAAGGGAAATCAGCCTGGTGTTAAGCTTCTTGCCAAGGAAAAAGCCGTGAAAGCAACCATGTTGTGGCACTTTTGCACTCCCTTTTGGATGCCTTTCACAGCTCCAGTGTGCCTGGAACTCAGGGCTTCCTGATTTTAAAAATCCTAGCCCTAGGCCGAACCCCAACCCTAAGACGAGAAAGGCAAATCAGCCAGGAATTAGGCATGTCCCCAAGGAAAAAGCTGTGGAGGCAGGCACGTTGTGGTACTTTTGCGCTCTTCTTGGGTAGTCCTTCGCAGCTGCTGTGTTCTTGGAACTCAGGGCTTTCTGGTTAATAGAACCCTTACCCCAGGCGTAACTCAAACCTTAACCCTAGGAAGGAAAATCAGCCTATGGTTCGGGATGGTCTCATGAGAATAGCAGCAGAGGCAGCCAAGTTGTGTCACTTCTGCGGCCCGCTTGGGATGCCTTGAACAGCTGCAGTGTGCCTGGAGCCCAGGGCTTCCTGGTTTTAAAAGTCCTAGGCCTAAGCCTAACAGTAACCCTAGGAAGGTAAATCAGCCGCGTATTAGGGTTCTTCCTAAGGGAAAAGCCGTGAAAGCAGCCATGTTGTGGCACTTTTGCACTCCCTTTGGGATGCTTTTGGCCGATGAAGTAAGCCTGGAACTCAGGGCTTCCTAGTTAAAAAAATCCTAGCCCTAGGCCGAACCCCAACCCTAAGACGAGAAAGGCAAATCAGCCAGGAATTAGGCATGTCCCCAAGGAAAAAGCTGTGGAGGCAGGCATGTTGTGGTACTTTTGCGCTCTTCTTGGGTAGTCCTTCGCAGCTGCTGTGTTCTTGGAACTCAGGGCTTTCTGGTTAATAGAACCCTTACCCCAGGCGTAACTCAAACCTTAACCCTAGGAAGGAAAATCAGCCTATGGTTCGGGATGGTCTCATGAGAATAGCAGCAGAGGCAGCCAAGTTGTGTCACTTTTGCGCTCCCCTTGGGATGCCTTTCGCAGCTGCAGTGTGCCTGGAGCCCAGGGCTTCCTGGTTTTAAAAGTCCTAGGCCTAAGCCTAACAGTAACCCTAGGAAGGTAAATCAGCCGCGTATTAGGGTTCTTCCTAAGGGAAAAGCCGTGAAAGCAGCCATGTTGTGGCACTTCTGCACTCCCTTTGGGATGCCTTTGGCAGATGCAGTAAGCCTGGAACTCAGGGCTTCCTGATTTTAAAAATCCTAGCCCTAGGCCGAACCCCAAGCCTAAGACGAGAAAGGCAAATCAGCCAGGAATTAGGCATGTCCCCAAGGAAAAAGCTGTGGAGGCAGGCACGTTGTGGTACTTTTGCGCTCTTCTTGGCTAGTCCTTCGCAGCTGCTGTGTTCTTGGAACTCAGGGCTTTCTGGTTAATAGAACCCTTACCCTAGGCGTAACTCAAACCTTAACCCTAGGAAGGAAAATCAGCCTATGATTTGGGATGGTCTCATGGAAATATCAGTGGTGGCAGCCAAGTTGTGTCACTTTTGCGCTCCCCTTGGGATGCCTTTAACAGCTGCAGTGTGCCTGGAGCCCAGGGCTTCCTGGTTTTAAAAGTCCTAGGCCTAAGCCTAACAGTTACCCTAGGAAGGTAAATCAGCCGCGTATTAGGGTTCTTCCTAAGGGAAAAGCCGTGAAAGAAGCCATGTTGTGGCACTTCTGCACTCCCTTTGGGATGCCTTTGGCAGATGCAGTAAGCCTGGAACTCAGGGCTTCCTAGTTAAAAATATCCTAGCCCTAGGCCGAACCCCAACCCTAAGACGAGAAAGGCAAATCAGCCAGGAATTAGGCATGTCCCCAAGGAAAAAGCTGTGGAGGCAGGCATGTTGTGGTACTTTTGCGCTCTTCTTGGGTAGTCCTTCGCAGCTGCTGTGTTCTTGGAACTCAGGTCTTTCTGGTTAATAGACCTCTTACCCTAGGTGAAACTCAAACATTAACCCTAGGAATGAAAATCAGCCTGTGGTTCGGGATGGTCTCATGAGAATAGAAGCAGAGGCAGCCAAGTTGTGTCACTTCTGCGGCCCTCTTGGGATGCCTTTAACAGCTGCAGTGTGCCTGGAGCCCAGGGCTTCCTGGTTTTAAAAGTCCTAGGCCTAAGCCTAACAGTTACCCTAGGAAGGTAAATCAGCCGCGTATTAGGGTTCTTCCTAAGGGAAAAGCCGTGAAAGCAGCCATGTTGTGGCACTTCTGCACTCCCTTTGGGATGCCTTTTGCAGATGCAGTAAGCCTGGAACTCAGGGCTTCCTGGTTAAAAAACTCCAAGACCTAGGCTGAAGCCTAACCCTAACCCTAGGCAGATAAATCAGCCTAGGTATAGGGATGGTGCCAAGGAAAAAGCTGTGAAAGCTGCCATGTTGTTGCACTTTTGTACTCCCCTTGGGATGCCTTTCGCAGCTGCAGTGTGCCTGGAACTAAGGGCTTCCTAGTTTTAAAAATCCTAGCCCAAGGCCTAAGACTAACAGTAACCCTGGGAAGGGAAATCAGCCTGGTGTGAGGCTTCTTGCCAAGGAAAAAGCCGTGAAAGCAACCATGTTGTGGCACTTTTGCACTCCCTTTGGGATGCTTTTGGCGGATGAAGTAAGCCTTGAACTCAGGGCTTCCTAGTTAAAAAAATCCTAGCCCTAGGCCGAACCCCAACCCTAAGACGAGAAAGGCAAATCAGCCAGGAATTAGGCATGTCCCCAAGGAAAAAGCTGTGGAGGCAGGCACGTTGTGGTACTTTTGCGCTCTTCTTGGGTAGTCCTTCGCAGCTGCTGTGTTCTTGGAACTCAGGGCTTTCTGGTTAATAGAACCCTTACCCCAGGCGTAACTCAAACCTTAACCCTAGGAAGGAAAATCAGCCTATGGTTCGGGATGGTCTCATGAGAATAGCAGCAGAGGCAGCCAAGTTGTGTCACTTTTGCGCTCCCCTTGGGATGCCTTTCGCAGCTGCAGTGTGCCTGGAGCCCAGGGCTTCCTGGTTTTAAAAGTCCTAGGCCTAAGCCTAACAGTAACCCTAGGAAGGTAAATCAGCCGCGTATTAGGGTTCTTCCTAAGGGAAAAGCCGTGAAAGCAGCCATGTTGTGGAACTTCTGCACTCCCTTTGGGATGCCTTTGGCAGATGCAGTAAGCCTGGAACTCAGGGCTTCCTAGTTAAAAAAATCCTAGCCCTAGGCCGAACCCCAACCCTAAGACGAGAAAGGCAAATCAGCCAGGAATTAGGCATGTCCCCAAGGAAAAAGCTGTGGAGGCAGGCATGTTGTGGTACTTTTGCGCACTTCTTGGGTAGTCCTTCGCAGCTGCTGTGTTCTTGGAACTCAGGGCTTTCTGGTTAATAGAACCCTTACCCTAGGCGTAACTCAAACCTTAACCCTAGGAAGGAAAATCAGCCTATGATTCGGGATGGTCTCATGAGAATATCAGCAGAGGCAGCCAAGTTGTGTCACTTTTGCGCTCCCCTTGGGATGCCTTTCGCAGCTGCAGTGTGCCTGGAGCCCAGGGCTTCCTGGTTTTAAAAGTCCTAGGCCTAAGCCTAACAGTAACCCTAGGAAGGTAAATCAGCCGCGTATTAGGGTTCTTCCTAAGGGAAAAGCCATGAAAGCAGCCATGTTGTGGCACTTCTGCACTCCCTTTGGGATGCCTTTGGCAGATGCAGTAAGCCTGGAACTCAGGGCTTCCTGGTTAAAAAACTCCAAGCCCTAGGCTGAAGCCTAACCCTAACCCTAGGCAGATAAATCAGCCTAGGTATAGGGATGGTGCCAAGGAAAAAGCTGTGAAAGCTGCCATGTTGTTGCACTTTTGTACTCCCCTTGGGATGCCTTGAACAGCTGCAGTGTGCCTGGATCTAAGGGCTTTCTAGTTTTAAAAATCCTAGCCCAAGGCCTAAGCCTTACAATAACCCTGGGAAGGGAAATCAGCCTGGTGTTAAGCTTCTTGCCAAGGAAAAAGCCGTGAAAGCAACCATGTTGTGGCACTTTTGCACTCCCTTTGGGATGCCTTTCACAGCTCCAGTGTGCCTGGAACTCAGGGCTTCCTGATTTTAAAAATCCTAGCCCTAGGCCGAACCCCAACCCTAAGACGAGAAAGGCAAATCAGCCAGGAATTAGGCATGTCCCCAAGGAAAAAGCTGTGGAGGCAGGCACGTTGTGGTACTTTTGCGCTCTTCTTGGGTAGTCCTTCGCAGCTGCTGTGTTCTTGGAACTCAGGGCTTTCTGGTTAATAGAACCCTTACCCCAGGCGTAACTCAAACCTTAACCCTAGGAAGGAAAATCAGCCTATGGTTCGGGATGGTCTCATGAGAATAGCAGCAGAGGCAGCCAAGTTGTGTCACTTCTGCGGCCCGCTTGGGATGCCTTGAACAGCTGCAGTGTGCCTGGAGCCCAGGGCTTCCTGGTTTTAAAAGTCCTAGGCCTAAGCCTAACAGTAACCCTAGGAAGGTAAATCAGCCGCGTATTAGGGTTCTTCCTAAGGGAAAAGCCGTGAAAGCAGCCATGTTGTGGCACTTTTGCACTCCCTTAGGGATGCTTTTGGCAGATGAAGTAAGCCTGGAACTCAGGGCTTCCTAGTTAAAAAAATCCTAGCCCTAGGCCGAACCCCAACCCTAAGACGGGAAAGGCAAATCAGCCAGGAATTAGGCATGTCCCCAAGGAAAAAGCTGTGGAGGCAGGCATGTTGTGGTACTTTTGCGCTCTTCTTGGCTAGTCCTTCGCAGCTGCTGTGTTCTTGGAACTCAGGGCTTTCTGGTTAATAGAACCCTTACCCTAGGCGTAACTCAAACCTTAACCCTAGGAAGGAAAATCAGCCTATGGTTCGGGATGGTCTCATGGAAATATCAGTGGTGGCAGCCAAGTTGTGTCACTTTTGCGCTCCCCTTGGGATGCCTTTCGCAGCTGCATATGCCTGGAGCCCAGGGCGTCCTGGTTTTAAAAGTCCTAGGCCTAAGCCTAACAGTAACCCTAGGAAGGTAAATCAGCCGCGTATTAGGGTTCTTCCTAAGGGAAAAGCCGTGAAAGCAGCCATGTTGTGGCACTTCTGCACTCCCTTTGGGATGCCTTTTGCAGATGCAGTAAGCCTGGAACTCAGGGCTTCCTGGTTAAAAAACTCCAAGACCTAGGCTGAAGCCTAACCCTAACCCTAGGCAGATAAATCAGCCTAGGTATAGGGATGGTGCCAAGGAAAAAGCTGTGAAAGCTGCCATGTTGTTGCACTTTTGTACTCCCCTTGGGATGCCTTTCGCAGCTGCAGTGTGCCTGGAACTAAGGGCTTCCTAGTTTTAAAAATCCTAGCCCAAGGCCTAAGACTAACAGTAACCCTGGGAAGGGAAATCAGCCTGGTGTGAGGCTTCTTGCCAAGGAAAAAGCCGTGAAAGCAACCATGTTGTGGCACTTTTGCACTCCCTTTGGGATGCTTTTGGCGGATGAAGTAAGCCTTGAACTCAGGGCTTCCTAGTTAAAAAAATCCTAGCCCTAGGCCGAACCCCAACCCTAAGACGAGAAAGGCAAATCAGCCAGGAATTAGGCATGTCCCCAAGGAAAAAGCTGTGGAGGCAGGCACGTTGTGGTACTTTTGCGCTCTTCTTGGGTAGTCCTTCGCAGCTGCTGTGTTCTTGGAACTCAGGGCTTTCTGGTTAATAGAACCCTTACCCCAGGCGTAACTCAAACCTTAACCCTAGGAAGGAAAATCAGCCTATGGTTCGGGATGGTCTCATGAGAATAGCAGCAGAGGCAGCCAAGTTGTGTCACTTTTGCGCTCCCCTTGGGATGCCTTTCGCAGCTGCAGTGTGCCTGGAGCCCAGGGCTTCCTGGTTTTAAAAGTCCTAGGCCTAAGCCTAACAGTAACCCTAGGAAGGTAAATCAGCCGCGTATTAGGGTTCTTCCTAAGGGAAAAGCCGTGAAAGCAGCCATGTTGTGGAACTTCTGCACTCCCTTTGGGATGCCTTTGGCAGATGCAGTAAGCCTGGAACTCAGGGCTTCCTAGTTAAAAAAATCCTAGCCCTAGGCCGAACACCAACCCTAAGACGAGAAAGGCAAATCAGCCAGGAATTAGGCATGTCCCCAAGGAAAAAGCTGTGGAGGCAGGCATGTTGTGGTACTTTTGCGCACTTCTTGGGTAGTCCTTCGCAGCTGCTGTGTTCTTGGAACTCAGGGCTTTCTGGTTAATAGAACCCTTACCCTAGGCGTAACTCAAACCTTAACCCTAGGAAGGAAAATCAGCCTATGATTCGGGATGGTCTCATGAGAATATCAGCAGAGGCAGCCAAGTTGTGTCACTTTTGCGCTCCCCTTGGGATGCCTTTCGCAGCTGCAGTGTGCCTGGAGCCCAGGGCTTCCTGGTTTTAAAAGTCCTAGGCCTAAGCCTAACAGTAACCCTAGGAAGGTAAATCAGCCGCGTATTAGGGTTCTTCCTAAGGGAAAAGCCATGAAAGCAGCCATGTTGTGGCACTTCTGCACTCCCTTTGGGATGCCTTTGGCAGATGCAGTAAGCCTGGAACTCAGGGCTTCCTGGTTAAAAAACTCCAAGCCCTAGGCTGAAGCCTAACCCTAACCCTAGGCAGATAAATCAGCCTAGGTATAGGGATGGTGCCAAGGAAAAAGCTGTGAAAGCTGCCATGTTGTTGCACTTTTGTACTCCCCTTGGGATGCCTTGAACAGCTGCAGTGTGCCTGGATCTAAGGGCTTTCTAGTTTTAAAAATCCTAGCCCAAGGCCTAAGCCTTACAATAACCCTGGGAAGGGAAATCAGCCTGGTGTTAAGCTTCTTGCCAAGGAAAAAGCCGTGAAAGCAACCATGTTGTGGCACTTTTGCACTCCCTTTTGGATGCCTTTCACAGCTCCAGTGTGCCTGGAACTCAGGGCTTCCTGATTTTAAAAATCCTAGCCCTAGGCCGAACCCCAACCCTAAGACGAGAAAGGCAAATCAGCCAGGAATTAGGCATGTCCCCAAGGAAAAAGCTGTGGAGGCAGGCACGTTGTGGTACTTTTGCGCTCTTCTTGGGTAGTCCTTCGCAGCTGCTGTGTTCTTGGAACTCAGGGCTTTCTGGTTAATAGAACCCTTACCCCAGGCGTAACTCAAACCTTAACCCTAGGAAGGAAAATCAGCCTATGGTTCGGGATGGTCTCATGAGAATAGCAGCAGAGGCAGCCAAGTTGTGTCACTTCTGCGGCCCGCTTGGGATGCCTTGAACAGCTGCAGTGTGCCTGGAGCCCAGGGCTTCCTGGTTTTAAAAGTCCTAGGCCTAAGCCTAACAGTAACCCTAGGAAGGTAAATCAGCCGCGTATTAGGGTTCTTCCTAAGGGAAAAGCCGTGAAAGCAGCCATGTTGTGGCACTTTTGCACTCCCTTAGGGATGCTTTTGGCAGATGAAGTAAGCCTGGAACTCAGGGCTTCCTAGTTAAAAAAATCCTAGCCCTAGGCCGAACCCCAACCCTAAGACGGGAAAGGCAAATCAGCCAGGAATTAGGCATGTCCCCAAGGAAAAAGCTGTGGAGGCAGGCATGTTGTGGTACTTTTGCGCTCTTCTTGGCTAGTCCTTCGCAGCTGCTGTGTTCTTGGAACTCAGGGCTTTCTGGTTAATAGAACCCTTACCCTAGGCGTAACTCAAACCTTAACCCTAGGAAGGAAAATCAGCCTATGGTTCGGGATGGTCTCATGGAAATATCAGTGGTGGCAGCCAAGTTGTGTCACTTTTGCGCTCCCCTTGGGATGCCTTTCGCAGCTGCATATGCCTGGAGCCCAGGGCGTCCTGGTTTTAAAAGTCCTAGGCCTAAGCCTAACAGTAACCCTAGGAAGGTAAATCAGCCGCGTATTAGGGTTCTTCCTAAGGGAAAAGCCGTGAAAGCAGCCATGTTGTGGCACTTCTGCACTCCCTTTGGGATGCCTTTTGCAGATGCAGTAAGCCTGGAACTCAGGGCTTCCTGGTTAAAAAACTCCAAGACCTAGGCTGAAGCCTAACCCTAACCCTAGGCAGATAAATCAGCCTAGGTATAGGGATGGTGCCAAGGAAAAAGCTGTGAAAGCTGCCATGTTGTTGCACTTTTGTACTCCCCTTGGGATGCCTTTCGCAGCTGCAGTGTGCCTGGAACTAAGGGCTTCCTAGTTTTAAAAATCCTAGCCCAAGGCCTAAGACTAACAGTAACCCTGGGAAGGGAAATCAGCCTGGTGTGAGGCTTCTTGCCAAGGAAAAAGCCGTGAAAGCAACCATGTTGTGGCACTTTTGCACTCCCTTTGGGATGCTTTTGGCGGATGAAGTAAGCCTTGAACTCAGGGCTTCCTAGTTAAAAAAATCCTAGCCCTAGGCCGAACCCCAACCCTAAGACGAGAAAGGCAAATCAGCCAGGAATTAGGCATGTCCCCAAGGAAAAAGCTGTGGAGGCAGGCACGTTGTGGTACTTTTGCGCTCTTCTTGGGTAGTCCTTCGCAGCTGCTGTGTTCTTGGAACTCAGGGCTTTCTGGTTAATAGAACCCTTACCCCAGGCGTAACTCAAACCTTAACCCTAGGAAGGAAAATCAGCCTATGGTTCGGGATGGTCTCATGAGAATAGCAGCAGAGGCAGCCAAGTTGTGTCACTTTTGCGCTCCCCTTGGGATGCCTTTCGCAGCTGCAGTGTGCCTGGAGCCCAGGGCTTCCTGGTTTTAAAAGTCCTAGGCCTAAGCCTAACAGTAACCCTAGGAAGGTAAATCAGCCGCGTATTAGGGTTCTTCCTAAGGGAAAAGCCGTGAAAGCAGCCATGTTGTGGAACTTCTGCACTCCCTTTGGGATGCCTTTGGCAGATGCAGTAAGCCTGGAACTCAGGGCTTCCTAGTTAAAAAAATCCTAGCCCTAGGCCGAACCCCAACCCTAAGACGAGAAAGGCAAATCAGCCAGGAATTAGGCATGTCCCCAAGGAAAAAGCTGTGGAGGCAGGCATGTTGTGGTACTTTTGCGCACTTCTTGGGTAGTCCTTCGCAGCTGCTGTGTTCTTGGAACTCAGGGCTTTCTGGTTAATAGAACCCTTACCCCAGGCGTAACTCAAACCTTAACCCTAGGAAGGAAAATCAGCCTATGGTTCGGGATGGTCTCATGAGAATAGCAGCAGAGGCAGCCAAGTTGTGTCACTTTTGCGCTCCCCTTGGGATGCCTTTCGCAGCTGCAGTGTGCCTGGAGCCCAGGGCTTCCTGGTTTTAAAAGTCCTAGGCCTAAGCCTAACAGTAACCCTAGGAAGGTAAATCAGCCGCGTATTAGGGTTCTTCCTAAGGGAAAAGCCATGAAAGCAGCCATGTTGTGGCACTTCTGCACTCCCTTTGGGATGCCTTTGGCAGATGCAGTAAGCCTGGAACTCAGGGCTTCCTGGTTAAAAAACTCCAAGCCCTAGGCTGAAGCCTAACCCTAACCCTAGGCAGATAAATCAGCCTAGGTATAGGGATGGTGCCAAGGAAAAAGCTGTGAAAGCTGCCATGTTGTTGCACTTTTGTACTCCCCTTGGGATGCCTTGAACAGCTGCAGTGTGCCTGGATCTAAGGGCTTTCTAGTTTTTAAAAATCCTAGCCCAAGGCCTAAGCCTTACAATAACCCTGGGAAGGGAAATCAGCCTGGTGTTAAGCTTCTTGCCAAGGAAAAAGCCGTGAAAGCAACCATGTTGTGGCACTTTTGCACTCCCTTTTGGATGCCTTTCACAGCTCCAGTGTGCCTGGAACTCAGGGCTTCCTGATTTTAAAAATCCTAGCCCTAGGCCGAACCCCAACCCTAAGACGAGAAAGGCAAATCAGCCAGGAATTAGGCATGTCCCCAAGGAAAAAGCTGTGGAGGCAGGCACGTTGTGGTACTTTTGCGCTCTTCTTGGGTAGTCCTTCGCAGCTGCTGTGTTCTTGGAACTCAGGGCTTTCTGGTTAATAGAACCCTTACCCCAGGCGTAACTCAAACCTTAACCCTAGGAAGGAAAATCAGCCTATGGTTCGGGATGGTCTCATGAGAATAGCAGCAGAGGCAGCCAAGTTGTGTCACTTCTGCGGCCCGCTTGGGATGCCTTGAACAGCTGCAGTGTGCCTGGAGCCCAGGGCTTCCTGGTTTTAAAAGTCCTAGGCCTAAGCCTAACAGTAACCCTAGGAAGGTAAATCAGCCGCGTATTAGGGTTCTTCCTAAGGGAAAAGCCGTGAAAGCAGCCATGTTGTGGCACTTTTGCACTCCCTTAGGGATGCTTTTGGCAGATGAAGTAAGCCTGGAACTCAGGGCTTCCTAGTTAAAAAAATCCTAGCCCTAGGCCGAACCCCAACCCTAAGACGAGAAAGGCAAATCAGCCAGGAATTAGGCATGTCCCCAAGGAAAAAGCTGTGGAGGCAGGCATGTTGTGGTACTTTTGCGCTCTTCTTGGGTAGTCCTTCGCAGCTGCTGTGTTCTTGGAACTCAGGGCTTTCTGGTTAATAGAACCCTTACCCCAGGCGTAACTCAAACCCTAACCCTAGGAAGGAAAATCAGCCTATGGTTCGGGATGGTCTCATGAGAATAGCAGCAGAGGCAGCCAAGTTGTGTCACTTTTGCGCTCCCCTTGGGATGCCTTTCGCAGCTGCAGTGTGCCTGGAGCCCAGGGCTTCCTGGTTTTAAAAGTCCTAGGCCTAAGCCTAACAGTAACCCTAGGAAGGTAAATCAGCCGCGTATTAGGGTTCTTCCTAAGGGAAAAGCCGTGAAAGCAGCCATGTTGTGGCACTTTTGCACTCCCTTTTGGATGCCTTTGGCAGATGCAGTAAGCCTGGAACTCAGGGCTTCCTGATTTTAAAAATCCTAGCCCTAGGCCGAACCCCAAGCCTAAGACGAGAAAGGCAAATCAGCCAGGAATTAGGCATGTCCCCAAGGAAAAAGCTGTGGAGGCAGGCACGTTGTGGTACTTTTGCGCTCTTCTTGGCTAGTCCTTCGCAGCTGCTGTGTTCTTGGAACTCAGGGCTTTCTGGTTAATAGAACCCTTACCCCAGGCGTAACTCAAACCTTCAGCCTAGGAAGGAAAATCAGCCTATGATTTGGGATGGCCTCATGGAAATATCAGTGGTGGCAGCCAAGTTGTGTCACTTTTGCGCTCCCCTTGGGATGCCTTTAACAGCTGCAGTGTGCCTGGAGCCCAGGGCTTCCTGGTTTTAAAAGTCCTAGGCCTAAGCCTAACAGTTACCCTAGGAAGGTAAATCAGCCGCGTATTAGGGTTCTTCCTAAGGGAAAAGCCGTGAAAGCAGCCATGTTGTGGCACTTCTGCACTCCCTTTGGGATGCCTTTGGCAGATGCAGTAAGCCTGGAACTCAGGGCTTCCTAGTTAAAAAAATCCTAGCCCTAGGCCGAACCCCAACCCTAAGACGAGAAAGGCAAATCAGCCAGGAATTAGGCATGTCCCCAAGGAAAAAGCTGTGGAGGCAGGCATGTTGTGGTACTTTTGCGCTCTTCTTGGGTTGTCCTTCGCAGCTGCTGTGTTCTTGGAACTCAGGTCTTTCTGGTTAATAGACCTCTTACCCTAGGTGAAACTCAAACATTAACCCTAGGAATGAAAATCAGCCTATGGTTCGGGATGGTCTCATGAGAATAGCAGCAGAGGCAGCCAAGTTGTGTCACTTCTGCGGCCCTCTTGGGATGCCTTTAACAGCTGCAGTGTGCCTGGAGCCCAGGGCTTCCTGGTTTTAAAAGTCCTAGGCCTAAGCCTAACAGTAACCCTAGGAAGGTAAATCAGCCGCGTATTAGGGTTCTTCCTAAGGGAAAAGCTGTGAAAGCAGCCATGTTGTGGCACTTTTGCACTCCCTTTGGGATGCCTTTGGCAGATGCAGTAAGCCTGGAACTCAGGGCTTCCTGGTTAAAAAACTCCAAGCCCTAGGCTGAACCCTAACCCTAACCCTAGGCAGATAAATCAGCCTAGGTATAGGGATGGTGCCAAGGAAAAAGCTGTGAAAGCTTCCATGTTGTTGCACTTTTGTACTCCCCTTGGGATGCCTTGAACAGCTGCAGTGTGCCTGGATCTAAGGGCTTCCTAGTTTTAAAAATCCTAGCCCTAGGCCTAAGCCTTACAGTAACCCTGGGAAGGGAAATCAGCCTGGTGTTAAGCTTCTTGCCAAGGAAAAAGCCGTGAAAGCAACCATGTTGTGGCACTTTTGCACTCCCTTTTGGATGCCTTTCACAGCTCCAGTGTGCCTGGAACTCAGGGCTTCCTGATTTTAAAAATCCTAGCCCTAGGCCGAACCCCAACCCTAAGACGAGAAAGGCAAATCAGCCAGGAATTAGGCATGTCCCCAAGGAAAAAGCTGTGGAGGCAGGCATGTTGTGGTACTTTTGCGCTCTTCTTGGCTAGTCCTTCGCAGCTGCTGTGTTCTTGGAACTCAGGGCTTTCTAGTTAATAGAACCCTTACCCCAGGTGTAACTCAAACCTTCACCCTAGGAAGGAAAATCAGCCTATGGTTCGGGATGGTCTCATGAGAATAGCAGCAGAGGCAGCCAAGTTGTGTCACTTCTGCGGCCCTCTTGGGATGCCTTTCGCAGCTGCATGTGCCTGGAGCCCAGGGCTTCCTGGTTTTAAAAGTCCTAGGCCTAAGCCTAACAGTAACCCTAGGAAGGTAAATCAGCCGCGTATTAGGGTTCTTCCTAAGGGAAAAGCCGTGAAAGCAGCCATGTTGTGGCACTTCTGCACTCCCTTTGGGATGCCTTTGGCAGATGCAGTAAGCCTGGAACTCAGGGCTTCCTGGTTAAAAAACTCCAAGACCTAGGCTGAAGCCTAACCCTAACCCTAGGCAGATAAATCAGCCTAGGTATAGGGATGGTGCCAAGGAAAAAGCTGTGAAAGCTTCCATGTTGTTGCACTTTTGTACTCCCCTTGGGATGCCTTTCGCAGCTGCAGTGTGCCTGGAACTAAGGGCTTCCTAGTTTTAAAAATCCTAGCCCAAGGCCTAAGCCTAACAGTAACCCTGGGAAGGGAAATCAGCCTGGTGTGAGGCTTCTTGCCAAGGAAAAAGCCGTGAAAGCAGCCATGTTGTGGCACTTCTGCACTCCCTTTGGGATGCCTTTGGCAGATGCAGTAAGCCTGGAACTCAGGGCTTCCTAGTTAAAAAAATCCTAGCCCTAGGCCGAATCCTAAGCCTAAGACGAGAAAGGAAATCAGCCAGGAATTAGGCATGTCCCCAAGGAAAAAGCTGTGGAGGCAGGCACGTTGTGGTACTTTTGCGCTCTTCTTGGGTAGTCCTTCGCAGCTGCTGTGTTCTTGGAACTCAGGGCTTTCTGGTTAATAGAACCCTTACCCTAGGCGTAACTCAAACCTTAACCCTAGGAAGGAAAATCAGCCTATGGTTCGGGATGGTCTCATGAGAATAGCAGCAGAGGCAGCCAAGTTGTGTCACTTCTGCGGCCCTCTTGGGATGCCTTTCGCATCTGCATGTGCCTGGAGCCCAGGGCTTCCTGGTTTTAAAAGTCCTAGGCCTAAGCCTAACAGTAACCCTAGGAAGGTAAATCAGCCGCGTATTAGGGTTCTTCCTAAGGGAAAAGCCGTGAAAGCAGCCATGTTGTGGCACTTCTGCACTCCCTTTGGGATGCCTTTGGCAGATGCAGTAAGCCTGGAACTCAGGGCTTCCTGGTATAAAAACTCCAAGCCCTAGGCTGAACCCTAACCCTAACCCTAGGCAGATAAATCAGCCTAGGTATAGGGATGGTGCCAAGGAAAAAGCTGTGAAAGCTGCCATGTTGTTGCACTTTTGTACTCCCCTTGGGATGCCTTTCGCAGCTGCAGTGTGCCTGGAACTATGGGCTTCCTAGTTTTAAAAATCCTAGCCCAAGGCCTAAGCCTAACAGTAACCCTGGGAAGGGAAATCAGCCTGGTGTGAGGCTTCTTGCCAAGGAAAAAGCCGTGAAAGCAGCCATGTTGTGGCACTTCTGCACTCCCTTTGGGATGCCTTTGGCAGATGCAGTAAGCCTGGAACTCAGGGCTTCCTAGTTAAAAAAATCCTAGCCCTAGGCCGAACCCCAACCCTAAGACGAGAAAGGAAATCAGCCAGGAATTAGGCATGTCCCCAAGGAAAAAGCTGTGGAGGCAGGCATGTTGTGGTACTTTTGCGCTCTTCTTGGCTAGTCCTTCGCAGCTGCTGTGTTCTTGGAACTCAGGGCTTTCTGGTTAATAGAACCCTTACCCTAGGCGTAACTCAAACCTTAACCCTAGGAAGGAAAATCAGCCTATGGTTCGGGATGGTCTCATGAGAATAGAAGCAGAGGCAGCCAAGTTGTGTCACTTCTGCGGCCCTCTTGGGATGCCTTTCGCATCTGCATGTGCCTGGAGCCCAGGGCTTCCTGGTTTTAAAAGTCCTAGGCCTAAGCCTAACAGTAACCCTAGGAAGGTAAATCAGCCGCGTATTAGGGTTCTTCCTAAGGGAAAAGCCGTGAAAGCAGCCATGTTGTGGCACTTCTGCACTCCCTTTGGGATGCCTTTGGCAGATGCAGTAAGCCTGGAACTCAGGGCTTCCTGGTATAAAAACTCCAAGCCCTAGGCTGAACCCTAACCCTAACCCTAGGCAGATAAATCAGCCTAGGTATAGGGATGGTGCCAAGGAAAAAGCTGTGAAAGCTGCCATGTTGTTGCACTTTTGTACTCCCCTTGGGATGCCTTGAACAGCTGCAGTGTGCCTGGATCTAAGGGCTTTCTAGTTTTAAAAATCCTAGCCCAAGGCCTAAGCCTTACAGTAACCCTGGGAAGGGAAATCAGCCTGGTGTTAAGCTTCTTGCCAAGGAAAAAGCCGTGAAAGCAACCATGTTGTGGCACTTTTGCACTCCCTTTTGGATGCCTTTCACAGCTCCAGTGTGCCTGGAACTCAGGGCTTCCTGATTTTAAAAGTCCTAGCCCTAGGCCAAACCCCAACCCTAAGACGAGAAAGGCAAATCAGCCAGGAATTAGGCATGTCCCCAAGGAAAAAGCTGTGGAGGCAGGCACGTTGTGGTACTTTTGCGCTCTTCTTGGGTAGTCCTTCGCAGCTGCTGTGTTCTTGGAACTCAGGGCTTTCTGGTTAATAGAACCCTTACCCCAGGCGTAACTCAAACCTTAACCCTAGGAAGGAAAATCAGCCTATGGTTCGGGATGGTCTCATGAGAATAGCAGCAGAGGCAGCCAAGTTGTGTCACTTCTGCGGCCCGCTTGGGATGCCTTGAACAGCTGCAGTGTGCCTGGAGCCCAGGGCTTCCTGGTTTTAAAAGTCCTAGGCCTAAGCCTAACAGTAACCCTAGGAAGGTAAATCAGCCGCGTATTAGGGTTCTTCCTAAGGGAAAAGCCGTGAAAGCAGCCATGTTGTGGCACTTTTGCACTCCCTTTGGGATGCTTTTGGCAGATGAAGTAAGCCTGGAACTCAGGGCTTCCTAGTTAAAAATATCCTAGCCCTAGGCCGAACCCCAACCCTAAGACGAGAAAGGCAAATCAGCCAGGAATTAGGCATGTCCCCAAGGAAAAAGCTGTGGAGGCAGGCATGTTGTGGTACTTTTGCGCTCTTCTTGGGTAGTCCTTCGCAGCTGCTGTGTTCTTGGAACTCAGGGCTTTCTGGTTAATAGAACCCTTACCCCAGGCGTAACTCAAACCCTAACCCTAGGAAGGAAAATCAGCCTATGGTTCGGGATGGTCTCATGAGAATAGCAGCAGAGGCAGCCAAGTTGTGTCACTTTTGCGCTCCCCTTGGGATGCCTTTCGCAGCTGCAGTGTGCCTGGAGCCCAGGGCTTCCTGGTTTTAAAAGTCCTAGGCCTAAGCCTTACAGTAACCCTGGGAAGGGAAATCAGCCTGGTGTTAGGCTTCTTGCCAAGGAAAAAGCCGTGAAAGCAGCCATGTTGTGGCACTTCTGCACTCCCTTTGGGATGCCTTTGGCAGATGCAGTAAGCCTGGAACTCAGGGCTTCCTAGTTAAAAAAATCCTAGCCCTAGGCCGAATCCTAAGCCTAAGACGAGAAAGGAAATCAGCCAGGAATTAGGCATGTCCCCAAGGAAAAAGCTGTGGAGGCAGGCACGTTGTGGTACTTTTGCGCTCTTCTTGGGTAGTCCTTCGCAGCTGCTGTGTTCTTGGAACTCAGGGCTTTCTGGTTAATAGAACTCTTACCCTAGGCGTAACTCAAACCTTAACCCTAGGAAGGAAAATCAGCCTATGGTTCGGGATGGTCTCATGAGAATAGCAGCAGAGGCAGCCAAGTTGTGTCACTTCTGCGGCCCTCTTGGGATGCCTTTCGCATCTGCATGTGCCTGGAGCCCAGGGCTTCCTGGTTTTAAAAGTCCTAGGCCTAAGCCTAACAGTAACCCTAGGAAGGTAAATCAGCCGCGTATTAGGGTTCTTCCTAAGGGAAAAGCCGTGAAAGCAGCCATGTTGTGGCACTTCTGCACTCCCTTTGGGATGCCTTTGGCAGATGCAGTAAGCCTGGAACTCAGGGCTTCCTAGTTAAAAATATCCTAGCCCTAGGCCGAACCCCAACCCTAAGACGAGAAAGGCAAATCAGCCAGGAATTAGGCATGTCCCCAGGAAAAAGCTGTGGAGGCAGGCACGTTGTGGTACTTTTGCGCTCTTCTTGGGTAGTCCTTCGCAGCTGCTGTGTTCTTGGAACTCAGGGCTTTCTGGTTAATAGAACCCTTACCCTAGGCGTAACTCAAACCTTAACCCTAGGAAGGAAAATCAGCCTATGGTTCGGGATGGTCTCATGGAAATATCAGTGGTGGCAGCCAAGTTGTGTCACTTTTGCGCTCCCCTTGGGATGCCTTTCGCAGCTGCAGAGTGCCTGGAGCCCAGGGCGTCTTGGTTTTAAAAGTCCTAGGCCTAAGCCTAACAGTAACCCTAGGAAGGTAAATCAGCCGCGTATTAGGGTTCTTCCTAAGGGAAAAGCCGTGAAAGCAGCCATGTTGTGGCACTTCTGCACTCCCTTTGGGATGCCTTTGGCAGATGCAGTAAGCCTGGAACTCAGGGCTTCCTGGTTAAAAAACTCCAAGACCTAGGCTGAAGCCTAACCCTAACCCTAGGCAGATAAATCAGCCTTGGTATAGGGATGGTGCCAAGGAAAAAGCTGTGAAAGCTGCCATGTTGTTGCACTTTTGTACTCCCCTTGGGATGCCTTTCGCAGCTGCAGTGTGCCTGGAACTAAGGGCTTCCTAGTTTTAAAAATCCTAGCCCAAGGCCTAAGCCTAACAGTAACCCTGGGAAGGGAAATCAGCCTGGTGTGAGGCTTCTTGCCAAGGAAAAAGCCGTGAAAGCAGCCATGTTGTGGCACTTCTGCACTCCCTTTGGGATGCCTTTGGCAGATGCAGTAAGCCTGGAACTCAGGGCTTCCTAGTTAAAAAAATCCTAGCCCTAGGCCGAACCCCAAGCCTAAGACGAGAAAGGAAATCAGCCAGGAATTAGGCATGTCCCCAAGGAAAAAGCTGTGGAGGCAGGCACGTTGTGGTACTTTTGCGCTCTTCTTGGGTAGTCCTTCGCAGCTGCTGTGTTCTTGGAACTCAGGGCTTTCTGGTTAATAGAACCCTTACCCTAGGCGTAACTCAAACCTTAAGCCTAGGAAGGAAAATCAGCCTATGGTTCGGGATGGTCTCATGAGAATAGCAGCAGAGGCAGCCAAGTTGTGTCACTTCTGCGGCCCTCTTGGGATGCCTTTCGCATCTGCATGTGCCTGGAGCCCAGGGCTTCCTGGTTTTGAAAGTCCTAGGCCTAAGCCTAACAGTAACCCTAGGAAGGTAAATCAGCCGCGTATTAGGGTTCTTCCTAAGGGAAAAGCCGTGAAAGCAGCCATGTTGTGGCACTTCTGCACTCCCTTTGGGATGCCTTTGGCAGATGCAGTAAGCCTGGAACTCAGGGCTTCCTAGTTAAAAATATCCTAGCCCTAGGCCGAACCCCAACCCTAAGACGAGAAAGGCAAATCAGCCAGGAATTAGGCATGTCCCCAAGGAAAAAGCTGTGGAGGCAGGCACGTTGTGGTACTTTTGCGCTCTTCTTGGGTAGTCCTTCGCAGCTGCTGTGTTCTTGGAACTCAGGGCTTTCTGGTTAATAGAACCCTTACCCTAGGCGTAACTCAAACCTTAAGCCTAGGAAGGAAAATCAGCCTATGGTTCGGGATGGTCTCATGGAAATATCAGTGGTGGCAGCCAAGTTGTGTCACTTTTGCGCTCCCCTTGGGATGCCTTTTGCAGCTGCAGAGTGCCTGGAGCCCAGGGCTTCCTGGTTTTAAAAGTCCTAGGCCTAAGCCTAACAGTAACCCTAGGAAGGTAAATCAGCCGCGTATTAGGGTTCTTCCTAAGGGAAAAGCCGTGAAAGCAGCCATGTTGTGGCACTTCTGCACTCCCTTTGGGATGCCTTTGGCAGATGCAGTAAGCCTGGAACTCAGGGCTTCCTGGTTAAAAAACTCCAAGCCCTAGGCTGAAGCCTAACCCTAACCCTAGGCAGATAAATCAGCCTATGTATAGGGATGGTGCCATGGAAAAAGCTGTGAAAGCTGCCATGTTGTTGCACTTTTGTACTCCCCTTGGGATGCCTTGAACAGCTGCAGTGAGCCTGGAACTAAGGGCTTACTAGTTTTAGAAATCCTAGCCCTAGGCCTTAGCCTTACAGTAACCCTGGGAAGGGAAATCAGACTGGTGTTAGGCTTCTTGCCAAGGAAAAAGCCATGAAAGCAGCCATGTTGTGGCACTTTTGCACTCCCTTTGGGATGCCTTTTACAGCTCCAGTGTGCCTGGAACTCAGGGCTTCCTGATTTTAAAAGTCCTAGCCCTAGGCCGAACCCCAAACCTAAGACGAGAAAGGCAAATCAGCCAGGAATTAGGCATGTCCCCAAGGAAAAAGCTGTGGAGGCAGGCATGTTGTGGTACTTTTGCGCTCTTCTTGGGTAGTCCTTCGCAGCTGCTGTGTTCTTGGAACTCAGGGCTTTCTGGTTAATAGAACCCTTACCCTAGGCGTAACTCAAACCTTAAGCCTAGGAAGGAAAATCAGCCTATGGTTCGGGAGGGTCTCATGGAAATATCAGTGGTGGCAGCCAAGTTGCGGCACTTTTGCGCTCCCCTTGGGATGCCTTTCGCAGCTGCAGAGTGCCTGGAGCCCAGGGCGTCCTGGTTTTAAAAGTCCTAGGCCTAAGCCTAACAGTAACCCTAGGAAGGTAAATCAGCCGCGTATTAGGGTTCTTCCTAAGGGAAAAGCCGTGAAAGCAGCCATGTTGTGGCACTTTTGCACTCCCTTTGGGATGCATTTGGCAGATGCAGTAAGCCTGGAACTCAGGGCTTCCTGGTTAAAAAACTCCAAGCCCTAGGCTGAAGCCTAACCCTAACCCTAGGCAGATAAATCAGCCTATGTATAGGGATGGTGCCAAGGAAAAAGCTGTGAAAGCTGCCATGTTGTGGTACTTTAGTACTCCCCTTGGGATGCCTTGAACAGCTGCAGTGTGCCTGGATCTAAGGGCTTCCTAGTTTTAAAAGTCCTAGGCCTAAGCCTAACAGTAACCCTAGGAAGGTAAATCAGCCGGGTATTAGGGTTCTTCCTAAGGGAAAAGCCGTGAAAGCAGCCATGTTGTGGCACTTCTGCACTCCCTTTGGGATGCCTTTGGCAGATGCAGTAAGCCTGGAACTCAGGGCTTCCTAGTTAAAAATATCCTAGCCCTCGGCCGAACCCCAACCCTAAGACGAGAAAGGCAAATCAGCCAGGAATTAGGCATGTCCCCAAGGAAAAAGCTGTGGAGGCAGGCACGTTGTGGTACTTTTGCGCTCTTCTTGGGTAGTCCTTCGCAGCTGCTGTGTTCTTGGAACTCAGGGCTTTCTGGTTAATAGAACCCTTACCCTAGGCGTAACTCAAACCTTAAGCCTAGGAAGGAAAATCAGCCTATGGTTCGGGATGGTCTCATGGAAATATCAGTGGTGGCAGCCAAGTTGTGTCACTTTTGCGCTCCCCTTGGGATGCCTTTCGCAGCTGCAGAGTGCCTGGAGCCCAGGGCGTCTTGGTTTTAAAAGTCCTAGGCCTAAGCCTAACAGTAACCCTAGGAAGGTAAATCAGCCGCGTATTAGGGTTCTTCCTAAGGGAAAAGCCGTGAAAGCAGCCATGTTGTGGCACTTCTGCACTCCCTTTGGGATGCCTTTGGCAGATGCAGTAAGCCTGGAACTCAGGGCTTCCTGGTTAAAAAACTCCAAGACCTAGGCTGAAGCCTAACCCTAACCCTAGGCAGATAAATCAGCCTAGGTATAGGGATGGTGCCAAGGAAAAAGCTGTGAAAGCTGCCATGTTGTTGCACTTTTGTACTCCCCTTGGGATGCCTTTCGCAGCTGCAGTGTGCCTGGAACTAAGGGCTTCCTAGTTTTAAAAATCCTAGCCCAAGGCCTAAGCCTAACAGTAACCCTGGGAAGGGAAATCAGCCTGGTGTGAGGCTTCTTGCCAAGGAAAAAGCCGTGAAAGCAGCCATGTTGTGGCACTTCTGCACTCCCTTTGGGATGCCTTTGGCAGATGCAGTAAGCCTGGAACTCAGGGCTTCCTAGTTAAAAAAATCCTAGCCCTAGGCCAAACCCCAACCCTAAGACGAGAAAGGAAATCAGCCAGGAATTAGGCATGTCCCCAAGGAAAAAGCTGTGGAGGCAGGCACGTTGTGGTACTTTTGCGCTCTTCTTGGGTAGTCCTTCGCAGCTGCTGTGTTCTTGGAACTCAGGGCTTTCTGGTTAATAGAACCCTTACCCTAGGCGTAACTCAAAACTTAAGCCTAGGAAGGAAAATCAGCCTATGGTTCGGGATGGTCTCATGAGAATAGCAGCAGAGGCAGCCAAGTTGTGTCACTTCTGCGGCCCTCTTGGGATGCCTTTCGCATCTGCATGTGCCTGGAGCCCAGGGCTTCCTGATTTTAAAAGTCCTAGGCCTAAGCCTAACAGTAACCCTAGGAAGGTAAATCAGCCACGTATTAGGGTTCTTCCTAAGGGAAAAGCCGTGAAAGCAGCCATGTTGTGGCACTTCTGCACTCCCTTTGGGATGCCTTTGGCAGATGCAGTAAGCCTGGAACTCAGGGCTTCCTAGTTAAAAATATCCTAGCCCTAGGCCGAACCCCAACCCTAAGACGAGAAAGGCAAATCAGCCAGGAATTAGGCATGTCCCCAAGGAAAAAGCTGTGGAGGCAGGCACGTTGTGGTACTTTTGCGCTCTTCTTGGGTAGTCCTTCGCAGCTGCTGTGTTCTTGGAACTCAGGGCTTTCTGCTTAATAGAACCCTTACCCTAGGCGTAACTCAAACCTTAAGCCTAGGAAGGAAAATCAGCCTATGGTTC
The DNA here is from genome assembly GCA_036010785.1 of Ammospiza maritima maritima. NCBI lineage: Eukaryota > Metazoa > Chordata > Aves > Passeriformes > Passerellidae > Ammospiza > Ammospiza maritima. The sequence continues at coordinate 602,330 of JAYKTQ010000121.1, forward strand.
GGGATGGTCTCATGGAAATATCAGTGGTGGCAGCCAAGTTGTGTCACTTTTGCACTCCCCTTGGGATGCCTTTTGCAGCTGCAGAGTGCCTGGAGCCCAGGGCTTCCTGGTTTTAAAAGTCCTAGGCCTAAGCCTAACAGTAACCCTAGGAAGGGAAATCAGCCTGGTGTGAGGCTTCTTGCCAAGGAAAAAGCCGTGAAAGCAGCCATGTTGTGGCACTTCTGCACTCCCTTTGGGATGCCTTTGGCAGATGCAGTAAGCCTGGAACTCAGGGCTTCCTAGTTAAAAAAATCCTAGCCCTAGGCCAAACCCCAACCCTAAGACGAGAAAGGAAATCAGCCAGGAATTAGGCATGTCCCCAAGGAAAAAGCTGTGGAGGCAGGCACGTTGTGGTACTTTTGCGCTCTTCTTGGGTAGTCCTTCGCAGCTGCTGTGTTCTTGGAACTCAGGGCTTTCTGGTTAATAGAACCCTTACCCTAGGCGTAACTCAAAACTTAAGCCTAGGAAGGAAAATCAGCCTATGGTTCGGGATGGTCTCATGAGAATAGCAGCAGAGGCAGCCAAGTTGTGTCACTTCTGCGGCCCTCTTGGGATGCCTTTCGCATCTGCATGTGCCTGGAGCCCAGGGCTTCCTGATTTTAAAAGTCCTAGGCCTAAGCCTAACAGTAACCCTAGGAAGGTAAATCAGCCACGTATTAGGGTTCTTCCTAAGGGAAAAGCCGTGAAAGCAGCCATGTTGTGGCACTTCTGCACTCCCTTTGGGATGCCTTTGGCAGATGCAGTAAGCCTGGAACTCAGGGCTTCCTAGTTAAAAATATCCTAGCCCTAGGCCGAACCCCAACCCTAAGACGAGAAAGGCAAATCAGCCAGGAATTAGGCATGTCCCCAAGGAAAAAGCTGTGGAGGCAGGCACGTTGTGGTACTTTTGCGCTCTTCTTGGGTAGTCCTTCGCAGCTGCTGTGTTCTTGGAACTCAGGGCTTTCTGCTTAATAGAACCCTTACCCTAGGCGTAACTCAAACCTTAAGCCTAGGAAGGAAAATCAGCCTATGGTTCGGGATGGTCTCATGGAAATATCAGTGGTGGCAGCCAAGTTGTGTCACTTTTGCACTCCCCTTGGGATGCCTTTTGCAGCTGCAGAGTGCCTGGAGCCCAGGGCTTCCTGGTTTTAAAAGTCCTAGGCCTAAGCCTAACAGTAACCCTAGGAAGGTAAATCAGCCGCGTATTAGGGTTCTTCCTAAGGGAAAAGCCGTGAAAGCAGCCATGTTGTGGCACTTCTGCACTCCCTTTGGGATGCCTTTGGCAGATGCAGTAAGCCTGGAACTCAGGGCTTCCTGGTTAAAAAACTCCAAGCCCTAGGCTGAAGCCTAACCCTAACCCTAGGGAGATAAATCAGCCTAGGTATAGGGATGGTGCCAAGGAAAAAGCTGTGAAAGCTGCCATGTTGTTGCACTTTTGTACTCCCCTTGGGATGCCTTGAACAGCTGCAGTGAGCCTGGAACTAAGGGCTTCCTAGTTTTAGAAATCCTAGCCCTAGGCCTTAGCCTTACAGTAACCCTGGGAAGGGAAATCAGCCTGGTGTTAGGCTTCTTGCCAAGGAAAAAGCCATGAAAGCAGCCATGTTGTGGCACTTTTGCACTCCCTTTGGGATGCCTTTTACAGCTCCAGTGTGCCTGGAACTCAGGGCTTCCTGATTTTAAAAGTCCTAGCCCTAGGCCGAACCCCAAACCTAAGACGAGAAAGGCAAATCAGCCAGGAATTAGGCATGTCCCCAATGAAAAAGCTGCGGAGGCAGGCATGTTGTGGTACTTTTGCGCTCTTCTTGGCTAGTCCTTCGCAGCTGCTGTGTTCTTGGAACTCAGGGCTTTCTGGTTAATAGAACCCTTACCCTAGGCGTAACTCAAACCTTAAGCCTAGGAAGGAAAATCAGCCTATGGTTCGGGAGGGTCTCATGGAAATATCAGTGGTGGCAGCCAAGTTGCGTCACTTTTGCGCTCCCCTTGGGATGCCTTTTGCAGCTGCAGAGTGCCTGGAGCCCAGGGCTTCCTGGTTTTAAAAGTACTAGGCCTAAGCCTAACAGTAACCCTAGGAAGGTAAATCAGCCGCGTATTAGGGTTCTTCCTAAGGGAAAAGCCGTGAAAGCAGCCATGTTGTGGCACTTTTGCACTCCCTTTGGGATGCATTTGGCAGATGCAGTAAGCCTGGAACTCAGGGCTTCCTGGTTAAAAAACTCCAAGCCCTAGGCTGAACCCTAACCCTAACCCTAGGCAGATAAATCAGCCTATGTATAGGGATGGTGCCAAGGAAAAAGCTGTGAAAGCTGCCATGTTGTGGTACTTTAGTACTCCCCTTGGGATGCCTTGAACAGCTGCAGTGTGCCTGGATCTAAGGGCTTCCTAGTTTTAAAAGTCCTAGGCCTAAGCCTAACAGTAACCCTAGGAAGGTAAATCAGCCGCGTATTAGGGTTCTTCCTAAGGGAAAAGCCGTGAAAGCAGCCATGTTGTGGCACTTCTGCACTCCCTTTGGGATGCCTTTGCAGATGAAGTAAGCCTGGAACTCAGGGCTTCCTAGTTAAAAAATATCCTAGCCCTAGGCCGAACCCCAACCCTAAGACGAGAAAGGCAAATCAGCCAGGAATTAGGCATGTCCCCAAGGAAAAAGCTGTGGAGGCAG